>LR738711.1:113354588-113466153 GCA_902687465.1 Secale cereale
CTCCTCCCGCGGCCCGCCGGGCCCAGGCGGGGCCCGCCCGACCCGACCGCCTCGCCGCCGCCAGCCCGCGTCCGCGGCTCGGCCCGACCTCGCCGCCGCCGCGGAACTCCGCCCGCCGCAGCCTTCGGTCCGCCGTCGCCGGAAACCCCCCGCTCCGTCGCCGCGGCCAGCGCCTCGCCGACTCCCGCCGCCGGCGCACTCCGCCCGCTGCCGCCCCTCGCCGGCGCGCCGTCGGACGCCACCGCTGCGGTCCGCCCCTGCCTCTTCGTGCCACCGCCGCCTCCGCCTGCGCTCCGGCCGCCGGAGTTCACCGCCGCCTCGCCGGAGCTCCTCCTCGCCGGATCCGGAGAAGGTGGACGGGATCCACCACTCCCCGATCCAAACACCCCATCCCCGCCGGATCTCTCCGTCCCGGGACATCCCGGTCCCGGGTTGACTTTTTGTGAGGTATAAAAACGACTAAGTCCCAGATCTGCTATATTTTGTTGCCTCCTTTGCATGGCTGTAACTTCGCGCTCGTTGATCCGTTTTGGGCGTGTAATATATCAAAAATGACCGTGGTGATGTGCTCTTCATTTTGTTCCAGTGTCGCATGCTTGTATGAGATCATCTTGATGATCTAATCATTGTGACAAGAGTGCTACTTGTTATAAACTGCTGTTACTTGTTAATTTGATGCCATGTTTGAGATATGACAACTTGGTGGATGTTTATCCAAATGGAGCATATGATATGTCAAAATGTTCATTGTGAAGTGCTCTACATGATGGTTGCTGTAGAATTCATGTTAGGTGTCATATTGCCATGTTAATCTCTATTGCAAAAGTGCATGTGGATGTTAAGTACTGAAACTTGTTATGAGATGCTGTTTTGAAATGCTCTTTGCTATTGATGTGTTTGTCCCCATGTCACATGTCAATATGTTTTAGAAGCACCATCATATGGTCTTTGCTGTGGTGCAAACCACTTTCCATGATATGCCTTGAGGTGACTTAAACAAGCTTGTAAACATGCCATGCCAATGTTACAGTTTTATACTTAGTGAAAAAACTGCTAAGGCTGGAATCTGTTTTAACCTGATGCTATGTTTGCTCGATGCCCCACTCAATTACATGCTTGTTTTGGAGTGGCCAATGGTCATTCTTTGTTGTCCATTTTATGCTCTATCCATCCATGCCCTCACTTGCACATATGGCTTGCTGTAGCTTATTTATTTCTTGCTCTCAAGTTGCTATAAATTATACCTGTCAGGTTTTTAACAGCATGATCAATTTGGTGTAGCTTGTTGCTACTGATCCATGCCTCCTATGGAGTTGCTCCAATGGAGTTGTTTGCTGTAGAACATGTCTACTTCATGTTCATGCTTCTTGTAATCATGTTTGGGTGCTGTAGCGTATATATCTCTTGCTCCAAAGTTCCTATGTGGCTGTTAACTTCAGCTTTGCATTGTATCTTGTTTCGTGTGTATGTGTTGCACCGTTGCTCCGTTTTGAGCGTGCCGTATATGAAACTTGTGTGATTTTGCATGTAGAATCATAATATCATGTTGTCTACATGTTTGGAGTGTGTTTGCTTGATGTTTGGATGCATCTTGCACCATTGCCTTGCTTGTCTTGTTTTGCTCATATCTTCTAGATCGTAGCTCCGAATTAAACAAACTTTATATGAAACTTGACTAGATTTTCATGTAGATCATCATGGTGCATGTTAACTTGCTGTTTAACAACTTTAATTTAAGGTTTGTTCAGATCTGGACCAATTTCAAAATATGCATATGAGAACTTATCGGATTTGCTATATGTTGATTCTGGCCTCATTTAAACTTGTTGTTTTGTGTTGTTCTTTTGTGCTTCATCCCTTGCCATGAAATGCATCATATAGACTTGTCTTGCATCATGTTGATTGTGCATTGCACCGTGTTTGATGTTGTGCCATGTTGTGTTTTTGTGTTGAGTAGAGCCGGGAGCCGAGACCGAGAACGAGGTTCCTACCGAGGTTGAGTACGAGGAGCCGTCTTACGATACCATCGATGACTCGACAGGCAAGATGACCTGACCCAGATATCATTACTATCTTTGCCTATTGCTAGATGTCTCGCTCTTTAGCTTATTGCCTCGATGCCCATGTTTGTTTGTCAGCCTCCTATTGTAGCCATGAAACTCTCTAACCACCCAACCTAGCAAACCTTTGTTTGGCTACATAAGCTTCGCTCAGCCCCTCTTATAGCATTGTTAGTTGCAGGAGAAGATTTGAAGATTCTTGCTTCATGATGAAGTTATTGTTGGGATATCACACTATATAATCTGTTAAACTAAATCATCTATATATTGGTAATGGGTGGAAGGCTAAGCCTCTTGCTTGGTGTTTTGTTCCACTCATGCCACCCTAGGAACCGTTTAAACCGGTGTTATGTTCTTTGATTTTACGTCCCTAACACGGTTGGGGTTTATGGGCCCCCCTCGATAACCCGCTTAGCGCTAAAGCTTTTCCAGCAAGGCCCAACATTGGTTTTACATTTGCCTAACAACTAAAACTTGCATAGGGCGTTGCAAACCCGAGTTCTTAATCAACAACCCGGGCCAGTGCTCCTCTTGAGTGTTGGTCCAAACTGGGGGTTATGCGGGGCCACCACGAGGAAACTCGAGGATTGGTTTTACCTGTAGGATCACCCATCCGGTCGTGGCCTGAGACTAGATACGCGCGGCTACTGTCAGGGTGTCGGCACGCCGGGAGGACTTGCTGGATTAGTTTTACCTTAGTCGGAATATCTTGAGCACGGGATTCCGAGAATACTCGGGTCTTCCCACCTTGGAGTTGCGACTCCGTAGATCGTGAGCTTGTGATGGGCTAATTTGGGACACCCCTGCAGGGTTTGATCTTTCGAAAGCCGTGCCCGCGGTTATGTGGCAGATGGGAATTTGTTAATATCCGGTTGTAGAAAACTTGACACCATGTTCAGAATACACTACCAGCGTGAGTAACCGTGACAGTCATTTTCCGAAGGGGTTCGGGAAGTGAACACGGTGGGGTTATGTTTGACGTGCTTAGATAGGATCACTTCGTGATCACTTTGACGCTCGTGGCACTTCTCTTTGTTAGGATTTAATTAATCCTATAAATCCCTGCTTTTCCTAATCGAGGCGGTTGTCTCGTGTCCCTTCGGACGCACCCCTTCGGGGGCTATATATATGTGTAATCCCATCATCAATGAGAACACTGATTCACTTTTACATCTGTGTCAAGGCTCTCTCGATTGTCTCTCGATCCCTTTCTAACACGTTATCAGCACGCTCCCGGCGGAGCGATTCCATCGGCCTCGACGTGAAAGACCAAGGCTGGCGACGTCCCGAAGGGCTGCCCCTGGCCAGCGCCGTCGCTCTCCAGCGGAGCGATTTTCACGACGGGCTCGCCCGTGAGAAACACCGAACCGGCGGTCGTCCATGCCTATGCAAAGTGGTACCGCGGCACAGGTCTCCTGGCGCGGAGAGGCTCTCGATCTGGGATGAAACGAGGAACCAGGCCTCAAGAACAACAAAAAGAAGAAAGAACAGGGAAGTTGGCATCCATTGATCGAAGATTGAATGACTCAATCAAGATCGGATAAGTGAGTCGGCCAATTCCAGTGCCTGACGCCCACGGCCAACTCCAGTGCCCGACGCCCGTGGTGGCTCCCGACTCCGCGCCCCGCCCCGCGCCCGGCAGCCCGGCCTCCGCGCCGTGCTCCTGCGCTCCTCCTGTGGCTGCGCGTCCACGCGCTCCTCCCGTGGCTGCGCAGCGCCCGGCTGCCTCCCGGCAACCCGCGCCCCAGGCCGCCGCCTCCGCGCCCCGCGCTCGTCCGCCAGGCCGCCGCGCCGAACCAGCGCCCGGCCGTGCGCCGCGCTACGCCAGCCGCTCTGCCGCCCGGTCACGCGCCCTTTTGCGCGCGCCAAGACCGCGCGGCTGTGCCCGTGGCCGCTGCCCGGCCGTGCCCGTGGCCGGCCCCGCCCACCTACGCCCGGCGCTCCCGCGCTCTGCCCAGCGGCTGTGGCCGGCGAACCCGAGGGGCGAGGATAGTTGCAGTAACCGCACGGGAGAAGACAGGCAAACCTTATCCTTTCGCCATTTTGCACTATGATCCCTGTATTGCAGGAATTAGCAAAAGAGGCTAAAACAGTGGTCACGTCCGATTTTTGCAACAATACAATTCCATTTCTGGAATTTTTGAGAATCGGTTCGGATAACAGTATTTACCTGTTTTTGATCATGTTGTTTGTAAACTTTTTTTTTCTGTTGAGTATTGTTCTCCAGAATAAAATTATGATATAAATAATTTCCATGCCCACATATGTTGAGATTATTTATATCTATTATTTGCAATTGAGATTTTCTTTTATCTCTTGCAAAGATAAATTCAGTACATCTACAGTACTGATTTGCGATTGAGAATTTTCTTCTCTTGCGAAACAATCTCATTGAGATTGAGAGTAATTTTCTCTCGCAAAATATTAATTCACACTGCTGAATTATCTTGCAACTTGATACAAGATAATCTCATTTTAATTTGAGGTCTATACAATTCAAGTTTTTCACTTGAACATCAAGTTTGCAACATCATTACTACTCACTACATTAGTAGTATTTTTCTGTTGAGTACCGAGATGTATTCCAGATCTTAAGTAGACGTAATACATTTCCACGTTTATCACGTGTTGAGATTAATTACATCTATTTGCAGTGGAGATTTTTAATCTCTTGTAAAGATAAATTAAGTACCTCTGTACTGTTTCTCCGTTGAGTACGAGGTATTCCGGAATATTTCTATAATGTATCTATTTCCATGTTAACCACATGTGAAATTAATACATCTATTTGCAATCGAGATTTTAAATTTCTTGCAAATACATATGCAAAATTCATGGTGTCATTCTCAGCAATTTGAGAGCCACACTAATGATTTCGAGTCACCTTTCTTGAAATCTATAAATTTTGCAACCTGTAATGTAAATAAATTACCGGTTTTTCACCGGAGATGATATGTTCTATGTGTTTACCACATTGCCATTCAGCGGTCGAGATTGATTTCTCCTGCTCAACACGAACTTGTAAATTTTTGACAATAACATCTCCCTCATTATATTTGGAAAACACAAGGTAATGGGATGGATCTACTGCCCATGTGCAGACAATCTCTATTACTGTGAGATCTGTATGATCTTTAATGTGTTATATTCCCACAATTGAGGTTGAGCATTTTCAAGTTATACACTTGAGTCAAATTTTTGCATTCTTATTACAAAACCATGATAGTTTTTAATTTACTTCTTGTAAATTAATTATCTCTGGCTTGCCTCTATAAGTAATTGTTGGCTAACAATTTGAGGTTTTTGCCCTCAATGGCCACAACTTACTTAAGCGGGTCGTGGACATTAAGATCAGTCTTGCATCCCATGAGATAGCGCGTGCAATCAAAGCCACGCCACCGGGACGCAATGGACCTCAAGGGTAATGGTTTGAAACTCACTTCAAACCCTCAACCTGACACCATCAAGCTGTCACGTGACCCTATGAGCATGGAGAGCATGATGGTTGAATATGCATCAACCGACATGTTTGGAGACTATACATTTAGTCCCCTAGTCCCCTTAGTGATCTATTTATTTATGTCCATTTATGATGTTCTAATAAGAACATGATTATTGTTGTCATCATATATTGTATATCACAATATATTGTATCAGCACTTTGGTACAAATTCATTTGTATGTATTCTATATATATCTGACAGTGATTTTCTTGAGAATCTTCATGTCTATATATAGATTTCTACGGGGGTCAATCTGATGAAAGATGATTTGTGCCATGTGGACATATGCACCACGAACTCTATACTCGGGGAAGTGAAATGTTTCCACTCTCGTTGAGATAAAGGAGATATTTTAAAATCGCTAGACGCGATGAGGTATTTGTTGGCTCAACTCGAGTCATATTTACTATCCCTGTGGGTACTCGAGTAACGTTGGGATGCTTCATTGCTTCCTAGGTTTAACTCGTACCCTACTAGACTATGGAGGTATCCGTCAAAATAGTTTCCATATCGAAACTTATGATGACAACAAAGAGGAATATCTTCTCTTTACCATATGCAACGGATATGACAAGCACATTCTCTTTGTATCATCAGGGTTGTACTACACATACTACAAAACCCGTACCACATGTTGCGTACGAGATAGTTTTCCAGAGTGTCTTTTGCATGACAAACTTGGCATTTCAGTTTTGGTCATCATTGACATTGGGTTGAAACCGAAACTATCAGCAATTCCAATGGTTTATGATCATTATGATGCTAAATTCTAACAATATTTGGATTTTGTGTGCACTACATGTGACACAGGGAGGCAAATTTTAAGGCTCGCGCACCTTAAAGTATATGCTGAACCACTCAGACTCCTTGAATTCATCAAGTCGAGGTAAGTGGCTCTTCCCAACCATTGAGTGGACTATTCAGGTACCCCATGGTTCTAAAAGACATCTATATGATGGTCTTAACTGTGTGCTTTATTCACACGAAACCATTGGATCATTATCCCGACACCGATTTCAAGCAAATCGGATGGATATCATTGCAGAATTCTCCTTGAGTGCCTTGTCTATGGCTCTCGGATTGAAGTTTAGCAATTTGTCCTAATGTCTATACTCAAAATGGTTTGGTAGAATCTCATCCAAAGAATTAAGCTCATTGCGTGATCTTTACTTTGAATTGCAACTTACCAACTTTACGTTGGAGTCATGTAGTTTTACACGCTCATGACCAAACTGCATAATATTTTTTCCCTCTATCTTTGATATGTGGAAATCTACCAAGTATTTCCCATCTGCAGTACTTCGGTTGCATACCGATATCACCACCCGGCATACATCATTGGCCCCTCAACATATAGTTGGGATCTATGTGAGGAATAACTGTATTACCGTCAATACCTCAAGCCCCTCACATGGGGAGTTATTCAAGGTCAGTATGCTAATTCAATGAGGAACATTTCCAGGCATTAGGGGGAGATTTCAAGTACCATAAAGAATGCCGAGAAATTAGTGGAATGTTAACACATTTCTGCCTCAAATCCACGTACTCAAAGATCTGAACCATGCGTTCAGAAGATTTGCAACACATTGCAAATAACCTGCCAAATTCATTTACTGACTATAAAGGTGTCACGCAATCCTACAATCCTGCAATAATACGTCGAAAAGAGTGGAGGTACCAACTAAAACCACTCAACTCCTCATTCAAAGCAATAGGGGGAGAAGTACGGCAATAGTACATCAGGATTCAGCTTTTTGCAAGCAAGGATATCAAGGCCTCTGAATCAGTAAATGCATGTCAACTTTACGTTGACAGACACCTAATGGGTAGTATACACCCAGTGGAAGGGAAACCTCCACCAACCCAGGTCATAGTGCACACAATGACCGGGACATCGGAATACCCGACTCAACCGCATTGGGAAATCGCGGACAGTCACCATGGGTAACGATATTTCCATCAACTGTATATATACATATATAGATTCTGAAGAATCATATAACCGGAAGTCTACAATTGTCGACATACATTTCTCAACTAGATTGCAAACACCTTTCAAATGATTCAGATCCAAAGACCATGGCCATGGCAAAGTGTGAACAACACTTGGACTGAACTCAAGCAAAGGATATAATCTAAGTAGAAATGATCTTGCTCAATAATGGGAAGGTATTCATAAGCAATACCTACACCAGTTTTCTTCTGGAAACAGAAATGAGAACAACGATGTGGTGAAACAAAGAGCAAGTATTGTAGCACAAGGGTTCACGCAGATACCCAACTATTCTCCAGAGGTGGAATCTCTTTCCGATAACTTATATCATTGGCAGTTCAAAATCATCTATCTCTGCAGTTGATAGATGTAGTGATCACATATCCATGTGGATCACTAGATTCAGACATATATGGTTGATTCCCGATGGAATCTCACTTCTGAATCGAAATGCAACACGCAATACACATTGTGTAAAATCAATAAGTCACCATATGACTTATTATTATTGTCGGTACATTTGGTATAACCGACGTAGTGAGTTCCTTATTCACAAGGATTACTACTACAATGATGATTATCCATGTTTGTGTGTCTGCAATGACGACACATGTAATCATCTAAATGACGGAGTTTAAAATGAAGGATTTGGTAAACCAAAATATCGCTCGTTACTAAACTTGAGCACCTTCATTCATACATTATGGTATACTATGTTGTCTATATCCAAATATATTGGAGAAATTCAATGTGGACAAATCTTATCCATCCATAACTCTCATGGTAGTTCATTCTCTAGACGTAGAGAAAGATATATTTAGACCAAGAGATGATGGAAATGAGATATTGGGACTCAACGTTCCATATGCCATTGGATCGACCAAACACAATTGGTTGGTACTCAAGAATATCTTTTGATATCTCCAAGGCATGAAATATCTTGTCCTGGTTTTTCAGTTTTGGAGAAATCTAAACACCAATATCATTGGATACATCGATCAGATCCCCGCTATATCAGATCGCAGACAAGCTTAGTGTTCCTACTAGGTGTGGTAGCCCTCTCATGAAGAGTCTTCGAAACAGACCTCATGGCTACATCCACCAACCATTATCTCAACGATAAGGTTTCTTGTGTTGCCCGGATGCAAACATGTTACATAATAAGCAATATCACTATATTGCATATCTTGCAAGTCAAATCATGCGACTGATTTGTTCACCGGGTCTCTACCAACTTCTGCATTCCAGAAACATGTTCATGGAATTGGTATGTGACGGCTTTGGAACTTGCAAGAATCAGGGGGAGTATCTTCCTGAATTGTTCATGTTCAATGCATCATATTATACTCTTTTTCCCTTCATGAGTTTACTTTACAGGTTCTCATAAAGGTTTTTAATGAGGTAATATCAACATGAGATCATATGTCATACTTTCTGTTTTCCCCACCGGGGTTTTTACGAAAGTATACACGACATATTTATTGTCTTCTAAACTCTATGGGTTTTCTCGTATTGAGTTAAAAGTGACAATAACCATTATATGTTGCATCATTTTCTCCTTATTTTCCCACTGGGTTTGAAGGAGTTTTAGCAACATATGGAACACCTATCTCCTCATATTTTTCCCACAGGGTTTTTGAAGGAGCTTTTTCAAGATGATGATACTTACACTAACAAGCATGGATTAGGGGGAGTGTTAGGATTTAATTAATCCTATAAATCCCTGCTTTTCCTAATCGAGGCGGTTGTCTCGTGTCCCTTCGGACGCACCCCTTCGGGGGCTATATATATGTGTAATCCCATCATCAATGAGAACACTGATTCACTTTTACATCTGTGTCAAGGCTCTCTCGATTGTCTCTCGATCCCTTTCTAACACTCTTCTCGCTCTAAACACGTAAGCTAGTGCTAGTGCAGCTGCAACCTTTGTCCTTCAGCCTTGTTCCACACCCAAGGATTAGATAGTTTTGCTACCCGAGAACGGGATTGCTGAGTCCTCCATGGCTCATAGATTCTACACAACACCAGATGCAGGTACCATGGTGAACTACTCAGGTGATGGCACAGAGTTGTACTGGGAGTTCGACGAAGAACGTGGGCAATACTACGTGTAGTATCCCGATGATCAGTAGTGGCTTCTACTAGGGGCGATCGGGCCTTGTGTTATTTATTTACTAGATCATGATAGGCGCGCGTTGCCGCGCCCGTCTATTTGACAAAAACATTGGTAGGAGTATTTAAAAAATATTAACATGATCCCTCAACTCATGTGAGGATTATTACAAACAAGCTCAACGTAATCAAATGTGTCTAAGCTGCATAAACATGCAAGTAATAATTATGAAAGGCAAATTTGCAGTTTCAGAAACCCACGAATCAAGGAATTTAGGATGTGTGGTGCAGGTATAGCATAAGTGGTACTACTAAGTAAAACCACTATGCTAAAAAAACATCGGTGTGAAACCCCACAGATAACATAGTAGCAAGACTTGCAGTTGGCTGTGAAAAATAAACGTTCAGTTGAGATTTATCTGAAAAAGATGGATATATAAACATTCAATGAAATCTGAAATTGCAATGCATCAGTAGAGGTGATATGGTACATTTATATGAAGTGACAACTGATCCACTATCATAAATACTTTATTTTTTTTCACATATTCTAACACCAAGAAACATATTCTGAATCATCTATCTTCTCTTAAGCTGTGTACGTATGGTATATAGCCATTGGAAAAGCTCTCTGAAAAACATTGAAGAAGCCAAAACCATGTATTTCTCCATTTTGAGACCGAAGCCCTGAGAAGGTGTCCTAACAACTAAAAAGTCATAAGGTGTATAGGGTGCCAGATTACCTGAATACACGATTCTAAAAAAAAATGGTAAGAAAATACCATTACGAAGATCATGTGCTAATCCTCCTTAGTAAACCGTCAACATCAATAGTACTACTAATTAAATAGGATGAACCTGACCTTCATGGTAACCTACAGACCATCAGCATGCAACCCATCTAAATTGGATTAGCACGCACTAACATGAGCATGTAGTGAGAGAAAACAAAATAACTTCATTAGGAGTTTACTTGTACAATTATCATCCAATGAGTCTACTATAAATACTTAGCTTTTAATTAACTTCAAGCCTTAACGTAGATAAAAAAGCTTATGTGATCTTAAATCTACATCGTATGAGAGCAGGGAGTATGCGGTAAAGTTTCAGTTTGACTTGCCTCGCCATGTCGAGTTGGTTTCATCAATTGGGGGCCTTCCATCTTTGGTGGTACTAAGTGGAGTCAAGACTTGGGAGGCTCATCAGAGAGACAATAATATTTCGAGTCAAGCACATGAGCGTTCAAAATATTTGACATGCATGCGGATCAAAGTAACTATTGAAATAAATATAAACCTCACACGGAAGGACAATGACTCAACCTACAATGGAGAAAGATTTGTCCAACTGTTCATGGATAAAGGATCAACCTAGCTGCCCCTCCCATTGGATGCATTATAACTACCCGTTTTCCACTAAATCAAGCCATACAGAAAATACCACGAGTATTTCAGTGGACAACAGTTTGATCAAACAACAAACTCTAGAAATCACATCATCATTTATTCCTAATTGTAAGCACACACAAAATTACGAGGCCACCACCAGATTGGGTAAGCCGTAAGCCCCACCCATGTCACCTGCGTTAGCTTTCCATGGAGTGTTGTGAGGCTGGAGGTGTCCGACTGTCCATGCCCAAGCAGCTGCACCTATATACCATTAGACAAATCTTATGTTTATGATTGGAGAAAGGCCTGGCCGAAAACATAGTCTTATCGCAATGATAGTAAGAGGGTTATTCCTGGAGTGCAGAGGAACATGAGACCTGCCGCTCACTGCACCCTCTACACAGTATATGTAATACAAATACAATACCTCTTACACACTACAAAACATGTCTAATATTCAAACTGCTCGCTGCATCAGCTGAGATCTGAATTAAACAAAGAAGTAAAACTTATGCAACGTGGTTGGTGGCGTTGGGGAGGGCCTCAGAAGGCTGCGGGCATTGGACATGGGCAGGGGCGGGCCGAGGAGCAGCCTGTCAACGTTGCGAGGTGCTGGACGACATGGAATCGGGTCGGAGGAGCGCCAACGCGCTGGCGTGGTCGGGCCTGAGTAGTTGGGCGGAGAAACACGGGGAGGACCTCAGCGACGGATTGAGATGAAGCCGGTGGAGGAAGAGGTTGACCTAGATGGTGGGGGGACTGAGATGACTCGTCTAAGGGATACCTTGGTGGCGGCACACGTCAGCCCGATCTGATCCGTCGGGTCGGCAACGAACTTCGGCGTTGCGTAGAGATCTCGGGGAGGGGAGTGGGGATGGAGGGGGCGGCGGCGTGTCAGATTCGCCGGTGGCGAGCTAGAGAACAACCAAAGGTCGCCCCTCTCAGCGACCGTCCGCGTTGGGTCGCCCCTTCACAGTGATGGATCGTTCGGCCTCTCTTCGTCTCTCACACGCTCGACGCTAATTGGGCTGAGAAAAAGGCCCAGATTACCAGAGGGCTCCCTTTCGGCCACCGGAGCAGCAGCCCATAGGACAGCTGTGCTAGTGCGGGATTAATGTCTGTCCACATCAGATCCAACGGTTGAAAATGGTCAGATCATGAAAACGGACGGCTGAAAAGTCAAATCGCTGTGAGGGCTCGCTTTAGGTGCGGTTATACTGTCCTTAATGGTATCTTTCATTTGGATATTCGTCCGTAGTTGGACTGTGATGTTATTTGGATGATGATTGCTTATGTAATGTATTGTGTGACGTGGCGAGTGTAATCCAACTACTCTTTTGCAATTTCATCCCTCTTTTACATGAGTCGTGCAAAGATACCATACTTGAGTTCATTCTAATATGAGCTTATACCTTTAAGTCGTGCCTCGACACGTAGGAGGTATAATCTCATACTAGGCATTACAACATATTTGGATATGAGAAATTGGCTGAGGGTTTTAGGAGCAATATCACTAAGCACTTGAGCAAGTAACCCATCAAGCAACACCTCATCCCCTTTTAATAGTAGTGGCTTTCCTATGGACTCAATGTGATCTTCGATCACTAAAATAGAAATGAAGATTCTTGAGCTTTAGCCAATCTTTGTCCTTAGCATTTTAAAGGGGTTCCACATCCTCTTCTCCTTGCCACACCTTTGTTGAACTTGTCTGTAATACACTTGGTAAAGGCATTAGTCCGACAAGAGATACACTCACATTAATTATCATAATCACCCAGGGAGCACTTGTGCTTTCAGTGGAAGATTCAGAACCCATCGAATCTGGCAACTACCAGCAGTAGTCCTACACTCAGACGGACACGCAACAGTCTTACACCCAGACCGACACAGACACATAGTAACGACATCGTTGGGCCGTCGGTGAGCAGCAGTTGGAGGGGAAGGAGGAGGAGGAGGGCCACGATGATGATCCAAATAATACAGTTGGATCAGAGAAAAAATGGTAGAGGATAAACCTTCAATAGGGGGGACGAGTTGTTGTGCGATGCATGTTTGGCCACTACCATTGATCTTATCCATGGCATAGAGCAAAAGGGCACAACATTTTGGAGGAACATTCACATATGGTTCCAGGAACACAAACATTTCACGCCCTACACCGTCGCGGTCATCCGCAACCATGAATGGAAGTCCCTCATCCATTGATGGTATACCATCCAAGAGGCCGTGTCTAAGAATTGCGGGCACTTGAAGCATCTTATCGCATGGTGTCCTATGATTGCACAAATCACCGAGCAAGTAAGTTGATCACCAGCCGAATATGCTTTAGTTTTGTTGATCACTACTCAGACATGTATTGTTTCGTTACTCACTTGGCGGATATGCATTGTCGACATTGTTTCACTTTGTAGCTTACTCGTGCTTGTGTGGCATACAAGAAGTTGCAGAAGATGTCCTCCACCATCATGCATTGTTTGTTGAAATTTAATGGGCAACATAAGAGGAACATTTTCATTGCCAAAGACTGCCACCCAAGCCAACGAGGAAAAAATCGGTGACCCTACCGACCCAACCCAAGAACCACCGAAAAAGGTTAGAATAAATTTACGGGGGAGGGAAGTGGAAGGAGGACGGGGCGAAGCGAGAAGGTGCGGCAGTCGAGCTGACGAGAGGTTCGAGGACATCTTGGAGAAGAAGGATGAGCCATGCGTGAAGCGCTCGGACATCAAGGAGGAGAAGAAGATTAAGAGGTTCAAACTTCTGAAGGAGGCAACGGACAAGAAGTTCAAACTCAAAAAGAGAAGGACCACAATCGAAGAGAGGAAGGCGCGCTCGAGGAAAAGTGGGTGGAGATCGCCGCAATTGCGGAGGACGCCAAGATGTTAACCTTGAATGTCGACTCTTTGGATGCCGACGCAAGAATCGTCGTGCAATCCGTCCGCTACCAGGTGTTGCAGCGGGAAAGATAAGTTTGTGGCGGCGTACTATAAAGACGCGATGGTGGCGGAGGCTGCCTATGCGGCGAAGACGACACCTCCTTGGTCGAGGAGCAGCTGGTTGGGATTGCCAGTCCGGCAGGGTAAAAATGCATAGACTGCAATACTGATTTTCTTTTGTTTTCGGGCATGTAAAAACTAAGCATATTTGCCTCTTTTTGGTTGCGATCGGGCATGCGATCCGGCATGCTGTGTGGATTGGAGAACATTTGAATTTTAATTTACTGATGAACACATGCATGATATGATGGGATGGTGCCCTTCCGGATCCGTGTCCGCAAACTGGTCCCCTGTCCGTGGACGGATGCGAGGGAAAGTTTATGGGTTGTCGTTGAAGATGGCTTTAGTTTATGAAATGCAAAATATAGTCCTTTTCTTGTGAGAGAATCTACAGTCGGGCACCTCAAACCCGCCTCATACGCTCGGGCGCACCGCCCGGTCACTGACTGCTCATGATTTTTTGACCGAGACGGGCTCCTTAAACGGGCCTCAAACGTCTAGCTTGACCGGCACCCCTCACATCCAGCCCAAATATCAGGTGAATATGGGGGCGCCCGGGCACGCCCGCCACGTCGGACCCGACAACCCGTCCCCACCCGAAATTGCATCAAATTCACCCAAACCCTTCCTCCTCCTCCCACCGCCCTACAATCTTTCCCACGCCCGGACCCTCGCCGTCCTCCATCCATGCAACCAATCCTCACCACTGATCCCGATCCACCGCCACAGATGTTATCCAGCCCGACCCAGTCCGCCTCGTCCTTCGATGTCCCTTCGTCCGCTACGACTTGCAAGGCGGAGAACGTCGCCTGGAAGTTGCGGTGACGCCAGCAGTGAGAGAGGGAGGAAGCGTTAGTGATACGTCTCCAACGTATCTATAATTTTTTATTGTTCCATGCTATTATTTATGATGTCTTGGATGTTTAATGGTCTTTATCGTACAATTTTATAACATTTTTGGGACTAACCAACTAACCCAAAGGCCCAGTCCAGATTGCTATTTTTGCCTGTTTCAGGGTTTTGGAGGAAAGGAATATCAAACAGAGTCCAAATGGAATGAAACCTTCGCGAGAGATATTTTTGGAGAAAATCACGCATGGGAGGCTTGAGAACCATGTCAGGGGAGCCTCGGGGTGTCCACGAGGGTGGGGGGCGCGCCCCACTTCCCAGGGCGCGTCCCCTACCTCGTGGCCCCCTCGAGCGTCCCCCGGTGCCCTCCTTCCTCCTATATAAGTCTACGTACCCCGAAACCATCAACAACAGAGAGAAAACCCTAGTTCCACCGCCGTAACCTTCTGTTCCCATGAGATCCCATCTTGGAGCCTGTTCCAGAGCTCCGCCGAAGGGGGGATCCATCACGGAGTACCTCTACATCATCATCATCGCCCACACCATGAGTTGTGAGTAGTTTACCACATACCTTCGGGTCCATAGCTAGTATCTAGATGGCTTCTTCTCTCTCTCTCTCTGGATCTCAATACAAAGTTCTCCTCGGTCTTCGAGGAGATCTGTTTGATGTAATCCCTTTTTGCGGTGTGTTTGTCGTGATCCGATGAATTGTGAGTTTATGATCAAGATTATCTATGAGAAATATTTGGTTCTTCTCTGAACTCTGTATGTGTGCTCATAATATCCTTGCAAGTCTCTTCGAATTATTGGTTTGGCCTACTAGATCTATAGTTCTTGCAATAGGAGAAGTGCTTGGCTTTGGGTTCAATCTTGCAGTGACTTTTCCCAGTGACAGTAGGGGCAGCAAGGCACGTATTGTATTGTTGCCATCGAGGATAAAAAGATGGGTTTTATATCATATTGCTTGAGTTTATCCCTCTACATCATGTCATCTTGCTTAAGGCGTTACTCTGTTCTTATGAACTCAATACACTAGATGCATGCTGGATAGCAGTCGATGTGTGGAGTAATAGTAGTATATGCAGGCAGGAGTCGGTCTACTTGTCTCGGACGTGATGCCTATATACAACGATCATGCCTAGATAGTCTCATAATTATTCACTTTTCTATCAATTGCTCGACAGTAATTTGTTTACCCGCCGTAGAATATCGCTATCATGAGAGAAGCCACTAGAGAACACTATGGCCCCCGGGTCTATTCTCAACATATCAATCTACATCTATTTTACTTTTTCTGCTTTTACTTTCTGTTCTTATAATAAAAAATACCAAAAATATAAACTATCATATCTATCAGATCTCACTTTCGTAAGTGACCGTAAAGGGATTGACAACCCCTTATCGCGTTGGCTGCGAAGTTCTTAATTGTTTGTGTAGGTGCGAGGGACTCGCGCGTGGTCGCCTACTGGGTTGATACCTTGGTTCTAAAAAACTGAGGGAAATACTTACGCTACTGTGCTGCATCTCCCTTTCCTCTTCGAGGGAATACAACGCAAGCTCGAGATGTAGCAACAAGAATTTATGGCGCCGTTGCCGGGGAGGCTTACTCAAAAGTCATATATCAAGTACCTATCACAAACCCTTATCCTTCGCAATACATTTTTGCCTCTCATTTTGTTCTCCCTCACTTCACCCTAGCCGTTTTATTCGCCCTTCTTCTGCCGTGTGTTTACCGTTCGCTTGCTTCTTGTTTGCTTGTGTTGCTATGTGCCCTCAATTAGCTTGCATCTTCGCTTTCTAAAGTATGGATCCTCATCCACTTGCTAATCTCTTTAATAGATCCAATTATGTTAAACCTATTGCTAGTGAGCTGTGTGCACTAGATTATCTTTATGAAGTTTTGCTTGAAATTTATGAATCTGAAAATTGTGATGAATTGTTAAAAGAAAAAGGGCATGTTAGCTCCTTAAATAAAAAGCATGATTGCAATGATGTTACTATAAATTCTATTGATGTCAATTGTGCTAATAATATGCAAAACCCTAAGCTTGGGGATGCTAGTATTGCTATGTCCACTACTTGTTACAATGATCATGATTGGGGTGATTCTTCTTATGGTCTTGAAAATTTATTTAATCTCCATGATGAATATAAGATTGATAATAATGTTTGCATTTATATTAAAAGTGGGTTTGGAGAGTTCATGACTTTAGTTAATGTTAATCCCACTATTTTGGAAGAGTGTCAACTTTGCATGCATGTGGATCGTGTTGAGAATATGTTATGTGATAGCTATTTTGTTGAATTTGATCATGACCCTACATGCAATTATTATGAGAGAGGGAAATATGGTTGTAGAAATTTTCATGTTACTGAATTACCTCTCGTTATGTTGCGATTGTTATTGTTTGTCTCTCCTTCCTTGCATATGCTAGATCTTGCTTGTCTTGGTAATTTGTTTTCCTATAAGCTGCCTATGCATAGGAAGTATGTTAGACTTAGATGTGTTTATCACATGTCTTATGATGCTATTTTTGTGCTTCAATCCTTGTCTTTCATGTGAGCATCATTGAATTCTCAAGTCTATCTTAATGGCTATAAAGAAAGAGCTTGTTGGGAGGCAACCCAACTTTATATTTTTTTGCTGCTGTTAGGTAATAAATATTGCATCTAGCCTCTGTTTAGATGTGGTTTCATGTTTTGTTTAGTGTTTGTGCCAAGTAGAACCTTTGGGAAGACTTGTGTGAAGTTTATGTGATCTTGCTGTGAAAAACAGAATCGTTAACGCTCGCTAGAATGGTCATCAGATTTTACTGGAGCGTTCTATTTAGTTGATTCTTTTTGCAGATGATTAATAGACAAATTCCTCACGTTTACCAATTTAGTTTGATTTTTTTGGAGTTCCATAAGTAGGAGAAACATGCAGATTACTACAGACTGTTCTGTTTTTGACAGGTTCTGTTTTTCGTGTGTTGTTTGCTTATTTCAATGCATCTATGAGTAGTATTGGAGGATATGTGTAGTGCCCAAGATGGGACTATACCTCCTACGTGTCGAGGCACGACTTAAAGGTATAAGCCCATCCTAGAATGATCTCAAGTTTGGTATCTTTGCACGACTCATGTAAAAGAGGGATTAAAATGCAAAAGAAGATAGTTGGCTTACACTCGCCACTTCACACAATACATTACATAAGCAATACATCATTCATAACATCACAACCCGACTACGGGTGAAGATCCAAAAGAAAGATACCAAAACAACATAAAGCCACAGGTCCTAGATCGAATCCTAGTAGAAACCACTACTGATCGTCGAAACGTCACAAGCATACGGTCAAACTCTTCATCGAACTCCTGGGTGAAGAACTGATCCAACTCCTGCATCAAACTCGGCTGAACCTGCATCTGGTGTGGTGAAGTAGCTGTGAGCCACAAAGGACTCAACAATCCCGTTCCCGGGTAACAAGACTATTTAAGCCTTGGGAGAGGATAAGGCTGAAGAAAAGAGTAGTGTCTGTAGCAGCAACTAGCAACTAGCTTATGTGAAAGAGAGCGAGAAGAGAAAGCCTCGGCCGAGAGATGATCACGAAGTGATCCTAACTAAAGCCGGTCAAACATAACCCCACCGTGTTCAACTTTCGAATCCCTATTCGGAAATTGACAGTCACGGTACACACGCTGGTAGTGTATTGGAAACATTGTGTCAAGTTATCTACAACCGGATATTAACAAGCTCCCATCTGCCACATAACCGCGGGCACGGCTTTCGAAAGTTCATAACCCTGCAGGGGTGTTCCAACTTGACCCGTTACAAGCCCACGATCCGCGGAGTCGCAACTCCAAGGTGGGAAGACCCGAGTATTCTCGGAATCCCGTGCTCAAGTTAAACCGAACTAAGGTAAGGCTAATCCAGCAAATCCTCCCGGCGTGTCGACACCCTGATAGTAGCCGCGCGTATCTAAGTCTCAGGACACGACCGGATGGGCGATTCTACAGGTTATACCAGATACCTCAGGTTTCCCCAAGGCGGCCCCGCAGAACCCCCGTTTGGGACCAACACCATCAGCACTGGCCCCCCCTGCTATGTAGAATTAAGAATCCTCGGGGACATGACCCCCTATGCAATTAATTAAATATTTAAGTTGTTATTATGTGGCAAATAGTACCAAATGTTGGGACTTGCTGGAAAAGACTTAGCACTTAGCGGTTTATCAAGGGGGTCCCATACACCCCAACCGTGTTAGGAACGCATAATCAAGGAACATAACACCGGTTTATACGGTTCCTAACGGCATGAGTGGAACAAAACACCAAGCAAAAGGCTTAGCCTTCCACCCTTGCCAGTATATAGATGATTTCATTTTAAGCATTTATATAGTGTGATATAACCCAACCAAACTTCAACATGAAGCAAGCATCTTCAATCTTCACCTGCAACTAACAATGCTATAAGAGGGGCTGAGCGAAGCGTACTTAGCCAAGCAACGGTTTGCATAGGTAGGTTGGTTAAACAAGGCAATGGTTACAAGTAGGAGGCTGACAAGAAGATCATGGGCATCGAGGCAAAACTATAGAGCGGATCTACTAGCAATAGGCAAAGATAGTAATGTTATCGGGGTTCGGTCATCTTGCCTGGAATTCCACAAGGGAGAAGAACGGATCCATGAAGTAGACGGAGCAACAGTCGAGCGAATCCTCAAACCTCCGGAACGAAACCGAAGCTAACAAGAGAAGCAACCGGAAAGAAAACAAACAACACGGTAAACACACAATCATAAACATGGCATACGATGCACATCCAAGTATGATGCATGTCCGGTTTAATTATGCATGGCATGGCAAAATGCACAAACAACACTACAAGTTAAGTGGAGATCAATATGCAACGAGTTGCATATTGACGAAACACCACATTTAATTATTTAATTGACTCTCGTTATTAACAAGACAAGATTAAATGTTTTTAACATGGCAAGAGGTGGAACATAATAAAACTACACTATTTAGGCATTTAAATGAGGCCGGAAATAACAACAACAAGACCGGAAAATCCCCATGTGCATGTTTAGTAATTATAAGCAAACAACAATTTAACATTTTAGCGTTGTTAACATGATGCGGATGACATGATCAAGTTTATGCAATTTTATTAAAAGGTAGACATGAAGAAGATAAGAAGCATTTGTCACCGTGGTGGAACGAAAGGGTGCCACGGCAACGATCCGAAAATGATGCAACGCATCATATCGGTTCCGGTATCTCGTTGAGAGACCGGTGCAAAAGGTAACGGAGAGCGAGACATGGAAGATGATAAGGTGGGGCGATCCCGTTGCCGGGTTCCCACGGGTCGGTGACGAGGCAACCGAGGAACATGACAAACGGACGAAACGGCACGGAGCACACACGGGAAACATCCATACAACCACAACAAGCATCCACGGGTCATCCACGGGGTCGTCTCGTTATACCTTTGAAGCGTGCGTTTCGGGGCGGTTCGAGACGTAGAGGAAGAAGGCGTTCACGTTTCCGAAGAGGAAGTAGTTGTTCCGTAGAGGTACATGTGTAGTCGTTCACATCCCGTTCGGAGAGGAAGTAGACGTTCTCATTTCTTCACCGAAGGTAGTCGTTCTCGTAGCGGTAGTTGTACTCGGGCGACGGTAGGGGTACTCGCGGTCGTCGAGCGACGGTAGTGGTACACGTTCCGTAGGGGTACTTGTCGCATCGCCATGTAGTTGTTCACGTTCATCGAAGAGGTATTCACCATCGTAGCCGTTCGGTCGTCGTGGTACTTGGGTCTTCAACTCGCCGGTCTTGACAAAATGAAGGGGTACTTGATGATCCCTCGAGTAGTCGAACTTGCCGAAACTTGGGGTCCTCGTGCACTTGGCGAAAAACAAAACAAAAACAGCAGCACGTCTAGGCGAACATCATCAGCAACAAAACAACATGGCAGCAAGGAGGCATCACGGCAGAGGCAGGGGCCGCGGGATCCGGTGCTGTCGAAGGGAGCTGGCGCACAGAGGCAGGGTCGGGCGCCGGTGCACGCGCTGGACGGAGGACGGGGGAACGAGGCCTCGGGCCTTGGCGACGGGTGCTGCTCGCGTGGCAGAACCGCGACCCTGGTGCGGCTCAAGGAGGACGGGAGCGAGAGGGCCTGGGCGCGCGTCGGCGCGGGATGGAGGCGAGGTGCTGCGAGAGGAGGGCCCCTGGCCGGCCGGCTCGGGCCATGGCGCTGGCGACGGAGGCTGCTCGGGGCACCGGGGCTCCTGGCCGGCGGAGACGAGGTCCATGGCGAGCTGGAGGAAGCCACGGCGCTCGGGCGGCAGCTCCTGGCGGGGAGTCAGCAGGGCGGAGGAGGAGCGCTCGGGGCGGCACATCGAGGCGCGCGGCGGCGCCGATCTGCAGAGGAGGGAGGACACGGGGCCTGGGCGGCGACAGGAGGGAGCCGTGCTGTCGAGGGAAGAAGGACTTAGGGGTCGGGCTCGGGAGATCGAACGAGGGTTCGAGGGAAAGTGGGACTCGAGCGAGGGGAGGCTCGATAGGAGGAGGAGGGAAACGGAGTTGCGGTCGGGCTGCGAGAGAAGGAGCGATGCGGCGGCTGGGGGGGTCGAGGAGAGGGAGAGATGAGTGCGCTAGGGTTAGGGGAGTTGGAGCGGGCCAATGGGCCGGCTGCGGCTAGAGGCCTGGCTGGCTAGGGGAAGAGGAGGCCCAAGAGGGATGGCAGGTGCGGCTGGGCCCTGCAGACTAGCCCTTCTGCTTACCCAAATTACAGAAGAAAAGAAAGAAGGGAAAAAACAAGAAGAGAGAAAAAGAAAGGAAGGATAGGGACATAATTTGGGCATGAGGTAAAATTCCCTGGGCTCACAAAAATGTCAGGAATTAAATAAAATAGTTGGGGGGGGTTTTGGAGGAACCTCGAAACAACGGAAAGAATTGAAGACAGGGTTTTAACGGTGAAACTTGAAGTGAGAAACACATGGGGAAATATTGCAAGTGTGTTACGGTGATTCCGAAGCAATGGAATATTTATTAATATAGCTCCATAATATTTGGAGGATATGTTATAAAGAGAAGTCACCTTCCCTCGATTTAAATGGACCGAAGGTCCACACAATTTATTTAGTTGCAAAAATTAATGAGATGATGGCATGATGACATGATGCAATGCAAAAATAAATAACACAAGCTCAAAAGAAACACACGGGCAACCCGGAACATCTGGAATCTTCTGGAATCTTCTGGGACGTCGGTCTCGGGCGTCACAATATGAACCATAGAGAAGTTGGAATACAGTAGGTTTAACACCAATATAAACAAAGAATGAATTCATTGTTGTACCTTTGAGTAGTGGTTTGCTTTCTTATACTAACAGAGCTCACGAGAATTTTTGTCTAAGTTTTGTGTTGTGAAGTTTTCAAGTTTTGAGTATTGCTTTGATGGACTATGGAACAAAGAGTAGCAAATGCCTAAGCTTGGGGATGCCCATGGCACCCCAAGTAATTCAAGGACAATCAAAAGCCTAAGCTTGGGGATGCCCCGGGAAGGCATCCCCTCTTTTGCCTTCATCCATCGGTAACTATACTTGGAACTATATTTTTATTCACCACATGATATGTGTTTTGCTTGGAGCGTCTTGTATACTATGAGTCTTTTCTTGTTAGTTTTCCACAATTATCCTTGCTGGACACACCTATTTGAGAGAGTTAAATATGGCCTAGGGATTGATAGAACACTCTATGTGCTTCACTTATATCTTTTGAGTTGAATAGTTTTTGCTCTAGTGCTTCACTTATATCTTTTAGAGCACAGTGGTGGCAATATTTTGAAGAAATTGATGAACTCTCATGCTTCACTTATATCCTTTTGAGAGTCTATTAAAACAGCATGGTAATGTGTTTAGGCTAAAAAAACGAGTCTTCACATGATAGACATCCAATGTCAATGTAGTAAAAACTTTCACATGAAGTGCATTGAATATGATGAGATGTTGGATGCTTGATAATTGTTTTGAGATATGAGGATAGTGATATTAGAGTCATGCTATTGGAGTTATTATCAAATTGAGAAATACTTGTGTTAAAGTTAGTGATTCCCGTAGCATGCACGTATGGTGAACCGCTATGTGACGAAGTTAGAACATGAGGTATTTATAGAGTGCCAACCTTTGTGTGGAGGTCGGGGGCGTGCGATGGTTAACTCCTACCAACCTCCCCCTCGGAGCATGTGTTGATTGCTTTATTTTGATGACTCGTAGATTTTTGCAATAAGTATATGAGTTCTTATGACTAATGTTGAGGCCATGGATTATACGCACTCTCACCCTTCCACCATTGCTAGCCTCTCTTGTACCGCGCAACTTTTGCATGTACCATACACCCACGATATATCCTTCCTCAAAACAGCCACCATATTATTCCTCAAAACAGCCACCATACCTACCTATCATGGCATTTCCATAGCCATTCCGAGATATATTGACATGCAACTTTCCACCGTACCGTTCATATGACATGCTTCATACTGTCATATTGCCATGCACGATCATGTAGTTGAAATCGTATTTGTGGCAAGGCCACCATGCATAATTTTTTATACATGTCACTCTTGTTTCACTACACATCCCGGTACACCACCGGAGGCATTCTTATAGAGTCATACTTTGTTGTAGTTTCGAGTTGTTGTAGCGACCACGATCTGAATGGACCGAAGTCTCTATGTTCTGCGTCATCCCTAGATCGGTAATGCTGACACACACAGTACTTGAAGGATTTATAATAGAGTGGCAATCACACTCTTATTACATCGAATGTCTCCAATGAGAACTTATTACAAAAATCTATGGCTTAAGGCCATCTAACAAATAACAGCGGAAGGCTTGGAAGATAAGTGAGTCCATCAACTCCAACGGCATAGCTGAGTGCATGACAAACGACCTAGAACGTCTTATTCCTCGTCTGGAAAGTCTGCAATGTAATATGTTGCAGCCCAAAAACGGGTCAGCACATGGAATATGCTGGCAAGATAACACAAAAGATGCCAGTAACAGAATAAAGGCTATACTATATGCATATTTGACTGGTGGAGGCTCTAAGGTTAAAGTTTTTGTGTAAAGCCAATTTTTCCCTACAACAAAGGAGTAAATTTTATTTTAACTATCATGGTAGTTGAAACATCATTGAGAAGGTACCTCCAACTCAATCCCAAATTAAAGTAATCATTAACCCAACAAATTAAATTATAGAGTGATGAGATCAACCATACCAGATACTCAAGATGTCCATAACCGAGGACACGTTTAATCATGATCAGTTTGTACACTCTCGAGAGGTTTGTGCGCTTTTCCCACAAGACTCGATCACCTCCGTTTGGTTTCTCGGACTGCATGGTGTTTGATAAACGGATGACCGGGACAAAGTCTTTCCGAAGAGGTCCCCTTAACCAGATAGATAGGTCGGTACACCTACAATCCCTCTACATCTGCTAGCCCTTCATGGAAAGGTTTCCCACAACATACTCAACTATGCCAGAGCCCATAATGGCATCGTGGCTGCACACGGAAGTTTCTAGCATGAATAGTTTTATGATCCCTTTGAGCCTTTGTGGCATTCCATAGGAAAAATCACACGGAACCCCGGGATTTCCTAGGACAACACTGGATTCTCCAGGTGCCCTGCAACCAATCCACCCATATGTGTATTCAAGTAGCCACCTTAATTTGAATCCTTAATTAACAACTCACATCTGTCATGGATTTCACTCAAACCCAACCCACGTCTACGAGCGTAGCAAAGCAACCTAAGCAAACGTAGAAGTAGCTCCCAAGGGTTTGAAAATAATGCAGGTAATAGGTTCTACCACAAACTATTTCTCAGTCCCACAAGTTAAGAGATCCTACTCATGCAATGTGTGAGGGTTTGATCTAATGCATAAAACTGGGTAATAAAAGGGTATGATCAAAGTGTTACTTGCCTTGCTGACGATTCGCAAAACCTAGAGACTCGTAGTAGCACGCTTCACAGTCCGGGTATTCTATCGCAAGCAAACAATAGCACCCATAAGCAAACGGCAGAGATGCACAAACAAAACTCCAAAAGATAAGATCTAACCAGAAAGTTCAACTTAAGAACTCCGGTTTGCAAAAAGAAATCAAAACGAAGAAGCAACGAAACTCAAACTGCGAAAGAAACGTGCTCCGGTTACTAATTGATCTAAAGTCAAATTTTACAGTAGCCAAAACTTTGTTCAAGTTGGTTAAACGGAAAGAGGGCGTCGAGACGAAGATCTGGGATTTTGAATCACCTGATTCCGACTCTCGAGCGAAAAGAAAAACGAAAAACAAGATCAGGGCAGAAATCGCGATCGAAATAATCACGGATAAAAACCCCGAAAAAGAAAACTGACGAACAGGCTAAGGAACGAACGTTCGCTGTCTGCGGCTAACGGACAAACAACTTTCATTAAAACGAACGTACGGACGAACGTCCGCTAAATAACCAAAGCGGGAAAAAACGATCTAACCTAAAAAAAAGGAATCTAGGGTTTCAAAAAAAATCGATCGATTTTAAAAGAGAAAACCGACGGCTACCTCGGAAAAGTCAACCAGCGGCGGATCCGGCGGTTACGGCGGCGGGGCGGCGGCGGCGCGGGCGGCAAGCGGCAGCGGCTAGGGCAGGGCGGGGTGGCGGGCTGCCTCACGGGCCGGGGCGGCGGCTTTTAAAGGCCTAGGCCAGAGAGTCCTGGCGTAGTACGACCCGGAGTCGGTTTCCTTTTTTTTAAAGAGTCCTGACATAGCAAAACTAACGAAAGAAATACTAAACGGACTCCAAAAATCCCTAAATAAATTTTCACCGTCCTCTAATAATATTTAGGGCAAAGTGAACATTTTTCCCGGACCTAAATGTAATTTTGAAAAACGCGCATTTTTCCTATGCAAATAAAATCACAAATAAATCCAGAAAAAATACCAAAAGTGATTTTTAACATTTTGCCTCCAATATTTCTGTTATTTCGGAGAAGTCATATTATCTCCGCCCATATATTGTATTTCGAAATATATTTTTGGAGAGAAAAATAATTAAAACCAACTATGTCCTCGTACCGGTATTCGAGTGAACTCAAATACAAAACGGTAGGATTCCCAACTCTCTCTGTAGGTCCTTGAGTTGCTTAGAATTTTGAGGATCGCCACAGACAAAAATGCGAAGAAACATGCAATGCAATATGATCTATGTATAACATTCCAAATTGAAAATTTGGGATGTTACAAACCTACCCCCCTTAGAATGAATCTCGCCCTCGAGATTCGACTTGGCTAGAGAACAGGTGTGGGTGGTCCTTGCGTAGATCATCTTCTCGTTCCCAGGTGGCTTCTTCCTCGATGTGGTGACTCCACTGAACTTTGCAAAACTTTATAACCTTACTGCGGGTGTCTCTGCTCGAAAATTCGAGAATCTTAACAGGCTTCTCCTCGTAAGTCAGATCACTATCCAACTGAATTGCTTCCAGGGGTACTGTGTCTCTAAGCGGTATATCGGCCATCTCCGCATGGCATTTCTTAAGCTGCAAAATGTGAAACACGTCATGCACTCCTGACAATTCTTCGGGCACTTCCAACTTATAGGCAACCTCTCCCATGCGTTCCAAAACACGGTAAGGTCCCACAAATCTCGGGGCTAGCTTTCCCTTAACTCCGAAACGTTTTACTCCTCACAGAGGCGATACTCTTAGGTACGCTCTATCTCCGATCCCATAGGCTATCTCCTTGCATTTCGAGTCTGCATAACTTTTCTGCCTGGACTGAGCTACCTTCAATCTATCTCGAATCAACTTAACCTTCTCTTCTGACTCTTTGATCAAATCTGGTCCAAACAACTGTCGTTCTCCAACTTCATCCCACATTAACGGTGTTCGGCATCTCCTTCCATACAATGCCTCGAGCGGTGCCATCTTCAAACTGGCCTGGTAACTCTTGTTGTACGAGAACTTCGCGTAGGGCAAATTATCATCCCAACTAGATCCATAATCTAACGCACAGGCTCTCAACATGTCCTCCAGGATCTGGTTGACTCTCTCGGTCTGTCCATTGGTCTGCGGATGAAAAGCGGCGCTGAATTCCATCCTCGTTCCCAAAGTTTGGTGTAGTTGATGCCAAAACTTTGAGGTGAACTGTGTTCCTCTATCTGATACAATGGTCCTCGGAACTTCGTGCAGACAGACGATCCTGGTCATGTATATCTTTGCCAACTTTGCACTGGTGTATGTGGTTTTCACGGGGATAAAGTGGGCTACTTTGGTCAATCGATCCATCACTACCCAGATTGAGTCATATCCTGATATGGTCCTAGGCAATCCGGTGATAAAATCCATGCCAAGCTTCTCCCACTCCCATTCGGGTATCGACATAGGTTGTAGCAATCCTGCTGGCTTCTGATGCTCTGCTTTTACTCTCTGGCATACATCACATACGGCTACATACTCGGCAATATCCTTCTTCATTCCCTTCCACCAGAAACGTTCCTTCAAATCCAAAAACATCTTAGTGTTTCTGGGGTGTATCGAGTATGGCTAATCATGTGCTTCCTGCAGTATCAACTTCCTGATCTCCGGGTCGTTGGGCACATAGATTCGATCCTCAAACCACAAGGTGTCGTGTTCGTCCTCACGAAATCCCTTGGCTTTTCCTTCACTCATCCTTTTCCTTATCGCGGCAATTTTCTTGTCATCCTCCTGGGCTTCGCGTATCTTTCCCAGCAATGTCAACTGAACCTCCAAGTTTGCGACGAAACCTCTAGGAACTATCTCTAAACGAAGCTCCCTAAGATGTTCTGCTAACTCCTCTGGCAATCCCCCTTTTATTAGTGTATTGGCATAACTCTTCCGGATAAAAGCATCTGCCACGACGTTGGCCTTTCCTGGGTGATAGTGCAGCTTCATATCATAATCCTTTATAAGCTCCAACCATCTCCTTTGTCTGAGGTTCAGCTCCTTCTGAGTGAAAATGTACTTCAAACTCTTGTGATCCGTGTACACATCACAACGATTTCCAATAAGGAAATGTCCCCAGGTTTTTAGTGCATGCACTACAGCTGCTAACTCCAGATCGTGCGTCGCAGAATTCAACTCGTGCGGTCGTAGTTGTCGAGATGCATAAGAAACAACTCATCCATCCTGCATAAGTACTCCTCCAAGTCCTAAGCGTGAAGCATCGCAATACACTTGGAAATCCTTGCGTATATCTAGCAATATCAGCACTGGGGCTGTCGTCAACCGTTTCTTCAACTCCTGGAAACTTTCTTCACACTCTTCAGTCCAATCGAACTTTGCCTCCTTCTTCAACAATGTCGTCATTGGCTTTGCAATCTTGGAGAAATTTTCTATGAATCTCCGGTAGTATCCCGCGAGTCCAAGAAAACTGCGGATCTCTCCAACTGAAGTGGGTGCCAACCACTCAGTGACTGCCTGCACCTTGACGGGGTCCACTGCTATACCTTCTCCCGATATAACATGCCCTAGGAATCCAACTTCCTTCCACCAAAACTCGCATTTGCTAAACTTGGCATACAACAGATGTTCTTTGAGCTTCTCCAATACCAAACGCAAATGTTGTGCATGTTCCTCTTCATCCTTCGAGTACACCAGAATATCATCAATGAATACCACGACGAACTTATCCAAAAACTCCATGAACACGTTGTTCATCATACTCATGAAATAGGCAGGCGCGTTAGTCAATCCAAATGACATAATCGTATACTCATATAGCCCGTACCTTGTGGTGAAGGCTGTCTTGGGTATATCCTTCTCTCTGATCTTCAATTGGTGGTATCCAGATCGTAGATCTATCTTGGAGAATACTTTCGCTCCTTGGAGTTGGTCGAACAAATCATTGATCATCGGCAGCGGGTATTTATTCTTAATAGTCACTTCATTCAATGCCCAATAATCAACGACCATTCTTAAGGATCCATCCTTCTTCTCGACCAAAAGCATTGTGGATCCCCAAGGTGATGAACTTCGACGAATAAATCCTTTCTCCAATAACTCCTTAATCTGCTTCTTGATCTCCTCCAGATCATTCGCTGGCATCCGATACGGTCTCTTAGATATTGGTCCGGTGCCAGGCAACAGCTCAATCAATAACTCAATATTCCTATCCGGTGGCATGCCAGGTAACTCCTCTGGAAACACATCCGGATAATCCTTTACTACTGGCACTTCCTCCTGAACAACTCCCGTGAGAGAATGTACTTGTGTCCTTATAGGCGAATGTCTAGATACATACTTAATCCTTTTTCCCTCCGGGGTGGTGAGCAAAATAGACTTGTTGACACAATCTATGTTACCTCCATACTTCGATATCCAATCCATACCTAATATCACATTCAATCCTTGTGACTCCAGAACTATTAGGTCGTAGGGGAAAGTATGGCGTCCTATGATCAATGGTGTCTGAAAACATCCTTGGTGTGCCATATACTCTGCTCCTGGTGAACTTACTAACATGGGGGTCTTAAGAACTCGGGTGGACATCCTATGTCTATTCACGAATCCCCTATAAATGTATGAATGCGATGCACCAGTATCGAAAAGAACTATTGCGGTAAATGTCTTAACCAAAAACTTAGCGACAACAACATCTGGTTGCTCTTCTACCTCCTCCACAGTCACGTGGTTCACTTGTCCTTTGTTGAACGGGTTAGGCTTCTTCCCGGCGCTTCCATTGCTGTTCCCATTCTTAGCTTCAGGGCAGTCCGTGGCATAGTGTCCATTCTTCCCGCACTTGAAACAGGTGATATGGCTGAAATCCTTCTTGGCGGGTGTGGACGGGGTAGAGCGGCTCTGGTTATTACTTGCTCCATGCCCATTTCCATTTCCATTCTTAGGGCCATTGTGGTTGTGGGAACTTCCATGGTTATGGGTATATCCTCCCGAATTCGGAGTGAATCGGGGCTTCTGCTGGGCTCCAGAATTATTCCTTCCTTGTCCATACTTCCTCTTGCGGCTTTCAATATACTGTTGCTTCCCTTCAATCATAAGAGCTTTATCTACCAACTCCTGGTAGTTGTTGCAAGTTGCCACCATCAACTGTACACTCATCTCATCATTTAGCCATTCCATAAATCTCTCCTGCTTAGCGGCATCTGTGGCCACATCATCTGGGGCATAACGAGATAGGGTACTAAACTCATCCACGTACTGAGCTACAGTACGGTTTCCTTGGCGCAAGTTGCGAAACTCCCGCTTCTTCATGCTCATAGCTCCAGTTGAGAAATGGGCAGTACGGAAAGCTTGCTGAAACTGATCCCAAGTGACATTGGCTATAGGGAATGTGGCTGTGTAATTCTCCCACCATGCTGCGGCTGGTCCAAACAACTGGTGTGCGGCAAATCGCACCTTCTCAGCGTCCGAGCAATTGGCAGTGGTCAAATCCCTTCCAATCTTGCGTAGCCAATCATCAGCCACTATTGGTTCGATGCTGCTAGCAAACACTGGTGGTTGCAACCTTAAGAAACGTGTCAGGTTGTCCACGGGTGGTGGTGGTGGAGGGTTGTTGTTGTTCTAGTTGTTCTAAGTGTTCTGGACAAGTAGTTGCATCAGAGTGTTCTGCTGCTGGATCAACTGAGTGAGCTCAGGGGGGAACTCAAATCCGGGCTCACGTCTTGGAGGCATCTAATGGGTGTAGAGGGAAGAGATTAGAATATAATTGAGGTCTACGGGAAAATCACTACCCATATGCACATGAGACAAACACAATCATATCACACCAATCAATTTCAAGCAAGATCTTACAAATCTAACTACTGTTACAAAGAGTGCTCTAAATACTACTGTGTGGGGGTAACTACTAGTCATAGGGTGGTCATCTAAAAATATTGATCGGCGGAAGATTCCATGATTTCTGCTCCAGCTTCATCTTCATAGTCTTCGTCTTCACTATCATCGGGGTCTGAATCCATGTCGCCGATGATAATGTAATCTTCAGGATAAATCTCCTGGGGTTCTTCTTCCTCTTCTTCACCTCCTGGTGCTGGATCTCCCATGAACACTCCTAGCTTCCTTGTTAAATCATCATTCTTCTCTACTAGTATCAACATCTCCTCCTCGTATCCGCCACGAGTAGACTTAAGTTCTTCTTCTAGCTCCAAATTCTTGTTTAGTGCCTTCTTCAATTCTATCATCCCAGCGCACATCTGGTGCTCCTGTCATCGAATGTGCTGGTTTAGTTATTGGATGAACACTGCAATGGACCTATCCTTCCGGGTGCTGATCATATCCCAATGCTCATCTCGGCGTCCACAAATCTGGTAGATGGTGTCCTTCAGCTCCTTCTTGTAGACTTCTCCGATCCTTCCCATGGTGATGTGGGCTGCCATACTCTTGCCTAGGCTCCAGGTTGGTGCATCAAAAGAAAACTCTATTGGCTCAGTGGATGGTGCGAAGGTTCTTCTGAGAATGTGAACTTGTATGCTCCATCGCTCCTCTTCTGGTAAAGTGGCGGTGTAGGCCCCGGTAAAGCATGGTATTCCTATGTTCAGGTACCTAGTGACTTCCTTCAAGTGTCGTCCAAATGGTGTGTCTTCATCCGGTTGAGTGAACTTGTTCCTTGGGTCCACCATCCTAAAGAAGTAGAAAATGGAGAGAAGTCAGAATGAGTAGAGAAGAGTGATCTAGGGCCTGTCTTAGTGGTCGTTTCCTACAATCAGCGTGTGCTCTGATACCATCTTGTAGCGACCGCGATCCGAATGGACCGATGTCTCTGTGTTCTTTTTCATCCCTGGATCGGTAATGCTGGAACACACAGTACTTGAAGGATTTATAACAGAGTGGCAATCACACACTTATTACATCGAATGTCTCCAATGAGAACTTATTACAAAAATCTATGGCTTAAGGCCATCTAACAAAATAACAGCGGAAGGCTTGGAAGATAAGTGAGTCCATCAACTCCAACGGCATAGCTGAGTGCATGACAAACGACCTAGAACGTCTTATTCCTCGTCTGAAAAGTCTACAACGTAATATGTTGCAGCCCGAAAACGGGTCAGCACATGGAATATGCTGGCAAGATAACACAGAAGATGCAAGTAACAGAATAAAGGCTATACTATATGCATATTTGGCTGGTGGAGGCTCTAAGGTTAAAGTTTTTGCGTAAAGCCAATTTTTTCCTACAACAAAGGAATAAATTTTATTTTAACTATCATGGTAGTTGAAACATCATTGAGAAGGTACCTCCAACTCAATCCCAAATTAAAGTAATCATTAACCCAACAATATAAATTATAGAGTGATGAGATCAACCAATAATTCAAGTACCAGATACTCAAGATGTCCATAACCGGGGACACGGCTAATCATGATCAGTTTGTACACTCTGCAGAGGTTTGTGCACTTTTCCCACAAGACTCGATCACCTCCGTTTGGTTTCTCGCACTGCATGGTGTTTGAGAAATGGATGACCGAGACATAGTCTTTCCGAAGAGGTCCCCTTAACCAGATAGATAGGCCGGTACACCTACAATCCCTCTACATCTGCTAGCCCATCATGGAAAGGTTTCCCACAACTTACTCAACTATGCCAGAGACCATAATGGCATTGTGGCTGCACACGGAAGTTTCTAGCATGAATAGTTTTATGATCCCTTTGAGCCTGGGTGGCATTCCATAGGAAAAATCACACGGAACCCCGGGATTTCCTAGGACAACACTGGATTCTCCAGGTGCCCTGCAACCAATCCACCCAGATGTGTATTCAAGTAGCCACCTTAAGTTAAATCCTTAATTAACAACTCACATCTGTCATGGATTTCACTCAAACCCAACCCACGTCTACGAGCATAGCAAAGCAACCTAAGCAAACGTAGAAGTAGCTCCCATGGGTTTGAAAATAATGCAGGTAATAGGTTCTACCACAAAATATTTCCTAGTCCCACAAGTTAAGAGATCCTTGATGGGCCTGGAACCCCTCGTTGGTTACCCCAAGTGGAAGGTGTAAGATGCAGTAAGTAGAAGTGTTTTCCCCTAGCAAAGATGCCAAGGATCGAATCCCCAGAGACTCCTAGGTTCAACAAGTAGGTGTCAACTGCTAACGGCGCAATTAGCAATCAACGTGGACCTGCACACAGATACAAATAACTTTGCTCCCAACGAGTACAGAGAGGTTGTCAATCTCTCCGGCCTTGTAGTTCACAAAGGGTTAAAAGCAATATGATAGTAGTGATAGATAGTGTTTTGCAATAGTAGTAAAATAGCGAAAAGTAAATAGTAGATGTGATCAATGATGGTAATATGGACCGGGGTCTCATGATGTTCACTAGTGATGTCTCTCTCCCAAAAGACGATAAAACAGCTATGTGAGGTAAACAAATTACAGCTGGGCAATTGACAGGACCACGAACGCAAACCAATGCTGACTACATTGCAAGAAAGGTTGAGGTTCAAAGCATGGGCGGTAAGCCAAAGTAAGTAGACCGAAATCCATCAATATCTACTACTAATCATCCACCTTGAGATATCTATCCAGAACATCTCGCTGGTATTAAGTTGCGAGTCCCACCCATAGTGTAAACTCAATGCAACAGACAACTACATTAAAAGAACTTTGCGTAAAGTAAACAATCCTTGCACCCGCGGGCACAAGCACCGTTGTTTTCCCCCTTGTGGCAACAGCACATCCCCTAGACTCATGTTTCTGTCACTCAAGCTAGTCATCGAGGGGCATGAACCCACAATCGAGCATAACGTTCCCTCTTGGAGTCACTACCTATTACTCGGCCAAAGCAATAAATAACAACGGAGAACATGCAAGAATTACTTATGAACTAAAATATAAAAGAGGTGAATCAAATATATTACTCAAGATCAATCTGAACATAATCTCATAATCCATCGGATCCCAGCAAACTCAACATAGCAACAGCATAAGGATTACATAGGTGCCTCGATCATGTAGGGCAGCTCACGAGGACTAATTAGTGAAGCACAAGAACGGGAGGAGAACATCACATAGCTACTGGTCATGGACTCATGGTCCAAGGGAGACTACTCACGAGTCATCCGGGAGGCGTCCATGGTGGTGGAGAAGCTCCCGGTGGTGATCCTCCCCTCCGGCGGGGTGCCGGGAAGAATTCTCCTGGTGCTCCTGATCTTGGAAGCGGCGGCGGCGGCGGAACAGAGATGGGATCGCGAAAAGAAGTCCTGTTCTGAGGGTTACGGGGAACCCTTTAAATATATGCCAAAGTAGGGCACCGAGGGAGCCTCGGGGGGCCCAGGCGCCCCCGGCGCGGCCCGGGGGGGGGCGCCCACAGGGCGCCTGGAGCCCCTGTGGCCCCCCGAGGCTGCCCTTCGGACGCAGTGTTGTTTCCGGATCGCTGATTTTTTATATAATTTTTCTGGGCAGTTCTCGAAACGTGAAAACCTGAAATACAAAAACAGCCGAAAACAGAAACTGGCACTGGGGTGCACTGGATTAGTAAGTTAGTCCAAATATGATCAAAAGTGTATGGAAGTGTATGAATATCATAGCAATATCACCCAAAAGTGGCATGGAGCAAGCAGAAATTATAGATACGTTTTGGACGTATCAACATCCCCAAGCTTAATTCCTGCTCGTCCTCGAGTAGGTAAATGATAACAAGAATAATTTTTGTGGTGACATGCTATTAACCATATAGGACTTTCTCATAGTCATATGACAAAAGCTTACTGAGACAATGATTCTATAGTAATTAAGTTGTCTCAAGAGAAAATCACAAATGACTGAAAGTTTTACAACATGAAACTGAAACATCAAAAAGATTTGCAATGAACATGATGTGCAAATATGATAAAGTGATATCTAGCTTGCCCCCTTTAGTGATGCAAAACATAAATGCAAGGGCACCTTCAAGGTTTAAGTGATGACTAGATACAATTATTTCAGAATAAACGATATCACAATCATGCAAAAGACAATGCTACTTTGGGACAATGCACATTACACTCAGAATGACAATCATGCTCTCAGTAGTTGGTGCTTCAATCATAAAGGTAAAAGAAAGGTTAAGTGCTAGAGCTTTTTATTTTGAAAACATGGAAGCAATTGTGTCAACGGTAGTAGTACTTCATATGTGTCATGCATAAAACATCTTATAAGTTGCAAGCCTCATGCATCGAATATCAATAGTGCTCGCTCCTTGTCCTAATTAGCTCGGATCCCCATGGGTTATCATTGCATTGCATATGTTTTAACCAAGTGTCACAAAGGGGTACCTCTATTCCACCTGTACAAAGGTCCAAGGAGATAAATCGCATTTGATTTCTCATTTTTGATAGATCTCAACTTGAGGACATCCATACCGGGACAACATAGAAAATAGATGATGGACTCCTCTTTAATGCATAAGCATATTCTCATGAGAGATTGAGGATTAAGGTCCAAGCTAAAACTTCCACCATGATGCATGGCTTTGGTTGGCGGCCCAATGTTCTTCTCTAACAATATGCATATTAATTCAACCCACGGTAAATCACCCTTACTTCAGACAAGACGAACATGCATAGCAACTCACATGATATTCAACAAAAGTGTGACAGTTGATGGCGTCCCCAGAAACATGGTTACCGCTCAGCAAGCAACTCATAAGAAATAAGATACATAGGCAACATATTCTTTACCACAATAGTTTTTAAGGCTACTTTCCCATGAGCTAAGTATTGCATGGTTAATTTGCTTAGTGCAGGTGGAGGTTAGCAAAAGACTGGGAGCGACCAACTAAGAGAGCAATGACGGTCATAATCATGCAGAGCGACAAAGCAATATTGAATCAGGCATGGTAGTTATATCGCTACTTAGAAACAAAAGATCATCAAGGCTTGACAGACTTTCTTTACAGTCTTGAATATGCGTGAGCATACACCAAGTCAATCAAAATAAATTCTCGAATGAAGATATTACTAAACCATACCACATCATAGGCAAACAAACCAAGTTGGTACTCCAATAACACATTGGGAACCCCCCATCTATCTGAGATTAACCAAAAGAAAATCTGAACTACTAAGCACCATCATAAAAGTAGCATCTTTATCATAGACACATTAACCCATGCAACGGAAGCAAACTCTCTTAATAAGGTGAGCATGGTAATTAAAGAGAGTTCAAGCAACCAACTAAATAAAAGCTCTTGAAAAGATAAGCATGAATACTAAGAGCAGAGTATGATAGTAGCTATTAAAAGACAAAGAACACACACAACATAGACAGACACGAAAATTCTATGTAATGTTCTAGGTAGAAGTGGAGCGTGTTTCTCTCCCACATAAAGGAATGTTGGGTTCCGACTCGTTATGAAAACTAAAAAGAAAACTAAAAGCAAGACGCTCCAAGCATAGCACATAACACATGAAGTGATAAAAATATAGCGGAACGAAAGACGAACTGATAATGTTGATGGAGAAGGGGATGCACGGGGGCATCCCCAAGCTTAGACGCTTGAGTCTCCTTGAATATTTCTTGGGGGTGCACGGGGGCATCCCCAAGCTTGAGCGCTTGACACTCCTGAATCTTTTTATCATCTTCCCTCGCACACTTGAAAACTCCCTTCATACACAACTCATCATAATCTGATTAGCGAGGTTAGTACCCTTAATAAAATAATTATACCTTGCTGGAAATAAGGATATTCTTGAAGTTCTACTGTTTCTCAAGATTGCCAAAAGGTTTTTGCAAAGAAAAAGCAAGTTCTTAATTTGCAAAGTGAAGGTAAGGCAAAACAGGACAGAATCTGTGAAAAACAGAACAGCAGGCAGTAATTGACCTGTTCGGGATACTTCTGCAACTCAAATAAAAAAACTCAGAACTGACGCACGAAAGAAAATTATATAGAGAACGCTGTCGAAAAAATTCAGACCAAAAAGATGATCTGGTGATTTTATACGAATTGTTCTATCCAAGGACATAATCTGTTTCCTGGACAGCACCTCACAACTTTTGAACTTTGTAGCAATCAGAGGCTATACTTGGCACAAATATGAGAAGTAAAGATACAATGATGATGCTACAGCAGTAAACAACATCAAGACACAACAAAAGCAAAAATTTATTCATGTGGGCTGCCTCCCAAAAGCGCTTTCTTTTATGCCTTTAAGCTAGGCATAATGCATAGAGGAATAAATGATCATCATAATAATCGGAGTTATAAATGGGTTCAAATGATTCCTCAACAAGTTCATTATTGTTCCTTCTAGGAAAGGGGTACACACCTTTTGCCTTCCCGCGTAAGCGGATTTGTCCCTTACCTATATCGATGAAGCCTTTAACTGCTCGGAGGAAGTCCCTTCCAAGCACTATATTTCCTTGGTTTGGCTCCACGATGAAGAAATCAATCATTGCAATCCCTTTAAGGAATTTAACTGGCACGTCTTTTATTTTTCCCTATCCTGAAGAGTGGAGTCCCCGGCAACGGCGCCAGAAAATACTCCTTGATGGGCCTCGAACCCCTCGTTGGTTACCCCAAGTGGAAGGTGTAAGATGCAGTAAGTAGAAGTGTTTTCCCCTAGCAAAGATGCCAAGGATCGAATCCCCAGAGACTCCTCGTTTCAACAAGTAGGTGTCAACAGCTAACGGCGCAATTAGCAATCAACGTGGACCTGCACACAGGTACAAATAACTTTGCTCCCAACGAGTACAGAGAGGTTGTCAATCTCTCCGGCCGTGTAGTTCACAAAGGGTTAAAAGCAATATGATAGTAGTGATAGATAGTGTTTTGCAATAGTAGTAAAATAGCGAAAAGTAAATAATAGATGTGATCAATGATGGTAATATGGACCGGGTTCTCATGATGTTCACTAGTGATGTCTCTCTCCCAAAAGACGATAAAACAGCTATGTGAGGTAAACAAATTACAGTTGGGCAATTGACAGGACCACGAACGCAAACCAATGCTGACTACATTGCAAGAAAGGTTGAGGTTCAAAGCATGGGCGGTACGCCAAAGTAAGTAGACCGAAATCCATCAATATCTACTACTAATCATCCACCTTGAGATATCTATCCAGAACATCTCGCTGGTATTAAGTTGCGAGTCCCACCCATAGTGTAAACTCAATGCAACAGACAACTGCATTAAAAGAACTTTGCGTAAAGTAAACAATCCTTGCACCCGCGGGCACAAGCACCGTTGTTTTCCCCCTTGTGGCAATAGCACATCCCCTAGACTCATGTTTCTGTCACTCAAGCTAGTCATCGAGGGGCATGAACCCACAATCAAGCATAACGTTCCCTCTTGGAGTCACTACCTACTACTTGGCCAAAGCAATAAATAACAACGGAGAACATGCAAGAATTACTTATGAACAAAAATATAAAAGAGGTGAATCAAATATATTACTCAAGATCAATCTGAACATAATCTCATAATCCATCGGATCCCAGCAAACTCAACATAGCAACAGCATAAGGATTACATAGGTGCCTCGATCATGTAGGGCAGCTCACGAGGACTAATTAGTGAAGCACAAGAACGGGAGGAGAACATCACATAGCTACTGGTCATGGACTCATGGTCCAAGGGAGACTACTCACGAGTCATCCGGGAGGCGTCCATGGTGGTGGAGAAGCTCCCGGTGGTGATCCTCCCCTCCGGCAGGGTGCCGGGAAGAGTTCTCCTGGTGCTCCCGATCTTGCAAGCGGCGGCGGCGGCGGAACAGAGATGGGATCGCAAAAAGAAGTCCTGTACTGAGGGTTTCGGAGGTCCCTCTAAATATATGCCAAAGGGGGGCACCGGACGGGCTTCAGGGGGCCCAGGCGCCCCCCCCCCCCCCGGCGCGGCCCAGGGGGGGCGCGCCCACAGGGCGCCTGGAGCCCCTGTGGCCCCCCAGGCTGCCCTTCGGAGGTAGTGTCGTTCCCGGATCGCTGATTTTTTATATAATTTTTCTGGATTTTTCTGGGCAGTTCTCGAAACGTGAAAACCTGAAATACAAAAACAGCCGAAAACAGAAACTGGCACTGGGGTGCACTGGATTAGTAAGTTAGTCCAAATATGATCAAAAGTGTATAGAAGTGTATGAATATCAAAGCAATATCACCCAAAAGTGGCATGGAGCAAGCAGAAATTATAGATACGTTTTGGACGTATCAACATCCCCAAGCTTAATTCCCGCTCGTCCTCGAGTAGGTAAATGATAATAAGAATAATTTCTGTGGTGATATGCTATTAACCATATAAGACTTTCTCATAGTCATATGACAAAAGCTTACTGAGACAATGATTCTAAAGTAATTAAGTTGTCTCAAGAGAAAATCACAAATGACTGAAAGTTTTACAACATGAAACTGAAACATCAAAAAGATTTGCAATGAACATGATGTGCAAATATGATAAAGTGATATCTAGCTTGCCCCCTTTAGTGATGCAAAACATAAGTGCAAGGGCACCTTCAAGGTTTAAGTGATGACTAGATACAATCATTTCAGAATAAACGATATCACAATCATGCAAAAGACAATGCTACTTTGGGACAATGCACATTACACTTAGAATGAAAATCATGCTCTCAGTAGTTGGTGCTTCAACATAAAGGTAAAATAAAGGTTAAGTGCTAAAGCTTTTTATTTGAAAACATGGAAGCAATTGTGTCAACGGTAGTAGTACTTCATATGTGTCATGCATAAAACATCCTATAAGTTGCAAGCCTCATGCATCGAATACCAATAGTGCTCGCTCCTTGTCCTAATTAGCTCGGATCACCATGGGTTATCATTGCATTGCATATGTTTCAACCAAGTGTCACAAAGGGGTACCTCTATGCCACATGTACAAAGGTCCAAGGAGATAAATCGCATTTGATTTCTCGTTTTTGATAGATCTCAAATTGAGGACATCCATACCGGGACAACAAAGAAAATAGATGACGGACTCCTCTTTAATGCATAAGCATATTCTCATGAGAGATTGAGGATTAAGGTCCAAGCTACAACTTCCACCATGATGCATGGCTTTGGTTGGCGGCCCAATGTTCTTCTCTAACAATATGCATATTAATTCAACCCACGGTGAATCACCCTTACTTCAGACAAGACGAACATGCATAGCAACCCACATGATATTCAACAAAAGTGTGACAGTTGATGGCGTCCCCAGAAACATGGTTACCGCTCAGCAAGCAACTTATAAGAAATAAGATACATAAGCAACATATTCTTTACCACAATAGTCTTTAGGCTACTTTCCCATGAGCTATGTATTGCATGGTTAGTTTTCTTAGTACAGGTGGAGGTTAGCAAAAGACTGGGAGCGACCAACTAAGAGAGCAATGACGGTCATAATCATGCAGAGCGACAAAGCAATATTGAATCAGGCATGGTAGTTATATCGCTACTTAGAAATAAGAGATCATCAAGGCTTGACAGACTTTCTTTACAGTCTTAAATATGCGTGAGCATACGCCAAGTCAATCAAAATAAATTCTCGAAGGAAGATATTACTAAAACATACCATATCATAGGCAAACAAACCAAGTTGGTACTCCAATAACACATTGGGAACCCCCCAGCTATTTGAGATTAACCATAAGAAACCTGAACTACTAAGCACCATCATGAAAGTAGCATCTTTATCATAGACACATTAACCCATGCAACGGAAGCAAACTCTCTTAATAAGGTGAGCATGGTAATTAAAGAGAGTTCAAGCAACCAACTAAATAAAAGCTCTTGAAAAGATAAGCATGAATACTAAGAGCAGAGCACGATAGTAGCTATTAAAAGACAAAGAACACACACAGCATAGATAGACATGAAAATTCTATGTTATTGATGGGCCTCGAACCCCTCGTTGGTTACCCCAAGTGGAAGGTGTAAGATGCAGTAAGTAGAAGTGTTTTCCCCTAGCAAAGATGCCAAGGATCGAATCCCCAGAGACTCCTAGGTTCAACAGGTAGGTGTCAACTGCTAACGGCGCAATTAGCAATCAACGTGGACCTGCACTCAGATACAAATAACTTTGCTCCCAACGAGTACAGAGAGGTTGTCAATCTCTCCGGCCTTGTAGTTCACAAAGGGTTAAAAGCAATATGATAGTAGTGATAGATAGCGTTTTGCGATAGTAAGTAAATAACGGAAAGTAAAATAGTGTATGTGATCAATGATAGTAATATGGACCGGAGTCTCATGATGTTCACTAGTGATGTCTCTCTCCCAAAACACGATAAAACAGCTATGTGAGGTAACAAATTACAGCTGGGCAATTGACAGGACCACGAACGCAAACCAATGCTAACTACATTGCAAGAAAGGTTGAGGTTCAAAGCATGGGCGGTACACCAAAGTAAGTAGACCGAAATCCATCTGCATCTACTACTAATCATCCACCTTGAGATATCTATCCAGAACATCTCGCTGGTATTAAGTTGCGAGTCCCACCCATAGTGTAAACTCAATGCAACAGACAACTGCATTAAAAGAACTTTGCGTAAAGTAAACAATCCTTGCACCCGCGGGCACAAGCACCGTTGTTTTCCCCCTTGTGGCAACATCACATCCCCTAGACTCATGTTTTTGTCACTCAAGCTAGTCATCGAGGGGCATGAACCCACAATCGAGCATAACGTTCCCTCTTGGAGTCACTACCTATTACTCGGCCAAAGCAATAAATAACAACGGAGAACATGCAAGAATTACTTATGAACTAAAATATAAAAGAGGTGAATCAAATATATTACTCAAGATCAATCTGAACATAATCTCATAATCCATCGGATCCCAGCAAACTCAACATAGCAACAGCATAAGGATTACATAGGTGCCTCGATCATGTAGGGCAGCTCACGAGGACTAATTAGTGAAGCACAAGAACGGGAGGAGAACATCACATAGCTACTGGTCATGGACTCATGGTCCAAGGGAGACTACTCACGAGTCATCCGAGAGGCGTCCATGGTGGTGGAGAAGCTCCCGGTGGTGATCCTCCCCTCCGGCAGGGTGCCGGGAAGAGTTCTCCTGGTGCTCCCGATCTTGGAAGCGGCGGCAGCGGCGGAATAGAGATGGGATCGCGAAAAGAAGTCCTGTTCTGAGGGTTACGGGGAACCCTTTAAATATATGCCAAAGTAGGGCACCGGGGGAGCCTCGGGGGGCCCAGGCGCCCCCCCGGCGCGGCCCAGGGGGGGCGCGGCCCAGGGGGGCGCGCCCACAGGGCGCCTGGAGCCCCTGTGCCCCCCCCCCTAGGCTGCCCTTCGGACGCAGTGTTGTTTCCGGATCGCTGATTTTTTATATAATTTTTCTGGGCAGTTCTCGAAACGTGAAAACCTGAAATACAAAAACAGCCGAAAACAGAAACTGGCACTGGGGTGCACTGGATTAGTAAGTTAGTCCAAATATGATCAAAAGTGTATGGAAGTGTATGAATATCATAGCAATATCACCCAAAAGTGGCATGGAGCAAGCAGAAATTATAGATACGTTTTGGACGTATCAATCCTACTCATGCAATGTGTGGGGGTTTGATCTAATGCATAAAACTGGGTAATAAAAGGGTATGATAAAAGTGTTACTTGCCTTGCTGACGATTCGCAAAACCTAGAGACTTGTAGTAGCACGCTTCACAGTCTGGGTATTCTATCGTAAGCAAACAATAGCACCCATAATCAAACAGCAAAGATGCACAAACAAAATTCCAAAAGATAAGATCTAACCAGAAAGTTCAACTTAAGAACTACGGTTTGCAAAAAGAAATCAAAACGAAGAAGCAACGAAACTCAAACTACGAAAGAAACGAGCTCCGGTTACTAATTGATCTAAAGTCAAATTTTACAGTAGCCAAAACTTTGTTCAAGTTGGTTAAACGGAAAGAGGGCGTCGAGACGAAGATCCGGGATTTTGAATCACCTGATTCCGACTCTCGAGCGAAAAGAAAAACGAAAAACAAGATCAGGGCAGAAATCGCGAACGAAATAATCATGGATAAGAACCCCGAAAAAGAAAACTGACGAACAGGCTAACGAACGAACGTTCGCTGTCTGCGGCTAACGGATGAACAACATTCGTTAAAACGAACGTACGAACGAACGTCCACTAAATAACTAAACCGAAAAAAAACGATCTAACCTAAAAAACGAATCTAGGGTTTAAAAAAAACCGATCGGTTTTAAAAGAGAAAACCGACGGCTACCTCGGAAAAGTCAACCGGCGGCGGGGCGGCGGCGGCGCGGGGTGGCGGCGGCGCGGGCGGCGAGCGGCGGCGCGCGACGACGGCTAGGGCACTGCGGGGTGGCGGGCTGCCTCACGGGGTAGGGCGGCGGATTTTAAAGGCCTAGGCCAGAGAGTCCTGGCGTAGTACGGCCCGGAGTCGGTTTCCTTTTTGTTTTATTTTAAAGAGTCCTTACGTAGCAAAACTAATGAAATAAATACTAAACGGACTCCAAAAATTCCGAAATAAATTTTCACCGTCCTCTAATAATATTTAGGACAAAGTGAACATTTTTTCCGAACGTAAATGCGCATTTTTCCTATGCAAATAAAATCGCAAATAAATCCAGAAAAAATACCAAAAGTGATTTTAAAATTTTTCCTCCACTATTTCTGTTATTTTGGAGAAGTCATATTATCTCCGCTCATATATTATATTTAGAAATATTTGTTTGGAGAGAAAAATAATTAAAACCAACTCTGTCCTCGTACCGGTATTCGAGTGAACTCAAATACAAAACGGTATGATTCCCAACTCTCTCCGTAGGTCCTTAAGTTGCTTAGAATTTCGAGGATCGCCACAAACAAATATGCGAAGAAACATGCAATGCAATATGATCTATGTATAACATTCCAAACTGAAAATTTGGGATGTTACAGTTGTAATATCGAGTTGTAATGAAAGTGTGATGATCATCATTATTAGAGCATTGTCCCATGAGAGGAAAGGCTGAATCTATAAAGTCCCTCCGTAAAAAAAGGAAAAGAAAAGAAAAGAAAGGCCAAATAAAAAAAGAAAGGCCCAAAAAAAAAGAAAAAGAAAATAAATAAAAGAAAATAAATAAAAGAAAAAGGGACAATTGCTACTATCTTTTTTTCCACACTTGTGCTTCAAAGTAGCACCATGTTCTTCATTGTAGAGAGTGTCATGCTTGGTCACTTTCATATACTAGTGGGAACTTTTCATTATAGAACTTGGCTTGTATATTCCAACGATGGGCTTCCTCAAATGCCCTAGGTCTTCGTGAGCAAACAAGTTGGATTCACACCCACTAGTTTCTTTTGTTGAACTTTCATACATGTTTAGCTCTAGTGCATCCGTTGCATGGCAATCCCTACTCACTCACATTGATATATCCATAGCCCGTTGATACGCCTAGTTGATGTGAGACTATCTCTCTCCTTTTTGTCTTCTCCACAACCACCTCTCTATTCCACATAGTGCTATGTCCATGACTCACGCTCATGTATTGCGTGAAAGTTGAAAGGTTTGAAAGAATAGAGTAAGAAAACAAGTGCTTGGCTGAAATCAGGGTTGTGCATGATATGAATATTTTGTGTGATGAAGAGGGAGCATAGCCAGACTATATGATTTTGTAGGGATAACTTTATTTAGCCATAGTATTTTGAGAAGACATGATTGCTTTGTTAGTGTGCTTGAAGTATTATTATTTCTTATGCCAATATAGACTTTTATCTTGATTCTTTCAGATTTGAACATTCATGCCACAATTAAGAGAATTACATTGAAAAACTATATTTGTTAGCATTCCACATCAAAAAAATTGTTTTTATCATTTACCTACTCAAGGACGAGCAAGAATTAAGCTTGGGGCTGCTTGATACGTCTCCAACGTATCTATAATTTTTTATTGTTCCATGCTATAATTTATGATGTCCTGGATGTTTAATGGGCTTTATCATACACTTTTATAACACTTTTGGGACTAACCTACTAACCCAAAGGCCCAGTCCAGATTGTTGTTTTTTGCCTGTTTCAGGGTTTTGCAGAAAAGGAATATCAAACAGAGTCCTAACGGAATGAAACCTTCGCGAGAGATATTTTTGGAGAAAATCACGGACGGAAGGCTTGAGAACCACGTCAGGGGAGCCTCGGGGTGTCCACGAGGGTGGGGGCACGCCCCCCTTTCCAAGGCGCGCCCCCTGCCTCGTGGGCCCCCCCGAGCGTCCCCCAGTGCCATCCTTCCTCCTATATAATCTACGTACCCCGAAACCATCAACAACAGAGAGAAAACCCTAGTTCCACCGCCGTAACCTTCTGTTCCCATGAGATCCCATCTTGGAGCCTGTTCCGGAGCTCCGCCGGAGGGGGGATCCATCACGGAGTACCTCAACATCATCATCATCGCCCTCACCATGAGTTGTGAGTAGTTTACCACAGACCTTCGGGTCCATAGCTAGTATCTAGATGGCTTCTTCTCTCTCTCTGGATCTCAATTCAAAGTTCTCCTCGGTCTTCGAGGAGATCTATTCGATGTAATCCATTTTTGCGGTGTGTTTGTCGAGATCCGATGAATTGTGAGTTTATGATCAAGATTAACTATGAGAAATATTTGGTTCTTCTCTGAACTCTTTATGTGTGCTCATAATATCCTTGCAATTCTCTTCGAATTATTGGTTTGGTTTGACCTACTAGATCTATAGTTCTTGCAATGGGAGAAGGGCTTGGCTTTGGGTTCAATCTTGCGGTGTCCTTTCCCAGTGACAGTAGGGGCAGCAAGGCACATATTGTATTGTTGCCATCGAGGATAAAAATATGGGGTTTATATCATATTGCTTGAGTTTATCCCTCTACATCATGTCATCTTGCTTAAGGCGTTACTCTGTTCTTATGAACTCAATACACTAGATGCATGCTGGATAGCGATCGATGTGTGGAGTAATAGTAGTAGATGTAGGCAGGAGTCGGTCTACTTGTCTTGGACGTGATGCCTATATACAATGATCATGCCTAGATAGTCTCATAATTATTCGCTTTTCTATCAATTGCTCGATAGTAATTTGTTTACTCGCCGTAGAATATCGCTATCATGAGAGAAGCCACTAGAGAACACTATGGCCCCCGGGTCTATTCTCAACATATCAATCTACATCTACTTTACTTTTTCCGTTTTTACTTTCTGTTCTTATAATCAAAAAAATGCCAAAAATATAAACTATCATATCTATCATATCTCACTTTCGTAAGTGACCGTAAAGGGATTGACAACCCCTTATCGCGTTGGCTGCGAAGTTCTTATTTGTTTGTGCAAGTGCGAGGGACTCGCGCATGGTCTCCTACTATATTGATACCCTGGTTCTAAAAAACTGAGGGAAATACTTACGCTACTGTGTTGCATCTCCCTTTCCTCTTCGAGGGAATACAACGCAAGTTCGAGAAGTAGCAGTTAGCATCGCAGGGAGGTTCAGACATGGTGGAGCAGGTGTCTCCTTGGCTGTGCCCGGAACCCCGCACCCCTTCTATCCGAGCGTCGATGTGGATTACGTTGTCCGACACCGTTGGAACAGAGGAGGATTTGACAGCCGGCCGGGCCATTCAGGAGAGCTTTTCGTCCACGCAGATGCCGGCGGTTGACGTATGTGACTCGTCGCTGCTCATTCAGGTGCCGATGAGCACGTGCACCAGCAGTGCCCTGGCAGCCCTCGAAATGTTTGACGGAATGACCGAATAAGAGTCGGTGTGTTCTCTTTGCTCCTGTTCGATCAGATATTTGCATAGACCACAATTTTATTTCGCACATGATCAATGCTTGCAAACCATAATCATGTGGGAAACATTCTTGTAGAACATGATCAATGGCATTGAATATCCGACCTAAACAGAGTATAAATTGGAGGCCACAACCGCATTTGAAGTTGGGACAACATCTGATTCCAATCTGAGCAAGTAGAAGAAGAAGACCAAGACGATGAAGGCAAGAGCTCCGCCATTCTCAAGATTAGAGGACATCTTGTTGGTCAGAGCATGGTTGGCCACAACGATGGATCCAATATGCGGCACCGAGCAAAAGGGGAACTCGTATTGGGCGAAGATTTGAAAAGGAGTGTCACGAACAAAATGGGTATGGAGCCGCATCGATCCTATCGTCACCACCCACAATATGGCATCTGTCCAACATCGTTGGGGGATCATTCAAGGGGAAGTGAGCAAGTACATCGGCTACTATTTACAGGTAACCAAACGCCCTCAAAGTGGGATGAGTGTGGCAACTCACGTAAGCTCAATTGCTTCATCTTGCCGTCATTTGCATATGCTTCTTGCGTTTGCATTCTCGTGATCATGCATATGTTGTTTGCTAGACGGTGGTGGCGGCCACTTTGTATCACGAGGTGGAGAAGAAGCCATTTGGTTTTAACCATTGTTGGATAATTGAATGGCAAGCCGAAGTGGAACCTAGTTGTGGTCGAGCTCAAGTCCGACAAGAAAAGAAATGATGGCCCAAACTCCAACCAATCAATGGGTTGGACGATGTTGCTGTGATGAATGGAAAATTCACCGTGCCAAAGGATAACGACCAAGTCACGGGAAACAAATGGGAGAAGGCATGTGCCTCGTGTGACACCGCAGCTACAAAATATTGTTCACATGGACGGGTATATTTCGGCGAGGAAGAATAAGAAGGCATGTTGGATGCGCAAAAGGAAAGAATGAAGTGGGACCGAAAGATGGCGGACAAGAAGCTCGAAATTGAGAGGGAGAAGATTGAATTGGAGAAACGACAAGTGGCGATCAAATGGGGACTCGACAAGACCAAGACATTTGGCGGCATAGAGCTTGAGAAAGAAAGGTTGTGACTCGCACGGGGAACGAACGATGCGAGGATCATGTTAGCGGACGAAACCTTCTTGGATGGGAATGAGAAGAAGTGCCTTACGTACAAGGAGATCAATGACCGTAAGGAGTAGGAGGCGGCGAGGGCGGCTGCGGCCCGGCTGCAGACAGAGGAGATAGCCCCGATGCACGCGTGATACGTCCAAAACGTATCTATAATTTCTGCTTGCTCCATGCCTCTTTTGGGTGATATTGCTATGTTATTTATACACTTCCATACACTTTTGATCATATTTGGACTAACCTATTAACTCAGTGCACCCCAGTGCCAGTTTCTGTTTTCTGCTGTTTTTGTATTTCAGGTTTTCCCGTCACGAAAACTGTCAGAAAAATCCCGGAAAAATTATATAAAAAATCAGCGTTCCGGAAGCTTCCACATGGCCGAAGTAGGGTCGGAGGGGGGCCACCAGGGCTCCAGGCGCCCTGGTGGCGCGGCCCCCCTCCTGGCCGCGCTGGGGGGGCGCCTGGGCCCCCCAGGCCTCCGCTGATGCCCCCCTTTGGCATATATTTAACACGCGTCCCGAAACCCTCGACGACGGAACCCTTTTTCGTGATCTCATCTTTGTTCCGCCGCCGCCGCGCTTCCAAGATCGGGAGCACCAGGAGAACTCTTCCCGGCACCCTGCCGGAGGGGAGGATCACCACCGGGAGCCTCTCCACCACCATGGATGCCTCCCGGATGAGTTGTGAGTAGTCTCCCTTGGACCATGGGTCCATGACCAGTAGCTATGTGATGTTCTCCTCTCCTTCTTGTGCTTCACTAATTAGACCTCGTGAGCTGCCCTACATGATCGAGACACATATGTAATCCTTATGCTGTTGCTATGTTGAGTTTGCTGGGATCCGATGGATTGTGAGATTATGTTCAGATTGTGTTTGAGTGATATATTTGATTTACCTCTTTTATATTTATGTTCTTAAGTAATTCTTGCATGTTTTCCGTTGCTATTTATTGCTTTGGGCAAGTAGTAGGTAGTGACTCCAAGAGGGAACGTTATGCTCGATTGTGGGTTCATGCCCCTCGATGACTAGCTTGAGTGATAGAAACATGAGTCTAGGGGATGTGTTGTTGCCACAAGGGGGAAAACAATGGTGCTTGTGCCCGCGGGTGCAAGGATTGTTTACTTTACGCAAAGTTCTTTTAATGCAGTTGTCTGTTGCTTTGAGTTTACACTATGGGTGGGACTCGCAACTTAATACCAGCGAGATGTTCTGGATAGATATCTCAAGGTGGATGATTAGTAGTAGATGCATATGGATTTCGGTCTACTTGCCTTGGCGTACCGCCCATGCTTTGAACCTCTACCTTTCTTGCAACATAGTTAGCATTGGTTTGCGCACATAATTCTGTCAATTGCCCAGCTGTAATCGTCTTTTGTGAGAGAGACATCACTAGTGAACATCATGGGACCCCGGTCCATATTACCATCACTGATCACATCCGCTATTTACTTTCTGCTTTTACTTACTATTTGCAGCAATACCTATCACTATTATCACTTGCGTTTGATCCTTTGTAAACGACAAGGCCAGAGGGATTGACAACCTCTCTGTACTCGTTGGGAGCAAAGTTATTTGTATCTGTGTGCAGGTCCACGTTGATTGCTAATATCTGGCGCCGTTAGCAGTTGACACCTTCTTGTTGAAACTAGGAGTCTCAGGGGAAATCGATCCTTGGTATCTTTGCCAAGGGAAAACTTCCGCTACACTGCATCTCAAACCTTCCACTTGGGGTAACCAACGAGGGGCGAGAAACCATCAAGCAAAGTTTTCTGGCGCCATTGCCGGGGACTCCACTCTTCAAGATAGGGGAGTTGCACGCTATCTTTTACCTTTGCTTTTAGTCTTGTTAGTTTACCTTTCAGTTTTTGCTTTAGTATCTTTTATCGAAAATCATAAAAAAAATATTTTAATTATTTGCTGGTAGTCCTTTCTGTTTAGTCAAGCATGTTAGGATTTGGTGCTTTGAGGGAATCAGAAGTCCTAGATTTCCATCAAAGGGATGGAGAAAATATGAAGAAGGCATGGGACAGAATTTCTGATGCACATAGGAGAATTATGCCTTGGATACCTATAAAAATTGTGCTTAGAAATTTTTACCATGGTCTTTTTAAATGGTGTAAACACTCTCTTGATATTATAGCTGAAGGAGATTTCCTAGAGTGTAATGAAGCTAGAGCTCTTGAAATTATACATGGTATATCTAGTTACTTTGTTTATGATCATAATTTTGATACTGTCATAGATAGACTTGCTACTATTGAGAAGAGAATGGATGCTCTAGACTTAATGAAGGTAGAGAAACCCAAACCCAATAAGAGAGTTATTTTGGAAATAGACAATGATTGGGAGCCTTTGGTTAGGATTAGCATCTCTAATCAAGACTTCCTTGCTTATTGTGATATTAGATCTATGGTTTCTACTATGCCAAAAATTGTTCATGATTCTTTAAAATTTGACATGGAAAGATTATCATCTTATCATGAACACACTAATGGAGATATTTCTGAAATCCAGGAAAGAATAAAAGACGTGCCAGTTAAATTCCTTAAAGGGATTGCAATGATTGATTTCTTCCTCATGAAGCCAAAGCAAGGAAATATAGTGCTTGGAAGGGACTTCCTCCGAGCAGTAAAAGGCTTCATCGATATAGGTAAGGGACAAATCTGCTTACGCAGGAAGGCAAAAGGTGTGTACCCCTTTCCTAGAAGGAACATGAGTGAACTTGTTGAGGAACCATTTGAAGCAATTTATAACTCGGATTATTATGATGATTATTGATTCCTCTATGCATTATGCCTAGCTTAAAGGCATAAAAGAAAGCGCTTTTGGAAGGCAGCCCACATGAATATTTTTTTTTGCTTTTGTTGTGTCTTGATGTTGTTACTACAGTAGTATCATCATTGTATCTTTACTTTTCAACTTTGTGCCAAGTGTAGCTTCTGATTGCAAGAAAGTTCAAAAGTTATGACGTGCTGTCCAGGAAACAGATTCTGTCCTTGGATAGAAAAATTCGTATAAAATCACCAGATCATCTTTTTGCTCTGAATTTTTTCGACAGCGTGCTCTATACAATTGTCTTTCGTGCGTATGTTCTGAGTTTTTTTATTAGAGTTGCAGAAGTGCCCCGAAAAAATCATTTACTACCTGCTGTTCTGTTTTTCACAGATTCTGTCCTGTTTTGCCTTTCCTTCATTTTGCAAACCTTGAGCTTGCTTTTTCTTTGCAAAAACCTTTTGGCAATCTTGAGAAACAGTAGACCTTCAAGAATATCTTTATTTCCAGCAAGGAACAATTATATTATTATGGGTATTAACCTCGCTAATCAGATTATGATGAGTTATGTATGAAGGGAGTTTTCAAGTGTGCGAGGGAAGATGATAAAAAGATTCAGGAGTGTCAAACGCTCAAGCTTGGGGATGCCCCCATGCACCCCCAAGAAATATTCAAGAAGACTCAAGCGTCTAAGCTTGGGGATGCCCCCATGCATCCCCTTCTCCATCAACATTATCAGTTCGTCTTTCGTTCCACTATATTTTTATCACTTCATGTGTTATGTGCTATGCTTGGAGCGTCTTGCTTTTAGTTTCCTTTTTAGTTTTCTTTAGCTTTTCATAACGAGTCGGAACTCAGCTTTCTTTGTGTGGGAGAGAAACACGCTCCACTTCAACCTAGAACACAACATAGAATTTTCATGTCTATCTTTGCTGTGTGTGTTCTTCGCCTTTCAATAGCTACTATCATGTTCAGCTTTTAGTTTTCATGCTTATCTTTTTAAAGAGCTTTTGTTTAGTTGGTTGCTTGAACTCTCTTTAGTTATCATGGTTATCTTATTAAGAGAGTTTGCTTCTGTTGCATTGGTCGATATGTCTATGATAAAAATGCTACGTGCATAATGGCGCTTAGTAGTTCATGTTTTCTTATGGTTAGTCTCAAATAGCTGGGGGGTTCCCAATGTGTTATTGGAAGTACCAACATGATTTGTTTGCCTATCATGTGGTATGGTTTAGCGATATCTTCCTTCAAGAATTTATTTTGATTGACTTGGCGTATGCTCACGCATATTTAAGACTGTAAAGAAAGTCTGTCAAGCCTTGATGATCTTTTGTTTCTCAGTAGCGATATAACTATCATGCCTGATTCAATGTTGCTTTGTCGCTCTGCATGATTATGACTGTCATTGCTCTTTTAGTTGGTCGCTCCCAGTCTTTTGCTAACCTCCACCTGTACTAAGCGGACTGGCTGCTTGTGCATCCAAATTCTTTTAACCCAGTTACGCCATATGAGTCCACCATACCTTCCTATACATGATATTTACCTGCCATTCCTAACGGAGACTTTCATGTACCATCTCGAAATTATTCAAAAAAAGCATTCCTATTTTGTGCCTCTGTTTTAGTTCATGATGAAGTAGTAGTTAATTCATGATCTTTTTAAGTTGGACAAGCTTCACCCCGGGATTGCATGTCTAATGTGCAAACCCATAATACGAGAAGGAACTGGCAAAGAGTGCGCCCGGCTCAAAATTAATATAACAAACAAACCCTCCTTCACGCTTTGTTCATGAGAAATCAGAAAACTTTGGCAGTGATAAACAAAGAAGATTAGGAGGATGTGATCGTCCTCATTCGGGAGCCGTTCCTCGAAACTTGTCCATCTCAAGAAGTGATTGTGTTGTCTGCTAGCATTCGTTGACGGAACATGCATAATCTAAAAAAATAATTATTACCTCTGTTTTTAAAACCAAGAGCTCTGGTACATGTTTTGTCTTTGTTTCCGACTACGGGTTTTCAACCTTGCCAACAAAAGCCACGGTTCGAGAGTCTCCACCTTCTTTTAAAGCACCAACTATTAAGAGCATGATTGTCATTCTGAGTGTAATGTGCATTGTCCCAAAGTAACATTGTCTTTTGCATGATTGTGGTATCGTTTATTCTGAAATCATTGTATCTAGTCATCACCTAAACCTTGGAGGTGCCCCTGCATTTATGTTTTGCTTCACTAAAGGGGGCAAGCGAGATATCACTTTATCATATTTGCACACCATGCTCATTACAAATCTTTTTTATGTTTCAGTATCATATTGTAAAACTTTCAGTTCTTTGTGATTTTCTCATAAGGCAACCTAATTACTACAGATTCATTGTCTCAGCAAGCTTTTGTTATATGACTATGAAAAATCCTTATATGGTTAATAGCATGTCACCATAGAAATTATTCTTGTTATCATTTACCTACTCGAGGACGAGCAGGAATTAAGCTTGGGGATGTTGATACGTCCAAAACGTATCTATAATTTCTGCTTGCTCCATGCCTCTTTTGGCTGATATTGCTATGTTATTTATACACTTCCATACACTTTTGATCATATTTGGACTAACCTATTAACTCAGTGCACCCCAGTGCCAGTTTCTTTTTTCTGCTGTTTTTGTATTTCAGGTTTTCCCGTCACGAAAACTGTCAGAAAAATCCCAGAAAAATTATATAAAAAATCAGCGTTCCGGAAGCTTCCACACGGCCGAAGTAGGGCCGGAGGGGGCCACCAGGGCTCCAGGCGCCTTGGTGGCGCGGCCCCCCTCCTGGCCGCGCCGGGGGGGCGCCTGGGCCCCCCAGGCCTCCGCTGATGCCCCCCTTTGGCATATATTTAACACGCGTCCCGAAACCCTCGACGACGGAACCCTTTTTCGCGATCTCATCTCTGTTCCGCCGTCGCCGCGCTTCCAAGATCGGGAGCACCAGGAGAACTCTTTCCGGCACCCTGCCGGAGGGGAGGATCACCACCGGGAGCCTCTCCACCACCATGGACGCCTCCCGGATGAGTTGTGAGTAGTCTCCCTTGGACCATGGGTCCATGACCAGTAGCTATGTGATGTTCTCCTTCCTTTCTTGTGCTTCACTAATTAGACCTCGTGAGCTGCCCTACATGACCGAGGCACATATGTAATCCTTATGTTGTTGCTTTGTTGAGTTTGCTGGGATCCGATGGATTGTGAGATTATGTTCAGATTGTGTTTGAGTAATATATTTGATTTACCTCTTTTATATTTATGTTCTTAAGTAATTCTTGCATGTTCTCCGTTGCTATTTATTGCTTTGGCCAAGTAGTAGGTAGTGACTCCAAGAGGGAACGTTATGCTCGATTGTGGGTTCATGCCCCTCGATGACTAGCTTGAGTGACAGAAACATGAGTCTAGGGGATGTGCTGTTGCCACAAGGGGGAAAACAACGGTGCTTGTGCCCGCGGGTGCAAGGATTGTTTACTTTACGCAAAGTTCTTTTAATGCAGTTGTGTGTTGCTTTGAGTTTACACTGTGGGTGGGACTCGCAACTTAATACCAGCGAGATGTTCTGGATAGATATCTCAAGGTGGATGATTAGTAGTAGATGCAGATGAATTTCGGTCTACTTGCCTTGGCGTACCGCCCATGCTTTGAACCTCTACCTTTCTTGCAACATAGTTAGCATTGGTTTGCGCACATAATTATGTCAATTGCCCAGCTGTAATTCATTTACCTCACATAGCTGTTTTATCGTCTTTTGGGAGAGAGACATCACTAGTGAACATCATGAGACCCCGGTCCATATTACCATCACTGATCACATCCGCTATTTACTTTATGCTTTTACTTACTATTTGCAGCAATGCCTATCACTATTATCACTTGCGTTTGATCCTTTGTAAACGACAAGGCCGGAGGGATTGACAACCTCTCTGTACTCATTGGGAGCAAAGTTATTTGTATCTGTGTGCAGGTCCACGTTGATTGCTAATATCTGGCGTCGTTAGCAGTTGACACCTTCTTGTTGAAACTAGGAGTCTCAGGGGAAATCGATCCTTGGTATCTTGCCAAGGGAAAACTTCCGCTACACTGCATCTCAAACCTTTCACTTGGGGTAACCAACGAGGGGTGAGAAGCCATCAACGCGGAGCAGGTAGCCCGGATGCAGACAGAGCAGGATGAGCAGGACGCATTTCGCCAGGAGCACGGCACATTTCCCTCAGAGCAGGTGCCCGGCCAGTGATCTGAGGCCATCCGTCACGCTCGGACATTGATTTCATTTTGTTACATCCGGTTTGTTGAACTATGATTTACTTCGTTTTGTTTGGAACTTTTAAATTTAAACAATTTGTATCGTATGATCGACGTGCATAGATGATATGGATTTGAGAATCGAAATTTAAAATACGTGAGTATAGGAAGCAAGATATGAGAAGCCGGCGGACGTTATCCACGGATGCGCCCCGGGCGTATAAGAGGCTGGATTTACTAAGTTCGGCTGTACATACTCTTAAGTGGGACTACAAGTTCCTACACATCTCCCCGCAAAAGATTGCATGATTCGAACTATTCTACGAACCCAATAATTCAGTAGCCATGTCCAGCGTGGTTCTCCGTACGGGGACGCAGCTGGCGGCACCTAACCTGGCCACGAACAAATCTGGGCAGGCATTTCCCCCAGCTGGACGGAACAAAATGGCTAAGCTAGGAATAAAGAGCACACAATTGCCTCTTGTGGCTCCACTCTGAACAAAGCAGCAGCGGGGGAGGGGGAGGAGGAGCACTGTACCTGGATGCAGATATGGACGGCTCGTCTCCTCGTTCGGTGGCCGGTCCACGTCCACCGCACCGCGCGCTCCCGTGGTACGCGAACACGGAGGCGCGCTTATCCAGACGACGGACTGGACGGGTCGACAGAGGCCCATCATCGTGCTCGTGCATGCACCGTTTGCACGTGAAAAAACAACCCTGCGTCGTACTCGTGATGTACCACCGTAGTACGTATTAGCACGGTCATGTACTATTGCGGTAACAGTAACGGTACTGCTGTTACTTGGCTCGGGAGGAAGCAAAAAGGAGAATTCACATACCCGAAAGCCAAAGGAAAGGTGGCGCAACATGTACTACCGATCGCTTGGACGTACACACACCCGTGAAGCAAAGGAGAGCGCGCGGGGCATGTGTCGAAAGAACACGGATTTTTTCCTGAAACGTCCGGGGAAGTGTAGATTCGGGAGACATGGCTCCGCGCAAGCAACCACCTGCCTACGTGCATCACCGGCAATACCGCTTCTGTACCCTCACCGGCCAGCCTTGTGTATCAAGCTTAGCTGCAGAACGGTCACGCCTGTGGCTGCATGCAGGGATAAAGATCAGGAAAAAGAGACAAGATGCAAAGGAGAGGGAGGGAAGGGGAGCTGAGAAGGAACGGGTCGGCATGAGGAGGACTGGCTAGAGCGTAGCCAGGGAATGAGGGGACAGGCTCTATGGAGGGAGCATAGCCAGCCAGCCAAGCAAAGGTGCCATGCTTGCTGTTGCTGGATACGTCACTGCTAATTAAGCCAAAGCCAGCTAGTAGGTGCTTGACGAAGCCTCTACCGGCTATAGGCCGCTAGGCTGTTCGCGTGTTCTAGGCACATCGCATACCATCTCTAAAAGTGTATAATGTTCATGCTCATCTCCAGCCTGGGCGTCGCATGCATGGTCATCGTGCAACACGTACGAACGGCAAAGTAGCCATACCACCTTGTAAATCTTATCCTAACGAAAGTCGACCTTTGTTTCATGTTCACGAGCTTCAAAATTTGCACGCACGCGTTTCGTGTCCTTCATTAGTATAGGAAATTAACGCAAATACGCAAGCCAACGCTGTCGGTCGTATTTGGACGCACCTTGTTTGTAAATCTAACCAAATAAAGCAACGTACGGGGAGCAGAATGAAGTGCACCGACGGAGTAGTCAGGATGCATGTGAAGACGCGGCGGGCTCGATCCGCGCGCGAGCTTGGTTAGCGGCGCACCAAATTTGAGAGATGAGCAGTGAGCATTGCCCCCGTCTTAATGTTGGCGCTGCTGCGCCCCAGCTATCCACAGCTTATCTCGGGCTCTCCGATTTATGGCAGCGCGGTGCGTCTGTGTTAGCTCTGACAGAACCGCACAGCACCGGGCTTATCAGCAGAGCAACGACGGTTCCCAGTTCCAAAGGCGTGAACCTCGTGCACCGCCAAGAACCCTATCCCTTGAAAACCGCGAACTCCGAAAGCGAGCAGAGCGCCGAGAGCGACCAGGAAGACATTTTAGTTCAAAGTGCACAGGAAGACCGAGAACAAGCGGCGTAAAACGAGGCCAGATGATCGTAAACAGTAGAGGCCAAAGCGGGGAAACGACAGGCAGAGAGACGTGCACCACGAGGGCTAGGTGCATGCAACAGCAGCGGGGGTCTGTGGGTGCGGGGCCGCGCAGCGCAGTGGCGCCGGGAGGAGAGAACACGTCAGCCGCCGTGTCGGGCCTCGGGGGAGTGGTTCGAGGGCGGGGCCCGGCCGTACGCGCGCGCGCCACATCTCGTGATGAGCCGCGCCGCGTGGAGCGACGTCGTACGCGTCGCCCCCCTTCCGCGCGTCGACCGATCCCTTTCTTCCTCGCCTCTCTCCTCTATCCCCTCTGCACAGATTAGATCTCCATCATGGCCGTCTGCTGCGGCAGATCTGCTCCGCCCTGTTACGGGCACTGTAAATGAGGATAAGAAGATGGCATGCACGGCCCGTGGTCCGGCTGTGCGGCATGCGTGCACGTTCGTTCTCGACATTCTCGACCATTGGATCCTTCAGGAGCTTCGCCCTTCCCCGGCCTACTGACGTCCTCGTTACACCTTGGTGCTCCAGAGTTTTCGCGCCGTGCGGCGGCTGCCTCGCTTTGTCGCGTTCCGTTCCGTCCCGTCTCGTCTCTCTACGGTATGGTGTAGCAGCAGGAGTGGAGCGTGTATGTGGCGTTCGATGAGGGCCTTGTCGTTGCGCGACGTCCTTCCTGCTTTGCTCACGACCATCAATGCGGCCCGCCACTGTTTGTTGCGTCCGTTTCGGCGGGGGGAACGCGTCGTGTCCGGCCGGCCGCAGCCGTGATCGGCTGGCGGTACGGTGCACGGCTCCGTGGCCGGTTGGCGGGCGGTTTTGGTTCCCCCACGCGTGTCCAAACAAAGCATTACCACCGCTAGCTACTCCACCCGTAAAGCGTAAAGTGTGGTCTACTCCTACTCCTGCGGTTCCGTAACTCGATTGGCATGTCGACTTTGTTACGGTAGAAGAAGATCAATTAGCATGTCCTTATCAATACGAGGATTCCAAAGCTGGGAGAAAAATCGGGAGATGGTTAAGCCGACGACTTGCCTAATCTGTTGGCTCCTGAACTTTTGATGATCACAGTACCTGCGTGGCGGCGACACAGACGCGGGGTGTGGCCCTGGTATGGCGGTGCCTACGTGTGGGGTGTGGCGCATGGTTTCCGGCCCGAACGTTTGGCGCTTGCGGGCGCTGTCCCGATAGGGACCGGCTCCCTTGGATTGCGTGGCAACTTTCACTATCTTGAAACTTGGAGTTTAGCATAAAACTACCACAATTCGGGTTACGATTCCAAAAAACTATCAGAAATTTGTTTGTGACTAATACCTATCAAAATTGACGTCAGTTGTCTAAAAAAACCAAATCACCCTGTGATTCAAAATTGATCTGGTTTATGACAAGTCAGGCCCACTTCTGAACAAACTGTTGTTTGACTGTTTAGGTTGACCGTTTACTTACATGTGGGGCCCACATGTAAGCTTTGTCTTCCTCTTTGTCTTTCTTCTCCACTCAACTCCATCGATCTCTCTCCTCTCCTCTGCTCCCGACTAGGTGACGACCCTCTCACCTCCTGACCCGCCGACGACCCTCCCCAGCCTACCTCTCTCCTCGGCCGCGGGAAGACGCGCGTGGGATGTCCGCCGACGTGCGGGAAGGCTCATGACCAACCATCGCTCATGGCCGGCCACAGCGATGGCCTACAGCTGGTCACCGCCACGGGCGCGGAGGCAGCCGGCGAGCTGCTCCACCACCCACGCCTCCTCCTTTCTCTCTGTAGCTCACCTACTATGGCATGTGCACCGCCTGGCCCAATCTCCAGCGGAGCTCGCCATGGCTGTCTCTCCAGCAGCCAGCAGCAGGGAGCCCTTGAGCTTTGGCGCGTGTAGGAGGGCAGCATGGACGACCTCGAGCTCCACCGCGTGCAGCAGAGCAGCGGGGACGGCGCTGCTGAAGGCCGGCCGACGTCCACATCGGCTCCGGCGACGAGCTCGCTGACGGGGACTCGATTGCTTTTATTTATTTTCAGGGACCCGATTGCTTTTTATTTTATTTTTCAGGGACCCAATTGCTAATTGAGGGATTGCATTTTTTTAATATGTGAAGAGACACTGACATGTAGGCCCTACATGTAAGTTAACGGTCAAACAAACGATCTAACAAACGGTCATCTTACGGGTAGGCCCCAGCTGTCATAAACTTGATCAGATGTTAACCACTCACCCATTAGGGTTTTTTGAAACAGCCGACACCGAAAGTGGTAGGTATTAGTCACAAACAAATTTCTGGTAGTTTTTGGAACCCTAACACGAATTGTGGTAGTTTTATGTTATTCACTCTGAAACTTGATCACTAGCAAATCGTTTTGGCTAAGAGTAGTCCTATTACGGTATTACATTTTTTTTCTAAAAAAAGTTAGCAAGAAGCATAATACACCCCAAAATAAAATAAAAATTACATCAAGATCTCTTGACCATCGAATGACCACTGTCACGGCTAGAATGAGTCGTCGAAACGTTGTTGTCGTTGCTCTCGTGCCAGAGCCGGGTCAGCCTTGTCGAGGATAGTCAAGAAGTCTTGGTAGACTCACCCGCAAAAAAAAAGTCTTGGTAGACGTGGCCCTAAGGACTAACGCCACAAAACTACGGTCGTTATAGTTGAATCTTAAGATTTGCATTGATTACCACCCTTGGAATGATCCATTTGAATTATTTTTCATCTCATCATGCAATTTTCATACATTCTTTTTAACAATGGTCCGGGTTCCGATGGACCCAGAATCTAAAATTATGTATTAAAATTTACATAGCACATCATAAATATGGTCGTTAAAAGAACATCGGTAATGATAACTCTCGAACGTTCGGGATTTAGAGGGTGTTTGTTTCCAGGGACTTATTGGTTTAGGGACTTAAAAAAGTCCTTATAAGTCTCATCTAAACCAAACAGCAGGGACTTATAGGCACTTAAAGTGGGCATTTGGGACTTATGAAATAAGACTCTCAAGGAGGGACTTATAGGGACTTATAGTTGTAATATGGTCTTCTAGTCCATATTAAGTCCCATGAACCAAACAGGTAGGGACTTTTTAGGGACTTGGGACTTATAAGTTGGGACTAAAAAAGTCCTCGGACTTATTAACCAAACAGGGCCTTAAGCATGGCAACCCGAACGTTTTAGATAGCAACTTTAGTTTGCGCGAGATTAGGGAAACATGGCATTTTTCTGACAAAAAGGACAAAGTTGCCATCCCCTATCAACTGAAGTTACCACCCCCTATGAACTAAAGTTGCCATGTAAAAACGTTCGGGACGAAATGCTTAAAATCCGAACGTTCGGGAGTTATTGGATTCCAATAACATTTGATTCAATATTCAAACAACAAGAGAAGACATTTTCCAACAAAAATGGCAAATTACCACTAACATCAGGACTTCCGCCATCATACCTAGCATCCTTCATGTCAATGTCACCAATGACAACATTAACGGTCTTGCTGCCTTTCCCATGTTGACGCTTGTCATAACGGTTGGGGGCTTGGGGCAACTAGGAACCAAATAATTAGGATCTCTGCACACATGACAAACTCCTTTCTTTTTGCCAGTCTTATTCTTGAAGCTGGTGTGTTGCGAAGCCTTGTTCTTCCCGTCAAACCTTTGTTACCATCAAACTTGCCCTTGTTCTTGAACTTGTGGGGTTGAAAGTTTTTCTTGTGTACCAGTTTGGCACTAGAACCTTCCTCAATACCTCGAACACGTGTGTCTTTTGCTCTCGCCTTTTCTACAAGATCAAGAGTACCAATGAGATCGGAACGGAAAACTCCTGCCTCTTATGCTTCAGAGAGGTAGCAAAGTTCCTCCACGTGAGAGGAAGCTTAGTGATGATTCCTCCGGCAGTAATCTTGTCCGGTAACATGCAATTGAAGTGCTCAAGTTCTCTAGCAAATGACTATATCTCGTGAGTTTGCTCAAGCACGGAGCGCTCATCAGTCATCCTATAGTCACAAAATTGTTCCATGATATACAGCTCAGTGCCAGCACCCGAGACCCCAAACTTGGCCACGAGTGCGTCCCACATATCTTTTATATTATCAATTGATGCATAGGCATTAACTATGTTCTCGCCAAGAACACTGAAGGGAGCAGCGTTAAACACGGTATCAGTTTTCTGAAAAGCTTGTTCCTGCTTAGGATCAAGAACTCCTTCAGGTTTGCAAGGAGTGGCGTCATAGCAGCGCATGGTTTGAAACCATAGAACGACTCTCAGACGCCACCTCTTATAGTGCACACTCTCAAACATAGGAGGCATCCTGGAAGCAGCAAAATCACTCGGGGTAAATTTCCTATTATAAAATTGTTGGATTGTTGGAAATATGAGCAATTTACCTATTGATTTTATTAACAAAAATAGTAGATAAAACATGACTATTATAGTAGATATGAAACAAGTCATGTAATCTAGTAGATTGAAGGCAAAAATCATCTGCGCATGTGAACTAGAACAGAACATTCGTAGAACAGAGGCTAGAACAACAAACTGTGGCAATATGTTAAACAAAAAGAACACGAAGACGTACGGAGCAGCGGCAGTAGCACTGGTCTTTGGGTCGACGTCCTCGCCGGCCATGTCGTCGAAGAGGTTGCCAATGTAGGGGGAGAAGTCGCCGTTAGGGAAGTGGTCGTCAGCGTTCGGGGCATCCGTGATGAACTGGCCAGTAGTCGCGCGGAGCGTTCCCCAAAAATCTTATCACCCTTTTCCCGTACATGACTCAAAGAGGTAGGATTTCAGAGGCCTACTATCCCGACCTGCGGTGCACGGCGCAAGTCGGGATGGGGAAAATCATAGCAGTAGCTCGGTGCTCAGGAACTCGGTGGCGAGAGAAAGATGATGTTCTGGTGTGTCCCTCTATAGACGAGCAAACTCTCTTTTATTGGCACTGGAGAACCAGGCGAACAGGGAGCGACGATAGGTAAAATGAAGAGAGAGACACAAAGTGAACAACTAGTCATTGAAGGGATGCGTCGTTCACATTCAACCTCCACTATAGCAAAAATCGTTTGAACTTCCGTGTGACATTTCGTATAACAGTCGTGCATAGCAAAAATTTAGACAACAGCTCGGCTCATTCCTACAACCCGCGGAGCGGCGCGTCGTGATGAGGTGTGGCGTAGCGTGGCGAGGCGGGCGGCTGAGGAGGAGCGCGCATGAATGTCTCTCTTGTTCTCATGCTCATACATGTTGAAAAACATCCTCCCTTATAAAGAGGTCCAACTCCCATCAAACTAGCAATGTGCACTGGTGTGCGTCGGTCCTAAACAAATGGTATAAAATCCCTTTCCATGACGGCACTTGGAACCGTCGCCAAGTGAGTATGGGCGATAGGGGGTCCTTCCTACACGACCCAGAAACCGTCGGGGATAGGGCCCCTACAGCACTCCTACTCGTTTCTGCTCGCATTGCCATCACAGTCGGTATTCTGTGGTGCTACGTTTATGATGTGCGGCCCATCACAAATGGTTCCTTATTATAGAACGTGTATGATGCGCAGCCCATCACAAACGGTTCACCGTTAAGAAGATTAGCTAATCGTCGTACGAGTGTCGGACAGGATTACGAAACATCGGACCGTCGTAACATCGTCGTACATGCTACTTCTTGAGCTTGCGTTGTATTTCCTCGAAGAGGAAAGGGAGATGCAGCACAGTAGCGTAAGTATTTCCCTTGGTTTTTGAGAACCAAGGTATCAATCCAGTAGGAGACCACGATCGAGTCCCTCGCACCTGCACAAACAAATAAGAACTTCGCAGCCAACGCGATAAGGGGTTGTCAATCCCTTTACGGTCACTTACAAAAGTGAGATCTGATAGAGATGATAGTTTATATTTTTGGTATTTTTGTATATAAGAACAGAAAGTAAAAGCGGAAAAAGTAAAGTAGTTGTAGATTGATATGTTGAGAATAGACCCAGGGGCCATAGTGTTCTCTAGTGGCTTCTCTCATGATAGTGATATTCTACGGCGGGTAAACAAATTACTGTCGAGCAATTGATATAAAAGCGAATAATTATGAGACTATATAGGCATGATCATTGTATATAGGCATCACGTCCGAGACAAGTAGACCGACTCATGTCTGCATCTACTACTATTACTCCACACATCGACCGCTATCCAACATGCATCTAGTGTATTGAGTTCATAAGAACAGAGTAACGCCTTAAGCAAGATGACATGATGTAGAGGGATAAACTCAAGCAATATGATGTAAGCCCCATCTTTTTATCCTCGATAGCAACAATACAATACGTGCCTTGCTGCCCCTACTATCACTGGGAAAGGACGCCGCAAAATTGAACCCAAAGCCAAGCACTTCTCCCATTGCAAGAACTATAGATCTAGTAGGCCAAACCAAACCAATAATCCGAAGAGACTTGCAAGGATATTATGAGCACACATAAAGAGTTCAGAGAAGAACCAAATATTTCTCATAGATAATCTTGATCATAAACTCACAATTCATCGGATCTCGGCAAACACACCGCAAAAAGAGATTACATCGAATAGATCTTCTCGAAGACCGAGGAGAACTTTGAATTGAGATCAAGAGAGAGAAGAAGCCATCTACATACTAGCTATGGACCCGAAGGTCTGTGGTAAACTACTCACAACTCATGGTGAGGACGATGATGATGATGTAGAAGAACTCCAGAACAGAAGGTTACAGCGGTGAAATTAGGGTTTTCTCTCTGTTGCTGATGGTTTCGGGTACGTAGACTTATATAGGAGGAAGGAGGACACCAGGGGACTCACGAGGCAGGGGGCGCGCCCCCGACCCTCGTGGGCACCTCGTGGCTCCCCTGACGTGGTTCTCAAGTCTCCCGTGCGTGATTTTCTCCAAAAATATCTCTTCTGAAGGTTCAGTCCGTTTGGACTCCGTTTGATATTACTTTTCTACAAAACCCTGAAACAGGCAAAAAACAGCAATCTGGACTGAGCCTTTGGGTTAGTAGGTTAGTCCCAAAAATGATATAAAAGTGTATGACAAAGCCCATTAAACATCCAAGACATCATAAATAATATCATGGAACGATAAAAAATTAAAGATACGTTGGAGACGTATCAAGCATCCCCAAGCTTAATTCCTGCTCGTCCTCGAGTAGGTAAATGATAAAAAATAGAATCTTTGATGTGGAATGCTAACCAACATAGTTTTTCAATGTAATTCTCTTAATTGTGGCATGAATGTTCAGATCTGAAAGATTCAAGATAAAGGTCTATATTGACATAAGAAATAATAATACTTCAAGCATACTAACAAAGCAATCATGTCTTCTCAAAATACTATGGCTAAATAAAGTTATCCCACAAATCATATAGTCTGGCTATGCTCCCTCTTCATCCCAAAAAATATTCATATCATGCACAACCCCGATTTCAGCCAAGCACTTGTTTTCATACTCTATTCTTTCAAACCTTTCAACTTTCACGCAATACATTAGCGTGAGCCATGGACATAGCACTATGGGTGGAATAGAGAGGTGGTTGTGGAGAAGACAAAAAGGAGGGAGATAGTCTCACATCAACTAGGCGTATCAACGGGCTATGGAGATGCCCATCAATAGATATTAATGTGAGTGAGTAGGGATTGCCATGCAACGGATGCACTAGAGCTAAATATGTATGAAAGCTCAACAAAAGAAATTAGTGGGTGTGCATCCAACTTGCTTGCTCACGAAGACCTAGGGCGTTTGAGGAAGCCCATCGTTGGAATATACAAGTCAAGTTCTATAACGAAAATTCCCACTAGTATATAAAGTGACTAACCATGAGACTCTCTACAATGAAGAACATGGTGCTACTTTGAAGCACAAGTGTGGAAAAAAGATAGTAGCAATTATCCCCTTTTTCTTTTATTTTTATTTTTTCCTTTTTTTCGGGCCTTTTTTTGGCCTTTTTTTTGCGGAGGGGCTTTATTGATTTAGCCTTTCCTCCCATGGGACAATGCTCTAATAATGATGATCAAGACACTTTCATTACAACTCGATATTACAACTCGATACTACAACAAAGTATGACTCTATATGAATGCCTCCGGCTGTGTACCGGTATGTGCAATGAAACAAGAGTGACATGTATGAAAAGTTATGCATGGTGGCCTTGCCACAAATACGATGTCAACTACATGATCATGCATGGTAATATGACAATATGATGCGTGTCATACGAACGGAACGGTGGAAAGTTGCATGGCAATATATCTCGTAATGGCTATGGAAATGCCATGATAGGTAGGTATGGTGGCTGTTTCATAAGAACTCATATACTTATTGCAAAAATCTACGAGTCATAAAAACAAAGCAATCAACGCATGCTCCTAGGGGGGAGGTTGGTAGGAGTTAACCATCGCGCGCCCCCGACCTCCACACAAAGGTTGGCACTTTACAAATACATCATGCTCTAACTTCGTCACATAGCGGTTCACCATACGTGCATGCTACAGGAATCACTAACCTTAACACAAGTATTTCTCAATTTCATAATAAATCCACTAGCATGACTCTAATATCACTATTCTCATATCTCAAAACAATTATCAGGCATTCAACATCTCATTATACTCAATGCACTTAGTGTGACTTTTTTTACTACATTGATATTGGATGTCTATCATGTGAAGACTAGTTTTATAGCCTAGACATATTACCATGATGTTTTAATAGACTCTCAAATATATATAAGTGAAGCATGAGAGTTCAACAATTTCTACAAAATATAATCACCACCGTGCTCTAAAAGATATAAGTGAAGCACTAGAGCAAAAACTATTCAACTCAAAAGATATAAGTGAAGGACATAGAGTGTTCTATCAATTCCCAGGCCATATTTAACTCTCTCAAATAGGTGTGTCCAGCAAGGATGATTGTGGCAAAATAACAAGTAAAGACTCAAATTATACAAGACGCTCCAAGCAAAACACATATCCTGTGGCGAATTAAAATATAGCTCCAAGTATAGTTACCGATGGATGAAGACGAAAGAGGGGATGCCTTCCCGGGGCATCCCCAAGCTTAGGCTTTTGATTGTCCTTGAATTTTACTTGGGGTGCCATGGGCATCCCCAAGCTTAGGCCCTTGCTACTCTTTGTTCTATAGTCCATCAAAGCAATACTCAAAACTTGAAAACTTCACAACACAAAACTTAGAGAAAAATTCTCGTGAGCTCCGTTAGTATAAGAAAGCAAATCACTACTCAAAGGTACTACAATGAATTCATTCTTTGTTTATATTGGTGTTAAACCTATTGTATTCCAACTTCTCTATGGTTCATACTTGCCAATACTACTCATAGATGCATTGAAATAAACAAACAACACATGAAAAACAGAATCTGTGAAAAACAGAAGAGTCTGTAGTAATCTGCAGGTTTCGCATACTTCTGTAACTCCAAAAAATTCAAACTAAATTGGTAAATGTGAGGAATTTGTCTATTAATCATCTGCAAAATGAATCAACTAAATATCATGATCCAGTAAAATCTGATGACCATTCTAGTGAGCGCTAATGATTCTATTTTTCACAGCAAGATCACATAAACTTCACACAAGTCTTCCCAAAGGTTCTACTTGGCACAAACACTAAACAAAACATGAAACCACATCTAAACAGAATCTAGATGCAATATTTATTCCCTAACAGCAGCAAAAACAAAAAAACAAAATTGGGTTGCCTCCCAACAAGCGCTATCGTTTTACGCCCCTAGCTAGGCACGATACAAGATCGATCTAGGTATTGCCATCTTTGGATGGCAATCCATAAGTGGCTCTCATAATAGATTCATATGGTAATTTGATTTTATTTTTAGGAAAGTATTCCATGCCTTTCCTTAACGGAAATTGGAATCTAATATTTCCTTCCTTCATATCAATAATTGCACAATCGTTCTAAGGAAAGGTCTACCAAAAATAATAGGACATGAAGGATTGCAATCTATATCAAGAATAATGAAATCTACGGGCACATAATTCCTATTGAAAACAATAAGAACATCATTAATTCTTCCCATAGGTTTCTTGATAGTGGAATCCGCAAGATGCAAATTTAAAGAACAATCATCAAGCTCATGGAAACCTAGCAAATCACACAAAGTTTTTTGGATAGTGAAGACACTAGCACCCAAATCACACAAAGCATAGCATTCCTGATCTTTTATTTTTATTTTAATAGTAGGTTCACACTCATCATAAAGCTTTCTAGGGATAGAAACTTCTAACTCAAGTTTTTCTTCATAAGATTGCATCAAAGCATCAACTATGTGTTTGGTGAAAGCTTTATTTTGACTATAAGCATGCGGATAATTTAGTACGGATTGCAACAAGGAAATACAATCAATCAAAGAACAATTATCATAATTGAATACCTTGAAATCCAAAGTAGTGGGTTCATCACTATGGAAAGTTTTAATCTCTTCACTCCCACTTTTAACAATTTTAGCATCAAGATCTAAAAACTCCGAATCATTGGGACACCTTAAAGCAGAATCATCTCCAATCCTATCTTCATCAAGATTTATACTAGAAAACAAGGATCTAATAGGAGACACATCAATAACTTTCAGATCTTCATATTTATTTTCATGATAACAAGGAGAACATGCTTCAATATAGTTCTCTCTTTTAGCACGCATCCTAGCGGTTCTCTCTTTGCATTCATCAATGGAAATTCTCATGGCTTTGAGAGACTCATTGATATCATGCTTAGGTGGGATAGATCTAAGTTTCACAGAATCAATATCAAGAGTAATTCTATCCACACTTCTGGCCAATTAATCAATTTTAAGCAATTTTTGTTCAAGCGTAGCATTGAAATTCTTTTGCGAGATCATAAACTCCTTAACACTAGTTTCAAATTCAGAAGGCAGCTTTCCATAATAGTTTTTGCAAGAATTACCATAATTATTAGAGGAATTACTAGGAAAAGGCCTAGGATTAAAGTTCCCTCTATAAGCATTCTTACCAAAATTATTCCTACCAACAAAATTCACATCCAAAGATTCATTGTTATTTTCAATCAAAGTGGACAAAGGCATATCATTAGGATCAGAAGAAGCACTCTTAGCAGCAAATAATTTCATAAGTTCATCCATCTTTCCACTCAAAACACTAATTTCTTCAATAGCATGCACTTTTTTACTAGTAGATCTTCCGGTGTGCCATTGAGAATAATTGACTATAATATTATCTAGGAGTTTGGTAGCTTCTCCTAAGGTAGTTTCCATGTTCCTCCTGCGGCCAAATCTAAAAGATTTCTAGAAGCAAAATTCAAGCGAGCATAAAAGTTCTGAATAATCATCCATAGATTCAAACCATGTGTAGGGCAATTACGTATCATTAGTTTCCTTCTCTCCCAAGCTTGTGCAACATGCTCACGATCTAGTTGCTTAAAATTCATAATATCGTTTCTAAGAGAGATGATCTTAGCAGGAGGGAAATACTTAGAGATAAAAGCATCTTTGCACTTATTCCACGAATCAATACTATTTCTAGGCAAAGAGGAAAGCCAAGTTTTAGCAAGATCTCTAAGTGAAAACGAAAATAACTTCAATTTAACAATATCGTTATCCGTATCCCTTTTCTTTTGCATATCACACAAATCAACAAAGTTGTTTAGGTGGGTAGCGGCATCTTCACTAGGAAGGCCGGAGAATTGATCTTTCATGACAAGATTCAACAAAGCAACATTGCTCTCACAAGATTCAGCATCGGTTATAGGAGCAATCGGAGTGCTAATAATATCATTATTGTTGGTATTGGAGAAGTCACACAATTTGGTATTGTTCTGAGCCATAGTGACAAGCAAGCAATCCAACACACACAAGCAATCAAGAAGCAAGCGAACGATAAACACACGGCAGAAGAAGGGCAAATAAAACGGCAAGGGCGAAGTGGGGGAGAGGAAAACGAGAGGCAAAAAATGTAATGCGAAGGATAAGGGTTTGTGATAGGTACTTGGTATATGATTTTTGCGTAAGCCTCCCCGGCAACGGCGCCATAAATTCTTCTTGCTACTTCTCGAGCTTGCGTTGTATTCCCTCAAAGAGGAAAGGGAGATGCAGCACAGTAGCGTAAGTATTTCCCTCAGTTTTTGAGAACCAAGGTATCAATCCAGTAGGAGACAACGCACGAGTTCCTCGCACCTGCACAAACAAATAAGAACTTCGCAGCCAACGCGATAAGGGGTTGTCAATACCTTTACGGTCACTTACGAAAGTGAGATCTGATAGAGATGATAGTTTATATTTTTGGTATTTTTGTCTATAAGAACACAAAGTAAAAGCGGAAAAATTAAAGAATATGTAGATTGATATGTTGAGAATAGACCCGGGGGCTATAGTGTTCTCTAGTGGCATCTCTCATGATAGGGATATTCTACGGCGGGTAAACAAATTACTGTCGAGCAATTGATAGAAAAGCGAATAATTATGAGACTATCTAGGCACGATCATTGTATATAGGCATCACGTCCGAGACAAGTAGACCGACTCCTGCCTGCATCTGCTACTATTACTCCACACATCGACCGCTATCCAGCATGCATCTAGTGTATTGAGTTCATAAGAACAGAGTAACGCCTTAAGCAAGATGACATGACGTAGAGGGATAAACTCAAGCAATATGATGTAAACCCCATCTTTTTATCCTCGATGGCAACAATACAATACGTGCCTTTCTGCCCCTACTGTCATTGGGAAAGGACACCGCAAGATTGAACTCAAAGCCAAGCGCTTCTCCCATTGCAAGAACTATAGATCTAGTAGGCCAAACCAAACCAATAATTCGAAGAGACTTGCAAGGATATTATGAGCACACATAAATAGTTCAGAGAAGAACCGAATATTTCTCATAGATAATCTTGATCATAAACTCACAATTCATCGGATCTCGACAAACACACCGCAGAAAGAGATTACATCGAATAGATCTCCTCGAAGACCGAGGAGAACTTTTCATTGAGATCCAGAGAGAGAGAAGAAGCCATCTAGATACTAGCTATGGATCCGAAGGTCTGTGGTAAACTACTCACAACTCATGGTGAGGGCGATGATGATGATGTAGAAGAAATCCGTGATGGATCCCCGCTCCGACGGAGCTCCGGAACAGGCTCCAAGATGGGCTCTCACGGGAACAGAAGGTTACGTCGGTGGAATTAGGGTTTTCTCTCTGTTGCTGATGGTTTCGGGGTACGTAGACTTATATAGGAGGAAGAAGGACACACGAGGGGACACACGAGGGCCCCACGAGGCAGGGGGCGCGCCCTGGGAAGGGGGGCACACCCCCACCCTCGTGGGCACCTCGTGGCTCCCCTGACGTGGTTCTCCAGTCTCCCGTGCGTGATTTTCTCCAAAAATATCTCTCCCGAAGGTTTCATTCCGTTTGGACTCCGTTTGATATTCCTTTTCTGCAAAACCCTAAAACAGGCAAAAAACAGCAATCTGGACCGGGCCTTTTGGTTAGTAGGTTAGTCACAAAAATGATATAAAAGTGTATGACAAAGCCCATTAAACATCCAAGACATCACAAATAATAGCATGGAACGATAAAAAATTATATATACGTTGGAGACGTATCAGTACACGACAACTATCGCACACGCTATTCTGTGGTGCAACGTTTACGATGCATACTTCATGAGAAACAGTTCATGGTTGCGAAACGTGTACGATAAGGCAACTAACACAAATGTTTAGTTTGCCCACGCCGTTTGTGATATTGTCTCACATCGCACACGCTTTGCAAACGGCAACTGTGTGCATACTTGCACACGTTTCCTCTTTGTGAACCGTGTCCGATTATGGTGCATATCGCAAACGTTTGTGTTTTACCAACCGTGTGTGCCATAAAAACCTGGAGAGCATAATTTCACCGTAATTTAATTACTACTTTTCCAAATTGTACCGGATTTGAATTTGAATTTGAATGTATGCTACAACTTTATTCATATCCATCAGGTTCAAACAACCAATGCATTATTCGATTCATAGGTACGTATGTTCAAGAATTACATAAGAACCAAATAAAGAATGACGAACCACAGTTGTATACTTGTACTATTAAAGACGGTAAAGAAAGAGGTGATATACATTCTGGTTGTTGAACAAGGTGAAGCGGAATGCCCATATTGTGCCCTCCTCCATGCTGAAGGCCCGCACGACTCTAGTCCAACCCCTTGTGATGGACGACCGCCCATCCTTCACGGTCTTCATGAAAACATCTAGATAACCATCGTGTTCTGGTAGAAATACTTTAACCTTTGCATGCCCACCAATCATGTAGTTTGAGAGGTAATCTTGAGTAAACTGCTTTGGCAACCAGTGCAAAGGAAAAAGATTCTGACATTGTCATCTAACACAACTCATTATGGGCAGTAAAAAGAAGGCTGCAAAGTTCTTACTTACCATCCTACAGTTCGCTGTTGTCTTGGATAAAGTGTAAACAAATTGTTTAATTGCCATCTTTGGACCCTTTTTACTAACAATCTTTATTAGCTTCCTCACTTGATGCTGGTTCATCGATATCTCATTGCCCCATACGTAGAAAGCATCGAAACGCGGATCTTTACCAATGACACATGTACCTAAAAGCACCAAGTTAATATTAGAAGCTAAACAGCAATTGCACAATGATCTAGTAAAACACTCTTTTATAATATGTTTATATACATTTGTATGATGTAGTACAACACTCTTTTATAATTGCACAATGAAATCTATAAAAAAGATAAATATTTAAAAACGGAGGGAGTATCTTATAACATCCAATATACTCACATATTAGATGAATTAACATCTTATATTATTTGCCGGAAGGAGTTTAGTTCATTCTTACAAATTATCGGCTGCTGTATCCAGAGGTTACAGTTAGTTTGAGCTAGTTCGGGCTCAAATAGCCCTAAAGTATATCTGAACAAGAGGGCTAGTTTGAGCTAGTTGCATCTATAACCAACCCAAAAAAACTAGTATCCAACCCAAGAGGTGCTAATTGGAGCTAGTTCTCCTAGTGCATTTATTGTCAATCTAACCCTGTCATCCAAACGACTCTTTGGATGGAGTTAGTTCAGGGTTAGTAATGAGCTAGAAACTAACTCTAACCTCTAGCTAATGTTTGGGATATCGCTTATCGTTATCGTCTCGGTCGGCTGGGGATTAGAGATTAATCGGAAATCAGCCGATTAATCAATTTTATCGATCGACTATTAATCGACAAGTTTTTTTTTTCAAATAGGATAGCACTTCACAGATTTATTCATTTACTGATTTACATAACAGGCAACAATAGGCAGAACAACGGTACATAACTACATATATGAGTGCACAAATAAACTGAGATAGTAGATAGGCTGCAGTACATATATAAATATATAAGTCTCAGTTCAGAAATAAACTTAGATAGTATCATAGTGGATACTGGATAGGCAACACAATAGTACTAGTTTAGAATAGGCTGTAGTACATAAATAGGTCTAGAATACACAAATAAGCTCAGTTGTACACTTCTACTTCTACTTAGTCTTACTAGTTACTACTTTGCTAGCAAACAACCAAATACCAACCAACCAAAATAAGGTAGTTCTTACTTCTTAGCCAACTCTCTGATTCTCTCACAAGTCACAAGTCACAAACAAAATAAGGTCGTAGGATGCTAGCAAGCAAACTCACATTACTAGGAATGAGATTGTTAAAATGCCTAGGTGAAAGGATCGATATGATTGACTAGAGGGGGGTGAATAGGCAACTAAGAATTTTTAGCTTTTCTTTACCAAATTAAACTTAGCAACAAAGTAGGTTGTCTAGAAATGCAACTAGATGGACAACCTATATGATGCAACAATAACAAGCACACAAGCAAGCAAGCTAGGATATACAACAAAAGCTTGCAGAAGTAAAGGTACGAAATAACCACAAGTGGAGCCGGTGAAGACGAGGATGTGTTACCGAAGTTCCTTCCCTTTGAGAGGAAGTACGTCTCCATTGGAGCGGTGTGGAGGCACAATGCTCCCCAAGAAGCCACTAGGGCCACCGTATTCTCCTCACGCCCTCACACAATGCAAGGTGCCGTGATTCCACTAGTGGTGCCCTTGAAGGCGGTGACCGAACCTTTACAAACAAGGTTGGGGCTATCTCCACAACCGAATTGGAGGATCCCAACGACACCATGAAGCTTCACCACAATGGACTATGGCTCCGCGGTGACCTCAACCGTCGAGGGTGCTCAAACACCCAAGAGTAACAAGATCCGCAAGGGATTAGTGGGGGGAATCAAATTTCTCTTGGTGGAAGTGTAGATCGATGACTTCTCAAGCAATCCCTAGGAAATCAACAAGTTCGATTGGCTAGGGAGAGAGATCGGGCGGAAATGAAGCTTTGAGCAACAATGGAGCTTGGGGAGAAAGAGGTGAGTCTTCTTGTAGATCTTACATAGTGGAAGAACAAATCCAACTCTGCCCGCAACATGCGGTACTACCGCACTTAACTTGCGGTACTACCGCTCCAGGTGCGGTACTACTGCTGGCGCGCCTGAGCCAGATCTAGCCCCTGTTGCGTAAAGCAACGGACGGTAGTACTGCCGGAGCGGTACTACCGCACATACTTGTGGTACTACCGCAAGGCAGGGTCAGACCGGTCGAGGAAGAGCGCGGACTAAATAAATTACATCCGTGGCTACTTCCGTAGAGTTTTGATCGATGCAAAAACCCGACATGGTACTACCGCTTGCTCGGAGCGGTACTACTAAAGGAAATATGCCCTAGAGGCAATAATAAAGATGTTATTTGTATTTCCTTATATCATGATAAATGTCTATTATTCATGCTAGAATTGTATTAACCGGAAACTTGATACATGTGTGAATACATAGACAAAATAGTATGTCCCTAGTATGCCTGTACTAAGACTAGCTCATTGATCAAAGATGGCTATGTTTCCTAGCCATAGACATGAGTTGTCATTTGATCAACGAGATCACATCATTAGGAGAATGATGTGATGGACTAGACCCATCCGTTAGCATAGCACTATGATCGTTTAGTTTTACTGCTATTGCTTTCTTCATGACTTATACATGTTCCTATGACTATGAGATTATGCAACTCCCGAATACCGTAAGAACACCTTGTGTGCTATCAAACATCACAACGTAACTGGGTGATCATAAATATGCTCTACAGGTGTCTCCGAAAGTATTCGTGGTGTTGGCATAGATCAAGATTAGAATTTGTCACTCCGAGTGTCGGAGAGGTATCTCTGGGCCCTCTCGGTAATGCATATCATAATAAGCCTTGCAAGCAAATGACTAATGAGTTAGTCACGAGATGATGTATTACGGAACGAGTAAAGAGACTTGCCGGTAACGAGATTGAACTAGGTATAGAGATACCGACGACCGAATCTCGGGCAAGTAACATACCGATGACAAAAGGAACAACGTATGTTGTTATGCGGTTTGACCGATAAAGATATTCGTAGAATATGTAGGAGCCAATATGAGCATCCAGGTTCCGCTATTGGTTATTGACCGGAGATGAGTCTCGGTCATGTCTACATTGTTCTCTAACCCGTAGGGTCCGCACGCTTAACGTTTGATGACGATCGGTATTATGAGTTTATGAGTTTTGATGTACCGAAGGAATTTCGGAGTCCCGGATGAAATCACGGACATGACGAGGAGTCTCGGAATGTCCGAGACATAAAGATTGATATATTGGACGACTATATTCGGACACCGGAAGTGTTCTGGAAAGTTTCAGAATTTACCGGAGTGCCGGGGGGGGGGGGGGTTACCGGAACCCCCCGGGGGAATGGTGGGCCCTGGTGGGCCATAGGGGAGAGAGAGGGCAGCAGCCAGGAGGTGGCGCGCCCCCTCCCTAGGAGGAGTCCGAATAGGACTAGGGGAGGGTGGCGCGGGCCCTCCTTCCCTCTCCCTCTCCCTCTCTTTCCTTCCCCCCTTTTCCTTCTTTGGTAGATTCCTACTAGGAATAGGATTGCAATCCTATTCCTAGTAGGATTGCAGCCCTAGCCGCACCATAGGAGGGCCGGCTGGCCTCCCCCCTTGCTCCTTTATATACGGGGGCAGGGGGCACCCAAACACACACAAGTTGAATTGTTCTAGCCGTGTGCGGTGCCCCCCTCCACAGAAACACACCTCGGTCATACCGTCGCAGTACTTAGGCGAAGCCCTGCGCCGGTAGATACATCATATCCATCACCACGCCGTCGTGCTGACGAAACTCTCCCGTGAAGCTCAACTGGATCAAGAGCTCGTGGGACGTCATCAAGCTGAACGTGTGCTGAACGCGGAGGTGCCGTACGTTCGGTGCTTGATCGGTTGGATCACGAAGAAGTTCGACTACATCAACCGCGTCACTTGACGCTTCCGCTTCCGGTCTACGAGGGTACGTAGACACACTCTTCCCTCTCGTTGCTATGCATCTGGTAGATAGATCTTGCGTGATCGTAGGAAAATTTTAAAATACTACGTTCCCCAACAGTGGCATCATGAGCCGGGTCTATGCGTAGATGATATGCACGAGTAGAACACAATGAGTTGTGGGCGATACTAGTCATACTGCTTACCAGCATGTCATACTTTGCTTCGACGGTATTGTGAGATGAAGCGGCCCAGACCGACATTACGCGTACGCTTACACGAGACTGGTTTCACCGTCATGACCACTCGTTGCTTAAAGGTGACTGGCGGGTGTCTGTCTCTCTCACTTTAGCTGAATCAAGTGTGGCTACGCCCGGTCCTTGTGAAGGGTAAAACAACACATACTTGACGAAACATCGTTGTGGTTTTGTATGCGTAGGTAAGAACGGTTCTTGCTAAGCCCGTAGCAGTCACGTAAAACTTGCAACAACAAAGTAGAGGACGTCTAACTTGTTTTTGCGAGGCATGTTGTGATGTGATATGGTCAAGACATGATGAGTTATACGGTTTTGTATGAGATGATCATGTTTTGTAATGTTATCGGCAACTGGCAGGAGCCATATGGTTGTCACTTTATTGTATGAAATGCAATCGCCATGTAATTGCTTTACTTTATCACTAAGCGGTAGCGATAGTCGTAGAAGCAATAGTTGGCGAGACGACAACGATGCTACGATGGAGATCAAGGTGTCGCGCCGGTGACGAAGGTGATCATGACGTTGCTTTGGAGATGGAGATCAAAAGCACAAGATGATGATGGCCATATCATGTCACATATTTTAATTGCATATGATGTTTATCTTATTATGCTTCTTATTTTGCTTACAACGACGGTAGCATTATAAGATGATCCCTTACTAAATTTCAAGGTATAAGTGTTCTCCCTGAGTATGCACCGTTGCGAAAGTTCGTCGTGCCGAGACACCACGTGATGATCGGGTGTGATAAGCTCTACGTTCGAATACAACGGGTGTAAGCCAGTTTTGCACACGCTGAATACTCGGGTTAAACTTGACGAGCCTAGCATATGCAGATATGGCCTCGGAACACTGGAGACCGAATGGTCGAGCGTGAATCATATAGTAGATATGATCAACAAAAGATGTTCACCATTGAAACTACTCCATCTCACGTGATGATCGGACATGGTTTAGTGGATTTGGATCACGTGATCATTTAGATGACCGGAGGGATGTCTATCTAAGTGGGAGTTCTTTAATTAATATGATTAAATTGAACTTTAATTTATCATGAACTTAGTCGTCGTAGTGGATGTTGCTCCCCGTTTACTTTTTATATGTTCCTAGAGAAAACTAAGTTGAAAGATGTTAGTAGTAATGATGCGGAATTGTTCCGTGATCTAAGGATTATCCTCATTGCTGCACAGAGAATTATGTCCTTGATGCACCGCTAGGTGACATACCTATTGCAGGAGCAGATGAAGACGTTATGAACGTTTTGACAAAAGCTCGGTATGATGACTACTTGATAGTTTAAGTGCATCATGCTTTATGGCTTAGAACCGGGACTTCAAAAATGTTTTGAACGCCACGGAGCATATAAGATGTTCCAAGAGTTGAAATTAGTATTTCATACTCATGCCCGTGTCGAGAGGTATAAGACTTCTGACAGTACTTTGCCTACAAGATGGAGGAGAATAGCTCAACCAGTGAGCATGTGCTCAGATTGTCTGGGTACTACAATTACTTGAATCAAGTGGGAGTTAATCTTCCAGATAAGATAGTAATTGACAAACTTCTCTAGTCACTATCACCAAGTTAGTAGAACTTCGTGATGAACTATAATATGCAAGGGATGACGAAATGAATTCCCGAGCTCTTCGCGATGCTGAAGTCGGCGAAGGTAGAAATCATGGAAAAGCATTGATGTCTACACACGCTTCTACTCTTGTAGACTATGTTGGGCCTCCAAGCGCAGAGGTTTGTAGGACAGCAACAATTTCCCTCAAGTGGATGACCTAAGGTTTATCGAACTCAGGGAAGTAGAGGTTGAAGATGGTCTCTCTCAAGCAACCCTGCAACTAAGATACAAGAAGTCTCTTGTATCCCCAACACACCTAATACACTTGTTAGATGTATAGGTGCACTAGTTCGGTGAAGAGATGTTAAATGGCAAGTGATATGGATGGCAAAACAAAGTAATATAAATCTGTAATAAAAAGTGCAGCAAGCAAACAAGTGGTAAACGTGAGCACAAATGGTATTGCAATGGTGGAAACAAGGCCTAGGGTTCATACTTTCACTAGTGGCAACTCCCAACAACATTAACATAATCGAATCACATGATATTTCCCATAAAACATGCAATGGAGACGCACCCGGAGGTCATTCCTTTGTGGTCAAGAGAGGACGAGAATTATGTAGGGCTACAAAAGCACACCTCAAAGTTCGTAGTTCTCAATCTAAGGATTTCCCAATGTCACCGCGTTCATCCAAAGAGAGTCCCACAATCACCACAACATATCTAAAGGATAGTCAAAGACAAGCACCAAGAGACTCTCAATCTTCAATCAACACACAAGAGAGGAAATCACTCATGAAAATATTTTTCTAATCCATGTCCAATAGACCGATGTCACCTTGGTCTCGGGGATTATACTAGATAAAGACAAGTGAGTACATCAATACAATACATAGAGGAATGGGAAACATCATGGGATCACCCTAGATTGACATAGCCTATGATCACAATGAAGATCACATCATGAGAGAGAGAGATAACCACATAGCTACTGGTAGAAACCTCAGACCCGAGGAGGAACTACTCCCGCATCATGGAGGGAGGAAGCAACGTCGATGGAGATGAATCCGGGGGCACTTCCCCGTCCCGGCAAGGTGCCGGCACAGGAATTATGGTCCCCCGAAGCTTGATGGCGATGGCGGCGGAGATCGGAATTGTGTCTGGAGAAAAGGGGTCTGCAATCAGGGTTTCTGCGATGGGTGTTAAATATATGCCAAAGGGGGGCATCAGCGGAGGCCTGGGGGGCCCAGGCGCCCCCCCGGCGCGGCCAGGAGGGGGGCCGCACCACCAGGGCGCCTGGAGCCCTGGTGGCCCCCCTCCGGCCCTACTTCGGCCGTGTGGAAGCTTCCGGAACGCAGATTTTTTATATAATTTTTCCGGGATTTTTCTGGCAGTTTACGTGACGGGAAAACCTGAAATACAAAAACAGCAGAAAACAGAAACTGGCACTGGGGTGCACTGAGTTAATAGGTTAGTCCAAATATGATCAAAAGTGTATGGAAGTGTATAAATATCATAGCAATATCACCCAAAAGAGGCATGGAGCAAGCATAAATTATAGATACGTTTTGGACGTATCAACATCCCCAAGCTTAATTCCTGCTCGTCCTCGAGTAGGTAAATGATAACAAGCATAATTTTTGTGGTGACATGCTATTAACCATATAAGGACTTTTTATAGTCACATGACAAGTGCTTACTGAGACAATGAATCTGTAGTAGTTAAGTTGCCTCATGAGAAAATCACAAAGAACTGAAAGTTTTACAATATGATACTGAAACATCAAATAGATTTGTAATGAGCATGGTGTGCAAATATGATAAAGTGATATCTCGCTTGCCCCCTTTAGTGAAGCAAAACATAAATGCAGGGGCACCTCCAAGGTTTAAGTGACGACTAGATACAATGATTTCAGGATAAACGATATCACAATCATGCAAAAGACAATGCTACTTTGGGACAATGCACATTACACTCAGAATGACAATCATGCTCTTAATAGTTGGTGCTTTAAAAGAAGGTGGAGACTCTCGAACCGTGGCTTTTGTTGGCAAGGCTGAAAACCCGTGGTCGGAAACAAAGACAAAACATGTACCAGAGCTCTTGGTTTTAAAAACAGAGGTAATAATTATTTTTTTGGATATGCATGTTTCGTCAACGAATGCTAGCAGACAACTCAATCACTTCTTGAGATGGACAAGTTTCGAGGAACGGCTCCCGAATGAGGACGATCACATCCTCTTAATCTCCTTTGTTTATCACTGCCAAAGTTTTCTGATTTCTCATGAACAAAGCGTGAAGGAGGGTTTGTTTGTTATATTAATTTTGAGCCGGGCGCACTCTTTGCCCGTTCCTTCTCGTATTATGGGTTTGCACATTAGACATGCAATCCCGGGGTGAAGCTTGTCCAACTTAAAAAGATCATGAATTAACTACTACTTCCTCATGAATTAAAACAGAGGCACAAAATAGAAATGCTTTTTTTTGAATAATTTCGAGATGGTACATGAAAGTCTTCGTTAGGAATGGCAGGTAAATACCATGTATAGGAAGGTATGGTGGACTCATATGGCATAACTAGTTTAAAAGGAATTTGGATGCACAAGCAGTCAGTCCGCTTAGTACAGGCGAAGGTTAGCAAAAGACTGGGAGCGACCACCTAAGAGAGCAATGACGGTCATAATCATGCAGAGCGACAACGCAACATTGAATCAGGCATGGAAGTTATATCGCCACTCATAAATTAAAGATCATCAAGGCTTGACAGACTTTCTTTACAGTCTTAAATATGCGTGAGCATACGCCAAGTCAATCAAAATAAATTCTTGACGGAAGATATTACTAAACCATACCACATCATAGGCAAACAAATCATGTTGGTACTCCAATAACACATTGGGAACCCCCCAGCTATTTGAGACTAACCATAAGAAAAAATGAACTACTAAGCACCATTATGCACGTAGCATTTTTATCATAGACATATCGACTAATGCAACAGAAGCAAACTCTCTTAATAAGATAAGCATGATAACTAAAGAGAGTTCTAGCAACCAACTAAACAAAAGCTCTTTAAAAAGATAAGCATGAAAACAAAGAGCTGAACATGATAGTAGCTATTGAAAGACAAAGAACATACACAGCAAAGATAGACATGAAAATTCTATGTTATGTTCTAGGTTGAAGTGGAGCGTGTTTCTCTCCCACACAAAGAAAGCTGAGTTCCGACTCGTTATGAAAAGCTAAAGAAAACTAAAAAGGAAACTAAAAGCAAGACGCTCCAAGCATAGCACATAACACATGAAGTGATAAAAATATAGTGGAACGAAGGACGAACTGATAATGTCGATGGAGAAGGGGATGCACGGGGGCATCCCCAAGCTTAGACACTTGAGTCTCCTTGAATATTTCTTGGGGGTGCATGGGGGCATCCCCAAGCTTGAGCGTTTGACACTCCTGAATCTTTTTATTATCTTCCCTCGCACACTTGAAAACTCCCTTCATACATAACTCATCATAATCTGATTAGCGAGGTTAGTACCCATAATAATATAATTTTTCCTTGCTGGAAATAAGGATATTCTTGAAGGTATACTGTTTCTCAAGATTGCCAAAAGGTTTTTGCAAAGAAAAAGCAAGCTCAAGGTTTGCAAAATGAAGGAAAGGCAAAACAGGACAGAATCTGTGAAAAACAGACCAGCAGGTAGTAAATGATTTTTTCGGGGCACTTCTGCAACTCAAATAAAAAAACACAGAACAGACGCCCGAAAGCCAATTGTATAGGTCACGCTGTCGAAAAAATTCAGACCAAAAAGATGATCCGGTGATTTTATACGAATTTTTCTATCCAAGGACAGAATCTGTTTCCTGGACAGCACGTCACAACTTTTAAACTTTCTTGCAATCGGAGGCTAAACTTGGCACAAAGCTGAAAAATAAAGATACAATGATGTTGCTACAGTAGTAACAAACATCAGGACCACTATAAACTGAAAGAACAAACTGAAAGCAAGGATAACAAGGGTTGTCTCCCTAGAGCTCTTTCTTTATAGCCATAAAGATAGGCTTAAGACTTTAATGATGCTCTCGTAGGAATAAGAGTTGAAGAACAAAAGAGAGCATCAAGAAGCAAATACCAAATACATTTAAGCCTAACATGCTTCCTATGCATAGGAATATTGCAATAGAATAATTCATTAAAGCACAAAGCAACTAGCATAGGAAGGCAAAACAAGCATAACTTCAAAATATTCACCATAAAGAGAGGAAACTTCTTATTATTAAGATATTTAGAACCAAGTCTCCCTCTCTCATTATAAATTTCAGTGGCATCATGGATGAACTCAACAATATAAGCATCACATAAAGCATTGTTACCATGATCCACATGCAAAAAGGTACTCTTACTCTCCACATAAGCATAATCTTTCTCATTGGTAATAGTGGGAGTAGGACTATCATAAACAACTTGAACACTATAGATTAATTGTGTATTAGGAAGATGGTGTTCAACAAGGGAGTAATTCCCTCCATGATTATGACAAGTTTCATAAGGATAATTTCTCCTTATGTCATAGGTACCTTTATAATCACTATAGATTGGAGTTATAACATCATCATAGTAGAGAAGAGCATTATCATTGCTAGCAACTATATTTGTAAACATGTTGTCTTTATTCTTACTAGCAAAAGAATTATCAATTGTCACATTACTAGTGGGTAAAGGATTTGCAATCCTATCACCCCCAAGCTTAGAGCTTTCCATATCATCACTTTCAGAGTTGGTACCAAAAAGATTTTCAAGATCATAAGTAGCATTATCATTATTTTCCCAATCACAACAAGTAACATGCATATCATAATCAAAATCATCTTCAATAGTACCTACGGACGTATCATCAAGATGATAATCAAGGCAATAAACTTCACCTTCTTCGTTAGGATAAAAGTTGATGGGAGGAATATGCTCAGGCCAGGTTGATACCCATTCTTCTTCCTTCTTGCTCCTCTTCCTCCTCCTCTTCTTTTTATTCTTCTTCATCTTAGGAGGGAGTGGTTGGAGATGAAGCTTCTCCACATATCCTGGTTTATCATTAGAAACAATAGGGGAAACTTGGGAGAAACTCTCCTTTTTATTAGCAGAAATATAAGAGACATTTTTATACTTTGGTAAAGTTCCCTCCTTTCTAATCTTACTTATGTAATCATTTTCATGGCAATTAACAACACAATAGAGATGGCAATTTTGCAAAGTGTTTTTTATTCCTATGGCATTAACATCTAGCCAAGAAGTCTTTTCTGATAACTCTTCACACATCAAAAATAATACAAGCTCATCATAAAGATCAGAGGTGATCATGTTATCACACAACCGGTTAACAATTATGTTTTGAAAGTTCATGCATTGAAAATTAAAGTGACCCTCTATACGACAAAGTTCACAAGTAAGAGGATAAAGGTCACACAATTCTCTAGCAATTTCATTTAAATCTCTGACCCAATTGATTGTTCTTTCATGCTTATGTTGCTTACAATACTTCTCTTCTTCAATCATAGGCCTTTCACAAGGTCCATCCACTCCACAAAAATTAACATGCTTATATAAAACTTCATTTTTAGGAATTGGATCATGCATGTTGCAATCATCATGAACAATTTCATTTTCTTTGCAAGTCTCTTTAAAAGGTTTATGATACTTGATCCAATCCTCCTTAGGCATATTAAGATAAGAAGCAAAAGATTTGAGGAAATCAACAAGGAGTTGAGAATCAAGCCCAAACTTAGCACTAAACTTATTAAAACTTGTAATTTCAACAAAGGACTTAATGCAATCATACTCATAAATTATACCTGACTCTTTACCTTTGTCGATCTCCCAATCTTCAGTGTTGCGTTGAATTCTTTCAAGGAGTTCCCATTTAGCATCAATCTTTTCGTTTGTGAAAGAACCCATAGAGGAAGCATCGAGCAAATCTTTACCCTGTCGAGAGAGCCTCGCATAGAAATTAGTAATAATTATATCTTTGGGGAGCCCATGGTTAGGACATTTTAGCATTAACGTTTTCAGTCTCCCCCAAGCTTGAGCTATGCTCTCTCCGTCATGAGGATAGAAATTATAAACATAATTCCTATTCTTATGGACTTCATGAAGAGGATAAAACTTGGAGTAAAAGAGAGACATAAGCTCTTGCCAATTAAGCAAGTGCGAGTTATCGAGAGGCTTATACCAATCTAAAGCTTTATCTATAAGTGATACGGCGAACAATTTCCTCATGACAAACTCCCTTGATACACCTGCAAGCTTAAATAATGAACATAATTGTGACACATATAGCAAGTGTTCACCGGGATGTCTGTCTCCTGCATAACGATTAGCCAAAACATAATCGATAATACCAGCTGGTATTTTATAGGGCACAATTTCAGTAGGGGGAGGAGCAACCACCACAGGTGTGGGGCGTCTTCCCACAAGCAACGATCCAATAGCAAGGTTTTCCATAAACATAACTAGTGAAATAAAAACAAGAAACAAAAAGATTTAATTGCAAGATCTAAAGATATACCTTCAAGCACTCACCTCCCCGGCAACAGCGCCAGAAATAGCTTGATGTCTACACACGCTTCTACTCTTGTAGACTATGTTGGGCCTCCAAGCGCAGAGGTTTGTAGGACAGCAACAATTTCCCTCAAGTGGATGACCTAAGGTTTATCGAACTCAGGGAAGTAGAGGTTGAAGATGGTCTCTCTCAAGCAACCCTGCAACTAAGATACAAGAAGTCTCTTGTGTCCCCAACACACCTAATACACCTGTTAGATGTATAGCTGCACTAGTTCGGCGAAGAGATGTTAAATGGCAAGTGATATGGATGGCAAAACAAAGTAATATAAATCTGTAATAAAAAGTGCAGCAAGCAAACAAGTGGTAAACGTGAGCACAAATGGTATTGCAATGGTGGAAACAAGGCCTAGGGTTCGTACTTTCACTAGTGGCAACTCCCAACAACATTAACATAATTGAATCACATGATATTTCCCATAAAACATGCAATGGAGACGCACCCGGAGGTCATTCCTTCGTGGTCAAGAGAGGACGAGAATTATGTAGGGCTACAAAAGCACACCTCAAAGTTCGTGGTTCTCAATCTAAGGATTTCCCAATGTCACCGCGGCCATCCAAAGAGAGTCCCACAATCACCACAACATATCTAAAGGATAGTCAAAGACAAGCACCAAGAGACTCTCAATCTTCAATCAACACACAAGAGAGGAAATCACTCATGAAAATATTTTTCTAATCCATGTCCAATAGACCGTTGTCACCTTGGTCTCGGGGATTATACTAGATAAAGACAAGTGAGTACATCAATCCAATACATAGAGGAAGGGGAAACATCATGGGATCACCCTAGATTAACATAGCCTATGATCACAACGAAGATCACATCATGGGAGAGAGAGATAACCACATAGCTACTGGTAGAAACCTCAGCCCCGAGGAGGAACTACTCCCGCATCATGGAGGGAGGAAGCAACGTCGATGGAGATGAATCCGGGGGCACTTCCCCGTCCCGGCAGGGTGCCGGCACAGGAATTATGGTCCCCCGAAGCTTGATGGCGATGGCGGCGGAGATCGGAATTGTGTCTGGAGAAAAGGGGTCTGGAATCAGGGTTTCTGCGACGGGTGTTAAATATATGCCAAAGGGGGGCATCAGTGGAGGCCTGGGGGCCCAGGCGCCCCCCCCGGCGTGGCCAGGAGGGGGGCCGCGCCACCAGGGCGCCTGGAGCACTGGTGGCCCCCCTCCGGCCCTACTTCGGCCGTGTGGAAGCTTCCAGAACGCTGATTTTTTATATAATTTTTCCGGGATTTTTCTGGCAGTTTACGTGACGGGAAAACCTGAAATACAAAAACAGCAGAAAACAGAAACTGGCACTGGGGTGCACTGAGTTAATAGGTTAGTCCAAATATGATCAAAAGTGTATGGAAGTGTATAAATATCATAGCAATATCACCCAAAAGAGGCATGGAGCAAGCAGAAATTATAGATACGTTTTGGACGTATCAAGCATCAAGTGTTGATGGTTAACAAGACCACTTGTTTCAAGTAAAGGGCAAAGGGATAGAAGGGGAACTTCAAGAAGAATGACAAGCAAGTTGTCACTCCCGTGAAGAAACCCAAAACTAAAACTCAAGCCTAAAATTAAGTGCTTCTACTTCAAAGGAAATGGTCACTGGAAGTGGAACTGCCCTAGATACTTGGCGGATAAGAAGGATGGCAAAGTGAACAAAGGTATATTTTGGTATACAGATTATTGATGTGTACTTTACTAGTGTTCATAGCAACCCCTGGGTATTTGATACCGGTTCAGTTGCTAAAATTAGTAATTCGAAAGGAGAATTGCAGAATGAACAGAGAGCAGTTAAAGGTGAAGTGACGATGTGTTTTGGAAGTGGTTCCAAGATTGATATGATCATCATCACACACTCCCTATACTTTCGGGATTAGTGTAAAACCTAAATAAATGTTATTTGGCATTTGCGTTGAGCATGAATATGATTTGATCATATTTGTTGCAATACGGTTATTCATTTAAAGTCAAAGAATAATTGTTATTCTGTTTACATGAATAAAACCTTCGATGGTCATACACCCAATGAAAATAGTTTGTTGGATCTCGATCGTGGTGATACACATATTCATAATATTCAAGCCAAAAGATGCAAGGTTAATAATGATAGTGCAACTTATTTGTGGCACTGCCGTTTAGGTCATAATGGTGTAAAGCGCATGAAGAAACTCCATAGTGATGGACTTTTGGAATCACTTGATTATGAATCACTTGGTGCTTGCAAACCATGCCTCATGGGCAAGATGACTAAAACTCTGTTCTCCGGAACAATGGAGCAAGCAACAGATTTCTTGGAGATCATACATACAGATGTATGTGGACCAATGAGTGTTGAAGCTCGCGGCGGGTGATACGTCTCAAACGTATCTACTTTTCCAAACACTTTTGATATTGTTTTGACCTCATTCTTGCATGATTTGGACTAAACTAACCCGGACTGACGCTGTTTTCAACAGAGCTGCCTGTATGGTTTATTTGTGTGCAGGAAAACGGATTTTTAAGCATCTCAGAAAAATCCACGAAAAATCACGAAAAATCCACGCACCCGAAGAAACAAAATGCCAGAAGTGGGGCCAGAGGGGGGCCAGGGGGTGCCCAGGCGCCCTGTGGGCGCGCCCCCCCTGGGCCGCGCCGGGGGACGCCTGGGTGGGCCCCACACCCCCTGGTGCCCTACTTTAGCCCGTATTTTTCCTCCCGACGCAGAAACCCTAGATCGGAAGTTCTTTCGCTGTTTTTCGTCGCGGAGCCGCCGCCACCCTTTGTTCTTCTTCGGGAGGGCTAATCTGGAGGCTGATTTGGCCTCCGGAGAAGGGAGATCGTCGCCATCCTCATCATCATCACCACTCCATCATCCTTCCATGACTTCCCCCTTCATGTGTGAGTAATTCCCTTGCTGTAGGCGAAGGGGATGGTAGGGATTGGATGAGTTAGATCATGTAATAGTTCATCAGATTGTTGGGGGCATGTTGCCTATCATCTAGTATGGTGTTTATCATCTTTGCTACAACTTGTTATTCTTAATGCTTGACACTTAGGGCCCGAGTGCCATGATTTCAGATCTGAACCATATGTGTTTGCATGAATATATTTGAGTTCTTGATCCTATCTATGAGTTGTATGCACCTGTTACGGTTCGGAACCGGCGATCCCAAAAGTGACAGCTTGGGACACCAAAGGAGATGGTCCGTAGTTTGAGGATTACATGTATCCATTGAGTTCATTGCTTTGTTCCGGTGCTCTTTGACAGGAGCACCTTAATATCCATTAGTTCCTTTTGGCCCCGTTCGTAGCGGGATGGTAGGACAAAAGATGTTGTGCAAGTTCTTATTGCAAGCACGTACAACTACCTACGGGATACATGCCTAATGTTTGATATTTGCCTAGATGATCATTACTTTTCCGTGTGCCGTGCCCCAAGTTAGAATCTATCTCATCCATGCAGCGCCCAACCATCCATCTCCCTAGCCTACAGTATTTTAAACCTTGCCTGTCACTAGTTGCTACTTCTGCCATTTACTACTGCTATTTACTTTTGCTGTTTACTTTTACTATTACTATCATCACTATCATATCACTGTTACCACTTATCTTTTGTTGCAAGTTAGTATATTTCAGGTGCGGTTGAATTGACAACTCAACTGTTAAAGCTTATAAATACTCTTTGGCTCCCCGTGTGTCGAATCAATAAATTGGGTTATTCTTACCCGCGAAGACTATCTCGATCCCTTACGGTTGAGGGTTATCAAGTACCGTTTTCTGGCGCCGTTGCCGGGGAGCATAACAATATTTACAAGTCTACTTGAGGTATCCTACCTGCTGCACTTTATTCACTATGGGTAAGAAAGGTGACCCCAAGGTTCCGATCTTACTATCCACTATAAGAAGAGGTACTGCTCTGAGCACTAGTGCTACTCTTGATTCACCTTATGTTATGAGTAAGTTTGCCTCACCACCACCACATGATGCTCCTACTGAATCTGTTACTATGTCTGATACTCTTGATGATGCTTCTACTACTTTTGATGATGATATTAGTTTGTTTGGTTATGCTCTTGAGAAACAAATTACTGCTGCTGCTGAAAAATATGGAATTGAACTTCCTGTTACTCGCTACCCTATTGGTGAAACTTATGATTATCCTGATTTGAGTAAACTCCAGGAGAGGCTCCTTGATGATGATTACTATATACTTGATGAAGATTTATGCAGGGAACTGACAGAGTTTGCCGGCTCTGACCCTGAAACTATTAAGAAAATATTTGAAAAACACTCTTTGAAAAACAAAACCGTTCCTAATCCTGAGTTTGCTACATCTCCTATATGCATTGATGATCCTGATTTTGATTTCTCTGTTGATCTTTCACTTATACCTATGGTTGAAGCTGACCCCTTTTATGGCAGAGAAAATGATGATGCTATTGCGCACCTAACTAAACTTGGTGAGCTAGGTAGCCTGTTTACCACAGATGAGAAGATACGCTACTTTTATGTGACCAAGCTTCTTCCTTTCTCCTTGAAGGAAGGTGCTAAAGCATGGTATGATTCACTCCCATGCGGATCCATTAAGAGTCCTCAGGACTTAGCTCACTCTTTTGTTGATAAGTACTTTCCTGCTCATATGCAACATGCTGCTTTACAAAGAATTTATAATTTTAAACAGTTGCAGGATGAGTCCCTCCCTAAAGCTTGGGGGAGGTACTGCGGTTTGATTCGGGCTAGACCAGGACATGAAATTCCTAAGAATGAATTAATTGATATATTCTATGCTGGTCTAACTGATGAATCTAGGTCCTATTTGGACAGTTGTGCTGGTTGTGTTTTCAGGAAAAGACCACCGGATGATGCGGAAGATCTAATGGGCAGGATTGCCAAAAACCATGAAGATTGGTCCGTCCCTGAACCACCTCCACCAACAAAGAAGAGGGGCATGTTTGTTCTAAGCCCCGAGGATATGCAAGAAGCAAAGAAGTCTATTAAAGAGAAAGGTATTAAAGCTGAAGACGTGAAGAATCTACCCCCTATTGAGAAGCTGTGTGAGCCTACCACTCACCCTCCTATGGTAGAGGTACACTCTCTTTTAGATTTCAACGCAAGTGACATCCCTCATGGTAAGCCTCCTGATCAATGTTTAGATGAGTTTGATAATTTTATTATGAAACAGAATCATTTTAATGAGAGGATAGAAAGTCAGTTGCATGATAATTTCCTTGCTATCAAAAAGTTGCTTGGTGTTTTAGATAGAACAGTTAATGATGTTCAATGTCTTGTGAAGCATTTCCATATGGTTCAAACTCAGCTCGATCAAATTTCTAATGTGCAAAGAGATTTGCTTGCTAACAATGCCAAACAAGATAGATTGTAGGCTTTTGGGATTAAGACCCGAGGAGGAACTAGTACTCAAGATCCTCTTTATCCAGAGGGACATCCGAAGAGAATCGAGCAAGATTCTCAAATGCAGGAAGAAGAAATTGTTGTCTCTCCAAATAAGAAGAAGAAACATAAAGAGACTGACAATTCTAATGATCCTATTGCAAATGAAGAGCCAGCTATTGATCCCAACAGTGTATCTATCTCCGATGCTGAGACTGAAGACGGTGCTGAACCTGAAGGTAATGATAATGAGAAGAATGATCCGCCTGAAGTTCGAGAAGAAGAAGCACCTGACAAACGTAAGAGGTACACTAAAGAAGACTTCATCGCAAGAAAACATGGGAAGGAGAAAGAACCATGGGTACAGAAACCCAAGCCCTTTCCAGGTAAGTCCATCAAATCTAAAGAAGAAGAGCATTACAATAAGTTTTGTGAATGGATTAAACCTCTTTTTATTCAAATTCCTTTGACTAATGCTATTAAGTTACTTCCTTATTCAAAATATATGAAAGATATTGTTACTAACAAAAGAAAAATTCCTAATGATGCAATATCTACTATGCTTGCTAACTATTCTTTCAGTGGAAAGATTCCTGAGAAGCTCGGTGATCCAGGTATACCCACCATCCCTTGCACCATAAAGAATAATTATGTCAAAACTGCTTTATGTGATCTTGGAGCGGGAGTGAGTGTTATGCCTCTCTCTCTTTACGAGAGGCTTTGTTTAGAGAAACTAATTCCTACAGATATCTCCCTTCAGATGGCTGACAAGTCAACCGCTGTTCCGATAGGTATTTGTGAGGATGTTCCAGTGGAAGTTGCTAATTGTTTGATTCTTACTGATTTTGTTGTGCTTGACATGCCCGAGGATGGGAGCATGTCCATTATTCTTGGTAGACCTTTTCTTAACACCGCAGGTGCTGTTATTGATTGCAACAAAGGGAAGGTTACCTTTCATGTGAATGATAAAGAACACACGGTATATTTTCCTAAGAAGACCGACAGGAGGCATGCCCTCAACTCTATAGAGAATATCGAGACCGTGAAAATTGGAGAATGGGACTGTCCACTACATGTGCCTCACAAATACAAAACTATCATGGTAGGGACAATGTCCATCAAGGTAAAAGTTCAGTGATTACTTCATAGGAGGTGAGACCTTTTGCTCTATATATCACTTGTTTGTTGGTAAGACTTGATCAACCTTACTAGTGAACGTGTTTTATATGGATAAAAAGTTGAGCTTTCTATGTTTTCATTTGTTTTTAGTGTTGTCCTACTTGCTGTACCAAGTATCTATGTTTTTGAAGCTTCACAATACTACTAACTGCTTCAAGTTTTCAGAGAGTTTCGCAGCTTTTTGAACTTCGAAAAATTTTCAACTGTGAAGTTTTCACAAAAATTCCAGAAAAATTATATTAAAAATTTCCACAACGGGAGAGACCCGGAAAGTCCTGGGGCCAGCCAGGGGGCCACCAGTGGCCCAGGCGGCCAGCTGGCGCGGCCCATCCCCTGGCCGCGCCCACAGGGCGCCTGGGGCCCACGGGACCCCCCTCCAGGTACTTCTTCTTCCCCTCTCTCTCTCTTTTTCCAGAAACCCGAGTTCTGGTCTTGTTCTTGCTGTTCTTGCTGTTCTTGGGGGCGATTCTTCGATCTCTCTCTACAGCCCATCATTTGAGCTGAAATTTTGAGCAAATACTCCCTGGTATGTGACTCCTCCACCCCCCCAATTAGATTTTTGATTGGTGGCCTCATTTGTGAGTATTTAGTAGTTCTTGGTGCTGTAGAGATGAGCTTGCATGCATGTGTAGAAAGTTGTTTTCCAAGTTTTGATGCAAGTTTATGCCTTGGGCAAGTGAGTTGAGTAGTTTGCTTTAGCTCACTTTATTTTAATCCTCGTTTTTGTAAATTGTAAAAAATTTCAGAAATGAGTTTGTTAGGAAGGGCAAAAGGATGGCTTGAGAAGAGGAGGCCCGCACACTCCGATCGAGTCACTAGAGCCGCAGCTTCACCATCGACTGCTAGGGTGAGCTATAATGAAGATCATGTGCCCCTGGAGTTGTTGGAAGACACAAGTCCAGCACGTGCGATGACATTTCCATGTGATGAATTCATGGAAGCTGCGGGAATCAAGGATGAGTTTTATAATCTTTGTGCTAATGCAGGTTTGACACGACTAGTCACGAGCCGTGTTACTCAGTATCAGAAACTCACCTCCGGTTTCATTAACAATTTTAGATATAATCCTGATTCAGGTGCTATTGAGTTTAAAATTTATAATGATCTTATCACCATGACTCTTGGAAATTTTTGTGAAGTAATAGGTGTGCCGAACGTTGGGAGGACGGCAAGGATGGCCACTCAGCCCTCCGAGCTGAAAACCGTCATCAACTCTCTCTGTAGCATGGGTACGAGGGATATTCATGGGTCGAAGATCTCCAGTATCTTGTTTCCTCACCTCAGGTATTTTGCATATTATATTGCTAGAGGGGTGTTAGCTCGTGACAACACGAGCAGCATTTCTGCTCCGGATATTGCTATCCTGGCAGCAGCCCTCTCAGGGAGGTCTGATTATAATATTGGTACCTTAATTGCTTGACGCCTTGCTATGAACGGTAACAAGGGGGACTTATATGGTGGCATTTATGCCACGCTTATCTTAGAGCATCTTGGAGGCACCCCACACCCTGATGATACTCCTTTTACTTATTTAAGCTTTGATCTTGCTGCTATGAAAAGGCATAAGTTTGTTACCATGGGTTCTGAGCTTGATAACCTTGTTTATATCTTGCGTTTCGGAACTACCGCGGAACGCGAGATCTGTCTACCTGCACCTCTTTTGTTTGATTTTTCTCGCAGGAACGGATGGTCCTTTGATGTTGTCCAGTTCGATGAGTTCATGGTCCAGCATCAGTTCCATAACCCCATGGAGGGGGTTGTGCCTGACGAGGAGAGGCACGGTGAGATACCACATTTTCAGGATGAGACCGCCACCGAGTTTGGTGAAGGGTCTTCCTCTGTTTGGCGCTCGGAACCTTCCTCGTGGGAGACTCCGAGGAGTTCGGTGTACGCGCCATCATCCTTCTACGACCCTCGGTCTCACCACCATACCCCTGGAGCAGGAGGCTCCTGGGGGCAGTAGCTTCTACCAACTTAGGCCAAAAGCCTAAGCTTGGGGGAGTACGTGCCCTTCTCACTTTTCCATTGTATTATCCGTTTTATTCACTTTGATCTTTTCGAAGTTTTTGCCCGTTCTTCTTTATTTCTCTCTTTGCAAAAACAACAAAAAGATTTTCTCTTTCTTTTGCTTTTTTATTCAACTTTTGAAAAAACCCAAAAAGATTTCCTTTCTCTCTTTAGTTTGCTTTGTTTACAGAGATCAGCTCGAGTCTGTGATGGCATTTGATTATATTTCCTACGTTCGATCGTGCAAGTGACAAGCAGTAATGACGAAGATCGACTGAAAGGAAGCAACAAGGAAGACCGGTATGAACTCTTATTGTTTCTGCTTTTGTACATATGCCTGTACTTATGACCTAGAGACCAGCTTGTAGCGACATAGTGCTATGTTTACAATGCTCTTCCAGTGGTTCATGCTTTCCTTGTGGCTAGTCTCCAATGACTAGAGTATATAATGTGTTATTGAAATGATCTACATGCATCACACTGTTCATAGTCTGGCATACTAGGGTGGTATTTCCCTTTAGAGAATTTTTGGATTGACTTGGCACATGCTTACACATGTTTAAGACTAAAAAGTCTACTCTGCCTTGATGATCTTTGAGTTTTAGAATAGTTATATCCCTTTCATGCCCGATTCAATGTTGCTTTGTCGCTCTGCATGATTATGACCGTTATTGCTCTCTAGTTGGTCGCTTCCCAGTCTTTTGCTAAACCTCCACCCGTACTAAGCGGAATGACTGCTTGTACATCCAAAACCTTTAAACCTGTTACGCCATATGAGTCCACTATACCTTCCTATACATGGTATTTACCTGCCATTCCTAACGAAGACTTTCGTGTACCATCTCGAAATTAATCAAAAGCATTTCTCTTTTTGTGCCTATGTTTTAGCTCATGAGGAAGTAGTAGTTAATTCATGATCTCTTTAAGTTGGACAAGTTTCACCCCTGGATTGCATGTATAATGTGCGAACCCCTAATATGAAAAGGAACTAGCATTGAGTGCGCCCGGCTCGAAAAGATAAATATAACAAACAAACCCTCCTTCACGCTTTGATCATGAGAAATCAGAAAACTTTGGTAGTGATAAACAAAGGAGATTAAGAGGATGTGATCGTCCTCATGCGGGAGCCGTTCCTCGAGACTTGTCTAGCTTAAAAAGTGATTGAGTTATCTGCTAGCATTCGTTGACGAAATATGCACCTCTCAAAAACATATTTACTTCTGTTTTTAAAACCAAGAGCTCTGGTACATGTTTAGTTTTTGTTTCCGATCACGGGTTTTCAACTTTGCCAATAAAAGCCACGGTTCGAGAGTCTCATCTTCTTTCTTCAAAGCACCGACTAGGAGAGCATAATTGTCATTCTGAGTGTAATGTGCATTGTCCCAAAGTATTACGTTGTCTTCTGCATACTTGTGATATGATTTATTTTGAAATTCTTAGTTCTAGTCTCCTTTAAAACTCTGGAGGAGTCTCTGCATTTATGTTTTGCTTCACTCATGGAGGCTAGCGAGATACCACCTTAATATGCTCAAGCTATGTGCAATGTGATCTTGTCTTGATTTTCAGTAATATATTGTTTACTCTTAATTATTTGTGACTGGTCACTTGAAAGAAGGATTGCTCCTTGCATTGTTCTCATAAGTACTGTTTTAATACTTGCTGAACTCTCTTCATAGTACATGCTTATATACATCTAATGAAGCAAAAGAGTTTGTCAAGTTTTCTTTGTCGCGTCCAGTTCGTTGAACTGAATTGCTTGAGGACAAGCAATATGCTAAGCTTGGGGGAGTTGATACTGTTGGAAATATGCCCTAGAGGCAATAATAAATTGGTTATTATTATATTTCCTTGTTCACGATAATCGTTTATTATCCATGCTAGAATTGTATTGATAGGAAACTCAGATACATGTGTGGATACATAGACAAACACCATGTCCCTAGTAAGCCTCTAGACGACTAGCTCGTTGATCAATAGATGGTTACGGTTTCCTAACCATGGACATTGGATGTCGTTGATAACGGGATCACATCATTAGGAGAATGATGTGATGGACAAGACCCAATCCTAAGCCTAGCACAGATCGTGTAGTTCGTATGCTAAAGCTTTTCTATATGTCAAGTATCTTTTCCTTAGACCATGAGATTGTGCAACTCCCGGATACCGTAGGAATGCTTTGGGTGTACCAAACGTCACAACGTAACTGGGTGGCTATAAAGGTGCGCTACAGGTATCTCCGAAAGTGTCTGTTGGGTTGGCACGAATCGAGACTGGGATTTGTCACTCCGTATGACGGAGAGGTATCTCTGGGCCCACTCGGTAGGACATCATCATAATGTGCACAATATGTGATCAAGGAGTTGATCACGGGATGATGTGTTACGGAACGAGTAAAGAGTCTTGCCGGTAACGAGATTGAGCAAGGTATCGGTATACCGACGATCGAATCTCGGGCAAGTGCTATACCGATAGACAAAGGGAATCGTATACGGGATTGATTGAATCCTTGACATCGTGGTTCATCCGATGAGATCATCGTGGAACATGTGGGAGCCAACATGGGTATCCAGATCCCGCTGTTGGTTATTGGCCGGAGAGTTGTCTCGGTCATGTCTACATGGTTCCCGAGCCCGTAGGGTCTACACACTTAAGGTTCGATGACGCTAGGGTTATAGGGAAAGTATGTACGCGGTTACCGAATGTTGTTCGGAGTCCCGGATGAGATCCCGGACGTCACGAGGAGTTCCGGAATGGTCCGGATGTAAAGATTCATATATGGGAAGTCCTGTTTTGGTCACCGGAAAAGTTTCGGGCGATATCGGTAATGTACCGGGACCACCGGGAGGGTCCCGGGGGTCCACCAGGTGGGGCCACCAGCCCCAGGTGGCTGCGTGGGCTAAGTGTGGGAGGGGACCAGCCCCAAGGGGGCTGGTGCGCCCCCCCACCAAGTCCCTAGGCGCATGGAGTGTGGAGGGGGGCAAACCCTAGGTCCAGATGGGCCTTAAGGCCCACCCTAGGGCGCCCCCTCTCTCTCCCCGCCCTTGGCCGCACCCTAGATGGGTTTTCTAGGGCTGGCCGCACCCCTAGGGGTGGGAAACCCTAAAGGGGGCGCAGCCCTCCCTTCCCCCTATATATATGTGAGGTTTTGGGGCTGCTAGACACACGAGAACGTCTCTCTCTTGGCGCAGCCCTACCCCTCTCCCTCCTCGTCTCTTGCAGCGCTTGGCGAAGCCCTGCTGGAGTCCTGCGCTCCTCCACCACCACCACGCCGTCGTGCTGCTGTAGGATGGAGTCTTCCCCAACCTCTCCCTCTCTCCTTGCTGGATCAAGGCGTGGGAGACGTCACCGGGCTGCACGTGTGAAGAACGCGGAGGCACCGTCCGTTCGGTGCTAGGATCTTCGGCGAGCTGAATCGCGGCGAGTACGACTCCATCAACCGCGTTCTTGAACGCTTCCGCTTAGCGATCTACAAGGGTATGTGGATCCAACTCTCCTCTCGTAGATGTGCATCTCCTAGATTGATCTTGGTGAGCGTAGGAAAATTTTTGTTTCCCATGCAACGTTCCCCAACAGTGGCATCATGAGCTAGGATCTTGCGTAGATGTTTTCACGAGTAGAACACAAAGGGGTTTGTGGGCGTTGATGTTTAAATTGCTTCCCTCCTTGGTCTTTCTTGATTCAGCGGTATTATGGGATGAAGCGGCCCGGACCAACTTTACATGTCCACGTACATGAGACCGGTTCCATCGACAGACATGCGACTTTTGTTGCATAAGATGGCTGGCGGGTGTCTGTCTCTCCTATCTTAGTTGAATCGGAATAGACAAAGGCGGTCCTTGTAGAAGGTTAAATAGCAACTTAAATATCACCGTTGTGGCTTTGCGTAGGTAAGAAGCGTTCTTGCTAGATACCCATAGCAGCCACGTAAAACATGCAACAACAAATTAGAGGACGTCTAACTTGTTTTTGCAGGGTATGTATGTGATATGATATGGCCAATGACATTATGAGATATATTTGATGTATGAGATGATCATGTTGTAATAGTTAATATCGACTTGCATGTCGATGCATACGGCAACCGGCAGGAGCCATAGGGTTGTCTTTAATTTTTGTATGACCTGCGTGTCAATCATTAAGCGCTATGTAATGCTTTACTTTATCGCTAAGCGGTAGCAATAGTAGTAAGAGCATGGTGGGCGCACGACAACCTCGATGGCGACACGATGATGGAGATCATGATGATGGGGATCATGGCGTGGCGCCGGTGACGATGGAGATCATGCCGGTGCTTTGGAGATGGAGATCAAAAGCACGAGTTGATGGCCATATCATGTCACTTATGATTTGCATGTGATGTTAATCCTTTTATGCATCTTATTTTGCTTAGGACGGCGGTAGCATTATAAGATGATCCCTCACTAAAATTTCAAGATGAAATTGTGTTCCCCCCGAGTGTGCGCCGTTGCGAAGGTTCGTCGTTTCGAAGCACCACGTGATGATCGGGTGTGATAGACTCTTCGTTCGCATACAACGGGTGCAAGCCAGTTTTGCACATGCAGAACACTCGGGTTAGACTTGACGAGCCTAGCATGTACAGACATGGCCTCGGAACACGGAAGACCGAAAGGTCGAGCATGAGTCATATAGTAGATATGATCAACATGAAGATGTTCACCATTGACACCACCTCATCTCACGTGATGATCGGACTTGGGTTGGTGGATTTGGATCATGTCACGCTCGGATGACCAGAGGGATGTCAATTTGAGTGGGAGTTATAAGTAATTTGATTAGTTAAACTCACTTATCATGAACAATAGTCTAAGTTGACTTTGCAAATTATGTTGTAGATCAATAGCTTGCGTTGTAGCTCCCTGTTTAATACGATCCTAGAGAAAGACTAAGTTGAAAGATATTGTAAGCAAGGATGCGGACTGGGTCCGTAGTCCGAGGAGTGTCCTCACTACTGCACAGAAAGCTTACGTCTTTGATGCACCGCTCGATGTGCAAACCCCTACAACGTTGTCTGTGGATGTTGTGAACACCTGACAGAGACGTCCTGATGACTACTTGATAGTTTAGTGCACCATACTTTACGGCTTAGAATCGGGATTCCAATGACGTTTTGAACGCCATAGAACATATGAGATGTTCTAAGAGCTGAAATTGGGATTTCAGGCTCATGCCCGTATTGAGAGGTATGAGACCTCTGACAAGTTCCTTTGCCAAAAAGATGGAGGAGAATAGCTCAACTAGTGAGCATGTGCACAGAATGTCTGGGTGCTGAAATCACTTGAACCAAGTGGGAGTTAATCTTCCAGGTGAGATAGTGGTTGACGGAATTCTCTAGACACTATCACCAAGCTACTAGAACTTCGTGATGAACTATGACATGCAAAGGATGGTGATAATCCCGGTGCTGTCAGCGGTTCTTAGTACCGCAAAAGTAGAGATCAAGAAGGAGCATCAAGTGTTGATGGTTTAACAAGACCACTGGTTTCAAAAGGGTAAGGGCTAGAAGGGAAACTTCATGAATGGCAAACCTGTTGTCACTCTGATGAAGGAACCCATGGTTGAACCCAAACCTCGAGACTAAGTGCTTCTATTGTAAGGGGAACGGTCACATGGTAGCGGAACCACCCCAAATACATGGTAGATATGATAGCTGGCAACTTCAACAAAGTATATTTGATATACGTGTTATTGATGTGTACCTTAGTAGTACTCCTTGTAGCACCTGGGTATTGGATACCGGTTCAGTTGCTATTATTAGTGACTTGAAGCAAAAGCTACGGACTGAACGGAGACTAGCTAAGGGCGAGGTAACGATGTGTGTTGGAAGTGTTTCCAAGGTTGATGAGATCACCATCGCACACTTCCTCTATTTTCGAGATTAGTGTTGAACCTAGATAAATGTTATCAGGTGTCTGCGTTGAGCATGAAAATGATTAGATCATGTTCATTACAATACGATTATTCATTTAAGTCAGAGAATAATGGTTATTCTGTTTACATGAATAATACCTTTATGGTCATGCACCCAATGGTTTGTTGAATCTCGATCATAGTAATACACATGATGATGATATTAATGCCAAAAGATGTAGAGTTAATAATGATAGTACCACTTTCTTGTGGCACTGCCGCTTAGGTCATTTTGGCATAAAATGCATGAAGAAACTCCATGCTGATGGACGTTTGGAGTCACTTGATTTTGAATCGCTTGACACATGCGAGCCATGCCTCATGGGCAGGATGACTGAGATCTCGTTTTCAGGTGCAATGAAACGGGTAAGTGACTTATTGGAAATCATACATGCTGATGTATGTGATCCAATGAGAATTAAGGCGTGTGGTGGATATCGTTATTTTCTCATCTTCACTGACAATTTGAGTAGATATGGTATATTTACTTAATGAAGCAAAAGTCTGAAACGTTTGAAAGGTTCAAAAATTTCAGAGTGAAGATTAAGAAACATCATAACAAGAAGATCATGTTCCTACGATCTGATCAAGGGGATATTATCTGAATTATGAGTTTGGCAATCACTTGAGACATTGTGGAATTGTTTCGCAGTTGAAGTCCCCTGGAACACCACAGCGTAATGGTGTGTCCGGACATCGTAATCGAACCTTATGAGATATGGTGCGATCTATGGTGTGTCTTACCGATCTACCGCTATTATTTTGAGGTTATGCATTAAAGACAGCTGCATTCACTTTATATAGGACACCATCTAAGTCTGTTGAGACGACGTCGTATGGTTTGGCAAGAAACCAAAGTTGTCGTTTTCTTAAATGTTTGGGGCTGCGATGCTTATGGCTTCAGCCAGGAAAAGCTCGAACCCAAAGCGGACAAATACATCTTCATAGGATACCCAAAGGTAACAGTTGGGTATACCTTCTATCTCAGATCCAAGGACAAAAATGTTTGTCGCTAAGAACGGGTCCTTTCTCGAGAAGGAGTTTCTCTCGAAAGAATTGAGTGGGAGGAAGATAGAACTTGATGAGGTTGTCGAACCCTCACTTCAACCGGAGAGTAGTGCAACACAGAAAGATGTTTCTGTGGAACCTACGACAGTTGAAGAGGATACTAATGATAGTGATCATGAAGCTCCAGATCAAGTTGCTATCGAACCTCGTAGGTTGACAAGGATATGTACTACTCCTGAGTGGTACGGTGATCCTGTCTTAGAGGTCATGTTGTTGGACAACGATGAACCTACGAACTATGGAGAAGCGATGGTGGGCCCATATTCCGACAAATGGTTAGAAGCCGATAAATCCGAGATAGGATCCATGTATCAAAACAAAGTATGGACTTTGGTGGACTTGCCCTATCATCGGCAAGCCATTGAGACAAATGGATCTTTAAGACTAAGACGGACGTGGACGGTAATGTCACCGTCTATGAAGCTCGACTTGTGGCGAAGAGTTTTCCACAAGTTCAAGGAGTTGACTACGATGAGATTTTCTCACCCGTAGCGATGCTTAAGACCGTCGGAATCATGTTAGCATTAGCTGCATTTATGAAATCTGGCAGATGGATGACAAAACAAGTTTCCTTACCAGTTTTCGTAAGGAAAGGTTGTATGTGATACAATCAGAAAGGTTTTGTCGATCCTAAGGATGCTAAAAGATATGCTAGCTCCAGCGATCCTTCCATGGACTAGAGCAAGCATCTCGGAGTCGGAATATACACTTTGATGGAGTGATCAAAGTTTTTGGGTATACAAAGTTTGTTGGAAACTTGTATTTGCAATAAAGTGAGTGGGAGCACTACAACATTTCTGATAAGTATATGTGAATGACATATTGTTGATCCGAAATGATGTAGAATTTCTGGAAAGCATAAAGGGTTGTTTGAAATGAGTTTTTCAAAGGAAGACCTGGATAAAGCTGCTTACATATTGGGCATCAAGATCTATACAGATAGATCAAGACGCCTGATTAGACTTTCAAAGAGCACACACCTTGTCATATTTTTGAAGGAGTTCAAAATAGATCAGTCAAAGAAAGAGTTCTTACCTGAGTTGTAAGGTGTGAAGTTGAGTAAGACTCGAAGCTTGACCACGGCAGAAGAAAGAGGAAGGACGAAGGTCGTCCCCTATGGTTTTGTCATAGGCTCTATACAGCATGCCATGCTAAGTACCGCACCTGATGTGTGCCTTGCCACATGTCTGGCAAGAGGGTACAAAGGTGATCCAGGAGTGGATTACTAGATAGTGGTCAAAATTATCCTTAGAGGAATAAGGAAATGTTTCTCGACTATGGAGGTGATAAAGAGTTCGACGTAAAGAGTTACGTCGATGCAAGCTTAACACCTATCCGGATAACTCTAAGTGGAGATACCGGATACGTATAATGGAGCAACAGTTTGGAATAGCTCCAAGTGGAACGTGGTAGCAGCATCTACGATATGACATAAAGTTTTGCGAAGTACATAGGGATCTGAATGTTGCAGACCCGTTGACTACAACCTCTCTCACAAGCATAACATGATCAAACCCAGAACTCATTGAGTGGTAATCACATATTGATGTGAACTAGATTACTGACTCTAGTGAACTCTTTGGATGTTAGTCACATGGCGATGTGACCTATGAGTGTTAATCACATGGCGATGTAAACTAGATTATTGACTCTAGTGCAAGTGGGAGACTGTTGGAAATATGCCCTAGAGGCAATAATAAATTGGTTATTATTATATTTCCTTGTTCACGATAATCGTTTATTATCCATGCTAGAATTGTATTGATAGGAAACTCAGATACATGTGTGGATGCATAGACAAACACCATGTCCCTAGTAAGCCTCTAGACGACTAGCTCGTTGATCAATAGATGGTTACGGTTTCCTAACCATGGACATTGGATGTCGTTGATAACGGGATCACATCATTAGGAGAATGATGTGATGGACAAGACCCAATCCTAAGCCTAGCACAGATCGTGTAGTTCGTATGCTAAAGCTTTTCTATATGTCAAGTATCTTTTCCTTAGACCATGAGATTGTGCAACTCCCGGATACCGTAGGAATGCTTTGGGTGTACCAAACGTCACAACGTAACTGGGTGGCTATAAAGGTGCGCTACAGGTATCTCCGAAAGTGTCTGTTAGGTTGGCACGAATCGAGACTGGGATTTGTCACTCCGTATGACGGAGAGGTATCTCTGGGCCCACTCGGTAGGACATCATCATAATGTGCACAATATGTGATCAAGGAGTTGATCACGGGATGATGTGTTACGGAACGAGTAAAGAGACTTGCCGGTAACGAGATTGAGCAAGGTATCGGTATACCGACGATCGAATCTCGGGCAAGTGCTATACCGATAGACAAAGGGAAACGTATACAGGATTGATTGAATCCTTGACATCGTGGTTCATCCGATGAGATCATCGTGGAACATGTGGGAGCCAACATGGGTATCCAGATCCCGCTGTTGGTTATTGGCCGGAGAGTTGTCTCGGTCATGACTACATGGTTCCTGAGCCCGTAGGGTCTACACACTTAAGGTTCGATGACGCTAGGGTTATAGGGAAAGTATGTACGCGGTTACCGAATGTTGTTCGGAGTCCCGGATGAGATCCCGGACGTCACGAGGAGTTCCGGAATGGTCCGGAGGTAAAGATTCATATATGGGAAGTCCCGTTTTGGTCACCGGAAAAGTTTCGGGCGATATCGGTAATGTACCGGGACCACCGGGAGGGTCCCGGGGGTCCACCAGGTGGGGCCACCAGCCCCAGAAGGCTGCGTGGGCTAAGTGTGGGAGGGGACCAGCCCCAAGGGGGCTGGTGCGCCCCCCCACCAAGTCCCTAGGCGCATGGAGAGTGGAGGGGGGCAAACCCTAGGTCCAGATGGGCCTTAAGGCCCACCCTAGGGCGCCCCCTCTCTCTCCCCCCCTTGGCCGCACCCTAGATGGGTTTTCTAGGGCTGGCCGCACCCCTAGGGGTGGGAAACCCTAAAGGGGGCGCAGCCCTACCTTCCCCCTATATATATGTGAGGTTTTGGGGCTGCTAGACACACGAGAACGTCTCCCTCTTGGCGCAGCCCTACCCCTCTCCCTCCTCGTCTCTTGCAGCGCTTGGCGAAGCCCTGCTGGAGTCCCGCGCTCCTCCACCACCACCACGCCGGCGTGCTGCTGTTGGATGGAGTCTTCCCCAACCTCTCCCTCTCTCCTTGCTGGATCAAGGCGTGGGAGACGTCACCGGGCTGCACGTGTGAAGAACGCGGAGGCACCGTCCGTTCGGTGCTAGGATCTTCGGCGATCTGAATCGCGGCGAGTACGACTCCATCAACCGCGTTCTTGAACGCTTCCGCTTAGCGATCTACAAGGGTATGTGGATCCAACTCTCCTCTCGTAGATGCATCTCCTAGATTGATCTTGGTGAGCGTAGGAAAATTTTTGTTTCCCATGCAACGTTCCCCAACAGATACGTCTCAAACGTATCTACTTTTCCAAACACTTTTGATATTGTTTTGACCTCATTCTTGCATGATTTGGCCTAAACTAACCCGGACTGACGCTGTTTTCAGCAGAGCTGCCTGTATGGTTTATTTGTGTGCAGGAAAACGGATTTTTAAGCATCTCAGAAAAAACCACGAAAAATCACGAAAAATCCACGCACCCGAAGAAACAAAATGCCAGAAGTGGGGCCAGAGGGGGGCCAGGGGGTGCCCAGGCGCCCTGTGGGCGCGCCCCCCTGGGCCGCGCCGGGGGGGCGCCTGGGTGGGCCCCACACCCCCCGGTGCCCTACTTTAGCCCGTATTTTTCCACCCGACGCAGAAACCCCAGATCGGAAGTTCTTTCGCTGTTTTTCGTCGCGGAGCCGCCGCCACCCTCTGTTCTTCTTCGGGAGGGCTAATCTGGAGGCTGATTTGGCCTCCGGAGAGGGGAGATCGTCGCCATCGTCATCATCATCACCACTCCATCATCCTTCCATGACTTCCCCCTTCATGTGTGAGTAATTCCCTTGCTGTAGGCGAAGGGGATGGTAGGGATTGGATGAGTTAGATCATGTAATAGTTCGTCAGATTGTTGGGGGCATGTTGCCTATCATCTAGTATGGTGTTTATCATCTTTGCTACAACTTGTTATTCTTAATGCTTGACACTTAGGGCCCGAGTGCCATGATTTCAGATCTGAACCATATGTGTTTGCATGAATATATTTGAGTTCTTGATCCTATCTATGAGTTGTATGCACCTGTTACGGTTCGGAACCGGCGATCCCAAAAGTGACAGCTTGGGACACCAAAGGGGATGGTCCGTAGTTTGAGGATTACATGTATCCATTGAGTTCATTGCTTTGTTCCGGTGCTCTTTGACAGGAGCACCTTAATATCCATTAGTTCCATTTGGCCCCGTTCGTAGCGGGATGGTAGGACAAAAGATGTTGTGCAAGTTCTTATTGCAAGCACGTACAACTACGTACGGGATACATGCCTAATGTTTGATATTTGCCTAGATGATCATTACTTTTCCGTGTGCCGTGCCCCAAGTTAGAATCTATCTCATCCATGCAGCGCCCAACCATCCATCTCCCTAGCCTACGGTATTTTAAACCTTGCCTGTCACTAGTTGCTACTTCTGCCATTTACTACTGCTATTTACTTTTGCTGTTTACTTTTACTATTACTATCATCACTATCATATCACTGTTACCACTTATCTTTTGTTGCAAGTTAGTATATTTCAGGTGCGGTTGAATTGACAACTCAACTGTTAAAGCTTATAAATACTCTTTGGCTCCCCGTGTGTCGAATCAATAAATTGGGTTATTCTTACCCGCGAAGACTATCTTGATCCCTTACAGTTGAGGGTTATCAGCGGGTATCGTTATTTTCTGACCTTCACTGATAATTTGAGCAGATATGGGTATATCTACTTAATGAAGCACAAGTCTGAAACATTTGAAAAGTTCAAAGAATTTCATAATGAAGTGGAGAATCATCGTAACAAGAAAATAAGAGTTTCTACGATATGATCGTAGAGGTAAAATATTTGAGTTAGCGAGTTTGGCCTTCAGTAAAAACAATGTGAAATAGTTTCACTACTCATGCCACCTGGAACACCACAGTGTAATGGTGTGTTCGAACGTCATAACCGTACTTTATTAGATATGGTGCGATCGATGATGTCTCTTACCGGTCTACCACTATCGCTTTTGGGGTTATGCATTAGAAACAGCTACATTCACGTTAAATAGGGCACCATCTAAATCAGTGGAGATGACACCGTATGAACTGTGGTTTGACAAGAAACCTAAGCTGTCATTTCTTTAAGTTTGGGACTGCGATGCTTATGTGAAAAAGTTTCAACAAGATAAGCTTGAACACAAATCGGAGAAGTAAATCTTCATAGGATACCCAAAAAGAAACTGTTGGGTACACCTTCTATCACATATCTGAAGGCAAGGTCTTTGTTGCTAAGAGTGGATCCTTTCTAGAGAAGGAGTTTCTCTCGAAAGAAGTGAGTGGGAGGAAAGTAGAACTTGATGAGGTAATTGTACCTTCTCCCGAATTGGAAAGTGGAACATCACAGAAACTAGTTTCAGTGATTCCTACACCAATTAGTGAGGAAGCTAATGATGATGATCATGAAACTTCAGATCAAGTTTCTGCTGAACTTCATAGATCAACCAGAGTTCGTTCCGCATCAGAGTGGTACGGCAACCCGGTTCTGGAAGTCATGTTACTGGACCATGATGAACCTACGAACTATGAGGAAGCGATGATGAGCCCAGATTCCGCAAAATGGCTTGAGGCCATGAAATCTGAGATGGGATCCATGTATGAGAACAAAGTGTGGACTTTGGTTGACTTGCCCGATGATCGGCAAGCCATCGAAAATAAATGGATCTTCAAGAGGAAGACTGACGCTGACGGTAATGTTACTGTTTACAAAGCTCGACTTGTTGCAAAAGTTTTTCAACAAGTTCAAGGAGTTGACTACGATGAGACTTTCTCACCCATAGCGATGCTTAAGTCTGTCCGAATCATGTTAGCAATTACCGTATTTTATGAAATCTGGCAAATGGATAACAAAACTGCATTCTTTAATGGATTTATTAAAGAAGACTTGTATATGATGCAACCAGAAGGTTTTGTCAATCCTAAAGGTGCTAACAAAATGTGCAAGCTCCAGCGATCCATCTATGGACTGGTGCAAGCATCTCTGACTTGGAATATACGCTTTGATAAGTTGATCAAAGCATATAGATTTATACAGACTTGTGGTGAAGCCTGTATTTACAAGAAGTGAGTGGGAGCACTACAACCTTTCTGATAAGTATATGTGAATGACATATTGTCGATCGGAAATGATGTAGAATTTTCTCGAAAGCATAAAGGAGTGTTTGAAAGGAGTTTTTCAAAGAAAGACCTTGGTGAAGCTGCTTACATATTGGGCATCAAGATCTATAGAGATAGATCAAGACGCTTGATAAGACTTTCGATGAGTACATACCTTGATAAAATTTTGAAGTAGTTCAAAATGGATAAGTCAAAGAAGGAGTTCTTGCCTGACTTGTAAGGTGTGAAGTTGAGTAAGACTCAAAGCCAGACCACCGCAGAAAAATATAGAGAGAATGAAAGTCATTCCCTATGCCTCAGCCATAGGTCCTATAAAGTATGCCATGCTGTGTACCAAACATGTTGTGTACCTTGCCATGAGTTTGTCAAGGGGGTACAATAGTGATCCAGGAGTAGATCACTGTACAGCGGTCAAAATTATCCTTAGTAACTGGATGACTAAGGAAATGTTTCTCGATTATGGAGGTGATAAAGAGTTCGTCGTAAAGGGTTACGCCGATGCATGGTTTGACACTAAATCCAGATGACTCTAAGTATCAATCTGGATACGTATTGAAAGTGGGAGCAATTAGCTAGAGTAGCTCCATGCAGAGCATTGTAGACATAGAAATTTGCGAAATACATACAGATCTGAATGTGACAGACCCGTTGACTAAACTTCTCTCACAAGCAAAACATGATCACACCTTATTACTCTTGGGTATTAATCACATAGCGATGTGAACTAGATTACTGACTCTAGTAAACCCTTTGGGTGTTGGTCACATGGCGATGTGAACTATGGGTGTTATTCACATAACGATGTGAACTCTCGGTATTAAATCAAATGGCGATGTGAGCTAGATTATTGACTCTAGTTCAAGTGGGAGACTGAAGGAAATATGCCCTAGGGGCAATAATAAAGGTGTTATTTGTATTTCCCTATATCATGATAAATGTCTTTTATTCATGCTAGAATTGTATTAACTGGAAACTTGATACATGTGTGAATACATAGACAAAATAGTATGTCCCTAGTATGCCTCTACTAAGACTAGCTCATTGATCAAAGATGGCTATGTTTCCTAGCCATAGACGTGAGTTGTCATTTGATCAACGAGATCACATCATTAGGAGAATTATGTGATGGACTAGACCCATCCGTTAGCATAGCACTATGATCGTTTAGTTTTACTGCTATTGCTTTCTTCATGACTTATACATGTTCCTATGACTATGAGATTATGCAACTCCCGAATACCATAAGAACACCTTGTGTGCTATCAAACATCACAACGTAACTGGGTGATCATAAAGATGCTCTACAGGTGTCTCCGAAAGTATTCGTGGTGTTGGCATAGATCAAGATTAGGATTTGTCACTCCGAGTGTCGGAGAGGTATCTCTGGGCCCTCTCGGTAATGCACATCATAATAAGCCTTGCAAACAAATGACTAATGAGTTAGTCACGAGATGATGTATTACGGAACGAGTAAAGAGACCTGCCGGTAACGAGATTGAACTAGGTATAGAGATACCGACGATCGAATCTCGGGCAAGTAACATACCGATGACAAAAGGAACAACGTATGTTGTTATGCGGTTTGACCGATAAAGATCTTCGTAGAATATGTAGGAGCCAATATGAGCATCCAGTTTCCGCTATTGGTTATTGACCGGAGATGAGTCTCGGTCATGTCTACATAGTTCTCAAACCCGTAGGGTCCGCACGCTTAACGTTTGATGACGATCTGTATTATGAGTTTATGAGTTTTGATGTACCGAAGGAAGTTCGGAGTCCCGGATGAAATCACGGACATGACGAGGAGTCTCGGAATGTCCGAGACATAAAGATTGATATATTGGACGACTATATTCGGACACCGGAAGTGTTCTGGGAAGTTTCGGAATTTACCGGAGTGCCGGGGGGGGTTATCGGAACCCCCGGGGGAATGGTGGGCCCTGGTGGGCCATAGGGGAGAGAGAGAGCAGCAGCTAGGAGGTGGCGCGCCCCCTCCCTAGGAGGAGTCCGAATAGGACTAGGGGAGGGGGGCGCGGCCCCTCTTTCCCTCTCCCTCTCCCTCTCCCTCTCCCTCTCTTTCCTTCCCCCCTTTTCCTTCTTTGGTAGATTCCTACTAGGAATAGGATTGCAATCCTATTCCTAGTAGGATTGCAGCCCTAGCCGCACCATAGGAGGGTCGGCCGGCCTCCCCCCTTGCTCCTTTATATACGGGGGCAGGGGGCACCCAAACACACACAAGTTGAATTGTTCTAGCCGTGTGCGGTGCCCCCCTCCACACAAACACACCTCGGTCATACCGTCGCAGTGCTTAGGCGAAGCCCTGCGCTGGTAGATACATCATATCCGTCACCACGCCGTCGTGCTGATGAAACTCTCCCGTGAAGCTCAACTGGATCAAGAGCTCGTGGGACGTCATCAAGCTAAACGTGTGCTGAACGCGGAGGTGCCGTACGTTCGGTGCTTGATCGGTTGGATCGCGAAGAAGTTTGACTACATCAACCGCGTCACTTGACGCTACCGCTTCCGGTCTACGAGGGTAAGTAGACACACTCTTCCCTGTCGTTGCTATGCATCTGGTAGATAGATCTTGCGTGATCGTAGGAAAATTTTTAAATACTACGTTCCCAAAAAACTACCGCATAGGACGCGGAAGTAAAATTTTACTTCCGCTCCTACTTCCGTACTAGGTACAATGCTGGGGCCGGTCACACGGTACTACCGTGTCCTTGGTACAGTACTACCGCAAGGTGCGGTACTACCATAACCCAGGAGTGGTACTACCGTGAGGCCGTGCGGTACTACCGCTTTCTTTGAGTGGTACTACCGCATGCCTCAGAGTGAAAGTAGTAGAATGCCACTGTTTTTACAAAGACAAGGAAAACAGTCGGAGCTCCAATGAAGCGAAGGAAAGGTGGTGCGAATGAATAGATGTGTACGTGTTGATTCCACCCTAACCTTTCCGAAGCAGACCCCCTCTTAATAGTATGGCTTTCCAATGACTCAATTCCACCGAACAGAAACAAAAGGAAACCCCGTCTTCAATAGGTTCTGAGGGGCACTTAATCGTCTTGTGCCTAGGCATGAGATATCTGAAATGCTCAATGCACACGATTAGTCTGCAAAAACATTGTCATCAATCACCAAAACTACTTAGGGAGAAATATACCCTTACAATCTCCCTCTTTTTGGTGGATTGATGACAATCAACCAAACAAAAGCAAAAGACACGGCACAAGACACACGCAAATCCTACACTCTCTCCCCCTTTGGCATCGAGACACTAAAAGGGCAGAGAGGACTCCTATGACATAAGTGGCAGCTCAGGCGGAAGTGATCAGTCATCAAGCGCCTCATCAGTCTCCTACTCCCCCTCCTTGGAATCAGACCACTTGTATCCCTGCTTGGCAATCCACTCAGCCTCTGGAGTAATGTTCTTCTCAGAACCACTAGACACATCCTCGCCAAAAGTCCTTAAGATCTTCTTGTCGCGCCGGCGAACCTGCTTCTGAGCAACATGTGCCTTGTATTTCCCCTTGGCCTGCATACAGAACATAGCCTTCATCTTGCTCTTCAACTTTTTAGCCCACGAGGGCTCAGACGATGAGGGAGCATACCTTCCAGAGCTGTCCTTATCAGCTGCCTCCTCCTCAATTTCTTCCTCATCCAGATCCATCTGAGCCGCAGCAGCCTCCGCACGGGTAGTGGTGTTAGCCCATAGGCTATTGATGCGGAGCTTGATAGGCTCATGGCGAACACAATGAGGAGCCTCAAACTCTTCATCAGGATAGAGCTTCTCCCAAGTCTTGGTGATCAGCAAAAACAGATATGGACCATAGATAGGCACTTTGCGGGTGTACACCACAAAGCGTAGCTCACGCCACATGATATGTGAGATATCAAGTGGTTGAGACTGAGCACGACGTGCCTCCTCACAAATGAGCATCATGTCCACGAGATATGCATGTACATTGTCCTTGTCCCCAATGCGAGGAAACAGAGAGTTGCGGAAGATCTGATGCATAATATCCAGAAAAGGGTTCATAACCCAAGTCTTCTTGCCACTTGCGAGCGTCTTCTCCACATAATAGGGCAGCAGCTGGTTCTTATTGGCAGACTCTTGATTGGTATGAGGGCGAACTCCAACAGGAGTGTGGAGCCCCTCATCTGCAACCTGAAGTAGATCCATGAAATCCTTCCAAGTAGTAGTCATCTTTTGTCCATTGGTCATCCAAGTCATGTTGCGTTCCTCCTTAGGATGGAAGTGGACCGAAGCAAAGAACCGGGCCACATTCTCTGGGTCAAAGTCCATATGAAAAGACATGACGTGCTCAATGCCAAACTGCTCCACGAGGTCCAGAGCCTCAGCAAAATAGGCCTGGTGCTCCTCCTTCCTCATGTGATTCATGTCAATCCAGTGTGCATCCACATATAAGTTGTGTTTGCTCTTGAGCACCTCTGTTAATATAAGATACTGTTGCTTGGTCCAGAACTAATCATCTCCTCTGAACAGAGCCCGGGGATTCACATAGGGATTGATCTTCCTCCTAGCGATGAACTCAGCTGATGGAATCTCGTCCATACCCATTGTTGCTTCCTTGTTCTTGGTGGCAGTGGACTTGATTCGGCGTTGTGGTGCATTGGAGCCCTCAGGAACATCATCTTGGTTGCGCAGACGCTTCGACCCTGTGTCACAGCTGGGATTCGAGCGACTGGCATTTGAACCAGAGCCACCACCTATGACACAAACAGAAGAACACGCAAGAGAAGCAAAGAGAATCATTGAAAAAGCCATAGCAAAGCACAAGAAACATGTAAAAATGATAATAACTATGGGCTATGAAGAAGGTGTGGAGTGAACGGTAGTACGGCTCGAAGATGCGGAAGTAAAATTTTAGTGCCGCTCCTGGTGCGGTAGTACCGCGCCGGGGTGGCAAGGTAGTACCACATCTGGAACGGTACTAAAAATTTACTTCCGCGTCAAGCGCGGTAGTACCGCGTCACAGAAGCGGTAGTACCGTGGTTGACATGCGTCAGAGCGGTAGTACCGCAGGCGACCTGCGGTAGTACCGCCCGGGGTCAGATCCGAATGCGGATCCGATCTATGAACGCGTGAGACAACTAGAGCGGTACTACGGTCGATCACAACTCCTTGGTAGCAGCATACTAACTAGCATCTCTACTGCACAACTACTCTCCTACACCCTAATCTTGCAGGGAAAAGGCTAAGAGATCTCAAGAACCACAAGCAACTCCCCAAAACCTAGAGACAAAACAAAAGGGCAAAAGAAGAAAGGGTTCGGGGAGTGACCTTGTTCCATGGCAAGATGGTGAGGTGGGGAACGATCCCATCGGTGGGAATGCGAGGAGAGTGACCGGAGACGGAGATCCGGCGAGGTCCTCCGGCGCCGTTCTTGGGCGGGAGAGAGAGAGAGAGAGAGAGAGAGAGAGAGAGAGAGAGAGAGAGAGATACGGCATGGGGAAAATGAGTTGAATGGGTATGGGGGAGTTAGAACTCCCCCTGCCCGCTTATAACCCCCACCTGTTCAGAACGACGCAGTAGTACCGCGTATCATCGCGGTAGTACCGCCCGGGCGGAAGTACCGCGCACAGGGCGGTAGTACCGCTCGCCAGCAGTAGTAAAAAAATACTGCCGTGCTGGTTGCGGTAGTACCGTGAGGCTCTGTTGCGGTAGTACCATGCCAGACCACGGTAGTACCGCTCCCCCAAGAAAGTGCAAGTTTCGAAAAAGAAGTCTTATGCAAACAACTACCGACCAAGAACACACAAACATGACAACAGGAAAGAAGGACAACAAACAACTAGAACCACACATGAGACACCCCTCTTCAAGAGAGGTCGGTGGGCGGAGCCACCTATGTTTGAGTTGCTTAGTATGGCACCGGGAAAAATTATACTTGGGCCCATGACCAACACTCGTCTTTGAAGCACTAGTACCATCTAGAATGGCAAGCAATAAAGACTTGATCGATTTATGCAGAATGCGGGGGGGGGGGG
>LR738711.1:113466227-113534891 GCA_902687465.1 Secale cereale
GGGGGGAGGAAGAGTTCATTGAAAGAACATTACTCCCCCTATGTCCATGCCTACACCTAGACAAGATAATCATGTTGAGAGGGAGGAGTGTGTGCAAGCTCTCAATCCACATTCCTCAAATCTATGATATTTAGCTCATGCCTTAACTCGCGAAATCTTGGTTCATCCAATGGCTTCATGAAGATATCTGCAAGGTTATCATGTGTGTTGACATAATGAAGATCTATTTCTCCTCGCTGAATACGGTCCCGGGTGAAGAGATACCGTATCTCAATATGCTTCGTCTTGAAGTGTTGCACCGGGTTGAGAGAAATCTTGATGGCACTTTCATTGTCACACCAAAGAGGCACTTTGTCAGAAGTGACAGTGTAATCCTTTAAAGTTTTCCTCATCCATAAAAGTTGTGCACAAAAATTGCCGGCCGCCACATACTCCGCTTTGGTGGACGAGAGAGACACACAACTTTGCATCTTAGAAGACCAACTTACCAAAGAGCAACCAAGGAATTGGCACCGTCCGGAAGTGGACTTCCTATCCACTTTGTCTCCCGCCCAATCTGAATCCGAGAAACCTACAAGGTTGAAGTTTGCTCCTCTTGGGTACCATAAGCCAAAGTTTGGGATATGAGCCAAATATCGAAAGATTCGCTTGACTGCCACAAAATGACTTTCCTTAGGCGAGGCTTGAAACCATGCACACATTCCCACACTCAACATAATATCCGGTCTAGATGCACAAAGGTAAAGAAAGGATCCAATCATAGAACGATATACCTTTTGATCCACCGCTTTACCATTGGGATCAATGTCAAGTTGGCACTTGGTAGGCATTGGAGTAGTAGCCGGCTTGACATCACTTAGATTAAACCTCTTGAGCATGTCTTGAGTGTATTTGGCTTGTTTCATGAAGATTCCTTCTCTTCTTTGCTTGATCTCGAACCCAAGGAAGAACTTCAACTCTCCCATCATGGACATCTCAAATTGTGCGATCATGAGTGCGGCAAACTCATCATTGAAAGCTTTGTTAGGTGAACTAAATATAATATCATCAACATATAATTGGCAAACAAACAACTCCCCTTTGACCTTCTTAGTAAAAAGAGTGGGGTCGATTTTCCCAATTTCAAACCCACGATCTTTTAACAACTCGGTAAGATGCTCATACCATGCACGTGGGGCTTGTTTAAGGCCATAGAGCGCCTTATCGAGTTGATACACGTGATTGGGGAACTTAGGATCCTCAAACCCCGGGGGTTGTTTGACATAGACCAACTCATTAATAGGACCATTTAGAAAAGCACTTTTCACATCCATTTGTTACAATTTAAAGTTATGATGAGAAGCATAGGCAAGAAACAAACGAATAGATTCAAGGCGAGCAACGGGGGCAAAGGTTTCACCATAGTCGATACCCTCGACTTGGGAGTAGCCTTGAGCCACCAAACGAGCATTGTTGCGAATGACAATGCTGTGAGCATCTTGCTTGTTGTTAAAGATCCACTTGGTTCCAATGACATTATGGTTTTCCTTCAGCCTTGGCACCAGACGCCACACTTTTTTGCGCTCGAAGTTATGGAGTTCTTCATGCATGGCATTGAGCCAATCGGGGTCTTCAAGCACCTCATAGACCTTTTGAGGTTCAACACAAGAGACAAAAGTTTGATGAGCACAATAGTTTGCTAATTGTCTATGAGTGCTTACCCCCTTTGTGATGCTTCCAAGAATATTCTCCATGTGATGCTCTCTAGAAGCGAGTCTGGAAGCAACTTTAGTAGCACGATGCTCCAATTGATCTTCAAGTGATAATTGAGGAGCTATGAGTTGATCATCTTAAGCATCGTCAAGAGCTTGATCTTGATCTTGAGCTTGCTCTTGATCTTGAACATGCTCAGAAGAGGGAACTTGGCCTTGTGCATCACTTGGTGGCTCACCACCATCTTGTGGTTGATCTTGCACTTGGCCTTGTTCATCTGGTAGAGGGCCTTCACTTTGTTCTTCGGAAGCGTGTGGGTCTTGGGTTGATGATGGTTCCACTTGAGTGGAACATTGTCCTTCTCCTTCGGCCACAAGGGGTTCCTCAATGGGTAGGATATAACCAACACCCATTCTTCTTATGGCTTGAGGACAAATTTCATCACCTACATCACAAGTACCACTTTGCTCCACTAGGGAGCCGTTGTTCTCATCAAACTTACACGTCTCCTCAATGAGTCCATTGGACTTGTTGTGGATACGGTAAGCATGAGAGTTTGTAGCATAACCAACAAATATGCCCTCATGAGCTCTAGCTTCAAATTTAGACAAACGAGCACCTTTCTTGAGTATGAAACACTGATGGGCCTCGAACCCCTCGTTGGTTACCCCAAGTGGAAGGTGTAAGATGCAGTAAGTAGAAGTGTTTTCCCCTAGCAAAGATGCCAAGGATCGAATCCCCAGAGACTCCTAGGTTCAACAAGTAGGTGTCAACTGCTAACGGCGCAATTAGCAATCAATGTGGACATTCACACAGATACAAATAACTTTGCTCCCAACGAGTACAGAGAGGTTGTCAATCCCTCCGGCCTTGTAGTTCACAAAGGATTAAAAGCAATGATAGTAGTGATAGATAGTTTTTGCAATAGTAAATAGTAACGGAAAGTAAATAGTGGATGTGATCAATGATGGTAATATGGACCGGAGTCTCATGATGTTCACTAGTGATGTCTCTCTCCCAAAAGACGATAAAACAGCTATGTGAGGTAAACAAATTACAGCTGGGCAATTGACAGGACCACGAAAGCAAACCAATGCTGACTACATTGCAAGAAAGGTTGAGGTTCAAAGCATGGGCGGTACGCCAAAGTAAGTAGACCGAAATCCATCAATATCTACTACTAATCATCCACCTTGAGATATCTATCCAGAACATCTCGCTGGTATTAAGTTGCGAGTCCCACCCATAGTGTAAACTCAATGCAACAGACAACTGCATTAAAAGAACTTTATGTAAAGTAAACAATCCTTGCACCCGCGGGCACAAGCACCGTTGTTTTCCCCTTGTGGCAATAGCACATACCCTAGACTCATGTTTCTGTCACTCAAGCCAGTCATCGAGGGGCATGAACCCACAATCGAGCATAACGTTCCCTCTTGGAGTCACTACCTACTACTCGTCCAAAGCAATAAATAACAACGGAGAACATGCAAGAATTACTTATGAACTAAAATGTAAAAGAGGTGAATCAAATATATTACTCAAGATCAATCTGAACATAATCTCATAATCCATCGGATCCCAGCAAACTCAACATAGCAACAGCATAAGGATTACATAGGTGCCTCGATCATGTAGGGCAGCTCACGAGGACTAATTAGTGAAGCACAAGAACGGGAGGAGAACATCACATAGCTACTGGTCATGGACTCATGGTCCAAGGGAGACTACTCACGAGTCATCCGGGAGGCGTCCATGGTGGTGGAGAAGCTCCCGGTGGTGATCCTCCCCTCCGGCAGGGTGCCGGGAAGAGTTCTCCTGGTGCTCCCGATCTTGGAAGCGGCGGCGGCGGCGGAACAGAGATGGGATCGCGAAAAGAGTTTCCTGTTCTGAGGGTTTCGGAGGGTCCTTTAAATATATGCCAAAGTAGGGCACCGGGGGAGCCTCGGGGGGCCCAGGCGCCCCCCCGGCGCGGCCCAGGGGGGGCGCGCCCACAGGGCGCCTGGAACCCCTGTGGCCCCCCCAGGCTGCCCTTCGGACGCAGTGTTGTTTCCGGATCGCTGATTTTTTATATAATTTTTCTGGATTTTTCTGGGCAGTTCTCGAAACGTGAAAACCTGAAATACAAAAACAGCCGAAAACAGAAACTGGCACTGGGGTGCACTGGATTAGTAAGTTAGTCCAAATATGAGCAAAAGTGTATGGAAGTGTATGAATATCATAGCAATATCACCCAAAAGTGGCATGGAGCAAGCAGAAATTATAGATACGTTTTGGACGTATCAACATCCCCAAGCTTAATTCCTGCTCGTCCTCGAGTAGGTAAATGATAACAAGAATAATTTCTGTGGTGACATGCTTTTAACCATATAGGACTTTCTCATAGTCATATGACAAAAGCTTACTGAGACAATGATTCTAAAGTAATTAAGTTGCCTCAAGAGAAAATCACAAATGACTGAAAGTTTTACAACATGAAACTGAAACATCAAAAAGATTTGCAATGAACGTGATGTGCAAATATGTCAAAGTGATATCTAGCTTGCCCCCTTTAGTGATGCAAAACATAAGTGCAGGGGCACCTTCAAGGTTTAAGTGATGACTAGATACAATCATTTCAGAATAAACGATATCACAATCATGCAAAAGACAATGCTACTTTGGAACAATGCACATTACACTCAGAATGACAATCATGCTCTCAGTAGTTGGTGCTTCAACATAAAGGTAAAAGAAAGGTTAAGTGCTAGAGCTTTTTATTTGAAAACATGGAAGCAATTGTGTCAACGGCAGTAGTACTTCATATGTGTCATGCATAAAACATCCTATAAGTTGCAAGCCTCATGCATCGAATACCAATAGTGCTCGCTCCTTGTCCTAATTAGCTCGGATCCCCATGGGTTATCATTGCATTACATATGTTTTAACCAAGTGTCACAAAGGGGTACCTCTATGCCACCTGTACAAAGGTCCAAGGAGATAGATCGCATTTGATTTCTCGTTTTTGATAGATCTCAACTTGAGGACATCCATACCGGGACAACATAGAAAATAGATGATGGACTCCTCTTTAATGCATAAGCATATTCTCATGAGAGATTGAGGATTAAGGTCCAAGCTAAAACTTCCACCATGATGCAAGGCTTTGGATGGCGGCCCAATGTTCTTCTCTAACAATATGCATATTAATTCAACTCACGGTAAATCTCCCTTACTTCAGACAAGACGAACATGCATAGCAACTCACATGATATTCAACAAAAGTGTGACAGTTGATGGCGTCCCCCAGAAACATGGTTACCGCTCAGCAAGCAACTTATAAGAAATAAGATACATAAGCAACATATTCTTTACCACAATAGTTTTTAGGCTACTTTCCCATGAGCTATGTATTGCATGGTTAGTTTGCTTAGTGCAGGTGGAGGTTAGCAAAAGACCGGGAGCGACCAACTAAGAGAGCAATGACGGTCATAATCATGCAGAGCGACAAAGCAATATTGAATCAGGCATGGTAGTTATATCGCTACTTAGAAACAAAAGATCATCAAGGCTTGACAGACTTTCTTTACAGTCTTGAATATGCGTGAGCATACGCCAAGTCAATCAAAATAAATTCTCGAAGGAAGATATTACTAAACCATACCATATCATAGGCAAACAAACCGAGTTGGTACTCCAATAACACATTGGGAACCCCCAGCTATTTGAGATTAACCAAAAGAAAACCTGAACAACTAAGCACCATCATGCAAGTAGCATCTTTATCATAGACACATTAACCAATGCAACGGAAGCAAACTCTCTTAATAAGGTGAGCATGGTAATTAAAGAGAGTTCAAGCAACCAACTAAATAAAAGCTCTTGAAAAGATAAGCATGAATACTAAGAGCAGAGCACGATAGTAGCTATTAAAAGACAAAGAACACACACAACATAGATAGACGTGAAAATTCTATGTAATGTTCTAGGTAGAGGTGGAGCGTGTTTCTCTCCCACATAAAGGAATGTTGGGTTCCGACTTGTTATGAAAAACTAAAAAGAAAACTAAAAGCAAGATGCTCCAAGCATAGCACATAACACATGAAGTGATTAAAATATATCGGAACGAAAGACGAACTGATAATGTTGATGGAGAAGGGGATGCACGGGGGCATCCCCAAGCTTAGACGCTTGAGTCTCCTTGAATATTTCTTGGGGGTGCACGGGGGCATCCCCAAGCTGGAGCGCTTGACACTCCTGAATCTTTTTATCATCTTCCCTCGCACACTTGAAAACTCCCTTCATACATAACTCATCATAATCTGATTAGCGAGGTTAGTACCCTTAATAAAATAATTATACCTTGCTGGAAATAAGGATATTCTTGAAGTTCTACTGTTTCTCAAGATTGCCAAAAGGTTTTTGCAAAGAAAAAGCAAGTTCTTAATTTGCAATGTGAAGGTAAGGCAAAACAGGACAGAATCTGTGAAAAACAGAACAGCAGGCAGTAATTGGTCTGTTCGGGATACTTCTGCAACTCAAATCAAAAACCTCAGAACTGACGCACGAAAAACAATTATATAGAGAACGCTGTCGAAAAAATTCATACCAAAAAGATGATCTGGTGATTTTATACGAATTTTTCTATCCAAGGACAAAATCTATTTCCTGGACAGCACCTCACAACTTTTGAACTTTCTAGCAATCAGAGGCTATACTTGGCACAAATATGAAAAGCAAAGATACAATGATGATGCTACTGTAGTAAACAACATCATGACACAACAAAAGCAAAATAAATTTTTTTATTCATGTGGGCTGCCTCCCAAAAGCGTTTTCTTTTATGCCTTTAAGCTAGGCATAAGACTTTAATGATGCTCTCATAAGAATAAGAGCTGAAGAACAAAAAGAGAGCATCAGGAAGCAAATACCAAACACATTTAAGCCTAACATGCTTCCTATGCATAGGAATATTGCAATAGAATAATTCATTGAAGCACAAAGCAATAAGCATAGGAAGACAAAACAAGTGCAGCTTCAAAACCTTCAACATAAAGAGAGGGAACTTAATATTATTGAAATATCTATAAGCATATGTTCCCTTCTCATAATAATTTTCAGTGGGATCACGAATAAACTCAACAATATAAGCATCACATAAAGCATTGTTACCATGATCCACATGCAAATAGGTACTCTTACTCTCCACATAAGCATCATGAAGAGGATAAAACTTAGTATAAAAGAGAGACATAAGCTCCTGCCAGTCCAGCAAGTGTGAGTTATCGAGAAGCCCATACTAATCTGGAGCTTTATCTATAAGTGATACGACAAACAATTTCCTCATGACAAACTCCCTCGATACACCTGCAAGCTTAAATAATGAACATAGTTGTGACAGATATAGCAAGTGTTCACCGGGATGTCTGTCTCCTGCGTAACGATTAGCCAAAACATAATTGATAATACCAGCTGGTATTTTATAAGGCACAATTTCAGTAGGGGAGGATCAACCACCACAGGTGTGGGGCGTCTTCCCGCAAGCAGCGATCCAATAATAGGGTTGTCCATAAGGACAACTAGTGAAAAGACATAAAGAAAATTGAAAGGTAAACTAACAAGACTAAAAAGCAAAGGTAAAAGATAGCGTGCAACTCCCCTATCCCGAAGAGTGGAGTCCCCGGCAACGGCGCCAGAAAATACTCCTTGATGGGCCTCGAACCCCTCGTTGGTTACCCCAAGTGGAAGGTGTAAGATGCAGTAAGTAGAAGTGTTTTCCCCTAGCAAAGATGCCAAGGATCGAATCCCAAGAGACTCCTAGGTTCAACAAGTAGGTGTCAACTGCTAACGGCGCAATTAGCAATCAACGTGGACCTGCACACAGATACAAATAACTTTGCTCCTAACGAGTACAGAGAGGTTGTCAATCCCTCCGGCCTTGTAGTTCACAAAGGATTAAAAGCAATGATAGTAGTGATAGATAGTTTTTGCAATAGTAAATAGTAACGGAAAGTAAATAGTGGATGTGATCAATGATGGTAATATGGACCGGAGTCTCATGATGTTCACTAGTGATGTCTCTCTCCCAAAAGACGATAAAACAACTATGTGAGGTAAACAAATTACAGCTGGGCAATTGACAGGACCACGAACGCAAACCAATGCTGACTACATTGCAAGAACGGTTGAGGTTCAAAGCATGGGCGGTACGCCAAAGTAAGTAGACCGAAATCCATCAATATCTACTACTAATCATCCACCTTGAGATATCTATCCAGAACATCTCGCTGGTATTAAGTTGCGAGTCCCACCCATAGTGTAAACTCAATGCAACAGACAACTGCATTAAAAGAACTTTGCGTAAAGTAAACAATCCTTGCACCCGCGGGCACAAGCACCGTTGTTTTCCTCCTTGTGGCAACAGCACATCCCCTAGACTCATGTTTCTGTCACTCAAGCCAGTCATCGAGGGGCATAAACCCACAATCGAGCATAACGTTCCCTCTTGGAGTCACTACCTACTACTCGGCCAAAGCAATAAATAACAACGGAGAACATGCAAGAATTACTTATGAACTAAAATATAAAAGAGGTGAATCAAATATATTACTCAAGATCAATCTGAACATAATCTCATAATCCATCGGATCCCAGCAAACTCAACATAGCAACAACATAAGGATTACATAGGTGCCTCGATCATGTAGGGCAGCTCACGAGGACTAATTAGTGAAGCACAAGAACGGGAGGAGAACATCACATAGCTACTGGTCATGGACTCATGGTCCAAGGGAGACTACTCACGAGTCATCCGGGAGGCGTCCATGGTGGTGGAGAAGCTCCCGGTGGTGATCCTCCCCTCCGGCAGGGTGCCGGGAAGAGTTCTCCTGGTGCTCCCGATCTTGGAAGCGGTGGCGGCGGCGGAACAGAGATGGGATCGCGAAAAGAGTTTCCTGTTCTGAGGGTTTCAGAGGGTCCTTTAAATATATGCAAAAGTAGGGCACCGGGGAGCCTTGGGGGGCCCAGGCGCGGCCCCGGCGCGGCCCAGGGGCGGCGCGCCCACAGGGCGCCTGGAGCCCCTATGGCCCCCCCGAGGATGCCCTTCGGACGCAGTGTTGTTTCCGGATCGCTGATTTTTTATATAATTTTTCTGGATTTTTCTGGGCAGTTCTCGAAACGTGAAAACCTGAAATACAAAAACAGCCGAAAACAGAAACTGGCACTGGGGTGCACTGGATTAGTAAGTTAGTCCAAATATGATCAAAAGTGTATGGAAGTGTATGAATATCATAGCAATATCACCCAAAAGTGGCATGGAGCAAGCAGAAATTATAGATACGTTTTGGACGTATCAAACACTTACACCCGAACACCCCGGAAGTACTTGAGATTGGGCTTGTTACCGGTAAGAATCTCATACGGAGTCTTGTTCAAGACTTTGCAGAGATAGGGCCGATTGGATGCATGACAAGTGGTGTTGATGGCTTCGGCCCAAAAGTTGTATGGAGACTTCAACTCTGCCATCATGGTCCTCGCCGCGTCCATCAATGTCCGGTTCTTTCTCCCCGCTACACCATTTTGTTGAGGGGTGTAAGGTGCGGCTTATTGATGTTTGATCCCCTCATCACTAAGAAACTCATCCAAGGTGTATTTCTTGAACTCGGTGCCATTGTCACTTCGAATCATCAAGATCTTTGCATCATGTTGACGTTGAGCTTCATTTGCAAAATTGATGACGGATTGTTGGGTCTCACTCTTCCTCTTGAAGAAGTATACCCGAGTGTATCTTGAATAATCATCAACAATCACCAAGCAATACTTTCTACCCCCAAGACTATCAAAGGATGGAGGCCCAAAGAGATCCATGTGAAGGAGCTCTAATGGTCTTTTTGAGTAGATGATAGTCGTGGGAGGATGAGCCTTCTCATGTAACTTTCCTTCAATACAAGCACTGCAAGCACGATCTTTGGCAAAGCTAACATTTGTTAGTCTATGGACATAGTCCCCCTTGAGAAGACTTTGCAAAGATCTCATATTGACATGGGCTAACCGGCGATGCCAAAGCCATCCCACATCAACTTTAGCCATTAGGCAAGTTGCGGTCTTAGTGGGTTGCTCCGAGAAGTTAACCACATAGAGACCGTTCTCGACATGCCCAACATAGGCTACTTTAAGAGTCTTGCTCCACAAGAGGGCCACGATATCAATATCAAAGAATGTGGCAAAGCCCATGAGTGCAAGTTGACGAACAGAAAGTAAGTTGTATGCAAGGGACTCAACAAGCATGACTTTCTCGATCGTGAGATCATGAGATCATGAGAAGCAACAACCTTGCCAAGCCCCAATACCTTAGAAGATGAAGTATCACCCCATTTGACATTGGTGGCCATAGATGAACCTTGGTGCATGTCCACCACTAAGTCTTTGCTTCCGGTCATATGATTTGTGGCTCCACTATCGAGCAACCATGACCCCCCACCGGAAGCAAACACCTACAAAAGATAAATGCTTGTATTTAGGTACCCATTTTGTAGTGGGTCCTTTAAGGTTAGTAACAAGGGTCTTAGGAACCCAAATAGACCATTCAATGTGCTCATAAGAAGAACCAATAAATTTAGCAAAAACATGTCCATCACTAGCACGCATAGAACATAAGAAGGGTTAAAGTCGCCGGCTATGTTGGATGGTGTGGCGGTGTTTTTCTTGACTCCACCACTCTTCACATTGTTCTTCTTCTTAGGAGCACTCTCTCCCTCTTTTACAAAGGTTTGCTTGAGAGGAGGAGGTTGCTTGGTCTTGTCGTTCTTCTTCTTCTTGGGCTTGGGAGCAAACCCAATTCCTTCCTATCCCACAACATCCTTTTGATTGCTCAAAAGATCATTGAGGTTCTTCTCACCTTGTATACATGCCACAAGGTCTTTCTCAAGTTTCTTCTTCAACTTGGCATTCTCTTCAACAAGATGCACATGCTCCCAACATGGGTTAGTAGCATTTGCATTATCAATTAAAACCATGCGAGGAAAGGTAGCTTTCTCCTTGGTTAGTGAAACTTGAAGTTGAGCATGAGACTCTTTGAGGCTAGTATGTACACTTTTCAAGAGCTTGTGAGCCTTGTCAAGCGTAACAAACTCCTCCTTGAGTCTAGCATGGTTAACCACAAGCTTTGCCTTCTCGGAATTTAGCACACAAGAGACAACTAAAGCATGATCAAGATCTTTCTTTAATTTAGCATGATCATCGTTGTGTGACTCCTCAAGAGCCAAACGAAGACCATGATCTTCCTCAAGAGCATTAGAGAGATATTATATCTCATCGACATAGTCTCAACTATGACCCTTCATTTAGAAATGGTCTCCTCGTGAGGCTCGATCATGTCATTGGCTTCACCGAGTTGTTCCAAGAGAGCAACAAAGTGCTGCTTGGGTTTGCCCTTGAGTTTACTCATAAACAACTCAAATTCATTTTCCTCCTCCGCCCCCTCACTCTCATCAATACAATTCGTCAATGAAGGATTAGAAGTGATGGTAGTATTGATGTTGGAGGTTACCTTGTTGGTGGCCTTAGCCATGAGGCACTTGGTGGTGATGTTCTCATTTGGTGAGTTGAAGAGGGATGATCCTGGAGTTGTTGCAATAGCAATGGTGGCCATAGTGACCATCTCATCATCTTCATCATCATCATCATCATCCTCAACATATTCTTCTTGGGCCACCAATCCTTTGGGAGGGGTCTTCTTATTGAAGTTGTTCTTGTTGGGATAGGACTTGGCCTTGTCCTTTCGGATGAGCTTACCACCATTCTCTTCTCTTTTCTCATATGGGAAATCTACTACAAAGTGTCTCACATTGCCACAATTGTAGCACGTCCTTACTCGTTGCTTGCCCTTGATGCCACTTGAGTTGTTCTTGTTGAAGTTGGGCCATGAGTTCTTCTTGTTGCCCCAAAATAGCCGTGAGGCAAGAGCCATGTGCTCATGATAGGCATATTTGGTGTCTTCGGGGCAACACTCATCTTAATCCTCTTCATCCTCTTCTTCCACACAAGCCTTGGCCTTCAAAGCAAGGTTGGGCTTCTTTGATCGTGAGCTCGCAATACCGCATTGTCGGCAGTCTTATCCAATATACTCATGGCAACGAACTCATCCAACACTTCACTTGATGACAAAGTGTGGAAGTCCAGTCTTTGGCGGATGACAGAGGACATGGTCTTGTGATAAGGCATCATGGCCTTGAGAAACTTGCGCTTGATCCAATTGTCATCCGTGTCCTTGATCCCATGATCTCGAAGCGAGACCGCAAGAGTGGTCAGTCTCCGGTAAAGTTCACGAGGATCTTCATCTTCGATCATGGCAAACTCATCGACTTCATCTTGCACAACTTCATAGTTTGAGCGTTGAATGCTTGCACTCCCCTTGTACAAGGAACCAACATGCTCCCAGGCTTCCTTGGCCACGGTGAAGGGTCGAAGATGTGCAATGTCTTCGGGAGGGATCGCTTCTTGAAGAATGAAAAGAACGGACTCGTTGAATTGGTGATCCGCAACTTCTCTTGGATTTAAGTTGTAAGGACCATGCGGGTAGAAACCTTGCTCAATGATTCTCCAAAGATTAGTAGAATAATGATTTAAATGACGTTTAAAGCGAAACGTCCAAGTAGCAAAATCAGAATTTTTCACAAACTTAGGAGGAGGGTCAACCAAATTTAAATGTGGAGTAGGGACGGGTCCTCCATAATGTGTAGGAGGCACGGAGTGAGAAAAAATTCCACTCCCATTTTTATTCACCGGGACTTGCTCACTACTAGCTTCTCCCTTGTCGGGAATAGCATCCGACACGTTGGTAGCGGGACGAACAACTTCCAATGGTGCGGTGGGTAATTTAAGTCCCTCAAGAAATTCTTTGAACATGCCTTTGACCTCGGTTGCTAGTGAGTCCTTCAATGTGTCCATAGCCACATTGAATTCCTCACGAGAGACCGAGGTTCCCCCATCGGACATAGGCAAGGACGAAGTTCCACCAGAGTGTACCTCTGTCTCGACTACGTTGTCACCCATACTCTTTGGACGGTAAAGTCCTTAATAAAGAGACAAGGCTCCGATACCAATTGAAAGGATCGATATGGTTGACTAGAGGGGGGGGGGGTGAATAGGCAACTAACAAATTTTAGCTTTTCTTTACATATTAAACTTAGCAACAAAGTATGTTGTCTAGAAATGCAACTAGATGGACAACCTATATGATGCAACAATAACAAGCACACAAGCAAGCAAGCTAGGACATACAACAAAAGCTTGCACAAGTAAAGGCATGTAATAACCACAAGTGGAGCCAGTGAAGACGAGGATGTGTTACCGAAGTTCCTTCCCTTTGAGAGGAAGTACGTCTCCGTTGGAGCGGTGTGGCGGCACAATGCTCCCCAAGAAGCCACTAGGGCCACCATATTCTCCTCACGCCCTCACACAATGCAAGGTGTCGTGATTCCACTAGTGGTGCCCTTGAAGGTGGCGACCGAACCTTTACAAACAAGGTTGTGGCTATCTCCACAACCGAATTGGAGGCTCCCAGCGACACCACGAAGCTTCACCACAATGGACTATGGCTCCACGGTGACCTCAGCCATCTAGGGTGCTCAAACACCAAGAGTAACAAGATCCGCAAGGGATTAGTGGGGGAATCAAATTTCTCTTGGTGGAAGTGTAGATCGATGCCTTCTCAAGAAATCCCTAGGAAATCAACAGATTTGATTGGCTAGGGAGAGAGATCGGGCGGGAATGGAGCTTTGAGCAACAATGGAGCTTGGGGAGGAAGAGGTGAGTCTTCTTGAGGAAGAAGACTCACCTTATATAGTGGAAGAACAAATCCAACCGTTATCCACCAACTCTGCTCGCAACATGCGGTACTACCGCACTTAACTTGCGGTACTACCGCACGGACTTGCGGTACTAACGCTCCAGGTGCGCTACTACCGCTGGCGCTGCATGAGCCAGATCTAGACACTGTTGCGTAAAGCAATGGACGGTAGTACTGCCGGAGCGGTACTACCGCACGTCCTTGCGGTACTACCGCAAGGCAGGGTCACACTGGCCGGGTAAGAGCGCGGACTAAATAAATTACATCCGCAGCTACTTCCGTAGAGTTTCGGTCGATGCAAAAACCCAACACGATACTACCGCTTGCTCCGAGCGGTACTACCGCGTAGGACGCGGAAGTAAAATTTTACTTCCGCTCCTACTTCCATACTAGTTACGACGTTGGGGCCAGTCTCACGGTACTACCGTGTCCTTGGTATGGTACTACCGCAAGGTGCGGTACTACCGTAACCCAGGAGCGGTACTACCGTGAGGCCATGCGGTACTACCGTTTTCTTTGAGCGGTACTACCGCATGCCTCAGAGTGAAAGCAGTAGAATGCCACTATTTTTACAAAGACAAGGAAAACAGTCGGAGCTCCAATGAAGCGAAGGAAAGGTGGTGCGAATGAATAGATGTGTACGTGTTGATTCCACCCTAACCATTCCGAAGCGGACCCCCTCTTAATAGTACGCCTTTCCTATGACTCAATTCCATCGAAAAGAAACAAAAGGAAACACCGTCTTCAATAGGTTCCGAGGGGCACTTAATAGTCTTGTGCCTAGGCATGAGATATCTGAAATGCTCAATGCACACGATTAGTCCGCAAAAGCATTGTCATTAATCACCAAAACTACTTGGGGAGAAATATGCCCTTACACTAGGGTTCAAGGCCGCATCAGGTCTTCCTCATCATTTTCTTCTGTCACCCCAACCATGTCATCGTCAGACTCAAACTCAATCTCATCTTCATTGATAGGCACAGTGTCATCTTCACCATCGGAAAAAAGTCTTCCACTTCATGGAGTTCTCTCACCCTTTGACTTCTACGAGGCTCTGTTGTATTGTCAACTCCTGTAGCTTCCATCTCTTCATCATTCCTAAGCATCTTCACATATCCAATCTTGGGCTGTGGAAGCATCTTCACCAAGCAGAACTTCACAAGATGAGGAGTATTTATTTCTCTTCTCTAGAAATCTTCCATTGAATTGAATATAAACTAGATCGTCCCTACGATGCACATCTAATTTACTCCTCCTCTTTGCGTCAACCTACAGATTGCATAGTGAAGGTTAGTGATTCACATCGTCTCATAAATGAAAAAAGATCAGACTTGAATATTTGCAAGTTGAGACTTACTTGTTCAAAAACGCTCCAATTTCTTTCACACCCAGATGAACTTGTGGTTAAGTTGAGTATCCTCAAAGCCATGTGCATCAATGTAGGAATTTGGAGTCCATAAGTTACCCACCACCCCCCTTCATTCATAGGAAATATAAAGTACTATGCATCAGCCCTAAAATATTAGAAATACAATATGGCAAAGTTATCTTTGAGAACAAGCTCACCGACATTGTAATTTCCATTGGTAATTGCTTTTGTGGCAGCCAGCTTCCCAAACATTCCTTTATTTTTGAACTTGGGCAAGTCTATGTTAAGGGCATTATTTTGTGGATCATCATCATCATGATAAAATTGTTCAATAACATCCATCAACCCGGACATGACTTCTAAATCGGTGAAGATGCTTGTGGTAGTATAACTATAATAGGGATTCAAGGCATATGCTACCATCCATCTTGCTCTCCATGGCTGTTGTGATCACCTTGTAGTCCTTCTCCGAGCCTTCAACCGCAAGCATTATTGCCTTCTTGGTCTCTAATATTTGTCCTGTAGAGCATCTTTATAATCACCCAGTTAAGTTGTGACGTTTGATAGCACACATGGTGTTCCTCCGGTATTTGGGAGTTGCATAATCTCATAGTCAAAGGAACATGTATAAGTCATGAAGAAAGCAATAGCAATAAAACTAAATGGTCATAGTGCTAAGCTAACGGATGGGTCTTGTCCATCACATCATTCTCTAATGATGTGATCTCGTTCATCAAATGACAACACATGTCTATAATTAGGAAACATAACCATCTTTAATCAACGAGCTAGTCAAGTAGAGGCATACTAGGGACACTCTGTTTTGTCTATGTATTCACACATGTACAAAGTTTCCGGTCAATACAATTGTAGCATGAATAATAAACATTTATCATGATATAAGGAAATATAAATAACAACTTTATTATTGCCTCTAGGGCATATTTCCTTCAATGGTGTTGTAGAAGGTTTGAAGTCTGAATATCTAAAGAGGCTTAAGATCTTCTGAACATAGTGGGATTGGAAAATGTAATTCCACCCTCAATATCTCTCAGTAGTTTGATGTTCAAGATAACATCAACCACGCCCACATCTTTCATCTCAGAGTTATGAGATAGAAATGCCTTGATGATTCGTTTATTTTGCATCATGCTTTTATGTTGATATTTATTGCACTATGGGTTGTTATTACACGTTTTGTCACAATACTTGTGCCTTTTCTCCCTTATTTTACAAGGTTTACATGAAAAGGGAGAATGCCGACAGCTGGAATTCTGGGCTGGAAAAGGAGCAAACATTGGAGACCTATTCTGCATAACTTAAAAAGCTTCGAAACTCCACGAAACACCATTTTAGAAAATATAAAAAATATCTGGCGAAAGAGATCTGCCAGGGGGGCCACCACCTGTCCACGAGGGTGGGGGCGCGCCCCTTGCCTCGTGGGCCAGCCGGTGACCCCCCGATTCCCATCTTCTCCTATATGAGGTGTTTTGACCTGGAAAAAAAATCATAAGAAGACTTTCGGGACCAGACACCGCCGTCTCGAGGCGGAACCTTGGCGGAACCAATCTAGGGCTCCGGCGGAGCCGTTCTGCCGGGGATACTCCCCTCCGGGAGAGGGAAATCGTCACCGCTATCATCACCAACAACTCTCCCATCTTGGGGAGGGTTATCTTCATCATCATATTCACCAGCGCCATCTCCTCTCAAACCCTAGTTCATCTCTTGTATCCAATCTTTGTATCAAAACCTCAGATTGGTACATGTGGGTTGCTAGTAGTGTTGATTACTCCTTGTAGTTGATGCTAGTTGGTTTACTTGGTGGAAGATTATATGTTCGGATCCATTATGCATATTAATACCCCTCTAATCATAAACAATATTATGTCTTGTGAGTAGTTACTTTTGTTCGTGAGGACATGGGAGAAGTCTGCTATAAGTAGTCATGTGAATTTGGTATTCGTTCGATATTTTGATGAGATGTACGTTGTCTCTCCTCTAGTGGTGTCATGTGAACGTCGACTACATGACACTTCACCATTGTTTGGGCCAAGAGGAAGGCATTGGGAAGTAATAAGTAGATGATGGGTTGCTAGAGTGATAGAAGCTTAAACCCTAGTTTATGCGTTGCTTCGTAAGGGGATGATTTGGATCCATATGTTTCATGATATGGTTAGGTTTACCTTAATACTTCTTTTGTAGTTGCGGATGCTTGCAATAGAGGTTAATCATAAGTGGGATGCCTGTCCAAGTAAGGGCAGCACCCAAGCACCAGTCCACCCACATACCAAATTATCAAGGTACCGAACGCAAATCATATGAATGTGATGAAAACTAGCTTGACGATAATTCCCATGTGTCCTCGGGAGCGTTTTCCTTCATATAAGAGTTTGTCCAGGCTTGTCCTTTGCTATAAAAAGGATTGGGCCATCTTGCTGCACCTTATTTACTTTTACTATTTGTCACTAGCTACCAATTACCTTATCACAGAACTATCTATTACCGATAATTTCAGTGCTTGCAGAAAATACCTTATTGAAAACTGCCTATCATTTCCTTCTGCTCCTCGTTGTGTTCGACACTCTTACTTATCGAAAGGACTATGATAGATCGCCTACACTTGTGGGTCATCACTTGACCCCCTCGATGCCTTTGAGGTGTGTCCCAAATATTAGTATGGCATCGACATACAGACACGGTGGAACTCTTCGCTGATACGTCTCCAACGTATATATAATTTTTGATTGTTCCATGCTATTATATTATCTGTTTTGGATGTTTAATGGGGTTTATTATACATTTTTATATTATTTTTGGGACTAACCTACTAACCCAAGGCCTAGTGCAAATTGTTGTTTTTTGCCTATTTCAGTGTTTCACAGAAAAGGAATATCAAACGGAGTCCAAATGGAATGAAACCTTCGGGAGAGTCATTTTTGGAACAATATCAACACAGAAGACCTGGAGTACACGCCAGGAAGCGAACGAGGTGGCCACGCGAGTAGGGGGCGTGCCTAGGGGGGTAGGCGCGCCCCCACCCTCGTGGGCCCCTCGTGGCTCCCCTGTCGTGCCTCTTCCTCCTATATATACCTACGTACCCTAAAACCATCAAGGAGCACCACGAAACCCTAATTCCACTGCCACAACCTTCTATACCCGTGAGATCCCATCTTGGGGCCTGTTCCAGAGCTCCACCGGAGGGGCATCGATCACGGAGGGCTTCTACATCAACACCGTAGCCTCTTCGATGAGTTGTGAGTAGTTTACCACAGAACTTCGAGTCCATAGTTATTAGCTAGATGGCTTCTTCTCTCTCTTTGGATCTCAATACAAAGTTCTCCTCGATCTTCTTGGAGATCTATTCGATGTAATTCTTTTCGTGGTGTGTTTGTCGAGATCCGATGAATTGTGGGTTTATGATCAAGATTATCTATGAACAATATTGGATTCTTTTCTGAAATCTTTTATGCATGATAAATTGTCGGTTGGTTTGGCCTACTAGATTAGTAGTTCTTGCAATGGTAGAAGTGCTTGGCTTTGGGCTCAATCTTGCGGTGTCCTTTCCCAGTGACAGCAGGGGCAGAAGGCACGTATTGTCTTGTTGCCATCGAGGATAAAAAGATGGGGTTTATATCATATTGCATGAGTTTATCCCTCTACATCATGTCATCTTGCTTAAGGCGTGACTCTGTTCTTATGAACTTAATACTCTAAATGCATGCTGGACAACGGTCGATGTGTGGAGTAATAGTAGTAAATGCAGAATCGTTTCGGTCTACTTGTCACGGACGTGATGCCTATATACAATGATCATGCCTAGATATTCTCATCACTATGTGCTTTTCTATCAATTGCTCAATAGTAATTTGTTCACGCACCGTAGAAATCTGCTATCATGAGAGAAGCCACTAGTGAAACCTATGGCCCCTGTGCTTTTCTGTCGCCATTGTTTTACTTTGCACGCTTTACTTTTAATCTATATCAAAAATACCAAAAAATTTATCTTATCATCTCTATCAGATCTCACTTTTGTAAGTGACCGAGAAGGGATTGACAACCCCTTTATCACGTTGGCTACAAGGTTCTTATTTGTTTGTGCAAGTGCGAGGGACTCGCCCATGGTCTCCTACTAGACTGATACATTGGTTCTCAAAAACCGAGGGAAATACTTACGCTATTGTGATGCATCACCCTTTCCTCTTCGAGGGAAAACAACGCAAGCTCAAGAAGTATCAAGAGAAATTTCTGGCGCCGTTGCCGGGGAGATCTACGCAAAAGTCATATACCAACTACCTATCACAAACCATTATCCCTCGCATTACATTATTTTCCTCTCGTTTTCCTCTGCCCCACTTCACCTTTGTTGTTTTATCCGCCCTCTTATTTGCTTCGTGTGTTTTATCATTCGCCTCGCCGTCATGGCTAGCCCTCCTATCATTATCAATACTCCCGAGAGTGAAGTTCTTAATTTTCAAAAAAGGGAGGAAGAAAATCTAAAATATGCTTGGTATAGAATTTGCAGTGCTCAAAATAGATCTACTAGGAAGCTTTCCACTTATGCGCTTCTTCGCAATTTTTATGTTGGCATCACTCCTTGGAATAGATATATTCTTGATACCATTATCAGAGGGAATTTCTTGGGTAGCCATACTTTTGATTCTTATAATGTTATGACAAAATTGTTTGGCCCACCATCTCTTCTGGTTAATGGAACTGTCTTAACTTTAGAGCATGTTATGCAAAGGCTTGAAATTATTGAAAATAAAGTTGCCACTGTAGAGTTGGTTGACAGTTTGGATAAAAAGACCCATAACCAAATTACCCAATATGGATCTAAGGTAGGAGTTATTCTAATTTTTTTAAAGAAAAAGAACCCATAGTTAAAGAGAGAATAGATCAATATTCCACTAGAATTGATAAACTTGAGGATATTATTACTAGTGTAGGGTCTGATTTTTCTGCTGTGAGAAATACTTCGAACCCCTCTACTACTAAATTGGCCAAGTTTATGTATGTTCCTAAAAATAAGGGTGAATCTTCTAGTAAGGAAATTGCGGATCTCAAATCAATAAGTGTTCACCCCAATTTTCTCACTATCATAAGGGAACCTGTTGCTACAAATGAATTTCTTGATTTCTTGCCCAAAAGTTTGATTATTAACAGGAAGTAAGAAACTCCTAAGAATTACAAGTGTTCAATTGAATAATTGCCTACCAAAGATGGCAATACCTAGATCTATTCTTGTATCGTGCCTAGCTAGGGGCGTTAAACGATAGCGCTTGTTGGGAGGCAACCTAATTGTATTTTATTTTCTTTTGCTTCTATTCAGTAATAAATATTTCATCTAGCTTCTGGTTAGATGTGGTTTTGTGTTTTAATTAGTGTTTGTGCCAAGTAGAAACTTTGTGAAGACTTGGGTGAAGTTTATGCGATCTTGCTGTAAAAAATAGAAACTTTTGCGCTCACGAGATTAGCTACCATTATTTACTGGAGAGTGATTTTAAGTTGATTCTGTTTGCATATGATTAATAGACAAATTCCACACATCCACCAATTTGTTTCAAAAAAATTAGAGTTACAAAAGTATTCGAAAGTTACATATTACTACAGACTGTTCTGTTTTTGACAGATTCTGCTTTTCGTGTGTTGTTTGCTTATTTTGATGAATCTATGAGTAGTATCGGGGGGTATGAATCATAGAGAAGTTGGAATACAGTAGGTTTAACATCAATATAAACAAAGAATGATTTCATTACAGTACCTTAAAGTGGTTTGTTTTCTTATACTAACGGAGCTCATGAGATCTTTGCTAAGATTTGTGTTGTGAAGTTTTCAAGTTTTGGGTCAGGATTTGATGGACTATTGAACAAAGAGTGGCAAGAGCCTAAGATTGGGGATGCCCAAGGCACCCCAAGGTGCCCCGGGAAGGCATCCCCTCTTCCGTCTTCGTCTATCGGGAACTTTACTTGAGACTATATTTTTATTCACCACATGATAGGTGTTTTACTTGGAGCATCATGTATGATTTGAGTCTTTGCTTTTTAGTTTACCAAAATCATCCTTGCTGGACACACCTTTTGAGAGAGATACACATGAATCAGAATTTATTAGAATACTCTATGAGCTTCACTTATATCTTTATGAGCTAGAAAGTTTTGCTCTAGTGCTTCACTTATATCTTTTAAGAGCATGGTGGTGGTTTTATTTTACAGAAATTATTGATCTCTCGTGCTTCACTTATATTATTTTGAGGGTCTCTTAGAACATCATGGTAATGTGCTTTGATTATAAATTTAGTCCTAATATGATAGACATCCAAGATGGGTATAATAAAAACTTTCATAAATAGTGCATCGAATATTATGAGAAGTTTGATGCTTGATAATTGTTTTGAGATATGAGGATGGTGATATTAGATTCATGCTAGTGGAGTAATTGTTAATTTGAGAAACAATTGTGTTAAAGTTTTTGATTCCCGTATCATGCACGTATAGTGAACCATTATGTGATGAAGTTGGAGCATGATTTATTTATTGATTGTCGTCCTTTGTGTGGAGGTCGGGATCGTGCGATGGTTAACTCCTACCAACCCTTCCCCTAGGAGCATGCGTTGAATACTTCGTTTTGATAACTTGTAGATTTTTGCAACAAGTATGTGAGCCCTTTATGACTAATGTTGAGTCCATGGATTATACGCACTCTCACCGTTCCACCATTGCTAGCCTCTCTTGTACCGCGCAACTTTCGCCGGTACCATAGACCCATCATATACCTGATACGTCTCCAACGTAACTATAATTTTTTATTGTTCCATGCTATTATATATTCTGTTCTAGATGTTTAATGGGTTTTATTATACACTTTTATATTATTTTTGGGACTAACCTACTAACCCAAGGCCCAGTGCAAATTGATGTTCTTTGCCTATTTCAGTGTTTCGCAGAAAAAGGATATCAAACGGAATCCAAACGGAATGAAACCTCCGGGAGAGTTATTTTTGGAACGATATCTTCACGGGAGACTTGGAGTACAAGCCAGAGAAGAAACATGGTGCCCACAAGGGGGCAGGCGCGCCCCCCACCCTCGTGGGCCCCACGTTGCTCCACCGACGTACTTCTTCCTCCTATATATGTCCATGTACCTTGAAAACATCGAGGTAACAGAGAAAACCCTAATTCCACTGCCACAACCTTCTGTTCCCGTGAGATCCCATCTTGGGGTCTGTTCAGGAGCTCCGCCGGAGGGGGGGGGGGTCTACCACAGAGTGCTTCTACATCCACACCATAGCCTCACCAATGAGTTGTGAGTAGTTTACCACAGACCTTCGGGTCCATAGTTATTAGCTAGATGGCTTCTTCTCTCTTTTTGGATCTCAATACAAAGTTCTCCTCGATCTTCGAGGAGATCTATTAGATGTAATCTTTTTTGCGGTGTGTTTGTCGAGATCCGGTGAATTGTGGGTTTATGATCAAGATTATCTATGAACAATATTTGATTCTTTTCTGAAATCTTTTATGCATGATTATAATATCCTTGCAAGACTCTTCGAATTATTGGTTTGGTTTGGCCTACTAGATCTATAGTTCTTGCAATGGGAGAAGTGCTTGGCTTTGGGTTCAATCTTGCGATGTCATTTCCCAGTGACAACAGGGGCAGCAAGGCACGTATTGTATTTTTGCCATCGAGGATAAAAAGATGGGGTTTATATCATATTGCTTGAGTTTATCCCTCTACATCATGTCATCTTGCTTAAGGCATTACTCTGTTCTTATGAACTTAATACTCTAGATGCATGCTGGATAGAGGTCGATGTGTGGAGTAATAGTAGTAGATGCAGAATCGTTTCGGTCTACTTGTCACGGACGTGATGCCTATATATAATGATCATGCCTAGATATTCTCATAACTATGCGCTTTTCTATCAATTGCTCGACAGTAATTTGTTCACCCACCATAGAATTCTCCTTTCATGAGAGAAGCCACTAGTGAAACCTATGGCCCTGGGTCTATCTTTACCATATTACTTTCCTTCAATTTCTGGCGCCGTTGCTTATTTGCTTTACTTACTTTCTGTTCTTATACCAAAAATACCAAAAATATTATACTATTCTATCTATCATATCTCACTTTCGTAAGTGACCGTGAAGGGATTGACAACCCCTTATCACGTTGGCTGCGAAGTTCTTATTTGTTTATGCGGGTGCGAGGGACTCGCGTGTGGTCTCCTACTGGATTGATACCTTGGTTCTCCAAAACTGAGGGAAATACTTACGTTACTGTGCTGCATCACCCTTACCACTTCGAGGGAATACAACGCAAGCTCGAGAAGTAGCAAGAAGAATTTCTGGCGCCATCGCCGGGGAGGCTTACGCAAAATTCATATACCAAGTACCTATCACAAACCCTTATCCTTCGCATTACATTATTTGCCTCTCGTTTTCCTCTCCCCCACTTCACCCTTGCCGTTTTATTCGCCCTTCTTTTTCCGTGTGTTTATCGTTCGTTTGCTTTCATGTGTGAGATGGGGGAAGATTTCATCGAAAAGGGTAGTAATGTTGAGGGCAACGTCTATGTTGATCCTCCGGATGAAGCTACCACTTTACATACTAAGAAGTTTCGGGTTGGTAGTGGTAATATTATTGGAAAAGGAGTTCTTCGAGACTTCTTTACTTGTGTCGGTGCTTTACCCACTATGAATGGATCTATTCTTCATATAACTTGTAGCCTTGCGGATGCCATATCTATGTTTGTAGGTGAAATTGAAAGGAAATTTATCCATATGCATCCTTGCATTCAGAGAATCTTTCTGGAATTTTCCAATATTGAGCATTCTTCTGTTAAGCGCGCAGCTACTATCTTTTTGGCTCATGAGTTCAGATTCATCATGAAAGAGGCCAAATAAATCTTTACTCATTACGGAGTGGATGTTGGTCGTCCTCCAATAGAAGCTATCTTATTCAATCAAGAGGACATAATGCGTTTGCAATCTTTAGATCATGTTGCTTTTAATGAAAACCTTAGAAAAAAGGTTCCTATCAATAGCTTGGTTGATAGAATTTCCGAATTGAATGATGATTTTGCTATTGACAATAATAGGTTAGGCTTTTCCCTTGAGCGAAGGCTCATGACCTTTTGCCAAAAGAATGCTTATAATGATGAATTGGTTGTGCAATATGAAGGGCCACAGGAGGAACCAATACCTCCTAAGCTTGATATGGGGGACTTTTGTCCTATTTAATTTAGCCATTTTGATTACTTTTGCTTGCCACAAAGAAAACTTGCTACTGAACGTAGGGAATATGAGATGGGTTTTCGCGATCTATCTTATCATTGTGGCAATACCTAGATCTATTCTTGTATCGTGCCGAGCTAGGGGCGTTAAACAATAGCGCTTGTCGGGAGGCAACCCAATTTTATTTTCTTTGTTTTTGCTTCTGTCTAGGAATAAATATTGCATCTAGCTTCTGTTCAGATGTGGTTTTGTGTTTTAATTAGTATTTGTGTCAAGTAGAACCTTTGGGAAGACTTGTGTGAAGTTTATATGATCATGCTGTAAAAAACAGAAACTTTAGCACTCACGCGTTTGGCTGTATTTTTTTACTGGAGAGTGCTATTTAGTTGATTCTTTTTGCAGATAATTAATAGACAAATTCCTCATGTTTACCAATTTATTTCAATTTTTTTGGAGTTACAGATTACTACAGACTGTTCTGTTTTTGACAGATTCTGCTTTTCGTGTGTTGTTTGCTTATTTTGATGAATCTATGAGTAGTATCGGGGGTACGAATCATGGAGAAGTTGGAATACAGTAGGTTTACCACCAATATAAACAAAGAATGAGTTCATTATAGTACCTTTGAGTGGTGGTTTGTTTTCTTATACTAACGGAGCTCACGAGAATTTTGGTTAGTTTTGTGTTGTGAAGTTTTCAAGTTTTGAGTATGGCTTTGATGGACTATGGAACAAAGAGTGGCAAGAGCCTAAGCTTGGGGATGCCCAAGGTACCCCAAGGTAAAATTCAAGGACAAGGAAAAGCCTAAGAGCATCTCCAGCCGTTGGAGGCCCCCAGGACAATCGCAGAGCCAAAAATAGCATGTCCTGGGGGGCAAAATACTTTTGCTGGATGAAACGCAAGGACGTTTTCCCAGCCGTTGGTGCCCCCCAGGACAGTCACCAAGCAAAAAGTGATTGACTGGGCTAGAAAAAATGATAGGTGGAGGAATAAGATTGCCTATTGCTTCCGCCGACGCCCCAAACAGCCCCCCAGCGCGTCGAGTTTCGCCTGGGTTTACCGACGCTATTTTGAGGTCTTGTGGGCGCTTGGGGGGCATGACTGGACCGTTTTTTGCCCCTTTTACATTGCCGGCACACAGTAAGCGGCCCTGGGGAGGCTCTTGGGGGCGTGACTGGAGATGCTCTAAGCTTGGGGATGCCCCGGGAAGGCATCCCCTCTTTCGTCTTCATCTATCGGTAATTATACTCGGGACTATATTTTTATTCACCACATGATATGTGTTTTGCTTTGAGCGTCATGTATGATTTGATTATTTGCTCTTTAGTTTGCCACAATTATCCTTGCTGGACACACCTTTTGAGAGAGATAAATATGGTTTAGAATTTATTAGAATACTCTATGTGCTTCACTTATATCTTTTGAGCTAGATAGTTTTGCTCTAGTGCTTCACTTATATCTTTTAGAGCACGGTGGTGGTTTCATTTTGTAGAAATTGTTGACCTCTCATGCTTCACTTATATCTATTTGAGAGTCCTTTAGAACAGCATGGTAATGTGCTTTGGTTATAAAACTAGTCCTAATATGATAGGCATCCAAGATGAGTATAGTAAAAACTTTCATATAAAGTGCATTGAATATGATGAGAAGTTTGATACTTGATGATTGTTTTGAGATATGAGGATGGTGATATTAGAGTCATGCTAGTGGAGTGATTTTGAATTTGATAAATACTTGTGTTAAAGTTTGTGATTCCCGTACCATGCACGTATGGTGAACCGCTATGTGACGAAGTTAGAGCATGAGGTATTTATTGAGTGTCATCCTTTGTGTGGAGGTCGGGATCACGCGATGGTTAACTCCTACCAACCTTTCCCCTAGGAGCATGCGTTGAATACTTTGTTTTGATGACTCGTAGATTTTTGCAATAAGTATATGAGTTCTTTATGACTAATGTTGAGTCCATGGATTATACGCACTCTCAACCTTCCACCATTGCTAGCCTCTCTTATACCGCGCAACTTTCGCCGGTACCATACACCCACCATATACCTTCCTCAAAACAGCCACCATACCTATCTATCATGGCATTTCCATAGCCATTCCGAGGTATATTGCCATGCAACTTTCCACCATTCCATTCATATGACATGCTTCATCATCATTCACATAGTCATATTTTATTCTAGCTTCGAGATGTAGGTCAATAAAAGTGTGATGATCTTCATTATTAGAGCATTGTCCCATGTGAGGAAAGGCCAAAAAAAGAGATGGCCCAAAAAATATGGAGAGGGGCTAAAACAATTAGAAAGCCCCTCCAAAAAATGAGAGAAAAGAGAGAAGGGACAATGCTACTATCCTTTTCCACACTTGTGCTTCAAAGTAGCACCATGATCTTCATGATAGAGAGTCTCTTGTTTTGTCACTTCCATATACTAGTGGGAATTTTCATTATAGAACTTGGCTTGTATATTCCAACAATGGGCTTCCTCAAATGCCCTAGGTCTTCATGAGCAAGCAAGTTGGATGCACTCCCACTTAGTTTCTTTTGATGAGTTTTCATACACTTATAGCTCTAGTGCATCCGTTACATGGCAATCCCTACTCACTCACATTGATATCTATTGACGGGCATCTACATATCCCATTGATACGCCTAGTTGATGTGAGACTATCTTCCTCCTTTTTGTCTTCTCCACAACCACCACTCTATTCCACCTATAATGATATATCCATGGCGCATGCTCATATATTGCATGAAAGTTGAAAGGTTTGAATTTTTTTTGAGTATGAAAACAATTGCTTGGCTGAAACCGGGGTTGTACATGATATGAATATTTTATGTGATGACGAGGGATCATAGCCAGACTATATGATTTTGTAGGGATAACTTTCTTTGGCCATGTTATTTTGAGAAGACATGATTGCTTTGTTTGTATGCTTGAAGTATTATCATTCTTATGTCAATATAGACTTTTCTCTTGAATCTTTCGGACCGGAACATTCATGCCACAATAAAGAAACTACATTGAGAATTATGTTGTTTAGCATTCCACATCAAAAATTCTGTTTTTATCATTTACCTACTCGAGGACGAGCAGGAATTAAGCTTGGGGATGCTTGATATGTCTCCAACGTATCTATAATTTTTTATTGTTCCATGCTATTATATATTCTGTATTGGATGTTTAATGGGCTTTATTATACAATTTTATAGTATTTTTGGGACTAACCTACTAACCTAAGGCCCAGTGCAAATTGTTGTTTTTTTGCCTATTTCAGTGTTTCGCAGAAAAGGGATATCAAACGGAGTCCAAACGGAATGAAACCTTCGGGAGAGTTATTTTTGGAACAATATCTTCACGGGAGACTTGAAGTACAAGCCAGAGAAGAAACATGGTGCCCACGAGGGGGCAGGGCATGCTGGGGGGGGGGCACCCCCCACCCTCGTGGGGCCCGTGTTGCTCCACTGACGTACTTCTTCCTCCTATATATGTCCACGTACCCTAAAAACATCGAGGCAACAGAGAAAACCCTAATTCCACCGCCTCAACCTTCTGTTCCCGTGAGATCCCATCTTGGGGTCTGTTCCGGAGCTCCTCCGAAGGGGGGATCTACCACGGAGTGCTTCTACATCCACACCATAGCCTCACCAATGAGTTGTGAGTAGTTTACCACAGACCTTTGGGTCCATAGTTATTAGCTAGATGGCTTCTTCTCTCTTTTTGGATCTCAATACAAAGTTCTCCTCGATCTTCGAGGAGATCTATTCGATGTAATCTTTTTTGCGGTGTGTTTGTCGAGATCCGATGAATTGTGGGTTTATGATCAAGTTTATCTATGAATAATATTTGATTCTTTTCTGAAATCTTTTAGATATGATTATAATATCCTTGCAAGTCTCTTCGAATTATTGGTTTGGTTTGACCTACTAGATCTATAGTTCTTGCAATGAGAGAAGTGCTTGGCTTCGGGTTCAATCTTGCGGTGTTCTTTCCCAGTGACAGCAGGGGCAGCAAGGCATGTATTGTATTGTTGCCATCGAGGATAAAAGTATGGGGTTTATATCATATTGCTTGAGTTTATCCCTCTACATCATGTCATCTTGCTTAAGGCATTACTTTGTTCTTATGAATTAATACTCTAGATACATGCTGGATAGCGGTCGATGTGTGGAGTAATAGTAGTAGATGCAGAATCGTTTCGGTACTTGTCACGGACGTGATACCTATATATATAATGATCATGCCTAGATATTCTCATAACTATGCGCTTTTCTATCAATTGCTCGACAGTAATTTGTTCAGCCACCGTAGAATTCTGCTTTCATGAGAGAAGCCACTAGTGAAACCTATGGCCCTCGGGTATATCTTTACCATATTACTTTCCTTCAATTTCTGCTGCCGTTGCTTATTTGCTTTATTTACTTTCTGTTCTTATACCGAAATATTATACTATCCTATCTATCATATCTCACTTTCGTAAGTGACCGTGAAGGGATTTACAACCCCTTATCGCGTTGGCTGCGAAGTTGATATTTGTTTATGCAGGTGCGAGGGACTTGCGCGTGGTCTCCTACTGGATTGATACCTTGGTTCTCAAAAACTGAGGGAAATACTTACGTTAATGTGTTGCATCACCCTTTCCTCTTCGAGGGAATACAACGCAAGCTCGAGAAGTAGCAATACCTTCCTCAAAACAGCCACCATACCTACCTATCATGGCATTTCCATAGCCATTCCGAGATAAATTGCCATGCAACTTTCCACCATCCCGTTCATATGACACGCTTCATCATTGTTATATTGCCATGCATGATCTTGTAGTTGACATTATATTTGTGGCAAGTCCACCATGCATAATTCTTTCATACAAGTCACTCTTGATTCATTGCACATCCAGGTACACTGCCGGAGGCATTCACATAGAGTCATATTTTTTTCTAGCTTCGAGTTGTAATGTTTGAGTTGTAAGTAAATAAAAGTGTGATGATCTTCATTACTAGAGCATTGTCCCAATGAGGAAAGGATGATGGAGACTATGATTCCCCCTCAAGTCGGGATGAGACTCTGGACGAAAAAGAAAAGAAAGGAAAAAAGAAAAAGAAAAAAAGAGGCCATAAAAAAAGCCCAAAAGAAAAAAAAAAGAAAAAATATATAAGAGAAAAAGAGAGAAGGGGCAATGCTACCATCCTTTTTCCACACTTGTGCTTCAAAGTAGCACCATGATCCTCATGATAGAGAGTCTCTTGTTTTGTCACTTTCGTATACTAGTGGGAATTTTCATTATAGAACTTGGCTTGTATATTCCAATGATGGGCTTCCACAAAATGCCTTAGGTCTTCTTAAGCAAACAAGTTGGATGCACACCCAGTTAGTTTCCTTTGTTGAGCTTTCATACACTTATAGCTCTTGTGCACCCGACGCATGGCAATCCCTACTCACTCACATTGATATCTATTGCTGGGCATCTCCATAGCCCATTAATACGCCTAGTTGATTGCTACTTCTCGAGCTTGCGTTGTATTCCCTCGAAGAGGAAAGGGTGATGCAGCACAGTAGCGTAAGTATTTCCCTCAGTTTTTGAGAACCAAGGTATCAATCCAGTAGGAGACCACGCGCGAGTCCCTCGCACCTGCACAAACAAATAAGAACTTTGCAGCCAACGCAATAAGGGGTTGTCAATCCCTTTACGGTCACTTACGAAAGTGAGATCTGATAGATATGATAGTATAATATTTTTGGAATTTTTGGATATAATAACAGAAAGTAAATAAAACAAAGTAAAGTAGATTGGAGATCAATATGTTGAGAATAGACCCGGGGCCATAGGTTTCACTAGAGGCTTATCTCATGATAGCAGAATTCTACGGTGGGTGAACAAATTACTGTCGATCAATTGATAGAAAAGCGCATAGTTATGAGAATATCTAGGCATGACCATTATATATAGGCATCACGTCCGTGACAAGTAGAACGAAACGATTCTGCATCTACTACTATTACTCCACACATCGACCGATATCCATCATGCATCTAGAATATTAAGTTCATAAGAACAGAGTAATTCTTTAAGCAAGATGACATGATGTATGCTACTTCTCGAGCTTGCGTTGTATTCCCTCGAAGAGGAAAGGGTGATGCAACACATTAGCGTAAGTATTTCCCTTAGTTTTTGAGAACCAAGGTATCAATCCAGTAGGAGACTGTTGGGGAACGTAGTATTTTAAAAAAAATCCTACGATCTTGCAAGATCTATCTACTAGATGCATAGCAACGAGGGGAGAGTGTGTATACATACCCTTGTAGACCGGGAGCGGAAGCGTCTAGTGACGCGGTTGATGTAGTCGAACTTCTTCGTGATCCAACCGATCAAGCACCGAACGTATGACACCTCCGTGTTCAGCACACGTTCAGCTTGATGACATCCCATGAGCTCTTGATCCAGTTGAGCTTCACGGGAGAGTTTTGTCAGCACGACGGCGTGGTGACGGAGATGATGAAGTTACTGTCGCAGGGCTTCGCCTAAGCGCTGCAACGGTATGATCGAGGTGTGTTACTGTGGAAGGGGGCACCGCACACGGTTGGGAGAGATCAACTGATCAACTTGTGTGTTCTAGGGTGCCCCCATGCCCCCGTATATAAAGGAGCAAGGGGGAGGCCGGCCGGCCCCTCTATGGCGCGCCTAGGGTGCAATCCTACTAGGAATAGGATTGCAATCCTATTCCTAGTAGGAATCACCAAGAGGGGAAGGAAAGAGGGGTCGTGCTCCTCTCCCCTAGTCCAATTCGGACTGCCCTTGGGAGGGGGCGCGCCACCTCCTGGCTGCTGCCCTCTTTCTCCCCTATGGCCCACTAAGGTCCAACTTTCCCCGGGGGGGTTCCGGTAACCCCCCCCCCCCCGGCACTCCAGTAAATTCCGAAACTTTCCAGAACACTTCCGGTGTCCGAATATAGTCGTCCAACATATCAATCTTTACGTCTTGGACATTTCGAGACTCCTCATCATGTCCGTGATCTCATCCGGGACTCCGAACTACTTTCGGTACATCAAAACTCATAAACTCATAATACCGATCGTCATCAAACGTTAAGCGTGCGGACCCTACGGGTACAAGAACTATGTAGACATGACCGAGACTTATCTCCGGTCAATAATCAATAGCGGAACCTGGATGCTCATATTGGTTCCTACGTATTCTACGAAGATCTTTATCGGTCAAACCTTATAACAACATACATTGTTCCCTTTGTCATCGGTATGTTACTTGCCCGAGATTCGATCGTTTGTATCTCAATACCTAGTTCAATCTCGTTACCGGCTAGTCTCTTTACTCGTTCCGTAATACATTATGTCGTGCCTAACTCATTAGTCATTTGCTTGCAAGGCTTATTATGATGTGTATTACCGAGAGGGCCCAGAGATACCTCTCCGACACTCGGAGTGACAAATCCTATTCTTGATCTATGCCAACACCACGAACACTTTCGGAGACACCTGTAGAGCATATTTATGATCACCCAGTTACGTTGTGACGTTTGATAGCACACAAGGTATTCCTATGGTATTCGGGAGTTGCATAATCTCATAGTCATAGGAACATGTATAAGTCATGAAGAAAGCAATAGTAGTAAAACTAAACGATCATAGTGCTAAGCTAACGGATGGGTCTAGTCCATCACATCATTCTCCTAATGATGTGATCCCATTTATCAAATGACAACTCATGTCTATGGCTATGAAACCTAGCCATCTTTGATCAATGAGCTAGTCTAGTAGAGGCATACTAGGGACATACTGTTTTGTCTATGTATTCACACATGTACTAAGTTTCCGGTTAATACAATTCTAGCATGAATAAAAGACATTTATCATGATATAAGGAAATACAAATAACATCTTTATTATCGCCTCTAGGGCATATTTCCTTCAGTCTCCCACTTGAACTAGAGTCAATAATCTAGATTACAAAATAATGATCCTAACACCCATGGAGTCCTGGTGCTGATCATGTTTTGCTCGCGGAAGAGGTTTAGTCAACGGGTCTGCAACATTCAGATCCGTATGTATCTTGCAAATCTCTATGTCTCCCTCCTTGACCAGATCGCGGATGGAATTGAAGCGTCTTTTGATGTGCTTTGTTCTCTTGTGAAACCTGGATTCCTTCGCCAAGGCTATTGCTCCAGTGTTGTCACAAAAGATTTTCATTGGACCCGATGCACTAGGTATTACACCTACATCGGATATGAACTCCTTCATCTAGACTCCTTCATTTGCTGCTTCCGAAGCAGTTATGTATTCCGCTTCACATGTAGATCCCGCCACGACGCTCTGCTTGGAACTGCACCAACTGACAGCTCCACCGTTTAATAAACATACATATCCGGTTTGTGACTTAGAGTCATCCGGATTAGTGTCAAAGCTGGAATAGACATAACAGTTTACGACGAGATCTTTGTCACCTCCATACACGAGAAACATATCCTTTGTCCTTTTCAGGTATTTCAGGATGTTCTTGACCGCTGTCCAGTGATCCACTCCTGGATTACTTTGGTACCTCCCTGCTAGATTTATAGCAAGGCACACATCAGGTCTGGTACACAGCATTGCATACATGATAGATCATATGGCTGAGGCATAGGGAATGACTTTCATTTTCTCTCTATCTTCTGCAGCGGTCGGGCATTGAGTCTTACTCAACTTCACACCTTTTAACACAGACAAGAAACCTTTCTTTGACTGATCCATTTTGAACTTCTTCAAAACTTTATCAAGGTATGTGCTTTGTGAAAGTCTAATTAAGCGTCTTGATCTATCTCTATAGATCTTGATGCCTAATATGTAAGCAGCTTCTCCGAGGTCTTTCATTGAAAAACTCTTATTCAAGTATCCTTTTATGATATCCAGAAATTCTATATCATTTCCAATCAACAATATGTCATCCACATATAATAGAAATGCTACAGAGCTCCCACTCACTTTCTTGTAAATAGAGGCTTCTCCAAAAGTCTGTATAAAACCATATGCTTTGATCACCTCATCAAAGCGTATATTCCAACTCCGAGATGCTTGCACCAGTCCATAGATGGATCGCTGGAGCTTGCATACTTTGTTAGCACCTTTTGGATCCCCAAAACCTTCTGGTTGCATCATATACAACTCTTCTTTGAGATATCCATTCAGGAATGCAGTTTTGACATCCATTTGCCAGATTTCATAATCATAAAATGCGGCAATTGCTAACATGATTCGGACAGACTTAAGCATCGCTACAGGTGAGAAAGTCTCTTCGTAGTCAACACCTTGAACTTGTCGAAACCCTTTCGCAACAAGTCGAGCTTTGTAAACGATAACATTAACGTCTGCGTCGGTCTTCCTCTTGAAGATCCATTTATTTTCGATGGCTTTCCGATCATCGGGCAAGTCAACCAAATTCCACACTTTGTTCTGATACATGGATCCCATCTCAAATTTCATGGCCTCAAGCCATTTCGCGGAATCTGGGCTCATCATCGCTTCCTCATAGTTCGTAGGTTCATCATGGTCTAGTAACTTGACTTCCAGAACTAGGTTGCCGTACCACTCTGGTGCGGAACGTACTCTGGTTGATCTACGACGTTCAGCAGAACCTTGATCTGAAGTTTCATGATCATCATCATTAGCTTCCTCACTAATTGGTGTAGGAATCACTGGAACTAGTTTCTGTGATGTTCCACTTTCCAATTCAGGAGAAGGTACAATTACCTCATCAAGTTCTACTTTCCTCCCACTCACTTCTTTTGAGAGAAACTCCTTCTCTAGAAAGGATCCATTTTTAGCAACGAATATTTTGCCTTCGGATCTGTGATAGAAGGTGTACCCAACAGTCTCTTTTGGGTATCCTATGAAGACACAATTCTCCGACTTGGGTTCGAGCTTATCAGGTTGAAGCTTTTTCACATAAGCATCACAGCCCCAAACTTTAAGAAACGACAACTTTGGTTTCTTGCCAAACCATAATTCATAAGGTGTCGTCTCAACGGATTTAGATGGTGCCCTATTTAACGTGAATGCAGCTGTCTCTAAAGCATAACCCCAAAACGACAGTGGTAAATCGGTAAGAGACATCATAGATCCCACCATATCCAATAAAGTACGGTTACGACGTTCGGACACACCATTACGACGTGGTGTTCCGGGTGGTGTGAGTTGTGAAACTATTCCACATTGTTTCAAATGAAGACCAAACTCGTAACTCAAATATTCACCTCCACGATCAGATCGCAAAAACTTTATTTTCTTGTTACGATGATTCTCTACTTCACTCTGAAATTCTTTGAACTTTTCAAATGTTTCAGACTTGTGTTTCATTAAGTAGATATACCCATATCTGCTCAAATCATCAGTGAAGGTTAGAAAATAACGATACCCGCCGCGAGCTTCAACACTCATTGGTCTGCATACATCAGTATGTATGATTTCCAACAAATCTGTTGCTCGCTCCACAGTTCTGGAGAACGGAGTTTTAGTCAACTTGCCCATGAGGCATGGTTCGCAAGCACCAAGTGATTCATAATCAAGTGATTCCAAAAGTCCATCACTATGGAGTTTCTTCATGCGCTTCAATATGACCTAAACGGCAGTGCCACAAATAGGTTGCACTATCATTATTAACCTTGCATATTTTGGCTTCAATATTATGAATATGTGTATCACTACAATCGAGATCCAACAAGAATAGACCACTCTTCAAGGGTGCATGACCATAAAAGATATTATTCATAAAAATAGAACAACCATTATTCTCTGATTTAAATGAATAATTGTCTCGCAACAAACAAGATCCAGATATAATGTTCATGCTAAACGCTGGCACCAAATAACAATTATTTAGGTCTAAAACTAATCCCGAAGGTAGATGTAGAGGTAGCGTGCTGACGGCGATCACATCGACTTTGGAACCATTTCCCACGCGCATCGTCACCTCGTCCTTAGCCAATCTTCGTTTAATCCGTAGTCCATGTTTCGAGTTACAAATATTAGCAACCGAACCGGTATCAAATACCCAGGTACTTCTACGAGCATTAGTAAGGTACACATCAATAACATGTATATCACATATACCTTTGTTCACCTTGCCATCCTTCTTATCCGCCAAATACTTGGGGCAGTCCCGTTTCCAGTGTCCAGTCCCCTTGCAATAGAAGCACTCAGTTTCAGGCTTGGCTCCACACTTGGAGCTCGGGAATTGTCTTCTACATCCCTTTCATATTATAGTTCATCACGAAGCCTTTATGGCTTGGTGGCAGTGATTGAAGAACTCTATCAATAACACTATTCTGAGCAAGTGTTCACTGATAGGACTATTCTCCTCCATCTTGCAGCTGTAGAACTTATTGGAAATCTCATATTTCTCAATCCGGGCATTTGCTTGAAATATTAACTTCAACTCCTGGAACATCTCATATGGTCCATGATGTTCAAAATGTCGTTGAAGTCCCGATTCTAAGCCGTAAAGCATGGCACACTGAACTATTGTGTAGTCATCAGACCGCGTCTGCCAGACGTTCAAAGCGTCTACATTAGCAGGAGGGGGCTTGTCACCTAGCGGTGCTTCAAGGACATAATTCTTCTGTGCAGCAATGAGGATAATCCTCAAGTTACGGACCCAGCCCGCGTAATTGCTACCATCATCTTTCAACTTAGCTTTCTCTAGGAATGCATTAAAATTCAAAGGAACGGTAGCACGGGCCATTGATCTACAACAACATAGATATGCAAAAACTATCAGGACTAAGTTCATGATAAATTAAAGTTCAATTAATCATATTACTTAAAGAACTCCCACTTAGATAGACATCCCTCCGGTCATCTAAATGATCACGTGATCCAAATCAACTAAACCATGTTCGATCATCACGTGAGATGGAGTAGTTTCAATGGTGAACATCTTATGTTGATCATATCTACTATATGATTCACGCTCGACCTTTCGGTCTCCAGTGTTCTGAGGCCATATCTGCATATGCTAGGCTCGTCAAGTTTAACCCGAGTATTCTGCGTGTGCAAAACTGGCTTACACCCGTTGTATTTGAACGTAGAGCTTATCACACCCGATCATCATGTGGTGTCTCAGCACGACAAACTTTCGCAACGCTGCATACTCAGGGAGAACACTTATACCTTGAAATTTTGTAAGGGATCATCGTATAATGCTACTGCCGTACTAAGCAAACTAAGAAGCATAATAAGATAAACATCACATGCAATCAAAATATGTGACATGATTTGGCCATCATCATCATGTGCTTTTGATCTCCATCTTGAAAGCACCGTCACGATCACCGTCACCGGCGCGATACCTTGATCTCCATCGTAGCATCGTTGTCGTCTTGCCAACTATTGCTTCTACGACTATCGCTACCGCTTAGTGATAAAGTAAAGCAATTACATGGCGATTGAATTTCATACAATAAAGCGACAACCATATGGCTCATACCAGTTGTCGATAACATTACAAAACATGATCATCTCATACAAAACCGTATCACTCATCATGTCTTGACCATATCACATCACAACATGCCCTGCAAAAAACAAGTTAGACGTCCTCTACTTTGTTGTTGCAAGTTTTACGTGGCTGCTACGGGCTTAGCAAGAAACGTTCTTACCTACGCATACAAAACCACAACGATGTTTCGTCAAGTATGTGTTGTTTTAACCTACACAAGGACCGGGCATAGTCACACTTGATTCAGCTAAAGTGAGAGAGACAAACACCCGCCAGTCACCTTTAAGCAACGAGTGCTCATAACGGTGAAACCAGTCTCGCGGAAGCGTGCGCGTAATGTCGGTCCGGGCCGCTTCATCTCACAATACCGCCGAAGCAAAGTATGACATGCTGGTAAGCAGTATGACTAGTATCGTTCACAACTCACTTGTGTTCTACTCGTGCATATCATCTACGCATAGACCTGGCTCATGATGCCACTATTGGGGAACGTAGTATTTAAAAAAAATTCCTACGATCACGCAAGATCTATCTACTAGATGCATAGCAACGAGGCGAGAGTGTGTCTACGTACCCTTGTAGACCGGGAGCGGAAGCGTCTAGTGACGTGGTTGATGTAGTCGAACTTCATCACGATCCAACCGATCAAGCACCGACCGTACGACACCTCAGCGTTCAGCACACGTTCAGCTTGATGACGTCCCACGACCTCTTGATCCAGTTGAGCTTCATGGGAGAGTTTCGTCAGCACAACGGCGTGGTGACGGAGATGATGAAGTTACTGTCGCAGGGCTTTGCCTAAGCGCTGCAACGGTATGATCGAGGTGTGTTACTGTCGAAGGGGGCACCGCACACGGTTGGGAGAGATCAACTGATCAACTTGTGTGTTCTAGGGTGCCCCCCTGCCCCCGTATATAAAGGAGCAAGGGGGAGGCCGGCCAGCCCCTCTATGGCGCGCCTAGGGTGCAATCCTACTAGGAATAGGATTGCAATCCTATTCCTAGTAGGAATCACCAATAGGGGAAGGAAAGAGAGGGAGAGAAGGAGAAGGAAAGAGGGGGCCTCGTGATATGTCCAAAACGTATCTATAATTTCTGCTTGCTCCATGCCTTTTTTGTGTGATATTGCTATGATATTTATGCACTTCCATACACTTTTGATCATATTTGGACTAACCTACTAATGGTTGCAAAAGTGCACAATGTTCTTGTTTTACACTTTATTGTGTAGGAATTACTTGGAAATTGACAAAAACGCAAAAGGAGTCATATTGGAGAAGGACTCTGACTTTCCTGAAATCTGTGTGAGAACGTTTTTTAAAGATGGTCACGTTCCGGCCCGAAGACGACGTCAAACGGAAAAAGTCTAGTTGCGATAGTTGTGGGGAATTTCGAGGCGATGCTTCTGGATATAAAATTCGTCCAAATCGGAGTCGGGACGGCCGAGTAAAGCCCGTTTTACTGAGGCCCAAAATCTGATGACGGGAATCCGAGAGTCTATATAAAGAGAGGAAACCTAGGTCACCAAGGGCCACGAATTTTCCTCCTCCCGAGCCGCCGTCTTGGAGGGGAGGATCAGCACCATTGCAGCACCATCCACAAGGAAGAAGGGGGGCCAAGGAGCCGCTGCCTCCTAGGGCCGCCGCCGCCGCCGCGCCCCCAAGGGCCGCCGCCGCCGCCTCCGTGGCTGCCGCCGACCTTCTCCTCCTCACGGGGCTGCACCTCTCCATCAACACCATCATCAACCTCCTCCTCACCATGTCCATGCGTGAGTAGTCTTCTCCGGGGCCGAGGGCTCGTACGTGTAGCTATGTGGTTATCTCTCTCTCCCATGATGTGATCTTCGTTATGATCATAGGCTATGTTAATCTAGGGTGATGCCATGATGTTTCCCCTTCCTCTATGTATTGGATTGATGTACTCACTTGTCTTTATCTAGTATAATCCCTAAGACCAAGGTGACAGCGGTCTATTGGACATGGATTAGAAAAATATTTTCATGAGTGATTTCCTCTCTTGTGTGTTGATTGAAGATTGAGAGTCTCTTGGTGCTTGTCTTTGACTATCCTTTAGATATGTTGTGGTGATTGTGGGACTCTCTTTGGATGGCCGCGGTGACATTGGGAAATCCTTAGATTGAGAACTACGAACTTTGAGGTGTGCTTTTGTAGCCCTACATAATTCTCGTCCTCTCTTGACCATGAAGGAATGACCTCCGGGTGCGTCTCCTTTGCATGTTTTATGGGAAATATCATGTGATTCGATTATGTTAATGTTGTTGGGAGTTGCCACTAGCGAAAGTATGATCCCTAGGCCTTGTTTCCACCATTGCAATACCATTTGTGCTCACGTTTACCGCTTGTTTGCTTGCTGCACTTTTTATTGCAGATTTATATTACTTTGTTTTGTCATCCATATCACTTGCCATTTAACATCTCTTCGCCGAACTAGTGCACCTATACATCTGACAAGTGTATTAGGTGCGTTGGGGACACAAGAGACTTCTTGTATTTTAGTTGCAGGGTTGCTTGAGAGAGACCATCTTCAACCTCTACTTCCCTGAGTTCGATAAACCTTAGGTCATCCACTTGAGGGAAATTGCTGCTGTCCTACAAACCTCTGCGCTTGGAGGCCCAACATAGTCTACAAGAGTAGAAGCGTGTGTAGACATCAAGCTATTTCTGGCGCCGTTGCCGGGGAAGTGAGCGCTTGAAGGTATATCTTTAGATCTTGCAATTAAATATTTTTGTTTCTTGTTTTTATTTCACTAGTTATGCTTATGGACAACCTTGCTATTGGATCGTTGCTTGTGGGAAGACGCCACACACCTGTGGTGGTTGCTCCTCCCCCTACTAAAATTGTGCCCTATAAAATACCAGCTGGTATTATCGATTATGTTTTGGCTAATCGTTATGCAGGAGACAGACATCCCGATGAACACTTGCTATATCTGTCACAACTATGTTCATTATTTAAGCTTGCAGGTGTATCAAGGGAGTTTGTCATGAGGAAATTGTTCGCCGTATCACTTAAAGATAAAGCTTCAGATTGGTATGAGCTTCTCGATAACTCGCACTTGCTTGATTGGCAAGAGCTTATGTCTCTCTTTTATACTAAGTTCTATCCTCTTCATGAAATTCATCGAGACAGGAACTATATCTATAACTTTAGGTCTCGTGACGGAGAGAGCATAGCTCAAGCTTGGGGTAGACTGAAAACGTTAATGCTAAAAAGTCCTAACCATGGGCCCCCCAAAGATGCTTATGTGGAGAGCAAGAGTACCTTTTTGCATGTGGATCATGGTAACAATGCTTTATGTGATGCTTATATTGTTGAGTTTATTCGTGATCCCACTGAAAATTATTATGAGAAGGGAACATATGCTTATAGATATTTCAATAATATCAAGTTCCCTCTCTTTATGTTGAAGGTTTTGAAGCTGCACTTGTTTTGTCTTCCTATGCTTATAGCTTTGTGCTTCAATGAGTTATTCTATTGCAATATTCCTATGCATAGGAAGCATGTTAGGCTTAAATGTGTTTGGTATTTGCTTCTTGATGCTCTCTTTTGTTCTTCAACTCTTATTCCTACGAGAGCATCATTAAAGTCTTATGCCTAGCTTCAAGGCATAAAAGAAAGCGCTTTTGGGAGGCAGCCCACAATGAATAAAATTTTATTTTGCTTTTGTTGTGTCTTGATGTTGTTACTACAGTAGCATCATCATTGTATCTTTACTTTTCAGCTTTGTGCCAAGTGTAGCCTCTGATTGCAAGAAAGTTCAAAAGTTGTGACGTGCTGCCCAGGAAACAGATTATGTCTTTGGACAGAAAAATTCGTATAAAATCACCGGATCATCTTTTTGGTCTGAATTTTTTTGACAGCGTGCCCTATACAATTGGCTTTCGGGCGTCTGTTCCGAGTTTTTTGATTTGAGTTGCAGAAGTGCCACGAAAAAATTATTTACTACCTGCTGGTCTGTTTTTCACAGATTCTGTCCTGTTTTGCCTTTTCTTCGTTTTGCAAACCTTGAGCTTGCTTTTTCTTTGCAAAAACCTTTTGGCAATCTTGAGAAACAGTAGATCTTCAAGAATATCCTTATTTCCAGCAAGGAAAAATTATTTTATTATGGGTACTAACCTCGCTAATCAGATTATGATGAGTTATGTATGAAGGGAGTTTTCAAGTGTGCGAGGGAAGATGATAAAAAGATTCAGGAGTGTCAAACGCTCAAGCTTGGGGATGCCCCCACGCACCCCCAAGAAATATTCAAGAAGACTCAAGCGTCTAAGCTTGGGGATGCCCCCGTGCATCCCCTTCTCCATCAACATTATCAGTTCGTCTTTCATTCCAATATATTTTTATCACTTCATGTGTTATGTGCTATGTTTGGAGCGTCTTGCTTTTAGTTTTTTTAGTTTTCTTTAGCTTTGCTTGCTGTTCATAACGAGTTGGAACTCAACTTTCTTTGTGTGGGAGAGAAACACGCTCCACTTCAACCTAGAACATAACATAGAATTTTCATGTATATCCTTGCTGTGTGTGTTCTTTGTCTTTCAATAGCTATGTCATGCTTAGCTCTTAGTTTTCATGCTTTTCTTTTTAAAGAGCTTTTGTTTAGTTGGTCGCTGGAACTCTCTTTAGTTATCATGCTTATCTTGTTAAGAGAGTTTGCTTCTGTTGCACTGGTTGATATGTCTCTGATAAAAATGCTATGTGCATAATGGTGCCTAGTAGTTCATGTTTTCTTATGGTTAGTCTCAAATAGCTGGGGGGTTCTTAATGTGTTACTGAAGTACCAACATGATTTGTTTGCCTATGATGTGGTATGGTTTAGTGGTATCTTCCTCCAGGAATTTATTTGATTGACTTGGCGTATGCTCACGCATATTTAAGACTGTAAAGAAAGTCTATCAAGCCTTGATGATCTTTAATTTCTGAGTAGCGATATAACTTCCATGCCCGATTCAATGTTGCTTTGTCGCTCTGCATGATTATGACCGTCATTGCTCTTTTAGTTGGTCGCTCCCAGTCTTTTGCTAACCTTCGCGTGTACTAAGCGGACTGACTGCTTGTGCATCCAAAATCCTTTAAACCAGTTATGCCATATGAGTCCACCATACCTTCCTATACATGGTATTTACCTGCCATTCCTAACGAAGACTTTCATGTACCATCTCGAAATTATTCAAAAAAAGCATTTCTCTTTTGTGCCTCCGTTTTAGCTCATGAGGAAGTAGTAGTTAATTCATGATCTTTTTAAGTTGGACAAGCTTCACCCCGGGATTGCATGTCTAATGTGCAAACCCATAATACGAGAAGGAACTGGCATAGAGTGCGCCCGGCTCATTAAAAAGTTATACAACAAACAAACCCTCCTTCACGCTTTGTTCATGAGAAATCAGAAAACTTTGGCAGTGATAAACAAAGGAGATTAAGAGGATGTGATCGTCCTCATGCGGGAGCCGTTCCTCGAAACTTGTCCAGCTCAAGAAGTGATTGAGTTATCTGCTAGCATTCGTTGACGAAATATGCATATTCTAAAAAAATAATTATTACCTTTGTTTTTAAAACCAAGAGCTCTGGTACATGTTTAGTTTTTGTTTCCGACCACGGGTTTTCAACCTTGCCAACAAAAGCCACGGTTCAAGAGTCTCCACCTTCTTTAAAGCACCAACTATTGAGAGCATGATTGTCATTCTGAGTGTAATGTGCATTGTCCCAAAGTACCATTGTCTTTTGCATGATTATACTATCGTTTATTCTGAAATCATTGTATCTAGTCGTCACTTAAACCTTGGAGGTGCCCCTACATTTATGTTTTGCTTCACTAAAGGGGGCAAGCGAGGTATCACTTTGTCATGTTTGCACACCATACTCACTACAAATCTATTGAGTGTTTCAGTATCATATTGTAAAACTTTCTGTCGTGGAATTAGCACGGCAGATGTCCGGTTTAGCGGACTTGATGATGGAAGCATCGCACGGGTTAGCTTGAAGGGGTTCATAGCACACAAAGGACACAGAGAGTTTATACTAGTTCGGCTCCTTCGATGAAGGTAAAAGCCTACGTCTAGTTGGTTTGGTATTGCTTGGGCGTCGGATTACAGGGAGCGGATCGCTTGCCTGTGCTCTCGACGGGTTGATTCTTGCTTGTCCCTGAACCGTCGCCGGGTCGTCCCTTTATATAGAGGTGACGCCTGGTCCGGTTTACAGAGTCCCGAGGCCGGCTCATACTTGTGTCCGCCTCGGTCTCTGTCCTTTCTTCCTTATCTCTCAAGTTACATCGCTTGGCGGTTTACAAACCACAATTCTATACATGGGCCCTACAATCTTATGGGCCGCAGCCTTTACTAAACATTACAACTAAACATATTTATAATTAAGCCGGTTTACACTAGCCGGTTCATACCTGCTAGTCATATTCCTCACATTAGGCCCCAGAATGATTTGAACTTTTGTTCATATCAATCTTCCTTGCCTTGTATAATTTTCTTCTGTGTCTTCTCATTTTTGTAAACCGGCTCTGACGTCATCTTCAAGAATCATTGAATCTGACCGTGACATCATCTCCGCATTTAACGCTGCGAGTTGTACTGTAGCTTCGTTTAATGGTTATCCCGAGGATCGAGGCGTCAAAGGGATCTTTATCCGATCTTTGCCCCCTCGAATCCCGCACCTGTCGCTTCACATCTGTCCTTCCCTTATAAATACCACCGTCCCCCTTCGTTTTATCTTCTTCTCGCCTCTTCTTCCTCCGTCTGCCGCCCGAGCTTCAAGACGCCATTGACGCCCGAGCCCGAACCGCCGCCGTCGACCACCGAGTCCGAGACCTTTCTGGCCGCTGCATCAGCCTGACTTTGACCAGAGAACTCCGCCGTTGTCCTCCATTGTTCCAGGTACGTCTCTTCTTCTCAATGTAGATCTGCATCCTCTAGGGTTCCTCCCTGTTTCTCCGCCATTAGAGCTGTAATGAAAGCTTCATCTTGTCCCTCTTAGACGCTTGTTTCGCAGAAAGTTTTTGACCTTATATCCAGCCCTTAGATCTTTTCCTTTGTTTCGCTAGTATTTGCTTTAGATCTCGCCACTTACACTTATCCTGTAGATTCATCTGTCCCGCATAAGACCCTTGCGTTTCTTCCCGTATCTTCTTGCACTTTATTTTTCTTTTCTTTTCTTTGTGCGCCCAGATCTGTTCTACTTTAGCTGTTTACAAAAAACCTGTTTCTTCTCCTTTATAGATCTATTAGGTATACTCTGGTTTATACTGTCATGCCCTGTTCCTGTAAAGATCTTGAAGTTTTGAACGTAACGGTTTAGCTGTTCCTCTTTTACTGTCATGAACCGGCAGTGACATAGCTCCCTGTTATTGCCGGTTTAACCGTACCATTAGTCCCCTGTCTAAACCGTTGCGTAATCTTCGTAGATATCTTCCGGTTTATACTGACGTACTCGCGTAATCCGGTTTACACTTTATCTTTTTCAGCACTTGTCCTTCTATTGCTATGGCCAAGCAGTTTGTCTCTTGCGATTGGGTCCCTTCCATCATCACTGAAGATGACTTGGTCAAAATTGCTGAAATTGGTACTTTAGGTCCTCGATCCGTTTTAATGTGGCGGGCTCCAGGAAATGAATGCCCTCCTACTCCCAGGCAAGGGGAGGTTATTGTTTTCTTTGATCACATAACTCGAGGCTTCACCCCCCCCTGGTTCAAAGTTTTTCCGGGACATTCTTGCTGCCTTCCAACTCCATCCTCAGGATATTGGGCCCAATTCCATTTCAAATATATGTGATTTCCAAGTCTTCTCAGAGGTCTATCTGCAAGAAGAACCGTCTGTTGATCTATTCCGGGAATTTTTTCACTTGAACCGGCGTACGGAATTCACCAGCGGACCGCATCAGGAACTCGGCGGGGTGAGCATTCAGAAAAGGAGAGACGCTGTCTTTCCTCACGCCGCTTTACACACGCACCCAAAGGAGTGGAACAAATCATGGTTTTACTGTGTTGATACTTCTCCTGAAGGGGAGAACCCCCTGCCGGGTTATCGTGAGCACCGTATTCCGGAGAATCATCCTCTGCCGCAACGACTCAGCTCTGTCGAACGGACCCGGTTTGCATCTCAGCTCTCCAGATTGAAAGCATTCATGGCCAATGGTTTAGTTGGAACCGACTTTATGCGCTGCTGGCTCTCTTGGAGTATCCTTCCCTTGAGCCGGCGATCACAGTTGATGTGCCAGTATTCTGGTAAACCGGATGACCCTCAACGGTTCACCAAAGAGAAACTTTCCGAATCAGAGGTCATTGAATCGGCTAAGAAGATGCTTAACGTCACCTTAGAAGATTGCAGTAAAGTCGGGTTAGCTCCATATTACAAGAAGAACAAGCTGCCTGCGGTAAACCTTGCTTTTTCGCATATGCTTTTGATCCGTTTATTTAAACCGTCTTGTAACTGTCTCTGTCTGAACAGGCCGATGACCCTTTCTGGAAGAGGAAACCTGTGGAGAAGCCCGGCAAACAAGCACGCCGGAAGACCTTTGCTAATAAGAAAAGAAAAGCCGCCGTTGGCACTAGCTCTCATGCTGAGGATGATGATCCGGAATCCGAGGTATGCATTAATCCGGCTTTAGTTTGATTGCTTGTACTCACATCTGTGTCAAATAATAACTTTCCACAGGAGTTGGCTGAAGGTGATAATCCGGTCAAAGTTGAGGTAACTATCCTTTCTTCCGATTCAGAACCTCTTCCACAAAAAAGTCGTCGGACCGTCCGGAAATACCAATTTTCTCACCCTTATGCTCAATTGGATCCTAATTTTCTTTTGAAGAAACAACAACATGAAGCTCTTCGCCGGACCACTCGCCATAGCGGCCTGGCAGTGGAATCATCCGGGATTTCTCTAACTCCGGCTCGAAAACGCCGCGCTGAGGTGATACTTTCTCCGACCCTTCTTCATCCCAAGGCCGGGCTTATCCGAAAACCTCTTAAACCGTCTGACCCTGATTATCAGGAAACTCCACTATCTTCTTCTGGTGAATCGACTGCCACGCAGCTTCCCCCACTGAAAACCGTCCCCGGGTAAGTCCTTTTAACTTATCCGGTTTATGATAACTTTTTGCTTCACAATGTTAACTCATTTTGCAAACTTTTTCCAGCAAGCCAAAGCCTAGTAAGAAACAAAAGGCAAACAAATCCACTGCTGAGATTTCTGTAGATGATCCGGCGGTTGATCCGGCAACGACCGTTCCTCCAGAAGGCGAGCCTGTAGCTCCTCTTGAAGATCATGCGCCTACGGATCATGTCTCAGTAGCCGAGAACCCTAATGCTGATGACGTCCACAATCCGCCAAGCCCTGCCCGGGCCAACTCTCCTCTAGTTAATCTGGCATCTCCTAATCCGGTTCACGCTGCGACTCCACCAACTGCACCTGCCTCTCCAGAAGTTGTAGTGACTGGGGCTGCTTTCGTTGCTCCGACTGAACCCACCGTTTTAGCCAAGCATACGGCTAAAACGGAGAAGCTGTATAAGGAGAAGGGTAAATGGAGTACTGAATTATCCAATCTTGCTGATATGAGTGCCCAAGAAATCTATTTCGGGTATTTGAACCGGCTCCACAGCAGCCGAGACTATGAAGCGAGTTTGGTTAACTTGATGAAGGAGAAATATGAGGTAATCCTTTCCTTTTGTCTTTGTGCTTTTGACATTCCTCTATCTCATAGTAGCCCCCAAGTTCCGGTTTAGCTGCATGTTGAAGGTGATCCGGAACTTGTAACTTGAACAATTTACCTTACATTAGCCCCCAAGTATCAAGTAGATAATTTGGTTATGTATTTGATACTTGTAAAAATTTCTGCTGATACTTCAATTATCCATTAGCCCCCAAGTGTCAAGTAGACAACTTGTTTGTGTGCTTGAGACTTGTAACTTTGAATTGCTACTGTTTATTGCTTCAACTGCCATTAGCCCCCAAGTGTCAAGTAGACAACTTGTTTGTGTGCTTGAAACTTGTTTGATTTTTGCTTCCTGTCACTTGATTATGCTTGCAGGCTGATTTAAACCGGAACGCTGATGAGATCAATGAGCTTCGGAGCCGTCTTGCTGAGACAGAATCTGCCGCTTCAAAAGCCAAGAAAGATCTTCAGGTAAGTTTAAAGACCGCTGAAGATCTGAAAAAGTTCTTTGAAGAAGAGCGGACCACTTTTGAAGTTCAAAAGAAAGAATTGGAAAAAAGGGTTCAGGATGCTGAGGGGGCGCTTAATCCGGTGACTGAAGAGTTAACCGGCTTAAAGCAGCAAATTGAGTTGATGACTTCTGCAATCTTTGGTAAGTATAATCTGAACTCCTGCTTTATCCTTGCAATCTTCTACCTGTGCCGGTTTAACCGTGATATTTATATGCAGGGCGTCGTGTCACCCATCTTGGGGATGACCTTCGGAAGAAACTTAAGGCATGTTACACTTTGGTCGAGCAGCTGTATTCCGGCGCTCAGAGGATCGTTAGTGCAACATCCTTCGGTAAACCGGCCCCCACAACTATTCAAGGCACGTTGGAGAAGTTATCTGTTCTGCCGGTTCGTCTTGAAGAAGTTAAAAAATCTGCTGCTCGAGGCGGTGCCCTCCTGGCACTTACGAGGGCTAAAGCCTGGGTCCCGGATCTTGATCCGGAAGAAGCTCTGACTGGATTCCCTGATACCAAAGAAGACGGTTCTACTTTTACCGCGAAGGATCTCCACGTCTTGACGAAGGAGATGCACCCCCTCGCCAGCAAGCTTGCAACTGAATCCGATCTATCCAGGTATCATCCGGGATACGACTTGCAAAATGAGCGGATGGAGCGGCCGGTTTATGACACCGTCAATTTAATCCCACCGGTTCGCCCTCATACCTTCGCTCCAGATATCGAACCTTCTGAGCTTATCAACGAAGAGATTTATTTCCGAGCTTTGACGAAGATTGATTGGCGTGTTCCGGACTTCCAACCGCTTCAAGAGGATGAAGATATTCTGGATCAAACTGATGGCCAGCCGTCTCAGCAGGAAGGAGCATAGCTCAGAACTTTATTGTTTGTAGTTGCAGCCCTATTTGAAACAATCTTTTAAATTGTCCGGCTTGCTATGCCTTGTAATAGGATAGCTAAAACTTCCTCTGCTTGATCCGGATATTCTGATTTGGCGCTCACCAATTGAAATTTTGGCTGATGTCGCTTACCTTACGTATCATCTGTTCCTGCATGAGTAAAACTAAAAATATGTCCTAGCGGTTTACCACTGGACGGATTTAATTGTTCTTTCAACATATCAAACCAGTATATACTCATATCAGAAGTAATTTTATACCTGAGACCAAATATGCTCAATACTCTTAATCCGGTAGAACTCAATTTTTTTTGATGAAGATCTTCATGGATCCAATACCAACCCGGGTTTTGATAATAGACACCGGTTTATCTCGTTCTGAAACTTTGTTCAGAAATTTGTGGCTTGTTGCCTGATGGATGATCCGGGTTATAATGAACACCGGTTTATTCATGCTGGTATTCATGACCCAGACTTTTCACTTTATAGATATGTGGTCAGCTTCTGTAGTTGTTCCACTCCGGTTTAAAGAGTTATAAAACACAAACACCAAAAGATGCAAATTTTGCAAATAAGACCATGTAGTCGAGGCTTTTTAAGAGCTGCCAGGCTCAAAGCAAGGTTCAGCCAATCACTGGATGTGGATTATCCATCTTTCCAGAGGGCCTAGCCAATCACTGAATGTGGATTATCCATCTTTTCAGAGGGCCGTTAGAACCGCAAGAAAAAATTTAGCCAATCACTGGATGTGGATTATCCATCTTTCCAAAGGGCCTAGCCAATCACTGAATGTGGATTATCCATCTTTTCAGAGGGCCGATGTTGTGGATTATCCATCTTTTTAACCATCATTAACAATTTAGCCAATCACTGGATGTGGATTATCCATCTTTCCAGAGGGCCTAGCCAATCACTGAATGTGGATTATCCATCTTTTCAGAGGGCCGATCGATGGTGCAGAAGAAAAAATTTAGCCAATCACTGGATGTGGATTATCCATCTTTCCAGAGGGCCTCCATGGTTCCTCGAACCTGTGGGTAAGTCTTGAAGCGTCCTCTCTTGAACCGGATGTGATCTCATGCTCTTTAGAGAGTTTTATTGCTTCTGTGTATACTCTGCAAGAAAATCAACTTTAAACCGGCCAATATGTTGAAATATAATATCTGATAAAACTTGCATGGTTGTCCTCACAAGATATTTGTATTTGGAAAAAGGGCTGAGCCCCCGGTTTACCGAGGGTGCCGGTTTATTCATTAATCATAATATATACATAGGATACAGTGGAGCTCATAGCTCAAGTATAGTATGGCCGTAAATGGGCGATGTTCCATGGCCTCTTCGTCTCCTCTTCTGATGTCCGTGAGTCCTTGTGTTCTCGAACGTCCACCAAGTAATATGAACTGTTGTGTAGGTTCTTACTGACCACAAAGGGCCCTTCCCAAGGTGGGGATAGCTTGTGCACCATCGATCTTGGATGAACCGGAGTACCAAGTCGCCCTCCTGGAACGTCCTTGTTTTGATCCGGCGGCTATGATATCTGCGTAAGTCTTGTTGATAAATTGCAGATCGTGTCGCAGCTATATCACGCTCTTCATCGAGCCGGTCTAAACTGTCTTGCCTTGCTCTCTCGTTGGCCGCTTCAACATAAGCCGTTACCCTTGGTGAATCATGACGGATATCGCTTGGAAGGACTGCTTCAGCACCATAGACCATGAAGAAAGGTGTGTAACCTGTAGACCGGTTTGGTGTAGTGTTGATACTCCAAAGAACATATGGTAACTCCTCAACCCAACATCCTGGGGTTCTCTGCAAAGGAGTCATAAGTCGGGGCTTGATACCTCGCAAAATCTCCTGATTTGCCCTTTCAGCCTGACCATTGGATTGGGGGTGGGCCACAGAAGACACATATGTTCTCGTTGACAGAATTCTTCCATCTCACCCTGAGATAAATTGGTGCCATTGTCTGTGATGATGCTGTGTGGAAAGCCAAACCGGAAAATTACCTTTTTGATGAATTTGACTGCCGTTGCCGCATCACATTTGCTTATAGGCTCTGCCTCAACCCACTTTGTAAACTTATCCACTGCTACTAATAGATGAGTTTTCTGATCTTGGGATCGCTTGAAGGGTCCAACCATATCAAGCCCCCAAGTCGCAAACGGCCAAGTTATTGGTACCATCCGGAGCTCCTGTGTCGGAACCAGAGCACGCCTCGAAAATTTCTGACAAGCATCACACTTTCGGACCAGATCCGCCGCATCAGCATGAGCGGTTAACCAATAGAAACCATGCCGGAACGCTTTAGCCACCAATGATTTTGAACCGGCATGATGACCACAGTCCCCTTCATGGATCTCACGAAGAATTTCAGAACCTTCCTCAGCTGATACACAACGCTGAAATACACCAGAAGTACTGCGATGATGAAGCTCTCCGTTTGCAATTCTCATGGACTTAGAACGCCGGATTATCTGCCGTGCTTCTTGTTCATCGTCCGATAGCTCTCCCCGGCTCAGATATGCCAAATAAGGCAGCGTCCAATCTGGAATAACATGAAGCGCTGCAACTAACTGTGCCTCCGGATCAGGAACAGCTAGGTCTTCCTCCGATGGTATCTGAACCGAAGGACTGTGCAATTCATCCAAAAAAGTGTTTGGTGGCACCAGTTTACGTTGAGAACCCAGCCGGCTTAGAGTGTCGGCCGCTTCGTTCCTTCGCCGGTCTATATGATCCACCTGATACCCTTTGAAGTATCCTGCGACTGCTTCAACCTCTCGTCTATAAGCTGCCATGAGGGGATCTCTTGAATCCCACTTGCCGGAAACTTGTTGTGCCACCAAATCTGAGTCGCCAAAGCACTTAACCCGGCTCAAGTTCATCTCATTTGCCAGCCGCAAGCCATGAAGTAATGCTTCATATTCCGCTGCATTATTAGTACAAGGAAACAATAGGCGGAGGACGTAACAAAATTTATCACCTCGGGGGGAAGTTAAGACAACTCCAGCCCCCGAGCCTTCCAATTGTCTTGAACCGTCAAAGTGAATCGTCCAGTAAGTAAGATCCGGCTTCTCCTCAGGGGTTTGCAACTCTGTCCAATCATTGATGAAATCCACCAATGCCTGGGATTTTATAGCGGTGCGTGGTACATACTTCAACTCATGTGGGCTGAGCTCTATGGCCCACTTCGCCACTCTACCTGTAGCTTCCCTATTCTGGATTATATCCCCCAACGGTGCTGAACTAACCACAGTTATTGGATGACCTTGGAAATAGTGCTTCAGCTTCCGGTTTGCCATGAACACACCATATACCAACTTCTGCCAATGAGGGTACCTCTGCTTGGATTCAATGAGTACTTCACTCACGTAGTAAACCGGGCGCTGAACCGGGTATTCCTTCCCTGCATCCTTGCGCTCAACCACAATTGCGACGCTGACTGCTCGTGCATTGGCAGCGACGTATAACAACAATGGCTCCTTGTCAATAGGGGCAGCTAGGACCGGCGGCTTTGCCAATTGCCGTTTTAGATCCTCAAATGCTGCATTTGCCTCATCACTCCATATAAACCGGTCTGTTTTCCTCAGCATCTGGTAAAGCGGGATCGCCTTCTCTCCCAAACGGCTGATGAACCGGCTTAATGCTGTGATCCGGCCAGCGATACGCTGAACATCATTGATGCAAACCGGCTTAGTCAAAGATGTGATGGCCTTGATTTTCTCTGGATTGGCTTCTATTCCTCTGTTTGAGACCAAGAATCCCAGTAGTTTACCTGCCGGAACACCAAAAGCACACTTCTCCGGATTAAGCATCATCTTATAAGCTCGAAGATTATCAAAAGTCTCCTTAAGATCTTCTATCATTGTCTCCTCTTTCCTCGATTTAACCACAATGTCATCCACGTAGGCATGAACATTCCTCCCTATCTGCCCTTTCAGACAATTCTGAACGCAACGTTGATAAGTTGCTTGAGCACTTTTTAGCCCAAAGGGCATACACACATAGCAAAAAGCACCAAAAGGGGTTATGAAAGCTGTCTTCTCTTGGTCTTTAACTGCCATCTTGATCTGGTGATATCCTGAATATGCATCCAAAAAGCTTAGCCGCTCACATCCCGCTGTAGCATCAATGATCTGATCAATGCGAGGGAGAGCAAAAGGATCAGTTGGGCAAGCCTTGTTGAGGTCAGTGTAGTCCACACACATTCTCCACTTCCCGTTCTTCTTTAACACCAGCACCGAGTTAGCCAACCACTCTGGGTGAAAGACTTCCACTATGAATCCTGCGGCCAAAAGCCTGGCCACTTCTTCCCCTATAGCCTTGCGCCTCTCTTCGTTGAAGCGGCGCAAGTATTGTTTAACCGGTTTATATTTCGGATCGATGTTAAGGCTGTGCTCAGCGAGTTCCCTCAGTGTACCTGGCATGTCAGAAGGCTTCCATGCAAAGATATCCCGGTTCTCACGGATGAACTCGATGAGCGCGCTTTCCTATTTGGGATCAAGGTTAGCGCTGATAGTGAACTGCTTGGACGAATCTCCTGGCACAAAATCAACTTGCTTGGTCTCCTCTGCTGATTTAAACTTTAAAGCCGGATCATGCTCTGTAGTAGGCTTCTTCAGCGGAGTCATATCTGCCGGATCAACATTGTCTTTATAAAACTTCAACTCTTCTGTTGCACATACTGCTTCCGCATAGGCTGCATCTCCTTCTTCACACTCCACTGCTATCTTGCGACTTCCATGAACCGTGATCGTGCCCTTATGACCCGGCATTTTAAGCTGCAGATAAACATAACATGGCCTAGCCATAAACTTAGCATAAACCGTCCTCCCAAACAGAGCGTGATAAGGGCTTTTGATTTTGACGACCTCGAAAGTTATCATCTCTGACCTGGAATCATGCTCATCTCCAAAAGTAACTTCCAAGTCAATCTTTCCAACCAGATAAGCCGACGTACCTGGGACCACCCCATGGAACACCGTGTTCGATTGTCTTAGCTTCTTATCCGTCAGGCGCATACGACGGAAAGTCTCATAGTACAAGATGTTGATGCTGCTACCGCCGTCCATGAGAACTTTAGTGAACTTATAACCTCCCACCTGAGGTGCCACCACCAAGGCCAAGTGGCCCGGATTATCCACCCTCATTGGGTGGTCTTCCCTACTCCATACAATGGGCTGTTCTGACCGGCGCAGAAATTGCGGTGTTGCCGGTTCAACCGCGTTAACTGCCCGCTTCAAAACCTTCTGATCCCGCTTACACAGACTTGTGGTGAAGACATGGTATTGCCCACTGCTCAATTCCTTCGGATTGCTCTGATACCCGGACTGCGGCTGCTGTTGCTGACGCTGTTGATTCCCCTGATTATTGTAATTCCCTTGGCCCTGCTGTTGATTGCCTTGGTTATTGTAATTACCTTGGCCATGCTGCTGACTGCCTTGGTTGTTGTAACCACCCTGGTTACGCGGCTGATTGCCCTGGTTATTATAACCTCCTTGATTATTTTGATTGCTGGCCCGGTTTTGATAACCATTGCTATTGCCCCTATATCCTGATCCTGAGCTGCTTCCCTGATGACCCGGACCATAAAACCCTGGACCTGAACCGCCATTTGGAGGCCTGTCATGAGGATTAAAGCGGCCCACTATTGCTTCCATAAGGGGCCTGCACTCCCTTATAGTGTGCTTTGCCGGTCGATTTCTCGTGCCATGCTTCGGACAAGGCTGATCTAACTCTTGGTCCCAGCTAACAGCCCCTCCGCCGGTTTGTGGAGGTGGGTTGCCCATGCTATGTTGAAAGCCCCCTTGAACTTGAGTGTTGGCCACGAAGTCAGAGCCACCTTCTGCCTTCCGTTTGCCCAAAAAACTTGTAGTAGCCGGATTAACTTGCGTCGGTTTACCAGACTTGCTAACCTTCCCCGCCTTGTCTCCTTCAGCTTCTGGATACTTGGTATTATCAGAGTCCCCATATTTTACCAAGGCACACATGAGAGTTCCCATATCATTACAATCCCTTTTAAGCCGTCCGAGCTTTAACTTTAAAGATTCAAACCGGCAATTGTTTTCCAAAGTCACTATCGTCGTACTAGGATTGATACCATTCGAAGAGTGCAAGATATCCGCTACTCTCCGTACCCAAGTAGCTGTAGACTCCTGCTCTCCTTGCACACAAGCTGCTAGATCCACCACTGACATCGGCTGCTTGCATGTATCTTTGAAGTTTTTGATAAACTGGTTGCGTAGTTCCCCCCATGATCCGATAGAGTTCGGGGGTAAACCCTTCAGCCAGGTCCGGGCTGTACCGTCAAGCATCATAGTAAAATACTTTGCACAAGCCGATTCATCCACGTCCAGCATCTCCATGGCCATCTCATAACTTTCAACCCAAGCTTCTGGAGCTAAATCTGATGTGTAATTAGGTACCTTGCGGGGCCCCTTAAAATCTTTAGGCAGCTTGACACCCCGTAAAGCGGGGATAAGACATTGCACCCCAAAAGAACTCGTCGTAACTCCTGTTTCTGCTGTGGCTGTGTGAACTGGCGTCGTTTGACGAACCTCCTCCCGGGCTCCTGACCTAACCCGGTTTGTATCCGGAGCTGGTGCCGCTGCGCCTGCCGGATTATCCTGTCTGCGCTGATGCCGCCTGCGTTCACTGCTAGATACTTCTGGCTCCTCCCAATGCCTAGTGTAACTCCGGCTGGGACGTGGTGTTGAATGTAGCCTTTCCCTGCTATGAGAGTAGGCTTGCTGCTGTATTAACGCCGTATTAAGCAGCTCCTTGACCCTGCGCGCCTCCAATGCCACCGGAGACGTCTCCTCCATGGGTAAAGCGGCCAAACGTGCAGCAGCTGCAGCGATGTTATCCAAAGGATTTGAATAATGACCTGGAGGGGTGGGAACGTAAGGTGCATACATGATCCGACGATCTTGCTCTGTGGTGGGCTGCTGAACCGGCTCCTCCCTGGCCGGGGGTGCCCTCTGGTTTAAAGCCGGATTATTAGTGGTCCCAGCCCCAGGTGTCCTGAACAGATTCGTTGCTTCATAAACCGGCGGCAGACGAGACTGGTACTTTCGTCCCCTTACTCCTTCCATAGAAGCTTGCTCCATCCTTAGGTGAAAAGCCTGATCATTCAACTCTGCTTGTCTCACCGCTATCATTGCCCTCTCTGCCTTCAGATCCTCCTTTAATTGATCAATCCGGCCTTTCAACTGAAGGAGCTCTGCATCATGATGCGCCTTGTCTGCTGGAGCTACTGTTTCCACCGCTTTAGCTGTGAACTCCTCGATCAAGGTGGATAGAACTTCAGTAGGTGAGAGGGCCGGGCCACTCCCCCCGACACCAGCTTCTGCTATCGCCCCGTTCACTGGGGGCTGTGAACCGGCCATAAAGACAGCCACCCGGTTTGACGGGTCGAAGGGGTCCGGAATACTGTTTCCATCAGACTCGCCCTCAGACTGGCCGTCCTGCAACTGATACAGAGACTCAGTTTCTCCGGATGAAGATTCGTCGTCGAAGTAGACAACGGTTGCACCATCGGATTCCGATCCGTCTGCGGCTCGAACTCCGTGGATTGCTCCAACGAACACGTGCTTCTTGGCGGGCTGAATCTGGGTTGATCTCGCACGCTGAGCTGGCTCGACGATGTTGGGGAAGATGTCCGGCTCAGGTCCCGGTTCGCCGATTTTGCCAATGAAGACTTGGATGCCACCGAAGGGAACCCGGTATCCGTATTCGATTGAATCGGCCTCCGGTCCCCAACCTGCGTCGTCGATGTAGATCCGGCCGCGGCGACTCTTGGTCATCCGGCCGACCGCGTAACCCTTGAGCCCTTCAAAGCTGCCCTTCAAGAACTCGAAACCATCGTGCGGAGGCCCCACGGTGGGCGCCAACTGTCGTGGAATTAGCACGGCAGATGTCCGGTTTAGCGGACTTGATGATGGAACCATCGCACGGGTTAGCTTGAAGGGGTTCATAGCACACAAAGGACACAGAGAGTTTATACTAGTTCGGCCCCTTCGATGAAGGTAAAAGCCTACGTCTAGTTGGTTTGGTATTGCTTGGGTGTCGGATTACAGGGAGCGGATCGCTTGCATGTGCTCTCGACGGGTTGATTCTTGCTTGTCCCTGAACCGTCGTCGGGTCGTCCCTTTATATAGAGGTGATGCCTGGTCCGGTTTACAGAGTCCCGAGGCCGGCTCATACTTGTGTCCGCCTCGGTCTCTGTCCTTTCTTCCTTATCTCTCAAGTTACATCGCTTGGCGGTTTACAAACCACAATTCTATACATGGGCCCTACAATCTTATGGGCCGCAGCCTTTACTAAACATTACAACTAAACATATTTATAATTAAGCCGGTTTACACTAGCCGGTTCATACCTGCTAGTCATATCCGTGACACTTTCAGTTCTTTGTGATATTCTCATGAGGCAACTTAATTACTACAGATTCATTATCTCAATAAGCATTTGTCATGTGACTGTGAAAAGTTCTTATATGGTTAATAGCATGTCACCACAGAAATTATGCTTGTTATCGTTTACCTACTCGAGGACGAGCAGGAATTAAGCTTGGGGATGTTGATACGTCCAAAACGTATCTATAATTTCTGCTTGCTCCATGCCTTTTTTGTGTGATATTGCTATGATATTTATGCACTTCCATACATTTTTGATCATATTTGGACTAACCTACTAATGGTTGCAAAAGTGCACAATGTTCTTGTTTTACACTTTATTGTGTAGGAATTACTTGGAAATTGACAAAAACGCAAAAGGAGTCGTATTGGAGAAGGACTCTGACTTTCCTGAAATCTGTGTGAGAACATTTTTTAAAGATGGTCACGTTCCGGCCCGAAGATGACGTCAAACGGAAAAAGTCTAGTTGCGAACGTTGTGGGGAATTTCGAGGCGATGCTTCTGGATATAAAATTCGTCCAAATCGGAGTCCGGACGGCCGAGTAAAGCCCGTTTTACTGAGGCCCAAAATCTGATGACGGGAATCCGAGAGTCTATATAAAGAGAGGAAACCTAGGTCACCAAGGGCCACGAATTTTCCTCCTCCCGAGCCGTCGTCTTGGAGGGGAGGACCAGCACCATTGCAGCACCATCCACGAGGAAGAAGGGGGGCCAAGGAGCCGCTGCCCCCTAGGGCCGCCGCCGCCGCCTCCGTGGCTGCCGCCGGCCATCTCCTCCTCGCGGGGCTGCACCTCTTCATCAATACCATCATCAACCTCCTCCTCACCATGTTCATGCGTGAGTAGTCTTCTCCGGGGCCGAGGGCTCGTACGTATAGCTATGTGGTTATCTCTCTCTCCCATGATGTGATCTTCGTTGTGATCATAAGCTATGTTAATCTAGGGTGATCCCATGATGTTTCTCCTTCCTCTATGTATTGGATTGATGTACTCACTTGTCTTTATCTAGTATAATCCCCGAGACCAAGGTGACAGCGGTCTATTGGACATGGATTAGAAAAATATTTTTATGAGTGATTTCCTCTCTTGTGTGTTGATTGAAGATTGAGAGTCTCTTGGTGCTTGTCTTTGACTATCCTTTAGATATGTTGTGGTGATTGTGGGACTCTCTTTGGATGGCCGCGGTGACATTGGGAAATCCTTAGATTGAGAACTACGAACTTTGAGGTGTGCTTTTGTAGCCCTACATAATTCTCATCCTCTCCTGACCACGAAGGAATGACCTCCGGGTGCGTCTCCATTGCATGTTTTATGGGAAATATCATGTGATTCGTTTATGTTAATGTTGTTGGGAGTTGCCACTAGTGAAAGTATGATCCCTAGGCCTTGTTTCCACCATTGCAATACCATTTGTGCTCACGTTTACCGCTTGTTTGCTTGCTGCACTTTTTATTACAGATTTATATTACTTTGTTTTGCCATCCATATCACTTGCCATTTAACATCTCTTCGCCGAACTAGTGCACCTATACATCTGACAAGTGTATTAGGTGTGTTGGGGACACAAGAGACTTCTTGTATTTTAGTTGCAGGGTTGCTTGAGAGAGACCATCTTCAACCTCTACTTCCCTGAGTTCGATAAAACTTAGGTCATCCACTTGAGGGAAATTGCTGCTGTCCTACAAACCTCTGCGCTTGGAGGCCCAACATAGTCTACAAGAATAGAAGCGTGTGTACACATCACCGCGCCCCGTTCCCCTAGTCCAATTCGGACTGCCCTTGGGAGGGGGCGCGCCACCTCCTGGCTGCTACCCTCTTTCTCCCTTATGGCCCACTAAGGTCCAACTTTTCCCCGGGGGGTTCCGGTAACCCCCCCCCCCCGGCACTCCAGTAAATTCCGAAACTTTCCAAAACACTTCCGGTGTCCGAATATAGCCGTCCAATATATCAATCTTTACGTCTCGGACATTCCGAGACTCCTCGTCATGTCCGTGATCTCATCCCGGACTCCGAACTACCTTCGGTACATCAAAACTCATAAACTCATAATACCGATCGTCATCAAACGTTAAGCGTGCGGACCCTACGGGTTCGAGAACTATGTAGACATGACCGAGACTCATCTCCAGTCAATAACCAATAGCGGAACCTAGATGCTTATATTGGTTCCTACATATTCTACGAAGATCTTTTTCGGTCAAACCGCATAACAACATACGTTGTTCCCTTTGTCATCGGTATGTTACTTGCCCGAGATTCGATCGTCGGTATCTCAATACCTAGTTCAATCTCGTTATCGGCAAGTATCTTTACTCGTTCCGTAATACATTATCTCGTGACTAACTCATTAGTCATTTGCTTGTAAGGCTTATTATGATGTGTACTACCGAGAGGGCCCCGAGATACCTTTCCGACACTCGGAGTGACAAATCCTATTCTTTATCTATGCCAACACCACGAACACTTTCGGCGAGACTTGTAGAGCATCTTTATGATCACCCAGTTACGTTGTGACGTTTGATAGCACACAAGGTGTTCCTACGGTATTCGGGGGAGTTGCATAATCGCATAGTCATAGGAACATGTATAAGTCATGAAGAAAGCAATAGCAGTAAAACTAAACGATCATAGTGCTAAGCTAACGGATGGGTCTAGTCCATCACATAATTCTCCTAATGATGTGATCCCATTGATCAAATGACAACTCATGTCTATGGCTAGGAAACATAGCCATCTTTGATCAATGAGCTAGTCTAGTAGAGGCATACTAGGGACATACTGTTTTGTCTATGTATTCACACATGTACTGAGTTTCTGGTTAATACAATTCTAGCATGAATAAAAGACATTTATCATGATATAAGGAAATACAAATAACATCTTTATTATTGCCTCTACGGCATATTTCCTTCAGAGACCACGCGTGGGTCCCTCGCACCTGCACAAACAAATAAGAACTTCGCTGCCAACGCGATAAGAGGTTGTCAATCCCTTTACGGTCACTTACGAAAGTGAGATCTGATAGTGATGATAGTTTATATTTTTGGTATTTACGCGTGCATGATTTTCTTCAAAAATATCTCTCGCGAAGGTTTCATTCCGTTTGGACTCCGTTTGATATTCTTTTTCTGCAAAACCCTTAAAAAGGCAAAAAACAGCAATCTGGACTGGGCCTTTGGGTTAGTAGGTTAGTCCCAAAAATGATATAAAAGTGAATGATAAATCCTGTTAAACATCCAAGACTTCATAAATAATAGCATGGAACAATCAAAAATTATAGATACGTTGGAGACGTATCAAGCATCCCCAAGCTTAATTCCTGCTCGTCCTCGAGTAGGTAAATGATAAAAAAAGAATTTTTGATGTGGAATGCTAATCAATATAGTTTTTGAATGTAATTCTCTGAATTGTGGCATGAATGTTCACATCTGAAAGATTTAAGATAAAAGTCAATATTGACATAAGAAACAACAATACTTCAATCATACTAACAAAGCTATCATGTCTTCTCAAAATACTATGCCTAAAGAAAGTTATCCCTACAAAATCATATAGTGTTGACTATGCTCCCTCGTTATCACACAAAAATATTCATATCATGCACAACCCCGATTTAAGCCAAGCACTTGTTTTCATTCTCTATCTTTTCAAACCTTTCAGCTTTCACGCAATACATGAGCGTGAGCCATGGATATAGCACTATGGGTGGAATAGAGGTGGTTGTGGAGAAGACAAAAAGAGAGGAAGATAGTCTCACATCGACTAGGCGTATCAACGGGCTATGGAGATGCCCATCAATAGATATCAATGTGAGTGAGTAGGGATTGCCATGCAACGGATGCACTAGAGCTAAATATGAATGAAAGCTCAACAAAAGAAACTAGTGGGTGTGCATCCAACTTGCTTGCTCACGAAGACCTAGGGCATTTGACGAAGCCCATCATTGGAATATACAAGCCAAGTTCTATAACAAAAATTCCCACTAGTATATGAAAGTGACTAAGCATGAGACTCTCTACAATGAAGAACATGGTGCTACTTTGAAGCACAGGTGTGGAAAAGAAGATAGTAGCAATTGTCGCTTTTTGTTTTTTTTTCTTTGGCCTTTTTTTTGCGGAGGGGCTTTATAGATTTCGCCTTTCCTCCCATGGGACAATGCTCTAATAATGATGATCATCACACTTTCATTACAACACGATATTACAACTCGATACTACAAGAACAAAGTATGACTCTATATGAATGCCTCTGACGGTGTACCGGTATGTCATTGAAACAAGAGTGACATGTATAAAAAATTATGCATGGTGGCATTGCCACAAATACGATGTCAACTACATGATCATGCAATGGCAATATGACAATATGATGCGTCTCATATGAACGGAACGGTGGAAAGTTGCATGGCAATATATCTTGGAATGGCTATGGAAATGTCGTGATAGGTAGGTATGGTGCCTGTTTTGAGGAACAATATGGTGGCTGTTTTGAGGAAGGATATATAGTGGGTTTATGGCACCGGCGAAAGTTGTGCGGTACAAGAGAGGCTAGCAATGGTGGAAGGGTGAGAGTGCGTATAATCCATGGACTCAACATTAGTCATAAGAACTCATATACTTATTGCAAAAATCTACGAGTCATCAAAACAAAGCAATCAACGCATGCTCCTAGGGGGAGGTTGGTAGGAGTTAACCATCACGCGCCCCCGACCTCCACACAAAGGTTGGCACTCTACAAATACCCGATGCTCTAACTTCGTCACATAGTGGTTCACCATACGTGCATGCTACGTGAATCACTAACCTTAACACAAGTATTTCTCAATTTCATAACAACTCCACTAGCATGACTCTAATATCACTATCCTCATGTCTCAAAACAATTATCAAGCATCCAACATCTCATTCTATTCAATGCACTTGGTGTGAAATATTTTACTACATTGAGATTGGATGTTTATCATGTGAAGACTAGTTTCTTTAGCCTAAACACATTACCAAGCTGTTTTAATAGACTCACAAATAGATATAAGTGAAGCATGAGAGTTCAAAAATTTCTACAAAATATTACCACCACCGTGGTCTAAAAGATATAAGTGAAGCGCTAGAGCAAAAACTATTCAACTCAAAAGATATAAGTGAAGCACATAGAGTGTTCTAACAATTTCTAGGTCATATTTAATTCTCTGAAATAGGTGTGTCCAGCAAGGATGATTGTGGCAAACTAACAAGCAAATACTCAAATTATACAAGACGCTCCAAGCAAAACACATATCATATTGCGAATAAAAATATAGATCCAAGTATAGTTACCGATGGATGAAGACGAAAGAGGGGATGCCTTCCCGGGGCATCCCCAAGCTTAGGCTTTTGATTATCTTGAATTTACTTGGGGTTCCATGGGCATCCCCAAGCTTAGGCCTTTGCTACTCCTTGATCCATAGTCCGACAAAGCAATACTCAAAACTTGAAAACTTCACAACACAAAACTTAGATAAAAATTCTCGTGAGCTCCGTTAGTATAAGAAAGCAAACCACTACTCAAAGGTGCATCAATGAATTCATTCTTTTTTTATATTGGTGTTAAACCTACTGTATTCCAACTTCTCTATGGTTCATGTCCGCCAATACTACTCATAGATGCATCGGAATAAGTAAACAACACACGAAAAATAGAATCTGTCAAAGACAGAACAGTCTGCAGTAATCTGCAGGTTTCGCCTACTTATGGAACTCCAAAAAATTCAAACTAAATTGGTAAATTTGCGGAAATATTCTACCAATCATCTGGAAAAATAATCAACTAAAAAGCACGCTCCAGTAAAATCCGAAGACTACTTTAGCGAGCACTAACGATTCTGTTTTTCACAGCAAGATCACATAAACTTCACACAAGTCTTCCCAAAGGTTCTACTTGGCACAAACACTAAACAAAACATGAAACCACATATAATCAGAGGCTAGATGCAATATTTATTCCCTAACAGCAACAAAAACAAAAAACAAAAAATTGGGTTGCCTCCCAACAAGCGCTATCGTTTTAAGCCCCTAGCTAGGCACGATACAAGATAAATCTAGGGAATACCATAGTGATACGATATGTCGCGAAAGCTCATCTCATATTCCCTACATTCAGCAGCAAGCTTCCTTTGTGGCAAGCAAAAGAAATCAAAAGGGCTAAATTTAATGGGACAAAATTCCCCTACATCAATCTCAGGAGGAATAGGTTCCTCTTTTGGCCCTTTGCAGTGAACAACCAATTCATCATTGTAGGCATTATTTTGGCAAAAGGTCATAAGCCTTCGCTCAAGGGAGAAGCCTAACCCATTGTTTTGAACAGCAAAGTCATCATTCAACTCAGAAATTCTATCAATCAAGACCTCAATAGGAACCGTTTTTCTAAGGTTTTCATTAAAAGCAACACGATCAGGCGATCGTAACCTCATTATTTCTTCTTGGTTGAACAAGATAGCCTCTATGGGAGGTCGACCGACATCTACCCCTAATGAGAAAAGATTTCGTTGGCCCCTTTCATGATATATCTAAATTCATGAGCCAAAAAGATAGTAGCTGCACGCTTAATAGAAGAATGCTCGATGTTGGAAAACTCCAAAAAGATTCTCTGAATACAGGGATGCATATGGATAAATTGCCTTTCAATCTCTATTATAAGCATGGATATAGCATCCGCAAAGCTACTAGTTCTGTGAAGAATAGAGCCACCCATAGTGGGCAAAGCACCGGCACAAGTAAAGAAGTCTTGAAGAACTCTTTTTCCAATGATATCACCACTACCAACCCGGAACTTCTTAATATGTAAAGTGGTAGCTTCATCCGGGGGATCAACATAGACGTTGCCCTTGACATTACTACCCTTCTCGATAGGATCGTCCCCCATCTCAGACATGAGGGCAATCAGGCAAGAAACAGCACACGAGCAAACAAGAAGCAAGCGAACAGTAAACACACGGCGGAAGAAGGGCAAATAAAAAGGCAAGGGTGAAGTGGGGGAGAGGAAAATGAGAGGCAAAAAATGTAATGCGAAGCATAAGGGTTTGTGATAGGTACTTGGTATATGAATTTTTCGTAAGCCTCCCCGCCAACGGCGCCAGAAATTCTTCTTGCTACTTCTGGAGCTTGCATTGTATTCCCTTGAAGAGGAAAGGGTGATGCAGCACAGTAGCGTAAGAATTTCCCTCAGTTTTTGAGAACCAAGGTATCAATCAAGTAGGAGACCACGCGTGAGTCCCTCGCACCTGCACAAACAAATAAGAACTTCGCAGCCAACGCGATAAGGGGTTGTCAATCCCTTTACGGTCACTTACGAAAGTGAGATATGATAGAGATGATAGTTTATATTTTTGGTATTTTTAGTTTATAAGAACAGCAAATAAAAGCGGTAAAAGTAAAGTAGATGTAGATTGATATGATGAGAATAGACCCGGGGGCCAAAGTTTTCTCTAGTGGCTTCTCTCATGATAGCGATATTCTACGGCGGGTAAACAAATTACTGTCGAGCAATTGATAGAAAAGCGAATAATTATGGGACTATCTAGGCATGATTATTGTATATAGGCATCACGTCCGAGACAAGTAGACCGACTCATGCCTGCATCTACTACTATTACTCCACACATCGACCGCTATCCAGCATGCATCTTGTGTATTGAGTTCATAAGAACAGAGTAACGCCTTAAGCAAGATGACATGATGTAGAGGGATAAACTCAAGCAATATGATATAAACCCCATCTTTTTATCCTCGATGGCAAAAATACAATACGTGCCTTGCTGCCCCTACTATCACTGGGAAAGCACACCGCAAGATTGAACCCAAAGCCAAGCACTTCTCCCATTGCAAGAACTATAGATCTAGTAGGCCAAACCAAACCAATAATTCGAAGAGACTTGCAAGGATATTATGAGCACACATAAAAAGTCCGGAGAAGAACCAAATATCTTTCATAGATAACCTTGATCATAAACTCACAATTCATCGGATCACGACAAACACACCGCAAAGAGAGATTACATCGAATAGATCTCCTCGAAGACCGAGGAGAACTTTGTATTGAGATCTAGAGAGAGAAGAAGCCATCTAGATACTAGCTATGGACCCGAAGGTCTGTGGTAAACTACTCACAACTCATGGTGAGGGCGATGATGATGATGAAGAAGAAGAACTCCGTGATGGATCCCCCTCCGCTGGAGCTCCGGAACAGGCTCCAAGATGGGATCTCCACGGGAACAGAAGGTATGGCGGTGGAATTAGGGGTTTCTCTGTGTCCACGGACTTTCTAGGGTACGTAGACTTATATAGGAAGAAGGAGGGCACCAGGGGACACTCGAGGGGCCATGAGGCACGGGGGCGCGCCCTGGGAAGGGGGGCGTGCCCCGCACCCTCGTGGGCCAGCCCTCGATCCCTTGATGTGGTTCTCAAGCTCCGGGTGCGTGATTTTCTCCAAAAATATCTCTCGCGAAGGTTTCATTCCATTTGTACTCCGTTTGATATTCTTTTTCTGCAAAACCCTGAAACAGACCAAAAACAGCAATCTCGACAGGGCCTTTGTGTTAGTAGGTTAGTTCCAAAAATGATATAAAAGTGAATGATAAAGCCCATTAACCATCCAAGACTTCATAAATAATAGCATGGAACAATCAAAAATTATAGATACTTTGGAGACGTATCAATGTAGAAGGATAAGCTCAAGCAATATGATATAAACCCCGTCATTTTATCCTCGATGGCAACAATACAATACGTGCCTTGCTGCGCCTGCTGTCACTGGGAAAGGACACCACAAGATTGAACCCAAAGCCAAGCGCTTCTCCCATTGCAAGAACTATAGATCTAGTAGGCCAAACCAAACCAATAATCCAAAGAGACTTGCATGGATATTATAATCATACATAAAAGATTTCAGAAAAGAATCAAATATTTCTCATAGATAATCTTGATCATAAACCCACAATTCATTGGATCTTGACAAACACACCGCAAAAATATTACATCGAATAGATCTCCTCGAAGATCGAGGAGAACTTGGTATTGAGATCCAAAAAGAGAGAAGAGGCCATCTAGCTAATAACTATGGACACGAAGGTCTGTGGTAAACTACTCACAACTCATTGGTGAAGCTATGGCGTTGATGTAGAAGCACTCCATGGTAGATCCCCCCTCCGGCAGAGCTCCGGAACAAACCCCAAGATGGGATCTCACGGGAACAGAAGGTTGCGGCGGTCGAATTAGGGTTTTCTCTGTTGCCTCGATGTTTTCAGGGTACATGGATGTATATAGGAGGAAGGAGGGCATCGGGGGAGCCAGAGGGGGCCCACGAGGGTGGGGGCGCACCCTGTAGGAGGGGGTGCGCCCTGGACCCTCGTGGCCGCCTCCTTCGTTCCCTCGCGTGTACTCCAAGTCTTCCGTGAAGATATTGTTCCAAAAGTAACTCTCCCGAAGGTTTCATTCCGTTTGGACTCCGTTTGATATTCCTTTTCTGCGAAACCCTGAAATAGGCAAAAAAACAACAATCTGCACTGGGCCTTGGGTTAGTAGGTTAGTCCCGAAAATAATATATAAGTGTATAATAAAGCCCATTAAACATCCAAAACATAATATATAATAGCATGAAACAATAAAAAATAATAGATACGTTGGAGACGTACCAAGCATCCCCAAGCTTAATTCCTGCTCGTCCTCGAGTAGGTAAATGATAAAAACAGAATTTTTGATGTGGAATGCTAACTAACATGATTCTCAATGTAATTCTCTTTGTTGTGGCATGAATGTTCAGATCCGAAAGATTCAAGATAAAAGTTCAAATTGACATAAGAATAATAATACTTCAAGCATACTAACAAAGCAATCATGTCTTCTCAAAATAACATGGCCAAAGAAAGTTCATCCCTACAAAATCATATAGTTAGGCTATGCTCCATCTTCGTCACACAAAATATTCCAATCATGCACAACCCCGATTTCAGCCAAGCACTTGTTTCATACTTTAATTTTTTCAAACTCTTTCAACTTTCACGCAATATATGAGCGTGAGCCATGGACATAGCACTATGGGTGGAATAGAGTGGTGGTTGTGCAGAAGACAAAAAGAGGAAGATGGTCTCACATCAACTAATGCTCTAATAATGATGATCATCACACTTAAATTGATTTACAACTCGATATTACAACTCGATACTAGAACAAAGTATGACTCTATATGAATGCCTCCGGCGGTGTACCGGGATGTGCAATGAATCAAGAGTGACATGTATGAAAAAATTATGCATGGTGGCCTAGCCACAAATACGATGTCAACTACATGATCATGCATGGCAATATGACAATGATAAAGTGTGTCATAGCAAACGAAATGGTGGAAAGTTGCATGGCAATATATCTCGGGATGGCCATGATAGATAGGTATGGTGGCTGTTTTGAGGAAGGTATATGGTGGGTGTATGGTACCGGCGAAAGTTGCGCGGTACGAGAGAGGCTAGCAATGGTGGAAGGGTGAGAGTGCGTATAATCCATGGACTCAACATTAGTCATAAAGAACTCACATACTTATTGCAAAAATCTACCATTCATCAAAACATAGTACTACACGCATGCTCCTAGGGGGGAGGTTGGTAGGAGTTAACCATCACGCGCCCCCGACCTCCACACAAAGGATGACACTCAATGAAATACCTCATGCTTCAAATTTGTCACACAACGGTTACCATACGTGCATGCTACGGGACTTGGGAACCTCAACACAAGTATTTCTCAAATTCACAACTAATCTACTAGCATGACTCTAATATCACCATCCTCATATCTCAAAACAATCATCAAGTATCAAACTTCTCATAGTATTCAATGCACTTTATGTGAAAGTTTTTACTATACTCATCTTGGATGCCTATCATATTAGGACTAGTTTTATAACCAAAGCACATTACCATGTTGTTCTAAAAGACTCTCAAATATATATAAGTGAAGCATGAGAGATCAACAATTTATACAAAATAAAACCACCACCGTGCTCTAAAAGATATAAGTGAAGCACTAGAGCAAAACTATCTAGCTCAAAAGATATGAGTGAAGCACATAGAGTATTCTAATAAATTCTAAACCATATTTATCTCTCTCAAAAAGGTGTGTCCAGCAAGGATGATTGTGGCAAACTAAAAATCAAAGACTCAAATCATACATGACGCTCCAAGCAAAACACATATCATGTGGTGAATAAAAATATAGTCCCGAGAATAGTTACTGATAGATGAAGACGAAAGAGGGGATGCTGTCGGGGGAAACTGTCCGCCACGAACACCTATGGGAACGGAGCCCCTTGTCTGTGCGGTACGAGGGCGGAGGGAGCACGAAGAGCAGATCGTGGCGAGCACGCGGGCAGCTTTACCCAGGTTCGGGCCGCGGTAGACGCGTAAAACCCTACTCCTGCTTAGTTGTGTATTGAGTTGGAGAGCTCGGGAGCTTGAAGAAGCAGCTACACCGAGCGTATGAGCGATCTAGGTTCCCAACCCCCTCCACGTTGTGCATGGGCCTCCTTTTATAGTACAAGGGGTCACCGACAGGTGTCAACGTAGGAGAAAGGGGTAAAAACGTAAAAGAGGTGGTAGTTGTAACAGTGCGGGAACAGTGGAGCTACAGTGCGCGAACAGTGGTCGCTACCTACTTTGACAGTGGGGGACAAGGGCATTCAATGCCCGTCGCCGTCGACCCCAAAAGCTCCCGCCCTTGCGTCTCCGTCTGCCACGGCGATGGATCCACCATCGTGGAGTGCCACCGTGTCCCCCAGGCTGCACAGCCATCCGCCACGCGTCCCTGGATAGGCCCCAGGGCGACGCGTGGGCCGATGAGCTGGAGCGCGGGCACACAGCGCAACTCTCCCGGCAAGCACCTTGCCGGGGTCTTGATCTTGCCGGGCCCGGGAGCTTGCCGCTCCCCGGGCCCTCGCCGGGACGCACATAGCGCCAAGGCGTGTCTTCTATGATGGAATCTTATAGTCTTCCTGGCAAGCTCCTCTTGCCAGGGCCTTGCGTGAGTGAGATAACCTTGAGCCTGGTACGGCCTTCCCGGCAAGCTCCACTTGCCGGGGTCTTGATCTTCTGTCTTGTATACTTTGTTTTTGAATGGTTTGATATGGAGCAGGAAGGTCTCCGGCGAACGCGTGGTAAACCCTGCCGCGGGAAGCTGCAACTGCCCGTGCACAAGTTGGGGTACTGAGGTACCCCTACCTTAGTACACCGACAGGAGCCCCCGGGCCTGGGCCACACACGGTGCCGAGCGCTGTTGGGCCAGGCCCAAAGCAGTGCACGGGCACACGCGGCCCACGGCGCGCCGAATCCACTTCCGTATCCGCCGCATCCCCCTGTAACGGCACGCGTCGATTGCGGCGTCGTGGGATGGGACGTGCCCACGTTCTCTTAATGGAGAGAGCGAAACGCCCCCCACTTCCCCATAAAAGCAGAGGAAGCAGGAGCGATTCCCCTCCTTGCGCTTTCATTGCATCTTCTTCTTCCTCCAGAGATCCCCTTTGCGCTCCGCCTCCACACCTCCGCCGCAGCCGTTTCC
>LR738711.1:113535121-113559472 GCA_902687465.1 Secale cereale
CCCCCTCCCTTCCTCCGCCGCCTCCGCCATGGCCCCGAAGACCGAGAAGGCAAAGGCGGAGAAAGCCAAGAGGGAGAAGTCGGAGCAAGCAGCGAAGCTTACCGCGTACCGGAAGCGGAACCTCGTCTTCCCGTTGAAGCTCGGCGCGCGGGAGCTCTGGAACAAGTATTACTTGTTCTGGGCCAAGGAAACCAAGGCGCACCCCCACACTCGAGCTTATCCGGCCGCCGCCAAGGACAACTACCCCGGCGGGTACTATTTCTTCGCAGTCTTCTTTCACTGCGGTCTTTGCCCTCCTTTCTCTGATTTCTTCGGCGACATCATGCACACCTATGGCTTCCACCTTCTTGACTTCACCCCCAACGCCATCCTCACAATGGCGGTTTTCGCACACATGTGCGAAAACTTCATAGGAATCCACCCAAACGTAGCGCTGTTTAGGCACTTCATCACTCCTAGAGCAGAGGCCGGCGCCCCCCTCTCCGGAGGAATTTCTTGGGTATTTCGTCTGAATAAGAAGGAGTCGTACTTGCCGGGGGAGCTCCGCGGCAAGTGGGAGGAGTGGCGTGCAGACTGGTGCTGGATCGTCGAGGACGAGCCGCAGCCCTTCACCGCGCCGCGCACAACGCCCATCGTGCGCGGCAGGGATTGGAGCGAGATTGACTCGGACGACATCAAGCTCGACATCGCCCTCATCCCGATTCTTCGTCTTCGGGTAGCAAGGCTGTCCGTTGCAGAAGTAGGCGCAGACTTCCTCCGCCGCCGCATCGCCCCTCTCCAAGACAGGAAAAGGCCGGCCTGGGAGTACGGCAACGCAGCGGATATAATGAGGCTGCACCCCGGGCTGAACTTCAACTTCACGACGCTGGAGCTGAAGGGGATGGTCCGGGAACTCTTCAAATATGACCCGGCCCACCCTGAGTGGTTCAGACCTCCCCGGGGAGTGGTGCCCCTCTGCAACAGCACAGTCCGGGACCGTCTTTGCGCCATGATGCCCGCGTGTGATTCGCACGGCGTGGACCGCACGTGGATTCCGCCCAAGCCCATAGACGTCCTCAGCTTCTTCGACAACCTTGTGGAGGTGGCGAAGAACAAGGATGACATCAAGGAGCACACGCGGGACACCACGGACCAGGAGCTTGCATATATGGCTTCTCGGGCTGAAGAGGCCGCTGCAGCCGCAGCGGCAGGAGATTTTGGGTATACACCCGATGAGGCAGAGGCTGCGGATGCGTCCTGCCAAGCGGAGGAGGCGGAGATCCGCAGACTGCTGCAACTTCCTCCGACGCGCTCGCCGGGGTCCCCTCTCTGAGGCACTCCGAGATCCCCGGAATCGCGGCCGAGGCCGCGGCAAGAGGTGGCGCTGCCGGAGGGAACAGAGGCGCCGCAGGGAGCGGAGGCGCCGCAGGGAGCGGAGGCGCCAAAGGAAAAGGGGCCGCAGCGCAGGGCGCTGGGCCCAGCAAGCCAGCCGGGGAGGAGGAGGAGGAGGAGGCCGAGGCCGTCGAGGACTCCGACGGATCTACGGAGCTCTACGCCGACGACCTCTCCTCGTCGGAGACCTCCCCGCCCCCGGCAAGCCCTAGGCGGTCTCCACTGAAGCGTCTTCGCAGGACGGCGACGGGAGCGAGGGCGCAGGCGCCCCGGCAACAACCAGCTCGCCGGGCAGCGCAAGCTTCCCGGGGAAGCCAAGCTGCGCCGGGGGCGACCGGCGCACCAGCCACGGCGGAGGCGGCCCGCGCGCAGGAGTCTTCACAGAGCGGAGCGGCGGCTCCGCCCGCTCCCCGGGCTCCGGCTACCACAGGGGCTGGGTCTTCGCAGCCCCCAGCCCCAGGGACCGCCAAGCGCCCAAGGGAATCTTCGTCTTCCGCTCCTCGTGCAGACGCGCCCCAGGTGGAGTATGACTTCTCCGCCTTGAGCGAGGACGACGAGGAGGATCAGGAGTAAGAATCCGAGATCTTACACCTTCTCAAGTTTCGTCTTGATTATTGTTGATGCTAATTTTGTGTGTTGCTTTGATTTCAGGACCTTGGTTCAGCGCGTGGCGAAGAAAGCCAGGGCGCCTGTGGTCGAGGTCGTGGAAGACTCGGCCACCGCGGCAACTGGGGACGTGCCGGAGCCGAGCCTGCCGGACCCGAGCGCTGCTCCGAGGAGCAGCCCCCAGCGCAGCCCCCAGCGTAAGTCTGGGTTCCATCCTTCCGCTCGTCGGGGTGCGCTTGGAGATTTTATCTTGTTCTAAAATCTTGATGTCTTTGTCTTGACTTGTGCAGAGGTGGAGCCACAGCGGCAAGAGCGTCCGGAGACCGCCCCCGAGGAGCCGCAGGCCCCGCCGTCCCCGCCAAGGCCGAACTCCCCGGCAAGGGAGAGCGCTCCGCCAAGGGCGGGTACTCCGCCAAGGGCGAGTACCCCGCCAAGGGCGAGCAGCCCGGCGAGGGAGGCCACTCCGCCAAGGCAGAGCTCCCCGGCGAGGGAGCCCGCCGCTGATGACGTCCGCCAAGGTAGGCTCTATAACTTGTCTTCTTGGCGTTGTCTCTTTTTGGATTTTTGCTTGAACTTCTTTTTCTTCTTCTTCTTCTAGATCCTCCTCCCCCCGAGCACATGGAGACGGAAGTCATCAACATCGAGGAGGAGGAGGGCGCGCAGGGCGGCGGCGGCGACGTCCCTGTCGCCGAGGACACGGCGGGAGCCGCCGAGCCAGCTGCGCAGGAGACCGCTCCGGCTGCGGACGCAGCGGCCGGGGAGGGGGACGGCGACCGCACCGCCGGCCCGGAGGTGGCGGGAGCATCAAGTGCTGCGCCGGCCGCCGACCCCTCCGTCGGGAAGGAGCAGGCCGGCTATTATCTCCAAGACCCCAACGACGTCTTCATCCAGGTGCCGTGGGGGTCTTCGTCGCGAGCTCCCGCGGAGGGCGAGGCCTTTGATGGGGAGATCTTCGCCTCCGCGGGCTTGAAGATCGTCGAGGCGCCCGGCGGAAGCGACGGGCCCGAGGAGGAAAAGCTACTCCACCAGGTCCTGGCCCTTTACCGGGCCAGGCAGGCGAAGCTTGCTTCCCGGGAGGCCCTTGCCGCCAAGGCCGCCGCGGAGATGGAGAGGCGTGTGGCGGAGCTCAGCGCCGCCAACCAGGCTGCCCTCCGCGAGGTGGCGGAGGAGCGCGAGCGACTCGCCGGCGAATACCAGGAGTGGGTGCTGGAGAAGGTTGAGGCTGAAGAGCAGCAGCGGCTCGCCGGGGTGGAGCTGTCCCGGCGAGAAGGAGAACTCGCCCAGCGGAAGGTCAACCTCGACTCCCACGAGGAAGACCTTGCCGCTCGGGAGGAGGCCCTTGGCGGGGAGCTGAAGAAGGCGAAAGCCGCCGCGGCTGCCGCGGAGACCGCCAAGGAGGAGCTTGCCGCCAAAGTCGCGCAGCTGGAGAAGTCGCTGAAGGTGAGCGCGGAGAAGGTCGCCGCGCTCATCACGGAGCGTGAGAAGGACGCCCACACCAATTCAGAACTCCAGGTGCGTCTCTCTGAGAGGGGCGACGAGTTGAAGGCCGCCAAGGACTCCATCGAGGACTTGGAGTTGAAGGTCTCTACACTGAAGGATTCACTCGACGCTGCCCGGGCTCGGGAGACCAAGTTGAAGGAGGAGCTCCGCAAGGAGCGGACCTTAGTGGACAGCGCCAACAAAGCGGCTGAGCTCTTCCGCCGTACCGTTGAGGTATGGACCGAGGACTTAGTATCTTGTGCGTCCAACATCGACCAGGAGCTGCTGGCGTTGAAGCTGGAGCACCTCATCTACTCCCCGGATCCAAACCTCCCTCACAGCGCCAAGCTCAGCCTCTTCTTCAGGGGAATCGCGCCGGCCCTTGCAGATCTGCGGAAGAAGATCCCCGCGCAACTGGCCGAGGAGACGCGCCTGCTCTGCACGGGAACCTTGGAGCGCGTGCTGACGAAGATCGTGTACCGCAATCTGGGCATAAACCTCACCAACGTTCTTCGCAGCTTGCCGGCTGACGCGGACATGGAGGCTCTGAAGGAGCAGGTCGCCCACATCATTGCCAAGGTGGCTAAGATCTCCAGGATCGAGGGCGGCCGCGTAGACTAGGCCTCCTTTATCTTTATCTCTTTTTGTTGCTGCATAGGGTGTTATGAACTCATTAATCATTGCGACAAGTTATCTTTTGTAAGATATTTATCTCATTTTGATCAATCAGTGCAATGTTATCTTCCTTGTCTCAGTCCTTTGCTTTGTATGCTTTTCACCCCCGGGAGCTTGCCGGCAAGGGGCCCTTGCCGCGAGCGCTGAGTGCTGGACTCTGAGCAGCCTGCTGGCCAAGGTCTCACCGGCAAGCAACCTCGCCGCAGCTAGTCGCAACGCACTTAGCTTGCTGAGCGTACTCGGAAACGAAGCAAGGGCGCGACACTTGTCGCAGCTCACTTAAATCGTTGAGCGTACTCGGAAACAAGATAAGGGTGCGGCGAGCTACGGGTAGGTTCCTCCGCGCACAGGTTTTCCATACAAAGTGTGGATGTTCAAGGAAGACAACTAAAAATTTAAAATTTGAACTGGTCAAATTCTAATAACTTAGCTTTCATATATTGCTTGCTTCCCGGTAAGGCTTCTCTTTCTTGAACAGCACTTGGTTCACCTTCCATCTCCTTCCCCCCCCGGCAAACTTGTGCGCGAGGAACATTCCTTCTGCTTAAGAGGCAAAGAAGAAAAGAGGGACAAGTACATGGCCTTTCGGCGTGCTAATGCTTACCGGATGTGTATGTTGCACAATATGCCAAATAACACATGCAAATAACAAAGAAAAGCGTGCAAAAGGCAATCAGCGCAAAACACAAAAACTTTACTGATGCACGGGGTCTGCGCCCGGCTTTGTACAAAGGGTTACATGCAACAGCGGCAAAGCTTGTACAAAAGGTGGTTGCCGGAGCGGATCACGGCAACCGCGCCTTATGGGTGAAACTTGCGAAGATGCTCTATGTTCCAGGAGTTGCTCACCGGTAAGCCTTCTTCGGTCTCGAGGCGGACAGCGCCGGGCCTCGTAACTTGTCTCACCCGATAAGGGCCTTCCCACTTCGGCGTCAACTTGTTGGAATTCTTGGCGGACTGAACACGCCGAAGAACAAGGTCGCCTTCCTCGAGACTCCTGGCCCTGACCTTGCGGCTATGATAGCGGCGCAAGGCTTGCTGGTATCGAGCAGCTCGTACAGCAGCCTGGAGACGTCCCTCCTCGAGGAGCAATGCATCATCTTGCCGCAGTTGCTCTTGCTCGAGCTCGTCATAAGCGAGCACTCGAGGAGATCCGTATACGAGTTCCGTGGGGAGAACTGCCTCTGCTCCATAGACTAGAGCAAAGGGTGTCTGTCCGGTGGCTCGACTTGGTGTCGTTCTGATTGACCAAAGAGCCGCCGGTAGCTCCTCTATCCAATTTCTTCCGCACTTGCGCAGCCTGTCAAAGGTCCTCGTCTTGAGCCCGCGCAGCACTTCAGCATTAGCCCTCTCCGCTTGACCGTTGCTCCTCGGGTGAGCAACAGAAGCGAAACAGACCTTGGCACCAAGGTCTTGGACGTACTGCATGAAGGTGCGACTAGTGAATTGTGTACCGTTGTCGGTGATGATCCTGTTAGGGATTCCGAAACGGCAAACAATCGACCTGAAGAACCTGACTGCTGACTGTGCTGTCACCTTTCTCACTGGCTCCACTTCTGGCCACTTTGTGAACTTCTCGATTGCAACGTACAAGTACTCAAAGCCCCCGACGGCTCGGGGGAAGGGGTCGAGGATATCGAGCCCCCAGACCGAGAAGGGCCAGGACAAAGGGATTGTTTGGAGAGCTTGAGCTGGCTGATGAATCTGCTTCGCATGGAACTGGCACGCTTCACACTTGGTTACTAGTGTAGTTGCATCTTGGAGGGCTTCTTGCCAGAAGAACCCTTGCCGGAAAGCTTTCCCGGCAAGCGCCCTTGCGCCAATGTGGTGGCCGCATATGCCTCCGTGTATTTCTGCCAACAGCTTCTGTCCATCTTCCCTGGAGATGCACTTCAATCTGACACCATTGAGCCTTCTTCTGTACAGCTCGTTATCCACGAACTGGTACATACTTGACTGCCTGGTTATCTTCTCTATTTCTTCTGGGTCGTCGGGAAGTTCTCCAGTTTGAAGAAAACGGACGATCTGCTGCGCCCATGCCGGAGCCTGAGGCTCGACGGCAAGGACTAAAGGCTCGAGGGCCGCTGCGGGAACCTCAGCTTCTACGGCAAGGACCTCTGGTTCTGCCGGAGCTGATGGTCCCCCGGCAAGCTCGCCGGGGCGAGGCTTGTCGGGAACACTTGCTTCAACTGTACAGACCTGAGGATCTGCAGGAGCAAACTGTTCCTCAGCGTTCTGGTTGTTGATCTTGGGGACCTTGGCGGCGGTTTCTGGAAGATCCGCCGGCAAGTAGTCGCCGGAGACCAACTTTCTCTTCTTGGACTGCCCAATTGATGGTGTAACGGATGGTTGAGTCAGCTTGAGCAAAAAGGTCCCTGGTTCCACAGGTAACTTCATCGAAGCACACTTTGAGAGGCCATCTGCAATTTCATTCTGAACTCTCGGGACGTGCTCCATCTGCAGACCTTCAAAGTGCTCCTCAAGCTTCCTCACTTCATCGACATAAGCTTCCATCAAAGGGCTCTGATAGCTCTTGTTAACTTGCCAGACCACCAACTGAGAATCTCCCCGCACAATCAGCTTCCTGATCCCAAGTTCGGCCGCAATTCTGAGGCTGCCAAGCAAGCCTTCATATTCAGCAGTATTGTTTGTCGCTTGCTCCCTGGGAAAGTGCATCTGGATAACATATTTGAGGTGCTCTCCGGTGGGCGCGATGAGTACCACGCCAGCACCGGCGCCTTGCAGCGAGAAGGCACCATCAAAATACATTACCCATTCACTTGTCGCTTCTTGTACGGGCGCACTTGCTTCTTGGACTTCTTCATCGGGTGTTGGGGTCCACTCAGCTATGAATTCTGCCAAAGCTCGGCTCTGTATGGTTGAAGTACTTTCAAACTTGGGTCCAAAGCTCGACAGCTCCAGTGCCCACTCAACGATCCTGCCTGTTGCTTCTGGATTGTGTAATATCCTCTTCAGCGGAAAGCGAGTGACCACTGTTATCTCATGTGCTTGGAAGTAATGGCGCAGCTTTCTCGAGGCCATGATGAGGCCGAAAAGCAACTTTTGTACACCAGAGTATCTTGATCTAGCTCCCTGGAGAAGAGAACTTACAAAATACACTGGGCGCTGCACCATCTTCTTTCGCACTTCTTCCTGTTCCTGCGCAGAGCTGTCCTTGTCGGGGCCAGAGCTTGCCGGAGCAGCCCCCTGCTTGTCGCTGGATTCGCTTGCCGGTGGTGCCGATTCCTCGTCGGACTCCCTCTCCACTACTAACGCAGCACTAACCACCTGGTTGGTTGCCGCTAGGTATAGCAACAACTTTTCCTGTGGTCTAGGTGCGACAAGTATTGGAGTGGAGGACAGGTACCGTTTCAAATCCTGCAGCGCTGCCTCCGCTTCCGGAGTCCACTTCATGGGACCTGCCTTCTTCAAGATTTTGAAGAAAGGTAGGGCGCGTTCTGCAGACTTTGAAATGAACCTACTGAGGGCAGCCACACAACCTGCAAGCCTTCTGACATCCTTGACGCGCTTTGGGGCCTCTATCTGCTCAATGGCTTTAATCTTGTCGGGGTTGGCTTCAATCCCCCTTTGTGACACAAAGAACCCGAGAAGCTTGCCGGAGGGGACTCCAAAGACGCACTTCTCGGGGTTCAACTTGAGCTGGATCTTGCGCAGGTTCTGAAATGTTTCCTCCAAATCTTGGACCAGGGTATCCTTGCTCTTGCTCTTCACCACGATGTCATCCATGTAAGCCTCTACATTTCTGTGGATCTGTGGCTCAAAAGCAGTGTATACTACCCTTGCAAAGGTTGAGCCTGCATTCTTCAATCCAAACGGCATGCGTATGAAGCAATAAGTGCCACATGGAGTGATAAATGCAGTCTTCTCTTCATCCTCTTTGGCCATGAAAATCTGATGATAGCCTGAATATGCATCAAGAAAACAGAGTAGTTCACATCCGGCAGTGGAGTCAACGATCTGGTCAATGCGCGGCAAAGGGAATGGATCCTTGGGACATGCTTTATTCACATCGGTGAAGTCTATTCACAGTCTCCACTTCCCATTGGCCTTGCGCACGACGACTGGGTTTGCCAACCACGTCGGATGGATCACACCTCTAACTAGGCCTGCTGCCTCTAGCTTCTTGATTTCTTCGTTGATGAATTCTTGGCGCTCCACGGCTTGCTTCCTCACTTTCTGCTTGATGGGCCGCGCATGAGGACAAACAGCAAGCTTGTGCTCAATTACCTTCCTGGGAACACCAGGGATGTCAGATGGTTGCCAGGCAAACACATCGACATTCGCCCGCAGGAAGGCAACGAGCGCGCTTTCCTATTTGCTGTCAAGTGTGGCACTGATGGTGAAGGTACCACCAGTGCCGTCCTCCTTGGCGGACACCTTCTTGGTTGCCGGAGGAGCGGCCATCCCTTTCTTACACTTGCCGGTGGAGCTCGATGGGACGTCCTCGACGGCAGCGCAGCACTCCGAAGAGGTGCGGTTGCCGGAGTGGGCCCCAGAGCACTTGCCGGACTTGGTCTTCGTCTTCTTCCCCCCGGGAGCTTCAGCGGCAAGTGTGTCTTTCTCTGCCGCGGCTGCCGCATCCCGGTAGATCTTGTCGGCGCAGACAAGCGCATCTTTCTTGTCGCCGTGGACAGTGATGACGCTTATCGGCCCCAGCATCTTGAGTACGTTGTAGGCATGGTGGGAAGCTGCCATGAACTTGGCGAGGGCGGGACGGCCGAGTATTCCATTGTATGGCAATGGAATATCGGCGACGTCGAAAGTAATGCGCTCAGTCCTAAAGTTGAGCTCCCCGCCAAAGGTCACCGGCAGAGTGATCTTCCCCTTGGGCTTGCTCCTTCCCGGGTTGATTCCTTGGAAAGAACCGGTCTCTTCGAGCTCGCCATCCGGAATTTGGAGTTTCTTGATCATAGCAGAGGAGATCAAGTTCAGCCCGGCCCCGCCGTCAACCAACATTTTGGTGACCTTGAGGTTGCGGATGGTGGGTGAGACCAGCATCGGCAAGCACCCGACCGCAGTGGTGCGGTCAGGGAGATCCTCAAGATCAAAAATGATGGGCGTGCTGGACCATTTGAGGAGCCTGCGTGACTCCACGGGCGGCTCTGCTGCATTCACCTCACGCACCCACTGCTTTAGCTGGCGGTGGGAGGTGTGCAGAGAGGCGCCACCGTCGACGCACAGGACCTCCGTGGCCTTCTGGAACTCCTGCTCGCTGTTATCCTCGTCCTCCATGTCTTCGTCGTCGTCTTCTTCATCCTTGTCGCGGCCCCGGGGAGGTCGATCTCCTTGCCGCTGCTTGGCCTTGCCGCGGCGTCCTCCCCGGCCATTGAATGGCCGCTTCTTGCTTGGCTCTTCCCCGCCACCTTGGGCCTTCTCCTTGTCGCGCCTCTCGTACTCAGCTTTCTGCTGCTCGACGAGGTACTCGACGCGCTTGCAGTTGGAGAGATCGTGGCCCTTGGTGCGGTGGATCTTGCAGTATTGCTTGTCGGAGCCGTCCTGCTTGTCGGCCGCCGCTACAGGGGCAGGCTCCTTGCCGGAGCCGCCAGCCTGCGTTTGCTTGGCGGGAGCCTCCTTGCTGGACTTCTCGACGGCAAGCACTTCCTTCTTGTTCTTCTTTCTGTTGTTCCGCCGCCGGCTCTTCTTTGCCGGGGCGGCGTCGTCGCTGTCGCTTCCTCCTGCGCCAGCATCCTCCCCGGGGAGTCTCCTCCCCTCTTCTGCGCGTGCGCACTTATCAGCCAGAGCATAGAGCTCGCTGACATCCCGAATCTTGGTCATCGCCATCTCTTCACGCATGCGGCGGTTACGCACGTTCTGGTGGAACGCGCTGATAACCGCGGCAGGGTGAACGTCGGGGATGTTGTGCTGTACACGGCTGAAGCGTTGGATGTACTTGCGCAGGGATTCCCCTTCCTTCTGTGCCAGAATGTGGGGATCGCTCTCCTGGCCATGGGGTTTGTGGCCGCCGGTGAAGGCGCCAACAAACTGGTGGCAAAGGTCTGCCCAAGAAGAAATGGAACCTTCCGGCAAGTGCATAAGCCAAGAACGAACGTTCGGCTTAAGCACGAGCGGGGAGTAATTTGCCAAAATCTTCTCGTCGCGCCCCCCGGCAGCCTGCACCGCGATGGTGTAGACACTGAGGAATTCCGAGGGGTGCGTCTTGCCGTCGTACTTCTCCGGTACGTCGGGCTTGAAGTTCTTCATGCTGGGCCACTGGACGCGCCGCAGCTCGCGGGTGAACGCAGGGCAGCCTGCCGCGTACGGCAAGTCGCCTGGTTCACCGGGCGCGTGCGCGTCGACAGCGTTCCCAGCTCTCTAGTCTGATTGTCGCCGAGCTTCTCGGCGGCGCTCGATTGTGGTCCGAGCGTCTTCTTGTTGCCGGTTGTCGAGGACCTGGCGCTGATCCCGACGAGCCCGCGGATCCGACGAGGCCGTGGAGCCGTCGTCGGCGTTGTTCCGGCGGGGCGGCGTCTTCTGCTTCTGCGGCTGGGAGTGCACGGTGGTTGCACCCCCAGCAGTCTTGTCGCCGTCGGCCTTCGTCTTCTCAGCTTGCCGCGGCCGCGAGGTCGCCGGCTGCTGTGGAGAATCGTTGTTGGCGAAGGCGATCAGGCTCTGGATGGTGGCCCTCCAGTCTTCGGCCTTGTCCGCCGCTGGAGGGAAATCGAGGAGCAGTTGCGCCCTTGCGAGCGCTTCCGCTGGAGTGGAGGGGAGCGGGGGCGAACGGTGCGAGGAGCGGGATATGCTCGGACTTCTAACAGCGTTAGAAGGAGCAGGGTCCCGCGCCGGCGCCTTCGCTTTGCTTGTGCCCGGACGGAGGTCCGGGGCGTCCCGCGAGCCTCCGGTTTGTCCTTGCCCCAGCAAGCGGATACCACCTCCTGTGGTATGGCGCTGCTGGGTTGTCGTGTGCTGAGATGGACGCGGCGCGTCCACGGAGACCGAGGCTCGGTCGTTCGTCCTATCCTTGGATTTGGTGGCGCCGCGAGTGTCCTCGCCGGCGACCACCCTTCCGACGGCGTCTCCCCCGCCCACCGTTGGCTCTGGTGGCGGCGGGTGAGACGCAGACGGGACTCCGACCTCCGAAGCCTTCTTCTTCGGGGCCATAGTGCTGTTGCTGATGAAGTTGCTGACGAAACTGGAGAGGTTGATGAAGATTGCGCCCGCGTGAACGCCGGATCAGGTTCGCACAACCTCGACGCCCCCTACCTGGCGCGCCAAAGATGTCGGGGGAAACTGTCCGCCACGAACACCAATGGGACCGGAGCCCCTTGTCTGTGCGGTACGAGGGCGGAGGGAGCACGAAGAGCAGATCGTGGCGAGCACGCGGGCAGCTTTACCCAGGTTCGGGCCACGGTAGACGCGTAAAACCCTACTCCTGCTTAGTTGTGTATTGAGTTGGAGAGCTCGGGAGCTTGAAGAAGCAGCTACACCGAGCGTATGAGCGATCTAGGTTCCCAACCCCCTCCACGTTGTGCATGGGCCTCCTTTTATAGTACAAGGGGTCACCGACAGGTGTCAACGTAGGAGAAAGGGGTAAAAACGTAAAAGAGGTGGTAGTTGTAACAGTGCGGGAACAGTGGAGCTACAGTGCGCGAACAGTGGTCGCTACCTACTTTGACAGTGGGGGACAAGGGCATTCAATGCCCGTCGCCGTCGACCCCAAAAGCTCCCGCCCTTGCGTCTCCGTCTGCCACGGCGATGGATCCACCATCGTGGAGTGCCACCGTGTCCCCCAGGCTGCACAGCCATCCGCCACGCGTCCCTGGATAGGCCCCAGGGCGACGCGTGGGCCGATGAGCTGGAGCGCGGGCACACGGCGCAACTCTCCCGGCAAGCACCTTGCCGGGGTCTTGATCTTGCTGGGTCCGGGAGCTTGCCGCTCCCCGGGCCCTCGCCGGGACGCACATAGCGCCAAGGCGTGTCTTCTATGATGGAATCTTCTAGTCTTCCTGGCAAGCTCCTCTTGCCAGGGCCTTGCGTGAGTGAGATAACCTTGAGCCTGGTACGGCCTTCCCGGCAAGCTCCACTTTCCGGGGTCTTGATCTTCTGTCTTGTATACTTTGTTTTTGAATGGTTTGATATGGAGCAGGAAGGTCTCCGGCGAACGCGTGGTAAACCCTGCCGCGGGAAGCTGCAACTGCCCGTGCACAAGTTGGGGTACTGAGGTACCCCTACCTTAGTACACCGACAGATGCCTTCCCGGGGAATCCCCAAGCTTAGGCTTTTGGTTGTCCTTGAATTTTACCTTGGGGTGCCTTGGGCATCCGCATGCTTAGGCTCTCTCCACTCTTGGTTCCATAGACCATCAAATCCATAATCAAAACTTGAAAACTTGACAACACAAAACTTAGCCAAAAATCTCGTGAGCTCCATTAGTATAAGAAAACAAACCACCACTGAAAGGTACTGTAATGAACTCATTCTTTGTTTACATTGGTGTTAAACCTACTCTATTCCTACTTCTCTATGATTCATACTCCCCAATACTACTCATAGATTCATCAAAATAAGCAAACAACACACGAAAAACAGAATCTGTCAAAAATAGAACAGTCTCTAGTAATATGTAACTTTCGAATACTTCTGTAACTCTAAAAAAATGAAATAAATTGGTAAACGTGAGGAATTTTTCTATTAATCATCGGCAAAAATAATCAACTAAATAGCACTCTCCAGTAAAATATGGTAGCTAATCTCATGAGCGCTAAAAATTTTGTTTTTTACAGCATGATCATATAAACTTCACACAAGTCTTCCCAAAGGTTCTACTTGGCACAAACACTAATTAAAACACAAAACCACATCTAAACAGAAGCTAGATACAATATTTATTCCTAAACAGAAGCAAAAACAAAGAAAATAAAAATTGGTTGCCTCCCAACAAGCACTATCGTTTAACGCCCCTAGCTTGGGACGATACAAGAATAGATCTAGGTATTGCCATCTTTGGAAGGAAATTCTTCAATTAAGCACTTAGAATTCCTAGGAACTTCTTTATTCCTATTGATAATCAAACTTCTCGGCAAGAAATCAAGAAATTAATTTGTAGCAAAAGGTTCCCTTGCGAAAGTGAGAAAGTCGGGATGAACACTTATAGATTTGAGATCCGCAATTTCCTTACTAGATGATTCACCCTTATTTTTAGGAACATACATAAACTTGGACAATTTAGTGGTAGAAGGATTCGAAGCAGTTTTCATAGCAGAAAGAGCAGACCCTACATTAGTAATAATATCCTCAAGTTTATCGATTCTGGTGGAATCTTGATCTATTTTCTCTTTAACTATGGTTTCTTTTTCCTTACAAAAATTCAGAATAACTCCTACCTTGGATCCATATTGGGTAATTTGGTTGTGAATCTTCCTATCCAAATTCTCAACCAACTCTACAGTAGCAACTTCATTTTCAATGATTTCAAGCCTTTGCATAACATGTTCCAGAGTTAAAACAGTTCCATTAACAAGAAGAGGAGGTCAGCCAAATTCAGTCATGGCATTATAAGAATCAAAAGTATGGCTACCCAAGAAATTCCCTCCGGTAATGGTATCAAGAATATATCCATTCCACGGAGTTATGCCAACATAGAAATTGCGATGAAGCACGGAAGTGGAAAGCTTCCTAGTAGATTTATTTTGAGCATTGCAAATTCTAAACTAGGCATCTTTTAGATTTTCCTCCTCCCTTTGTTTAAAATTAAGAACCTCACTCTCGGGAGTATAGATAATGATAGGTGTGCTAGTCATGACAGCAAGTCAAAGCGAACGATAAACACACGGCAAAAAGAAGGGCAAATAAAACGGCAAGGGTGAAGTGGGAGAGAGGAAAATGAGAGGTATATAAATGTAATGCGAAGGATAAGGGTTTGTGATAGGTACTTGGTATATGACTTTTGCGTAAGCCTCCCCGGCCACGGTGCCAGAAATTCTTCTTGCTACTGAAGGAAATATGCCCTAGAGGCAATACTAAAGTTATTATTTATTTCCTTATATCATGATAAATGTTTATTATTCATGCTAGAATTGTATTAACCGGAAACTTACTACATGTGTGAATACATAGACAAAACAATATGTCCCTAGTATGCCTCTACTAGACTAGCTCATCGATCAAAGATGGTTATGTTTCCTAGCCATAGACATGAGTTGTCATTTGATCAACGGGATCACATCATTGGGAGAATTATGTGATGGACAAGACCCATCTGTTAGCTTAGCACTATGATCGTTTAGTTTTACTGCTATTGCTTTCTTCATGACTTATACATGTTCCTATGAGTATGAGATTATGCAACTCCCGAATACCGGAGGAACACCTTGTGTGCTATCAAACGTCACAATGTAACTGGGTGATTATAAAGATGCTCTACATGTGTCTCCAAAAGTGTTCGTGGTGTTGGCATAGATCAAGAATAGGATTTGTCACTCCGTGTGTCGGAGAGGTATCTCTGGGCCCTCTCGGTAATACACATCACAATAAGCCTTGCAAGCAAATGACTAATTATTTAGTCACGAGATGATGTATTACGAAACGAGTAAAGAGACTTGCCGGTGACGAGATTAACTAGGTATGGTGATACCGACGATCGAATCTCGGACAAGTAACATACCGATGACAAAAGGAACAACGTATGTTGTTATGCGGTTTGACCGATAAAGATCTTCGTAGAATATGTAGGAGCCAATATGAGCATCCAGGTTCCGCTATTGGTTATTGACCGGAGATGAGTCTCGGTCATGTCTACATAGTTCTCGAACCCGTAGGGTTCGCACGCTTAACGTCTGATGACGATCGGTATTATGAGTTGATGAGTTTTGATGTACCGAAGGTAGTTCGGAGTCCCGGATGAGATCACGGACATGACGAGGAGTCTCGGAATGTCCGAGACGTAAAGATTGATATATTGGACGACTATATTCGGACAACGGAAGTGTTCCGTAAAGTTTCAGAAATTACCGGAGTACCGGGGGGTTACCGGAACCCCTGGGGAAGCTATGGGCCTTAATGGCCCGTAGGAGAACGAGGGAAGGAGGGCCAGGGCTGGGCCGCCCCCCCCCCCACCCCTTGGTCCGAATTGGGCAAGGAAGGAGGGGGGGCCAGCGCCCCTTTCCTTCTCCTTCTCCCTCTCCTTCCTTTCCCCCTTCTCCCTTTTGGTAGTTCCTACTAGGAATAGGATTGCAATCCTATTCCTAGTAGGATTGCACCTCCTAGGCGCGCCACAAGGGGCCGGACGGCCACCCCCCTTGCTCCTTTATATACGGGGGCAGGGGGCACCCAAAGACACACATGTTGAATTGTTTTAGCCGTGTGCGGTGCCCCCCTCCACAGAAACACACCTCGGTCATACCGTTGCAGTGCTTAGGCGAAGCCCTGCGCCGGTAGATACATCATATCCGTCACCACGCCATCGTGCTGACGAAACTCTCCCGTGAAGCTCAAATGGATCAAGAGCTCGTGGGACGTCATCAAGCTGAACGTGTGCTGAACGCGGAGGTGCCGTACGTTCGGTGCTTGATCGGTTGGATCGCGAAGAAGTTCGACTACATCAACCGCGTCACTTGACGCTTCCGCTCCCGGTCTATGAGGGTACGTAGACACACTCTCCCCTCTCGTTGCTATGCATCTAGTAGATAGATCTTACGTGATCATAGAAATTTTTTTAAATACTACGTTCCCCAAAAGTGGCATCATGAGCCAGGTCTATGCGTAGATGATATGCACGAGTAGAACACAAGTGAGTTGTGGACGATACTAGTCATACTGCTTACCAGCATGTCATACTTTGCTTCGGCGGTATTGTGAGATGAAGCGGCCCGGCCCGACATTACGCGTACGCTTACGCAAGACTGGTTTCACCGTTATGAGCACTCGTTGCTTAAAGGTGACTGGCGGGTGTCTGTCTCTCTCACTTTAGCTGAATCAAGTGTGACTACGCCCGGTCCTTGTGAAGGTTTAAATAGCACATACTTGACGAAACATCGTTGTGGTTTTTGTATGCGTAGGTAAGAACGGTTCTTGCTAAGCCCGTAGCAGCCACGTAAGACTTGCAACAACAAAGTAGAGGACGTCTAACTTGTTTTTGCAGGGCATGTTGTGATGTGATATGGTCAAGACATGATGAGTTATACGGTTTTGTATGAGATGATCATGTTTTGTAAAGTTATCTGCAACTGGCAGGAGCCATATGGTTGTCGCTTTATTGTATGAAATGCAATCGCCATGTAATTGCTTTTCGTTATCACTAAGCGGTAGCGATAGTCGTAGAAGCAATAGTTGGCGGGACGACAATGGTGCTACGATGGAGATCAAGGTGTCGCGCCGGTGACGAAGGTGATCATGACGGTGCTTTGGAGATGTAGATCAAAAGCACAAGATGATGATGGCCATATCATGTCACATATTTTGATTGCATGTGATGTTTATCTTATTATGCTTCTTATTTTGCTTAGTACGGCGGTAGCATTATAAGATGATCCCTTACAAAATTTCAAGGTACAAGTGTTCTCCCTGAGTATGCACCGTTGCAAAAGTTCTTTGTGCTGAGACACCACGTGATGATCGGGTGTGATAGGCTCTACGTTCACATACAACGGGTGCAAGCCTGTTTGCACACGCAGAATACTCGGGTTAAACTTGACGAGCCTAGCATATGCAGATATGGCCTCGGAACACTGGAGACCGAAAGGTCGAGCGTGAATCATATAGTAGATATGATCAACATAAGATGTTCACCATTGAAAACTACTCCATCTCACGTGATGATCGGACAAGGTTTAGTTGATTTGGATCACGTGATCATTTAGATGACTAGAGGGATGTCTATCTAAATGGGAGTTAATATGATTAAATTGAACTTTAATTTATCATGAACTTAGTCCTGGTAGTATTAGCATATCTATGTTGTAGATCAATAGCTCATGATGTTGCTCCCCGTTTATTTTTTATATGTTCCTAGAGAAAACTAAGTTGAAAGATGTTAGTAGCAATGATGCGGAATCGTTCCGTGATCTGAGGATTATCCTCATTGCTGCGCAGAAGAATTATGTCCTTGATGCACCGCTAGGTGACAGACCTATTGCAGGAGCAGATGTAAACATTATGAACGTTTTGACAAAAGCTCGGTATGATGACTACTTGATAGTTTAAGTGCACCATGCTTTACGGCTTAGAACCAGGACTTCAAAAACGTTTTGAAACTCCACAGAGCATATGAGATGTTCCAAGAGTTGAAATTAGTATTTCATACTCATGCCCGTGTCGAGAAGGTATAAGACCTCTGACAGTACTTTGCCTACAAGATGGAGGAGAATAGCTCAACCAGTGAGCATGTGCTCAGATTGTCTGGGTACTACAATTGCTTGAATCAAGTGGGAGTTAATCTTCCAGATAAGATAGTAATTGACAAAGTTCTCTAGACACTATCACCAAGTTAGTAGAACTTCGTGATGAACTATAATATGCAAGGGATGACGAAAGTAATTCCCGAGCTCTTCGCGATGCTGAAATCAGTGAAGGTAGAAATCAAGAAAGAGCATCAAGTGTTGATGGTTAACAAGACCACTTGTTTCAAGTAAAGGGCAAAGGGATAGAAGGGGAACTTCAAGAAGAATGACAAGCAAGTTGTCACTCCCATGAAGAAAACCAAAGCTAAACTCAAGCCTGAAACTAAGTGCTTCTACTGCAAAGGAAATGGTCACTGGAAGTGGAACTGCCCTAGATACTTGGTGGATAAGAAGGATGGCAAAGTGAACAAAGGTATATTTGATATACAGATTATTGATGTGTACTTTATTAGTGTTCATAGCAACCCCTGGGTATTTGATACCAGTTCAGTTGCTAAAATTAGTAACTCGAAACAAGAGTTGCAGAATGAACAGAGACTAGTTAAAGGTGAAGTGACGATGTGTGTTGGAAGTGGTTCCAAGATTGATATGATCATCATCGCACACTCCCTATACTTTCGGGATTAGTGTAGAACCTAAATAAATGTTATTTGGCATTTGCGTTAAGCATGAATATGATTTGATCCTGTTTGTTGCAATACGGTTATTCATTTAAAGTCATAGAATAATTGTTATTCTGTTTACATGAATAAAGCCTTCGATGGTCATACACCCAATGAAAATAGTTTGTTGGATCTCGATCGTAGTGATACACATATTCATAATATTGAAGCCAAAAGATGCAAGGTTAATAATGATAGTGCAACTTATTTGTGGCACTGCCGTTTAGGTCATATTGGTGTAAAGCGCATGAAGAAACTCCATAGTGATGGACTTTTGGAATCACTTGATTATGAATCACTTGGTGCTTGCGAACCATGCCTCATGGGCAAGATGACTAAAACTCCGTTCTCCGGAACAATGGAGCGAGCAACAGATTTGTTGGAAATCATACATACTGATGTATGTGGACCGATGAGTGTTGAAGCTCGTGGCGACTATCATTTTTTTCTAACCTTCACTGATGATTTGAGCAGATATGGGTATATCTACTTGATGAAGCACAAGTCTGAAACATTTGAAAAGTTCAAAGAATTTCAGAGTGAAGTAGAGAATCATCGTAACAAGAAAATAAAGTTTCTACGATCTGATCGTGGAGGTGAATATTTGAGTTACGAGTTTGGTCTTCATTTGAAACAATGTGGAATAGTTTCACAACTCACGCCACCCGGAACACAACATCGTAAAGGTGTGTCCGAACGTCGTAACCGTACTTTATTAGATATGGCGCGATATATGATGTCTCTTACCGATTTACCACTATAGTTTTGGGTTATGCATTAAAGATAGCTGCATTCACGTTAAATAGGGCATCATCTAAATCCATTGAGACGACGCCTTATGAACTGTGGTTTGGCAAGAAACCAAAGTTGTCGTTTCTTAAAGTTTGGGGCTGCGATGCTTATGTGAAAAAGCTTCAACCTGATAAGCTCGAACCCAAGTCAGAGAAATGTGTCTTCATAGGATACCCAAAAGAGACTATTGGGTACACCTTCTATCACATATCCGAAGGCAAGATATTCGTTGCTAAGAATGGATCCTTTCTAGAGAAGGAGTTTCTCTCGAAAGAAGTGAGTGGGAGGAAAGTGGAACTTGATGAGGTAATTGTACCTTCTCCCGAATTGGATAGTAGTACATCACAGAAACTAGTTCTAGTGATTCCTACACCAATTAGTGAGGAAGCTAATGATGATGATCATGAAACTTCAGATCAAGTTACTGTTGAATCACGTAGGTCAACCAGAGTACGTTACGCACCAGAGTGGTATGGTAACCCTATTCTGGAAGTCATGTTACTAGACCATGATGAACCTACGAACTATGAGGAAGCGATGATGAGCCCAAATTCCGCAAAATGGCTTGAGGCCATGAAATCTGAGATGGGATCCATGTATGAGAACAATGTGTGGACTTTGTTTGACTTGCCCGATGATCGGCAAGCCATTGAAAATAAATGGATCTTTAAGAGGAAGACTGACGCCGATGGTAATGTTACTGTCTACAAAGCTCGACTTGTTGCGAAAGGTTTTCGACAAGTTCAAGGTGTTAACTACGATGAGATTTTCTCACCCGTAGCGATGCTTAAGTCTGTCCGAATCATGTTAGCAATTGCCACATTTTATGAAATTTGGCAAATGGATAACGAAACTGCGTTCTTTAATGGATTTATTCAAGAAGAGTTGTATATGATGCAACCAAAAGGTTTTGTCAATCCTAAAGGTGCTAGCAAATTGTGCAAGCTCCAGCAATCCATCTATGGACTGGTGCAAGCATCTCGGAGTTGAAATATACGCTTTGATAAGTTTATCAAAGCATATAGTTTTATACAGACTTGCGGTGAAGCCTGTATTTACAAGAAAGTGAGTGGGAGCACTACAGCCTTTCTGATAAGTATATGTGAATGACATATTGTCGATCGGAAATGATGTAGAATTTTCTGGAAAGCATGAAGGAGTGTTTGAAAGGAGTTTTTCAAAGAAAGACCTCGGTGAAGCTACTTACATATTGAGCATCACGATCTATAGATAGATCAAGACGCTTGATAAGTTTTTTCAATGAGTACATACCTTGACAAGTTTTTGAAGTAGTTCAAAATCGATCAGTCAGAGAAGGAGTTCTTGCCTGAGTTGTAAGGTACGAAGTTGAGTAAGACTCAAAGCTCGACCTCGGCAGAAGATAGAGAAAGAATGAAAGTCATTCCCTATGCCTCAGCCATAGGTTCTATAAAGTATGACATGCTGTGTACCAAACCTGTTGTGTATCTTACCATGAGTTTGGCAAGGAGGTACAAAAGTGATCCAGGAGTAGATCACTGGACAGCGGTCAAAATTATCCTCTGTTACTGGATAACTAAGGAAATGTTTTCTCGATTATGGAGGTGATAAAGAGTTCATCGTAAAGAGTTACACTGATGCAAGCTTTACACTAATCCAGATGACTCTAAGTATCAATCTGGATGCATATTGGAAGTGGGAGCAATTAGCTAGAGTAGCTCCATGCAGAGCATTGTAGACATAGAAATTTGCGAAAAACATACGGATCTGAATGTGTCAGACCCATCGACTAAACTTCCCTCACAAGCAAAACATGATCACACCTTACTACTCTTGGGTGTTAATCACATAGCGATGTGAACTAGATTATTGACTCTAGTAAACCCTTTGGGTATTGGTCACATGGCGATGTGAACTATGGGTGTTATTCACATAACGATTTGATCTATCGGTATTAAATCACATGGAGATGTGAACTAGATTATTGACTCTAGTGCAAGTGGGAAACTGAAGGAAATATGCCCTGGAGGCAATAATAAAGTTATTATTTATTTCCTTATATCATGATAATTGTTTATTATTCATGCTAGAATTGTATTAACCGAAAACTTAGTACATGTGTGAATACATAGACAAAACAGTATGTCCCTAGTATGCCTCTACTAGACTAGCTCATTGATCAAAGATGGTTATGTTTCCTAGCCATAGACATGAGTTGTCATTTGATCAACGAGATCACATCATTGGGAGAATTATGTGATGGACAAGACCCATCTGTTAGCTTAGCACTATGATCGTTTAGTTTTACTGCTATTGCTTTCTTCATGACTTATACATGTTCCTATGACTATGAGATTATGCAACTCCCGAATACCGGAGGAACACCTTGTGTGCTATCAAACATCACAACGTAACTGGGTGATTATAAAGATGCTCTACATGTGTCTCCGAAGGTGTTCGTGGTGTTGGCATAGATCAAGAATAGGATTTGTCACTCCGAGTGTCGGAGAGGTATCTCTGGGCCCTCTCGGTAATACACATCATAATAAGCCTTGCAAGCAAATGACTAATGATTTAGTCACGCGATGATGTATTACGAAACGAGTAAAGAGACTTGCCGGTAACGAGATTAACTAGGTATGGTGATACCGACGATCGAATCTCGGACAAGTAACATACCGATGACAAAAGGAACAATGTATGTTGTTATGCGGTTTGACCGATAAAGATCTTCGTAGAATATGTAGGAGCCAATATGAGCATCCAGGTTCTGCTATTGGTTATTGACCGGAGAGGAGTGTCGGTCAAGTCTACATAGTTCTCGAACCCGTAGGGTCCGCACGCTTAACGTTTGATGACGATCGGTATTATGAGTTTATGAGTTTTGATGTACCGAAGGTAGTTCGGAATCCCGGATGAGATCACGGACATGACGACAAGTCTCAGAATGTCCGAGACATAAAGATTGATATATTGGACGACTATATTCGGACAACGGAAGTGTTCTGTAAAGTTTCGGAATTTACCGGAGTACCGGAGGGGTTACCGGAACCCCTGGGGAAGCTATGGGCCTTAATGGGCCGTAGGAGAAAGAGGGCAGGAGGGCCAGGGCTGGGCCGCGCGCCTCCCACCCCTTGGTCTGAATTGGACAAGGAAGGAGGGGGGCCGGCGCCCCTTTCCTTCTCCTTCTCCCTCTCCTTCCTTTCCCCCTTCTCCCTTTTGGTAGTTCCTACTAGGAATAGGATTGCAATCCTATTCCTAGTAGGATTGCACCTCCTTGGCGCGCCACAAGGGGCCGGCCGTCCTCCCCCCTTGCTCCTTTATATACGGGGGCAGGGGGGCACCCAAAGACACACAAGTTGAATTGTTTTAGCCGTGTGCGGTGCCCCCTCCACAGAAACACACCTCGGTCATATCGTTGCAGTGCTTAGGCGAAGCCCTGCGCCGGTAAATACATCATATCCATCACCACGCCGTCGTGCTAACGAAACTCTTCCATGAAGCTCAACTGGATCAAGAGCTCGTGGGACGTCATCAAGCTGAACGTGTGCTGAACGCGGAGGTGTCGTACGTTCGGTGCTTGATCGGTTGGATCGCGAAGAAGTTCGACTACATCAACCGCGTCACTTGACGCTTCCGCTCCCGGTCTACGAGGGTACGTAGACACACTCTCCCCTCTCATTGCTATGCATCTATTAGATAGATCTTGCGTGATCGTAGGAAAATTTTAAAATACTACGTTCCCCAACAGCTACTTCTCGAGCTTGCGTTGTATTCCCTTGAAGAGGAAAGGGTGATGCAGCACAGTAGCATAAGTATTTCCCTCAGTTTTTGAGAACCAAGGTATCAATCCAGTAGGAGACCACGCGCGAGTCCCTCGCACCTGCACAAACAAATAAGAACTTCGCAGCCAACGCGATAAGGGGTTGTCAATCCCTTTACGGTCACTTACGAAAGTGAGATCTGATAAATAGGATAGTATAATATTTTTGGTATTTTTGGATATAAGAACAGAAAGTAAATAAAACAATGTAAAGTAGGTTGGAGATCAATATGTTGAGAATAGACCCGGGGGCCATGATGGGCCTCTAACCCCTCGTTGGTTACCCCAAGTGGAAGGTGTGAGATGCAGTGTTGTGGAAGTTTTTCCCTTAGCAAAGATGCCAAGGATCGAATCCCCAGAGACTCCTAGGTTCAACAAGTAGGTGTCAACTGCTAACGGCGCCAGATATTAGCAATCAACGTGGACCTGCACACAGATACAAATAACTTTGCTCCCAGCGAGTACAGAGAGGTTGTCAATCCCTCCGGCCTTGTAGTTCACAAATGATTAAACGCAAATGATAGTAGTGATAGATAATGTTTGCAATAGTAAATAAAAGCGAAAAGTAAATAGCGGATGTGATCAATGATGGTAATATGGACCGGAGTCTCATGATGTTCACTAGTGATGTCTCTCTCCCAAAATACGATAAAACAGCTATGTGAGGTAAACGAATTATAGCTGGGCAATTGACAGGACCACGAACGCAAACCAATGCTGATTACATTGCAAGAAAGGTTGAGGTTCAAAGCATGGGCGGTACGCCAAAGTAAGTAGACCGAAATCCATCAATATCTACTACTAATCATCCACCTTGAGATATCTATCCAGAACATCTCGCTGGCATTAAGTTGCGAGCCCCACCCATAGTGTAAACTCAAAGCAACAGACAACTTCATTAAAAGAACTTTGCGTAAAGTAAACAATCCTTGCACCCGCGGGCACAAGCACCGTTGTTTTCCCCCTTGTGGCAAGAGCACATCCCCTAGACTCATGTTTCTGTCACTCAAGCTAGTCATCGAGGGGCATGAACCCACAATCAAGCATAACGTTCCCTCTTGGAGTCACTACGTATTACTTGGCCAAAGAAATAAATAACAACGGAGAACATGCAAGAATTACTTACGAACATAAATATAAAAGAGGTAGATCAAATATATTACTCAATCACAATCTGAACATAATCTCATAATCCATCGGATCCCAGCAAACTCATCATAGCAACAGCATAAGGATTACATATGTGCCTCGATCATGTAGGGCAGCTCACGAGGACTAATTAGTGAAGCACAAGAACGGGAGGAGAACATCACATAGCTACTGGTCATGGACTCATGGTCCAAAGGAGACTACTCACAACTCATCCGGGAGGCGTCCATGGTGGTGGAGAGGCTCCCGATGGTGATCCTCCCCTTCGGCAGGGTGCCGGGAAGAGTTCTCCTGGTGCTCCCGATCTTGGAAGCGGCGGCGGTGGCGGAACAGAGATGAGATCGCGAAAAAGAGTTCCCCTCCCGAGGGTTTCGAAGGACGCTCTAAATATATGCCAAAGGGGGGCACCAGACGGGGCTCGGGGGGCCCAGGCGTGGGGGGGGGCGCGCCGCCAGGGCGC
>LR738711.1:113559482-113580965 GCA_902687465.1 Secale cereale
AATATCATAGCAATATCACCCAAAAGTGGCATGGAGCAAGCAGAAATTATAGATACGTTTTGGACGTATCAACATCCCCAAGCTTAATTCATGCTCGTCCTCGAGTAGGTAAATGATAACAAGAATAATTTCTGTGGTGACATGCTATTAACCATATAGGACTTTTTATAGTCATATGACAAAAGCTTACTGAGACAATGATTCTATAGTAATTAAGTTGCCTCATGAGAAAATCACAAAGGACTGAAAGTTTTACAATATGAAACTGAAACATCAAAAAGATTTGCAATGAACATGATGTGCAAATATGATAAAGTGATATCTAGCTTGCCCCCTTTAGTGAAGCAAAACATAAATGCAGGGGCACCTTCAAGGTTTAAGTGATGACTAGATACAATGATTTCGAAATAAACGATATCACAATCATGCAAAAGACAATGCTACTTTGGAACAATGCACATTACACTTAGAATGACAATTATGCTCTCAGTAGTTGGTGCTTGAAGAAAGAAGGTGGAGACTCAAAAAGTAAAAGAATGGTTATGTGCTAGAGCTTTTTATTTTGAAAACATAGAAGCAATTTTGTCAACGGTAGTAGTACTTCATATGTGTCATGCATAAGACATCCTATAAGTTGCAAGCCTCATGCATCGAATACCAATAGTGCTCGCACCTTGTCCTAATTAGCTCGGATTTCCATGGGTTATCATTGCATTACATATGTTTCAACCAAGTGTCACAAAGGGGTACCTCTATGCCACCTGTACAAAGGTCCAAGGAGATAAATCGCATTTGATTTCTCGTTTTTGATATATCTCAACTTGAGGACATCCATACCGGGACAACATAGAAAATAGATAATGGACTCCTCTTCAATGCATAAGCATATTCTCATAAGAGATTGAGGATTAATGTCCAAGCTAAAACTTCCACCATGATGCATGGCTTTGGTTGGCGGCCCAATGTTCTTCTCTAACAATATGCATACTCAATCAACCCATGACAAATCACCCTTACTTCAGACAAGACGAACATGCATAGCAACTCACATGATATTCAACAAAAGTGTGACAGTTGATGGCGTCCCCAGAAACATGGTTACCGCTCAGCAAGCAACTTATAAGAAATAAGATACATAGGCAACATATTCTTTACCACAATAGTTTTTAAGCTACTTTCCCATGAGCTATGTATTGCAAAGTTAGTCTGCTTAGTACAGGTGGAGGTTAGCAAAAGACTGGGAGCGACCAACTAAGAGAGCAATGACGGTCATAATCATGCAGAGCGACAAAGCAACATTGAATCAGGCATGGTAGTTATATCGCTACTCAGAAATAATAGATCATCAAGGCTTGACAGACTTTCTTTACAGTCTTAAATATGCGTGAGCATACGCCAAGTCAATCAAAATAAATTCTTGAAGGAAGATATAACTAAACCATACCACATCATAGGCAAACAAATCATGTTGGTACTCCAATAACACATTGGGAATCCCCCAGCTATTTGAGACTAACCATAAGAAAACCTGAACTACTAAGCGCCATTATGCACGTAGCATCTTTATCATAGACATATTAACCAATGCAACGGAAGCAAACTCTCTTAATAAGGTAAGCATGATAATTAAAGAGAGTTCAAGCAACCAACTAAACAAAAGCTCTTTGAAAAGCTAAGCATGAATACTAAGAGCTGAACAAGATAGTAGCTATTAAAAGACAAAGAACACACACAGCAAAGATAGACATGAAAATTCTATGTTATGTTCTAGGTAGAAGTGGAGCGTGTTTCTCTCCCACTTAAAGAAAGCTGAGTTCCGACTCGTTATGAAAAACTAAAAAGGAACTAAAAGCAAGACGCTCCAAGCATAGCACTTAACACATGAAGTGATAAAAATATACCGGAACGAAAGAGGAACTGATAATGTTGATGGAGAAGGGGATGCACGGGGGCATCCCCAAGCTTAGACGCTTGAGTCTCCTTGAATATTTCTTGGGGGTGCACGGGGGCATCCCCAAGCTTGAGCGCTTGACACTCCTGAATCTTTTTATCATCTTCCCTCGCACACTTGAAAACTCCCTTCATACATAACTCATCATAATCTGATTAGCGAGGTTAGTACACTTAATAAAATAATTGTTCCTTGCTGGACATGAAGATATTCTTGAAGTTCTACTGTTTCTCAAGATTGCCAAAAGGTTTTTGCAAAGAAAAAGCAAGCTCTTGGTTTGCAAAATGAAGGAAAGGCAAAACAGGACAGAATCTGTGAAAAACATAACAGCAGGTAGTAAATGATTTGTTCGGGGTACTTCTGCAACTCAAATCAAAAAACTCAGAACAGATGCACGAAAGATAATTATATAGAGAACGCTGTCGAAAATATTCAGACCAAAAAGATGATCTGGTGATTTTATACGAATTTTTCTATCCAAGGACAGAATCTGTTTCCTGGACAGCACCTCACAACTTTTGAACTTTCTAGCAATCAGAGGCAATACTTGGCACAAATATGAAAAGCAAAGATACAATGATGATGCTACTGTAGTAAACAACATCAAGACACAACAAAAGCAAAATATAAAAATTTATTCATGTGGGCTGCCTCCCAAAAGCGCTTTCTTTTATGCCTTTAAGCTAGGCATAATGCAAAAAGGAATCAATAACCATCATAATAATCGGAGTTTTAAATTGATTCATATGGTTCCTCAACAAGTTCACTCTTGTTCCTTCTAGGAAAGGGGTACACACCTTTTGCCTTCCCGCATAAGCGGATTTGCCCCTTACCTATATCGATGAAGCCTTTTACCGCTCGGAGGAAGTCCCTTCCAAGCACTATATTTCCTTGGTTTGGCTCCATGATGAAGAAATCAACCATTGCAATCCCTTTAAGGAATTTAACTGGCACATCTTTTATTCTTCCCTGGATTTCAGAAATATCTCCATTAGTGTGTTCATGATAAGATGGTAGTCTATCCATGTTAAATTTTAAAGAATCATGAACAGTTTTTGGCATAGTAGAAACCATAGATCCAGTATCACAATAAGCAAGGAAGTCTTGATTAGAGATGCTAATCCTAACAAGAGGCTCACAGTCATTATCTATTTCCAAAATATCTCTCTTATTGGGTTTGGGTTTCTCTACCTTCATTAAGTCTAGAGCATCCATTCTCTTTTCAATAGTAGCAAGTCTATCTATGACAAGTATCAAAATTATGATCATAAACAAAGTAACTAGATAGACCATGTATAATTTCAAGAGCTCTAGCTTCATCACACTCTAGGAAATCTCCCTCGGCTATAATATCAAGAGAGTGTTTACACCATTTAAAAAGACCCTGGTAAAAATTCCTAAGCACAATTTTTATAGGTATCCAAGGCATAATTCTCCTATGTGCATTAGAAATTCTGTCCCATGCCTTCTTCATATGTTCTCCATCCCTTTGATGGAAATCTAGAACTTCTGATTCCCTCAAAGCACCATATCCTAACATGTTTAGCTAAACAGATAGGACTACTAACAGGAAGGCAAAAAAATAAAAAAAATTGTAATTTTTGATAAAGGATACTAAAGCTAAACTGAAAGGTAAACTAACAAGACTAAAAAGCAAAGGTAAAAGATAGCATGCAACTCCCCTATCCTGAAGAGTGGAGTCCCCGGCAACGGCGCCAGAAAAACTCCTTGATGGGCCTCTAACCCCTCGTTGGTTACCCCAAGTGGAAGGTGTGAGATGCAGTGTTGTGGAAGTTTTTCCCTTAGCAAATATGCCAAGGATCGAATCCCCAGAGACTCCTAGGTTCAACAAGTAGGTGTTAACTGCTAACGGCGCCAGATATTAGCAATCAACATGGACCTGCACACAGATACAAATAACTTTGATCCCAATGAGTACAGAGAGGTTGTCAATCCCTCCGGCCTTGTAGTTCACAAAGGATTAAACGCAAATGATAGTAGTGATAGATAATGTTTGCAATAGTAAATAAAAGCGAAAAGTAAATAGCGGATGTGATAAATGATGGTAATATGGACCGGAGTCTCATGATGTTCGCTAGTGATGTCTCTCTCCCAAAAGAAGATAAAACAGCTATGTGAGGTAAACGAATTACAGCTGGGCAATTGACAGGACCACGAACGCAAACCAATGCTGACTACATTGCAAGAAAGGTTGAGGTTCAAAGCATGGGCAGTACGCCAAAGTAAGTAGACCGAAATCCATCAATATCTACTACTAATCATCCACCTTGAGATATCTATCCACAACATCTCGCTGGTATTAAGTTGCGAGCCCCAGCAATAGTGTAAACTCAAAGCAACAGACAACTGCATTAAAAAAACTTTGCGTAAAGTAAACAATCCTTGCACCCGCGGGCACAAGCACCGTTGTTTTCCCCCTTGTGGCAAGAGCACATCCCCTAGACTCATGTTTCTGTCACTCAAGCTAGTCATCGAAGGGCATGAACCCACAATCAAGCATAACGTTCCCTCTTGGAGTCACTACGTATTACTTGGCCAAAGCAATAAATAACAACTGAGAACATGCAAGAATTACTTACGAACATAAATATAAAAGAGGTAGATCAAATATATTACTCAATCACAATCTGAACATAATCTCATAATCCATCGGATCCCAGCAAACTCATCATAGCAACATCATAAGGATTACATATGTGCCTCGACCATGTAGGGCAGCTCACGAGGACTAATTAGTGAAGCACAAGAACGGGAGGAGAACATCACATAGCTACTGGTCATGGACTCATGGTCCAAGGGAGACTACTCACAACTCATCCGGGAGGCGTCCATGGTGGTGGAGAGGCTCCCGATGGTGATCCTCCCCTCCGGCAGGGTGCCGGGAAGAGTTCTCCTGGTGCTCCCGATCTTGGAAGCGGCGGCGGCGGCGGAACAGAGATGAGATCGCGAAAAAGAGTTCCCCTCCCGAGGGTTTCGAAGGACGCTCTAAATATATGCCAAAGGGGGGCACCAGACGGGGCTCGGGGGGCCCAGGCGCCCCCCCCCCCGGCGCGGCCCAGGGGGGCGCGCCGCCAGGGCGCCTGGGGCCCTGGTGCCCCCCCCCCGGCTGTACTTTGGGCGCAAGGTAGGTTCTGGAATGCTGATTTTTTATATAATTTTTCTGGATTTTTCCTGACAGTTCTCGTAATGTGAAAACCTGAAATACAAAAACAGCCGAAAACAGAAACTGGCACTGGGGTGCACTGGATTAGTAGGTTAGTCCAAATATGATCAAAAGTGTATGGAAGTGTATAAATATCATAGCAATATCACCCAAAAGTGGCATGGAGCAAGCAGAAATTATAGATACGTTTTGGACGTATCACGCCATAGGTTTCACCAGTGGCTTCTCTCATGATAGCAGAATTCTACGGTGGGTGAACAAATTACTGTCGAGCAATTGATAGAAAAGCGCATAGTTATGAGAATATCTTGGCATGATCATTATATATAGGCATCACGTCTGTGACAAGTAGACCGAAACGATTCTGCATCTACTACTATTACTCCACACATCGACCGCTATCCAGCATGCATCTAGAGTATTAAGTTCATAAGAACAGAGTAATGCTTTAAGCAAGATGACATGATGTAGAGGGATAAACTCAAGCAATATGATATAAACCACATCTTTTTATCCTTGATGGCAACAATACAATACGTGCCTTGCTGCCCCTACTGTCACTGGGAAAGGACACCGCAAGATTGAACCCAAAGGCAAGCACCTCTCCCATTGCAAGAATTATAGATCTAGTAGGCCAAACCAAACTAATAATTCGAAGAGACTTGCAAGGATATTATAATCATACATAAAAGATTTCAGAAAAGAATCAAATATTTCTCGTAGATAATCTTGATCATAAACCCACAATTCATCGGATCTCGACAAACACACCGCAAAAAGATTACATCGAATATTTCTCCTCGAAGATCAAGGAGAACTTGGTATTGAGATCCAAAAAGAGAGAAGAATCCTTCTAGCTATGGACCCGAAGGTCTGTGGTAAACTACTTACAACTCATTGGTGAGGCTATGGCGTTGATGTAGAAGCACTCCGTGGTAGATCCCCCCTCCAGCCGAGCTCTGGAACAGGCCCCAAGATGGGATCTCACGTGAACAGAAGGTTGCGGCGGTGGTATTAGGGTTTTCTCTGTTGCCCCGATGTTTTCAGGGTAGATGGATATATATATATATATATATATATATATATATATATATATATATATATATATATATATATATATATATATATATATATGAGGAAGGAGGGTATCGGGGGAGCCAGAGGGGGCCCATGAGGGTGGGGGGCGCGCCCTGGACCCTCGTGGCCGCCTCCTTCATTCCCTCGCGTGTACTCCAAGTATTCCGTGAAGATATTGTTCCAAAAATAACTCTCCTGAAGGTTTCATTCCGTTTGGACTCCGTTTGTTATTCCTTTTTTTGCGAAACCCTGAAATAGGCAAAAAAACGACAATCTGCACTGGGCCTTGGGTTAGTAGGTTAGTCCCAAAAATAATATAAAAGTATATAATAAAGCCCATTAAACATCCAAAACATAATATATATTAGCATGGAACAACAAAAAATTATAGATATGTTGGAGATGTATCATTGATGTGAGACTATCTTCCTCCTTTTGTCTTCTCCACAACCACCACTCCATTCCACCTATAGTGCTATATCCATGGCTCGCGCTCATGTATTGCGTGAAAGTTGAAAATTTTGAAAAAATTGAAGTGTGAAACAATTGCTTGGCTGAAACCGGGGTTGTGCTTGATTTAAATATTTTGTGTGATGAAGATAGAGCATAGCCAGACTATATGATTTTGTAGGGATAGCTTTCTTTGGCCATGTTATTTTGAGAAGACATAATTGCTTTGTTTGTATGCTTGAAGTATTATTATTCTCATCTCAGTATTAAACTTTTGTCTTGAATCTTTCGGATCTGAGCATTCATGCCACAATAAATGAAATTACATTGAGAATTATGTTGGGTACCATTCCACGTCAAAAATTCTGTTTTTGTCATTTACCAACTCGAGGACGAGCAGGAATTAAGCTTGGGGATGCTTGATACGTCCCCAACGTATCTATAATTTTTTATAGTTCCATGCTATTATATTATCTGTTTTGGATGTTTAATGACCTTTATTATACACTTTTATATTATTTTTAGGACTAACCTACTAAGCCAAGGCCTAGTGCAAATTGTTGTTTTTTGCCTATTTCAGTGTTTCATAGAAAAGGAATATCAAACGGAGTCCAAACGGAATGAAACCTTCGGGAGAGTCATTTTTGGAACAATATCAACACAGAAGACTTGGAGTACATGCCAGGAAGTGAACAAGGCGGCCACGAGGGAAGGGGCGCGCCTCCCACCCTCGTGGGCCCCTCGTGGCTCCCCTAACGTGCCTCTTCCTCCTATATATACCTACGTACCCTGAAACCTTCGAGGAGCACCACGAAACCCTAATTGCCCCACCGCAACCTTCTGTACCCGTGAGATCCCATCTTGGGGCCTGTTCCGGAGCTCCACAGGAGGGGGCGTCGATCACGGAGGGCTTCTACATCAACACCATAGCCTCTCCAATGAGTTGTGAGTAGCTTACCACAGACCTTCGGGTCCATAGTTATTAGCTAGATGGCTTTTCTCTCTATTTGGATCTCAATACAAAGTTCTCCTCGATCTTCTTGGAGATCTATTTGATGTAATTGTTTTTGCGGTGTGTTTGTCGAGATCCAATGAATTGTGGGTTTATGATCAAGATTATCTATGAACAATATTGGATTCTTTTCTGAAATCTTTTATGCATGATTTAAATATCATTGCAAGTCTCTTCGAATTATCGGTTTGGTTTGGCCTACTAGATTGGTAATTCTTGCAATGGGAGAAGTGCTTGGCTTTTGGTACAATCTTGCGGTGTCCTTTCCCAGTGACAGCAGGGGCAGCAAGGCACGTATTGTATTGTTGCCATCGAGGATCAGAAGATGCGGTTTATATCATATTGCATGAGTTTATCCATCTACATCATGTCATCTTGCTTAAGGCGTTACTCTGTTTTTATGAACTTAATACTCTAGATGCATGCTGGATAGTGGTCGATGTGTGGAGTAATAGTAGTAGATGCAGAATCGTTTCGGTCTACTTGTCAGAGACGTGATGCCTATGTACAATGATCATGCCTAGATATTCTCACAACTATGCGTTTTTCTATCAATTGCTCGATAGTAATTTGTTCACCCACGTAGAAATCTACTATCATGAGAGAAGCCACAAGTGAAACCTTTGGCCCCCAGGTCTATCTTTTATCATATTAGTTTCCCGTCAACTTGCCAATTTATGTCGCCGTTGTTTTACTTTGCACTCTTTACTTTTAATCTATATCAAAAATACCAAAAATATTATCTTATCATCTCTATCAGATCTCACTTTTGTAAGTGACCGAGAAGGGATTGACAACCCCTTTATCGTGTTGGCTGCAAGGTTCTTATTTATTTGTGCAGGTATGAGGGACTCGCGCGTGGTCTCCTACTGGATTGATACCTTGGTTCTCAAAAACTGAGGGAAATACTTACGCTACTGTGCTGCATCCGCTTTCCTCTTCGAGGGAAAACAACGCAAGCTCAAGAAGTAGCATTCGCCCCCACCATAGCAATAGTATACACATTTGTCATGTTTGTTAACAACAAAGCCATCGGATGTCAAAGTTGTATTAAAATTCTCATGCCATTGCTTAGGCGCTTGTATTAGGCCATACACAGATTTCACTAACTTGCACACCTTCCTTTCCTGACCATTTACTACAAATCCATCTAGTTGTTCGATTTCCTCGTCTAGCTCTCCGTTAAGGAAAGCCGTCTTAACGTCCATGTTATGAACAACAAGACCATGTGAGGAAGTCAACGCGAGTAATTGTCGAATGGTTGTGAGACTAGCCATAGGTGAGTAACCCTCGACCACAAGCCTAGCCTTGTACTTCTCAATAGTACCATCGGGTCTAAGCTTTCTCTTGAATACCCACTTACATCCCAATGGTTGGAAACTATAAGGACGACGGTTATCTCCCATGTCCCGTTAGCCAAGATGGAATCCATCTCTCTATGGACCGCATCCTTCCAGTAGTCAGCATCCAGAGATGCATAAGCTTCTGAAATGAAACTAGGAGTGTCGTCATCCATGAGGTACATGAGGAACAACACCAAAAGACTTCACAGTACTCTGTCTGTTGCTCCTACCAGGAGCCTCCTCGTCATCGTCCATGGAACTTTCATCACTTCTGTGCTCATAATATTCCATCAGAATGGTGGGTTGAGGAGTCTCATCAGATTCTAGTCTAGAAGTGCTTTGCATATCTCTCATGGGAAAAATACCCTCAAAGAATGTATCATCTTTAGACTCCATGATTGCACCGACCTTCACGTCGTGTACATTAGATTTCACCACTAGAAATCTATAGCCAACGTTATGCTTGGCATAGCCAAGAAAAACACAGACCACAGTTTTGGTCCCAACTTACGCTTTTTGGTTATCAACATGTTAACTGTCACCAAATAGCCCCAAGTGCGCAAGTAAGAGAGTGTAGTTATTTTTATTTTCCGATTGCTTGTAGGGAGTAGTCTCATTATCCTTCACGGGAACTTTTTTCAGGACATGACATGATGTCAATACAACCTCCTCCCACCATGCCTTGGGTAAACCCGATGCATCTAATTCTAACATGGTGTTAACCAATCTATTAGAGTACGATTTTTCCGTTAGGCAACCCTAGTTGACTGGGGTGAATAGGGAGACGTCGTCTCATGAATAATCCCATGTTCCGCACAGAATAAATCAAACTATTAGGAAAGTACTCGCCACCACGATCCAAACGATCTCGTTTTATTTTATTTGCAAGTTGGTTCTCAACTTTGGCCTCATAGATTTTAAAGTAGTGTAGAACCTTATCCTTATTATTTAACAAATACACATAGTAGAATCTAGTGGAATCATCAATAAACGTCATGAAGTATTTATTCTCACCTTTAGTAAACACACCATTCATATCACAACGATCTGAATGTTTGAGCTCTAGTGGTGCGAGGTGTCTCTCCTTCGCAGGCTTGTGAGGCTTACAAGGTTGCTTAGCTTGCACACACGCATGGCACTTAGAGCCTTTCGCTAAAGTGAAACTCAGGATTAAATCCATCTTGGTTAGTTGTGTCATGTAATCGGAATTAATGTGACAAAGACGAGAGTGCCAAACCACATATCCGTTCACATTAGAATGAAATTGGTTCACTACTTTATTACAAAAATCCTCCAAGGAAAGGCGGATAAAACCACTACAATCATATCATATTCCAAACAATAGTCCATATCGAGATACGACTACTTTATTTGACTCAAATACCAACGTATACCCTTCTTTATATTGAACGGAGCCACTAACGAGATTCTTCTTGATGGCGGGGACATGTTGCACGTTCTTCAGTTGCACGATCTTTCCCGAAGTAAACTTCATATCTACCATGCCAACACCATGAAAAGAAGCATGCGAGCCATTCGTCATCAAGATAGAACAATCTTGTGCGACCTGGTAAGAAGAAAACAAAGACACATCAACACACACATGAATATTGACCCTAGTGACAACCCACCAATCGGTGGACAAACTGAAAGTACGGTAAACAGATTACCATACCGAGATGCCCCCGTCATTGTTGCTCAGAGTGACATTGACAAACTTGGATTCATATCCTGAGTTCTTGTACTTGTTTGGGCACTTGTTTGCCCAATGTTCCTCTGAACCACAAGTAAAGCAGCCATCTCTCCTTTTGTATTTCTTCTTACCCTTCTTCTTGAAGGTAGTATTCTACTAGACATTGTTCTTTCCCTTGAACTTGTGGAAATTCTTCTGCACCACATTGGTGCTAGAAGAACCCTCTGCCCCTTTCAAGTGTGAGTCCTTTGCTCCCGAGTTCTGCTCAACACTCAAATGACCGATGAAATCCTCAACAGAGAGTTCACATCTCAACTGCTTGAGAGAAGTAGCAAAGTTCCTCCATCTAGGAGGGAGTTTTGCAATAATGCAAACTACGACAAACTTGTCCGGTGACTCACACTTCATGAACTCTAGCTCCTTAGCGACGCACTGTATCTCATGAGTCCGTTTCAATACAGAACGGTTATCAACCGTCCTGTAATCATGGAACTGCTCCATGTCATACAGTTCGCTCCTAGGATCGGTTGCGTCGAACTTAACTTTGAGCGCATCACAAGTTTTTGGCAACATGTATATGGAGACACGAGTCAATCAACTTGTCTCCAAGCATAGTAAGAACGACTCCCACAAAGATGGTGCTTGCCTTCCTAAACGCATTCTCATGTTCAGGAGCAATCGTTACCATGGGATACACACCACCAACCCAGAACACATTCATTGTTGTGAGCCACAAGGTGGTCCTCATCTACCAATGCTTAAAATGCATCCCGGTAAACTTCTCGGTTTCAGTGAGCGGCGAAGCCATGAGTCAAAAAGTGCCTAGAATAAGGTTTTGGATTGTTGGAAATATTAGCACATTTTCGACTAATCTAATCCACAAGTATATAGTCAAATAAGGTACGCATGTCATACGAATACCTAAGCACGTGAGCACGTACAATACACAGAATCCGAATATCTATGAACAACGTATATACGGTCATCACATGAATGAGCAAACAGGGGATGAACGAGTCATACCCTCCGGTTGGCCAGGCCAACGCGGCAGTGGCGGCGGCAGCCTCGGCATCGACCGAGGCCTTCTTCTCAGCGGCTTCGCGACTGATGTCTACACACGCTTCTACTCTTGTAGACTATGTTGGGCCTCCAAGTGCAGAGGTTTGTAGGACAGCAGCAATTTCCCTCAAGTGGATGACCTAAGGTTTATCGAACTCAGGGAAGTAGAGGTTGAAGATGGTCTCTCTCAAGCAACCCTGCAACTAAGATACAAGAAGTCTCTTGTGTCCCCAACACACCTAATACACTTGTTAGATGTATAGGTGCACTAGTTCGGTGAAGAGATGTTAAATGGCAAGTGATATGGATGGCAAAACAAAGTAATATAAATCTGTAATAAAAAGTGCAGCAAGCATACAAGTGGTAAACGTGAGCACAAATGGTATTGCAATGGTGGAAACAAGGCCTAGGCTTCATACTTTCACTAGTGGCAACTCCCAACAACATTAACATAATCGAATCACATGATATTTCCCATAAAACATGCAAAGGGGACGCACTCGGAGGTCATTCCTTCGTGGTCAAGAGAGGACGAGAATTATGTAGGGCTACAAAAGCACACCTCAAAGTTCGTAGTTCTCAATATAAGGATTTCCCAATGTCACCGCGGCCATCCAAAGAGAGTCCCACAATCACCACAACATATCTAAAGGATAGTCAAAGACAAGCACCAAAAGACTCTCAATCTTCAATCAACACACAAGAGAGGAAATCACTCATGAAAATATTGTTCTAATCCATGTCCAATAGACCGTTGTCACCTTGGTCTCGGGGATTATACTAGATAAAGACAAGTGAGTACATCAATCCAATACATAGAGGAATGGGAAATATCATGGGATCACCCTAGATTAACATAGCCTATGATCACAACGAAGATCACATCATGGGAGAGAGAATTGACCACATAGCTACTGGTAAGAACGTCAGCCCCGAGGAGGAACTACTCCCGCATCATGGAGGGAGGAAGCAACGTCGATGGAGATGAATCCGGGGGCACTTCCCCGTCCCCCGAAGCTTGATGGCGATGGCGGCGGAGATTGGAATCGCGTTTGGAGAAAAGGGGTCTGGAATCAGGGTTTCCGCGACACGCATTAAATATATGCCAAAGGGGGGCATCGGAGGAGCCTCGGGGGGCCCAGGCGCCCCCCCGGCGCGGCCCAGGGGGGCGCGCCGCCAGGGCGCCTGGAGCCCTGGTGCCCCCCCCCCCCCCGGCTGTCCTTCGGGCGCACGGTAGTTTCTGGAACGCTGATTTTTTATATAATTTTTCTGGATTTTTCCTGGCAGTTCTTGTAATGTGAAAACCTGAAATACAAAAACAGCCGAAAACAGAAACTGGCACTGGGGTGCACTGATACGTCCAAAACGTATCTATAATTTCTGCTTGCTCCATGCCACTTTTGGGTGATATTGCTATGATATTCATACACTTCCATGCACTTTTGATCATATTTGGACTAACTTACTAATCCAGTGCACCCCAGTGCCAGTTTCTGTTTTCGGCTGTTTTTGTATTTCAGGTTTTCACGTTACGAGAACTGCCAGGAAAAATCCAGAAAAATTATATAAAAAATCAGCGTTCCAGAAACTACCGTGCGTCCGAAGGACAGCCGGGGAGGGCCACCAGGGCTCCAGGCACCCTAGCGGCGCGCCCCCCTAGGCCGCGCCGGGGGGGGGCCTGGGCCCCCCGAAGCTTCCCCGATGCCCCCCTTTGGCATATATTTAAAGCGTCCTCCGAAACCCTCAGAACAGAAACTCTTTTCGCGATCCCATCTCTGTTCCGCCACCGCCGCCGCTTCCAAGATCGGGAGCACCAGGAGAACTCTTCCCGGCACCCTGCCGGAGGGGAGGATCACCACCGGGAGCTTCTCCACCACCATGGACGCCTCCCGGATGAGTCGTGAGTAGTCTCCCTTGGACCATGAGTCCATGACCAGTAGCTATGTGATGTTCTCCTCCCGTTCTTGTGCTTCACTAATTAGTCCTCGTGAGCTGCCCTACATGATCGAGGCACATATGTAATCCTTATGTTGTTGCTATGTTGAGTTTGCTGGGATCCGATGGATTATGAGTTTATGTTCAGATTGATCTTGAGTAATATATTTGATCTACCTCTTTTATATTTATGTTCATAAGTAATTCTTGCATGTTCTCCGTTGTTATTTATTGCTTTGGCCAAGTAATACGTAGTGACTCCAAGAGGGAACGTTATGCTCGATTGTGGGTTCATGCCCCTCGATGACTAGCTTGAGTGACAGAAACATGAGTCTAGGGGATGTGTTGTTGCCACAAGGGGGAAAACGACGGTGGTTGTGCCCGCGGGTGCAAGGATTGTTTACTTTACGCAAAGTTCTTTTAATGCAGTTGTCTGTTGCATTGAGTTTACACTATGGGTGGGACTCGCAACTTAATACCAGCGAGATGTTCTGGATAGATATCTCAAGGTGGATGATTAGTAGTAGATATTGATGGATTTCGGTCTACTTACTTTGGCGTACCGCCCATGCTTTGAACCTCAACCTTTCTTGCAATGTAATCAGCATTGGTTTGCGTTCGTGGTCCTGTCAATTGCCCAGCTGTAATTCGTTTACCTCACATAGCTGTTTTATCGTCTTTTGGGAGAGAGACATCACTAGTGAACATCATGAGACTCCGGTCCATATTACCATCATTGATCACATCCGCTATTTACTTTTCGCTTTTACTTACTATTGCAAAACACTATCTATCACTACTATCATTTGCTTTTAATCCTTTGTGAACTACAAGGCCGGAGGGATTGACAACCTCTCTATACTCGTTGGGAGCAAAGTTATTTGTATCTGTGTGCAGGTCCACGTTGATTGCTAATACGCGCCGTTAGCAGTTGACACCTACTTATTGAACCTAGGAGTCTCTGGGGATTCGATCCTTGGCATCTTTGCTAAGGGAAAACACTTCTACATACTGCATCTTACACCTTCCACTTGGGGTAACCAACGAGGGGTTCGAGGCCCATCATGCACTGAGTTAATAGGTTAGTCCAAATATGATCAAAAGTGTGTGGAAGTGTATAAATATCATAGCAATATCACCCAAAAGAGGCATGGAGCAAGCAGAAATTATAGATACGTTTTGGACGTATCAACATCCCCAAGCTTAATTCCTGCTCGTCCTCGAGTAGGTAAATGATAACAAGAATAATTTCTGTGGTGACATGCTATTAACCATATAGGACTTTTTCATAGTCATATGACAAAAGCTTACTAAGACAATGAATCTATAGTAATTAAGTTGCCTCATGAGAAAATCACAAAGAACTGAAAGTTTTACAATATGATATTGAAACATCAAATAGATTTGTAATGAACATGATGTGCAAATATGATAAAGTGATATCTAGCTTGCCCCCTTTAGTGAAGCAAAACATAAATGCAGGGGCACCTCCAAGGTTTAAGTGATGACTAGATACAATGATTTCAAAATAAACGATATCACAATCATGCAAAAGACAATGCTACTTTGGGACAATGCACATTACACTCAGAATGACAATCATGCTCTTAGTAGTTGGTGCTTTTAAAAGAAGGTGGAGACTCTCGAACCGTGGCTTTTGTTGGCAAGGTTGAAAACCCGTAGTCGAAAACAAAGACAAAACATGTACCAGAGCTCTTGGTTTTAAAACAGAGGTAATAATTATTTTAGATCATGCATGTTTCGTCAACGAATGCTAGCAGACAACTCAATCTCTTCTTGAGATGGACAAGTTTCGAGGAACGGCTCCCGAATGAGGACGATCACATCCTCTTAATCTCCTTTGTTTATCACTGCCAAAGTTTTTTGATTTCTCATGAACAAAGCGTGAAGGAGGGTTTGTTTGTTATATTATCTTTTTGAGCCGGGCGCACTCAATGCCAGTTCCTTCTCGTATTATGGGTTTGCACATTATACATGCAATCCCGGGGTGAAACTTGTCCAACTTAAAAAGATCATGAATTAACTACTACTTCCTCATGAACTTAAAACAGAGGCACAAAATAGGAATGCTTTTTCTTTGAATAATTTCGAGATGGTACATGCAAGTCTCCGTTAGGAATGGCAGGTAAATACCATGTAGGAAGATATGGTGGACTCATATGGCATAACTGGATTAAAAGGATGTAGATGCACAAGCAGTTAGTCCGCTTAGTACAAGCGAAGGTTAGCAAAAGACGGGGAGCGACCAACTAAGAGAGCAATGACGGTCATAATCATGCAGAGCGACAAAGCAACATTGAATCAGGCATGGAAGTTATATCGCTACTCAGAAACAAAAGATCATCAAGGCTTGACAGACTTTCTTTACAGTCTTAAATATGCGTGAGCATACGCCAAGTCAATCAAAATAAATTCTTTGAAGGAAGATATTACTAAACCATACCACATCATAGGCAAACAAATCATGTTGGTACTCCAATAACACATTGGGAACCCCCCAGCTATTTGAGACTAACCATAAGAAAACATGAACTACTAAGCGTCATTATGCACGTAGCATCTTTATCATAGACATATCAACCAATGAAACGGAAGCAAACTCTCTTAATAAGATAAACATGATAACTAAAGAGAGTTCAAGCAACCAACTAAACAAAAGCTCTTTAAAAAGATAAGCATGAAAGTTAAGAGCTAAGCATGATAGTAGCTATTAAAAGACAAAGAACACACACAGCAAAGATAGACATGAAAATTCTATGTTATGTTCTAGGTTGAAGTGGAGCGTGTTTCTCTCCCACACAAAGAAGGCTGAGTTCCAACTCGTTATGAAAAGCAAGCAAAGCTAAAGAAAACTAAAAAGGAAACTAAAAGCAAGACGCTCCAAGCATAGCACATAACACATGAAGTGATAAAAATATAGTGGAACGAAAGACGAACTGATAATTGTTGATGGAGAAGGGGATGCACGGGGGCATCCCCAAGCTTGGACGCCTGAGTCTTCTTGAATATTTCTTGGGGGTGCATGGGGGCATCCCCAAGCTTGAGCGTTTGACACTCCTGAATCTTTTTATCATCTTCCCTCGCACACTTGAAAACTCCCTTCATACATAACTCATCATAATCTGATTAGCGAGGTTAGTACCCATAATAAAATAATTTTTTCTTGCTGGAAATAAGGACATTCTTGAAGTTCTACTGTTTCTCAAGATTGCCAAAAGGTTTTTGCAAAGAAAAAGCAAGCTCAAGGTTTGCAAAATGAAGGAAAGGCAAAACAGGACAGAATCTGTGAAAAACAGACCAGCAGGTAGTAAATGATTTTTTCGGGGCACTTCTGCAACTCAAATCAAAAAACTCAGAACATACGCCCGAAAGCCAATTGTATAGAGCACGCTGTCGAAACAATTCAGACCAAAAAGATGATCCGGTGATTTTATACGATTTTTTTCTGTCCAAGGACAGAATCTGTTTCCTGGACAGCACGTCACAACTTTTGAACTTTCTTGCAATCAGAGGCTAAACTTGGCACAAAGCTGAAAAATAAAGATACAATGATGTTGATACAGTAGTAAGAAACATCAAGACCACTAAAACTGAAAGCTAAGATAACAAGGGTTGTCTCCCTAGAGCTCTTTCTTTATAGCCATAAAGATAGGCTTAAGACTTTAATGATGCTCTCGTAGGAATAGAGTTGAAGAACAAAAGAGAGCATCAAGAAGCAAATACCAAATACATTTAAGCCTAACATGCTTCCTATGCATAGGAATATTGCAATAGAATTATTCATTGAAGCACAAAGCAACTAGCATAGGAAGGCAAAACAAGCATAACTTCAAAATATTCACCATAAAGAGAGGAAACTTCTTATTATTAAGATATTTAGAACCAAGTTTCCCTCTCTCATTATAAATTTCAGTGGCATCATGGATGAACTCAACAATATAAGCATCACGTAAAGCATTGTTACCATGATCCACATGCAAAAAGGTACTCTTACTCTCCACATAAGCATCTTTGGGGAGCCCATGGTTAGGACATTTTAGCATTAACGTTTTCAGTCTCCCCCAAGCTTGAGCTACGCTCTCTCCGTCACGAGACCTAAAGTTATAGATATAGTTCCTGTCTCGATGAATTTCATGAAGAGGATAAAACTTAGAATAAAAGAGAGACATAAGCTCTTGCCAATCAAGCAAGTGCGAGTTATCGAGAAGCTTATACCAATCTGAAGCTTTATCTATAAGTGATACAGCGAACAATTTCCTCATGACAAACTCCCTTGATACACCTGCAAGCTTAAATAATGAACATAGTTGTGACAGATATAGCAAGTGTTCACCGGGATGTCTGTCTCCTGCATAAGGATTAGCCAAAATATAATCGATAATACCAGCCGGTATTTTATAGGGCACAATTTCAGTAGGAGGGGGAGCAACCACCACAGGTGTGGGGCATCTTCCCACAAGCAACGAACTAAGAATGCGGTTTTCCATAAACATAACTAGTGAAATAAAAACAAGAAACAAAAAGATTTAATTGCAAGATCTAAAGATATACCTTCAAGCACTCACCTCCCTGGCAACGGCGCCAGAAATAGCTTGATGTCTACACACGCTTCTACTCTTGTAGACTATGTTGGGCCTCCAAGCGCAGAGGTTTGTAGGACATCAGCAATTTCCCTCAAGTGGATGACCTAAGGTTTATCGAACTCAGGGAAGTAGAGGTTGAAGATGGTCTCTCTCAAGCAACCCTGCAACTAAGATACAAGAAGTCTCTTGTGTCCCCAACACACCTAATACACTTGTTAGATGTATAGGTGCACTAGTTCGGCGAAGAGATGTTAAATGGCAAGTGATATGGATGGCAAAACAAAGTAATATAAATCTGTAATAAAAAGTGCAGCAAGCATACAAGTGGTAAACGTGAGCACAAATGGTATTGCAATGGTGGAAACAAGGCCTAGGCTTCATACTTTCACTAGTGGCAACTCCCAACAACATTAACATAATCGAATCACATGATATTTCCCATAAAACATGCAAAGGGGACGCACTCGGAGGTCATTCCTTCGTGGTCAAGAGAGGACGAGAATTATGTAGGGCTATGATGGGCCTCGAACCCCTCGTTGGTTACCCCAAGTGGAAGGTGTAAGATGCAGTAAGTAGAAGTGTTTTCCCCTAGCAAAGATGCCAAGGATCAAATCCCCAGAGACTCCTAGGTTCAACAAGTAGGTGTCAACTGCTAACGGCGCAATTAGCAATCAACGTGGACCTGCACACAGATACAAATAACTTTGCTCCCAACGAGTACAGAGAGGTTGTCAATCTCTCCGGCCTTGTAGTTCACAAAGGGTTAAAAGCAATATGATAGTAGAGGTAGATAGTTTTTTGCAATAGTAAATAAAATAGCGAAAAGTAAATAGTGTATGTGATCAATTATGGTAATATGGACCGGAGTCTCATGATGTTCACTAGTGATGTCTCTCTCCCAAAAGACGATAAAACAGCTATGTGAGGTAAACAAATTACAGCTGGGCAATTGACAGGACCACGAACGCAAACCAATGCTGACTACATTGCAAGAAAGGTTGAGGTTCAAAGCATGGGCGGTACGCCAAAGTAAGTAGACCGAAATCCATCAATATCTACTACTAATCATCCACCTTGAGATATCTATCTAGAACATCTCGCTGGTATTAAGTTGCGAGTCCCACCCATAGTGTAAATCAATGCAACAGACAACTGCATTAAAAGAACTTTGCGTAAAGTAAACAATCCTTGCACCCGCGGGCACAAGCACCGTTGTTTTCCCCCTTGTGGCAACAGCACATCCCATAGACTCATGTTTCTGTCACTCAAGCTAGTCATCGAGGGGCATGAACCCACTATCGAGCATAACGTTCCCTCTTGGAGTCACTACCTATTACTTGGCCAAAGCAATAAATAACAGCGGAGAACATGCAAGAATTACTTATGAACTAAAATATAAAAGAGGTGAATCAAATATATTACTCAAGATCATTCTGAACATAATCTCATAATCCATCGGATCCCAGCAAACTCAACATAGCAACAGCATAAGGATTACATTGGTGCCTCGATCATGTAGGGCGGCTCACGAGGACTAATTAGTGAAGCACAAGAACGGGAGGAGAACATCACATAGCTACTGGTCATGGACTCATGGTCCAAGGGAGACTACTCACGAGTCATCTGGGAGGCGTCCATGGTGGTGGAGAAGCTCCCGGTGGTGATCCTCCCCTCCGGCAGGGTGCCGGGAAGAGTTCTCCTGGTGCTCCCGATCTTGGAAGCGGCGGCGGCGGCGGAACAGAGATGGGATCGCGAAAAGAAGTCCTGTTCTGAGGGTTACGGGGAACCCTTTAAATATATGCCAAAGTAGGGCACCGGGGGAGCCTCGGGGGGGCCCAGGCGCTGATGGGCCTTGAACCCCTCGTTGGTTACCCCAAGTGGAAGGTGTAAGATGCAGTAAGTAGAAGCGTTTTCCCCTAGCAAAGATGCCAAGGATCGAATCCCCAGAGACTCCTAGGTTCAATAGGTAGGTGTCAACTGCTAACGCCGCAATTAGCAATCAACGTGGACCTGCACACAGATACAAATAACTTTGCTCCCAACGAGTACAGAGAGGTTGTCAATCTCTCCGGCCTTGCAGTTCACAAAGGGTTAAAAGCAATATGATAGTAGTGATAGATAGTGTTTTGCAATAGTAAATAAAATAGCGAAAAGTAAATAGTGTATGTGATCAATCATGGTAATATGGACCGGAGTCTCATGATGTTCACTAGTGATGTCTCTCTCCCAAAAGACGATAAAACAGCTATGTGAGGTAAACAAATTACAGCTGGGCAATTGACAGGACCACGAACGCAAACCAATGTTGACTACATTGCAAGAAAGGTTGAGGTTCAAAGCATGGGCGGTACGCCAAAGTAAGTAGACCGAAATCCATCAATATCTACTACTAATCATCCACCTTGAGATATCTATCCAGAACATCTCGCTGGTATTAAGTTGCGAGTCCCACCCATAGTGTAAACTCAATGCAACAGACAACTGCATTAAAAGAACTTTGCGTAAAGTAAACAATCCTTGCACCCGCGGGCACAAGCACCGTTGTTTTCCCCCTTGTGGCAACAGCACATCCCCTACACTCATGTTTCTGTCACTCAAGCTAGTCATCGAGGGGCATGAACCCACAATCGAGCATAACGTTCCCTCTTGGAGTCACTACCTATTACTTGGCCAAAGCAATAAATAACAACGGAGAATATACAAGAAATACTTATGAACTAAAATATAAAAGAGGTGAATCAAATATATTACTCAAGATCAATCTGAACATAATCTCATAATCCATCAGATCCCAGCAAACTCAACATAGCAACAGCATAAGGATTACATAGGTGCCTCGATCATGTAGGGCAGCTCACGAGGACGAATTAGTGAAGCACAAGAACGGGAGGAGAACATCACATAGCTACTGGTCATGGACTCATGGTCCAAGGGAGACTACTCACGACTCATCCGGGAGGCGTCCATGGTGGTGGAGAAGCTCCCGGTGGTGATCCTCCCCTCCGGCAGGGTGCCGGGAAGAGTTCTCCTGGTGCTCCCGATCTTGGAAGCGGCGGCGGCGGCGGAACAGAGATGGGATCGCGAAAAGAAGTCCTGTTCCGAGGGTTTCGGAGAGTCCTTTAAATATATGCCAAAGTAGGGCACCGGGGGACTCTCGGGGGGCCGAGGCGCCCCC
>LR738711.1:113601282-113616053 GCA_902687465.1 Secale cereale
GGGGGCGCCGCCAGGGCGCCTGGAGCCCTGGTGGCCCCCGGCTGTCCTTCGGGTGCACAGTAGTTTCTGGAACGCTGATTTTTTATATAATTTTTCTGGATTTTTCCTGATAGTTCTTGTAATGTGAAAACCTGAAATACAAAAACAGCCGAAAACAGAAACTGGCACTGGGGTGCACTGAGTTAATAGGTTAGTCCAAATATGATCAAAAAAGTATGGAAGTGTATAAATATCATAGCAATATCACCCAAAAGAGGCATGGAGCAAGCAGAAATTATAGATACGTTTTGGACGTATCAGCGACTACTCCTGATTCGTCCCCATCTTCGTCCCCATCTTCCCCAAAGAGGCGGGCGAAGATGGGGACGAATCAGGAGTAGTCGCGTCGAGACGCTCCGAAAAACCTTATTGTCATTCTCCCGGGCAGGATCTCGAACGACAGGATTCCAGAGGCACCTGCTCTCCCGACCATCCATGCACGTGGTCGTCGAGATGAGATCGACGGAAGCAGCAAGGAGAGAGGAACAATAGATGACGGCTAGGGTTGTGTGAGAGGAAGTGAGTGAACTAAGTTAGGGTTCACTCCGCTGGCCAGTGCCTTCTTATATAGTCCGTTGGGTAGATGGGTTGGGCTAGGCCCAACATCTTGGATAGTGGCACTACTATAGCGACTTGTCAAATAATCCGAGATTAATTAACCATTCCTGTCCAATAAAAATAAGCTTCGGCTCGGCTCATTCACGCAACCCGCGGCGGGCGCGCGAGGCGAGACGAGGAGGCCAATGGTAGAGGAGGAGTGCACGTGTACACCTCCTCTTCCCAAGCTCCCAATGACATGTGGTACAACAACCCTTATAAGAGCATCTCTAGCAGACCTTGTATAAGTGGTCAAACCCTTATATTTTTTGCACTTTATAGTTTTGATTAATAAAAAGTGTTCAGAACAGAAATCGTAAAAGTGGTCCAACCAGTAAAAAATTTAAGGGTCACCAAAAATGCACACCGGAAATCCTTATGTTTAGAGGTTGGAAGGCCGAACCGAGGGAGGCCCGTATATCGGTCAACCTCGTCGGAGCAAACACGTCGCCATGGAGTTTGCCACAATCCGCCCTAAACTCTCTGGAATTCATCAGCGCACACCGGTAAAGGCTGCTAGACGCTGCAATCGATTGTCGCCGGTTCGAATTGGACGAGCTCGACATCGTCGTGGCCTCTCATGACCTCAGCCTGGCCACCGGAATCCTCCTGGCACGGCATGCAAAGGGGCATGGCTCGGCCGGCACGGTTGGCAACAGAGGAAGGCGCGGACGGCGAAGGCGGCGGGGCGCGGTTGGCAATAAAGCAAGGCGCAGACGGCGAAGGCGACGGGGCGCGACCGGCATGGGCGGGGCGCGGTCGACGGGGGACGGGGCATGGTCGACGGGCGACGGGGCGCGGCCGTCTGGGGGAAGGGGCGGCGGTGACCGGATTGGAGGAAGGAGCCCTTTATCCCAGTTTTACAGTTTGTTTTATAGTATCTGTCCGGTCGTAGCTAAAATGTAGTCTTAAAATGCATTTTCTTTGACCCGTATCCCAATTTTACAGTTTGCGATTTTAAGGGGTCTACTAGAGTTGCTCTAACAGGTCTCACTCACACTCCACTTGTAGTATGGTACTAAACTTTCTACCACTTGCCATGCATCTAAATGGGCCTTAGAGATTAATTAGGGATTATTTTCTTATATCGACCTAAACCAATCTACTGCCTCCGTTCCGAATTACTCGTCGTGATTTTAGTTCAAAAATCAGAACGGAGAGAGTATACTCCAACAGTAGGCCAGATCATCAAATAGGCAACCAAACGGCTGTCTGCGGAATGTTTAACACAGTTGAAATACACAGACCCTAGGACACGAACACAAGAAGACAAAACTGAGGTTAAGTTTCTAACGTACAATTCAATTATTAAGGATAACATAGACGTCGACAGTGTAGAAACTTTCCCCCTACTTCCGATGCTCGCAGCTCACACAAATATCTAGTTCCGGTCCCTTGCGATATTTGTGATACTGGTTCTGTTTTTAATTAATACTTCCTCAGTCCGAAAATATTTATCGGAAAAATGAATAAAAATGAATGTATCTAGAGCTAAACTGTATCTAGATACATACATTTCTCCGACAAATATTTACGGACGGAGGGAGTACATTTATCACTCATAAAAAACCCTGGGAAATCACACCCAGGCCAGGAGAACACTCATGGATCATGCCCGTCTTCAACAAGTACTACTCTTAGGAAATTTAAGGACGCTGACAGCCAAAAATTTCTCCCCACACTTCCTAATCCTAGCAGCCCAGAGAAATATACTCCGTATTAGTATTACCACACCTATACTCTAATAGTTCCTCTTACGCTAAGTGGAAAGGCAGGATAATTCTAAAATCGGACGCAGCCAAACAGGCGACAAGCACATGCGAGAGCGATACACATACACGCCTCGAAAAGAAAAAAAGAAAGAAAAAAAGGCATGCGAGCAGCCCACACACAGCACCCATCTGCATACACGCATCTGTCCAAGTCGCTGCCCCAGGTTTCCAGAACCTACACGAACGAATATCTTCTCCTCCTCTCTTCCACCCGCCGGACCGGACCCCAAACCCCCAAACCCGCAATCTATACACGTAGGACGCTCCGGGGAAAGAAAAAATAAAGATCGTAGGGCTCCCTCCCCTCCCCTCCCCTCCCCACGCCACGACGTGTCCCCGACCCATCGCCCGCTCGAGACACCTCGCCTCCCCGCATGCCTGACACCCTGCCTCTCGGCCCGACGCGTGTAACGCTCCGTACCGCGCCTTTATCCCCGCCTCCCGTCGTCCCATCTCGCTGACGGTGGGTCAGCGGGTTACGGTGGGGGCGACGTGTCAGTGAAGTGCGCGGGGTGGCTGCCCGCAAACGGCGTCAGTTAGTCTGTACGACCGCGCCGTCTGCGCGTCGTTACTCCGGCCGTGGCCTGGGTGTTTATAAGCGCGCGCCGCTCGGTGTTCTTCTCCACAATCCGTCCGACACCCACCCAACCCACAAGCCTCAGCCTCAGTCCACTACTACCAGATCTCTTCTCGGTAGAGCAGAGCAAACAGAGGAGCCAGCCATGATGATGATGAGCGAGGGAGTGAGCGTGCCGCCGTGGGGCAACCACCTCCAGATGAGCGGCGTCGACGCCGGCGGCGGCGGGGGCGGCGACGAGACGCCGTTCCTGTTCGCGGCGCTGCGCCAGTACCTGCCGTGCAACGACGTGCTGGGCGGCGCTGGCGCGGGCGCCGAGGACGAGGACGACGCGGCGGCCATGGCGGCCGCGGTGGACGCCTACGCCTGCGACGAGTTCCGCATGTACGACTTCAAGGTGCGCCGGTGCGCGCGCGGCCGCAGCCACGACTGGACCGAGTGCCCCTTCGCGCACCCGGGGGAGAAGGCGCGCCGCCGCGACCCGCGCAAGTACCACTACTCCGGCACCGCCTGCCCGGACTTCCGCAAGGGCGGCTGCAAGCGCGGGGACGCCTGCGAGTACGCGCACGGCGTCTTCGAGTGCTGGCTCCACCCGGCGCGCTACCGCACGCAGCCCTGCAAGGACGGCACCGCCTGCCGCCGCCGCGTCTGCTTCTTCGCCCACACCCCGGACCAGCTCCGCGCCATGCCGTCCCAGCACTCCAGCCCCAGGAGCACGCCCCTGTCGCCGCTCGCCGAGTCCTACGACGGCTCGCCGCTCCGCCGCCAGGCCTTCGAGAGCTACCTCAGCAAGAGCATCATGTCCTCCTCGCCCACCAGCACTCTGCTCTCCTCGCCGCCCAAGTCACCACCGTCCGAGTCGCCGCCATTGTCTCCCGACGGTGCCGCCTCCTTCCGCCGCGGTTCATGGCCCGGCGTCGGGTCGCCCGTCAATGACGTCCTCGCCTCGCTCCGCCAGCTGCGCCTCGCCAAGGCGCAGGCGTCCCCGTCCGGTGGCTGGTCCGGCTACCCCACCTCCCCTGCCGCCTACGGCTCGCCCAAGTCCGCCGGCCTCTACAGCCTCCCCACCACCCCCATGGGCCCTCAGACCAGCGTCTCCAGCTTCATGCCCAACCTGGAGCCACTGAACCTCCGCTTCCTGGACGACGAGGAGCCAGTCCAGAGGGTGGAGTCCGGGAGGGCCCTCCGCGAGAAGGTGTTCGAGCGGCTGAGTCGAGACGGCGCGGCGCCGCGCAGCTGCGAGGTTGGTGCCGGGGCAGGAGGCCCCGACGTCGGCTGGGTCTCCGACCTCATCAACTGAGCCGTTCTTCCCAAGTTTATTTTGTTGAGGTAGCAAGATGGCACGGCGGAGGCGGCGGGCGGTAAGAAGAAGGAAAATGCCCCCCCAAAAAAACTATCCTCAGTTTCTTTTGCTATTTCCAGTTGCTGTACATAGCTGTTATCTATCTCCCGTGTGAATATTCCTGGTTGGTTGGCGGAAGGGAGGCAAGATGAGGAAGGATTTGTTTTGGGGTTCTTGAGGAAGTAGGAGTTTACCCAAAAAAAATATTACCAAAAAAAGGATGGAGGAGATGGATTGGAACTTGGATGGTGGCGGCAGTGCTCCACTACTCTGTGCATAGGTGCTGAAGCATGGATGGACGGACGGATGGAAGCTGGTGGACGGTGAAGATGAGGTTTGAGGGAAGGTGGACTTGATTCCTGTGATTACTGGTGCTGATGTTTGTTTATCGTCGTCCTCGTTAGTGCATCATCTGGACTAGCCGAAGACCGATTTCGACCGCCCTCGTAGTTGATTTCACATTTTGTTAATTATTAATGTAATCCTTCGTAAGGATGATCCCCCACAGCATATTTTGTACCTTAGCTGCCTAGCAGCCTTTAATCCCTGTTCGTCCAATGGCGATGAACGAAGGAACTCCCCAATGTATTTGTGTAATCCTTTGCTATTATCAAGTAAATGATGTTTATCTTATCTATCTATCAGTAAAGTGATATTCCCGGTTACTCCTCTTTTACCCCTTTTTCTTGTGTTGCACGTCTTGCTATATGTACCCATCTATCCACCCGAGCTTTCCAGTAAATACGAAGTGTGAATGAAATGAAATGGTTGATTGTGATTGTTCTTGGCGCTTGCGGTGACGTGGTGGTGACCGGCGCGCGTGTCCGGGCGACGGTTGAGGCGGCATGGTCGACAATGGTGGCTGTGGAACTCGGATGGTTGGGAGCAGTATGGGGGCGATGTGGGCGTGGAACCCGCCGTGAGAGAGACCGGCGAGCGAGCGCGACGGCACCGGAGTGGCCGCCTGGTCGTTTTCCCCTTCCGGTGCGCTGGCCCTGCCGGGAGGGGATTGGTACAGCCGGCGGCGTGCGCGTCGTCCCTGTCGCCGTCGCACATGCCCAAAGATCTTCCTTTTCTCGGGATGGATCGGGGCATCGTACTACATGGCGGACTTTCTTTGGGTGTGCTCCGCTTCCTTTTCTCGGTACTAGTAGTGGTAGTAGTAGTACATTTTTGCTTCGCCTCATTTGGTTGTTCTCGTGTCACGTCACGTATGGCGTCGTATAGTTCTTGCGCGGCCGAGCTTGATCTCCTTTCCGGTCTTGTGTTCGTCTCCGGCGACGACGACGACGACGACCTGACGGAGTACCTAGGAGGGAGGGATCGAGCGACTGTGCCGGGGCCGGAGGAGTGTCGCGCCACCACCACCACGAATCTCGCAAATCTAGCGCCATCAGAGGGTAGGGGAGATGGAATGATGGTGGGGTGGTGGCGTGTCCCGGGCCGGAGAGCGACGTGATGGGGGCGCGCGTGGGCGCGGCGACTCTTCCTCACTCGCCCCGCGCCGCGCGGCGCTCGGTCGATCGGATCGGCCCGCCTCGCCCTGGCCTGTACTGCTAGCAGTACTAGCAGTACGAATGGGGCCTGGCAGGCCGCGGCGTGGTGCGGCGTCCTCGGCCACCTTTGCATCGTGTGGTCGAGGAGACCGCAAGGCCTGTCCGGTTCTACGAGACAGAGTCTTCTTTATCTTCTTTTCCTTCCACCCCCTCTGTTCCTTCTCCGGCTTTCATTCCTCGGTTTCGAGTTCCTCCTTTTTCTTCAAAAACCGTTCCGTCGCGCTCACGCACCAGCCTCGCTCGGTACGATTGCTGCACACACCGTAGCATAGATGGTGACGATTCATCAGCTCCCATCTGTACCTCATAGCAGCCTCTTGTACGATTGTATCTCTCCTCTGTACCTGGCTGCTGTTCTCGCCATGACGCCATCTGGGGGTTCCATCCCATTCCATCCTTGTGAATAGAGCAAGGCCGCGAGAAAACCCGAGGTCGACTTGAACTGAACGCGACCCTTCTTCTCACCTCAGATTTCAGACGCAGACGCCATCAACGGAACGCGCAGAGGGGAGGGCCCTACGGCAAGTGCCATTCTGATAATCACCTGCAACCAAAGCCAAAGCCAAAGTAACAGTGGACGCAGCAGGCAGCAGAAGTGATGGCCATTCGCAGAAAAGGAAGAAGAGAAATGATGGTAGTGGTTCAGATGCAGAGACGCCCTGCTCCATTGCTCTGCTCACCACGAGTTCTTTCCCTTTCCTCGCTCGCCACATTCACAGGCGTTTGGTTGCTGCTGCATTGATGCAGCCTCGTCTTTTCGCCGGGTTGAAACGCGTAGGCCCCCTTCACCTACCACGATCAGTCCATTGCTTGCTGCTCCGTTGAGCGTCTCCTTGGTTCACTGTATGTACTGGGGAAACACTTGAATGGCAAAAACACATGATTGTTGATCCACCTGAATTCCGCATTATTCAAGGGGGGTTTGGTAGTGCACATCCAAGGACACAGAATAATTTCTGATAGGTTGGAACGGAGGGGAATTTAACTGTAAAATTTACTACGTAGTGTAAACGGATTCTAAGGGGAAAATACTTGCAGATCATAATCCTACGAGACAAACAAAACAGCAGGAATTTCTAAGGATCTGAATCTTCCTGAAATACCTAGGTCTCTGCAGAGCTACAAGGAGAGGGCAGCTGATCAAGGACTCAGAAGTAACTATAGATCATATACCAACACTTTTGATGCTCTGGCTGCTCATGATATTATGGTTTAAAGCTCTGGAACTTGGTGTTGATTGTAATGCTTCACATTTGGGTACTATTGATTCTATTAGGGATTTAGAAATTGCTAGATCTAATTTGCTAAGTAAGACTTGTTTAGAGAATGATAAAGATGATAGTCATGTTAAGCTTTAGGACTAGGAGAATAAGCGTAAGGATTTCGAGGTTGTTTTTTTTTTTTGAAACGCAGTTCCTTAGGGCCCGATCCATTAAAAAAGCTCGAAGAGAGTCGGAATTACAGTCTGAAAAAAGATAAGATGGAGAAATTACAGTCAGAATTATAATAGTTACCTGGAAATGTTCAGACTAGAAGTATGCGGAAGAAAGGGTTGCAAGGTAATTTTGGTGCAGGACCCTATCCTTTGCCAATTTTAGTCAGTATTTAATCATATCGTCAATAGTTATTCAGTTATTTTTGCAAGTAAAGCATACAATGATTTGGTCAGTTTGACTAATTAGAATTTTGCACACAAACTTATTGATAAAAATAAAGGAAATGTCAGGGTCATAATGTATATAAAACAGGTTTGTAGGTAAAATAAAGGCTATTTAGGCCTTGTTCGGTGTCACTCCGCTCCACAACTGCGCTCCTGAAGCTGGCGGCTGCAGTTGAAAATGGCAGAGCTGCAGTTTCCTCGCTTCGAAGATTCCGGGAGCAAGTGGATTACCGGACAGTGTCTTAGTTACACCACATAATATGTTTTCATTACCTGTCGTTCTCTAAACTGATAAAAGGTTGTCAGAACTTGAGAAGAAAACACCGTTGCACAATTCTATCTCTCTGTCTCATCATATTACTTGGACCTTCACCTCCCCATAAGAAAACATGTTACTTGCTAGGTAGTGTTGCTATGCTTAAGGCCCATTAGGAGATATGTGCACCATGGGTCATAGATTGCCCTATACAAGGATTTATGACAAAGAAATTTGTACTCCCTCCGTTCCGGAATATTTGTCTTTCTAGAGATTTCAACAACTGACTACGTACGAAGCAAAATGAGCGAATCTACACTCTAAAATATGTCTACATACATCCGTATGTTGTAACCATTTAAAATGTCTAGAAAGATAAATATTTAAGAACGGAGGGAGTAGATAACAACGGAAGAAAGTTACTCAGTGGGTGAATCATGAGGGTAGAGGGGTAGAAAGAATGAAGCGACCGATCACGAATCCCATTTTATTCTAGGGCCACTTATTTATCACTAGAATTTACTCTTATTATGTTCCAGTTAAGAACATTCATTTTGCACTCATTGTAAAACCTGAATGGATCGGAAACTTTTTGGCAATTAGACTAGATTTTAAGTTTCTGATAGTGGAAACCTCAGAGAGGATAACAAATACATAGACAAACATACGAACAGTTAATTACATTTTTTTTACTATAACAGTTAATTACATTGATTAACGGCCTTAGACTTTTCAGTACATAAAGATAAGGCTCGGCAAGTCACATTTATTACATTCATAGTGGAAAAGAACATTTCCATCGTAACTAAGTGCATTCTTGATCTTGTAGTATTTGGGTAGCTCTGTTCGTCGTCTCGGAGGGAGCAACCGTTGATTACTCCCGTTAGCTATAATCTGGGAAGCAGGGGGCTGATTTTGAACAACATAGAAAGGAGACGAAATCAAAAATCTCAGAGTGGCCATTCTTGGATCGACAATTGGCAATAACATGGCCCTACCATTTGCAACCCCTACATTTGATCCAATTTTGGCATCTGGGCGTCAACTGACCATAATCCAAACACCGGACAAAGAAATCCCTACATGGGCGAACCAAGAGAGGCAGGTTGAGGCCTGAGAGCATTCAGGGCAGGATTTTGAAAACCCTGAGATCCGGCCCGACCAAATGCGATGGTGTTGGGAGTAGTTAAGGTTGACAAACTGAAACTTGATGACCATCAAGGTGGTCAAAAACTGAATTATCCTGATTAACGCTAGACCTTGCAGCAATGGTTGATCACATGACAGTCTAGGAACTCAGATAACATCCAGATATTATCTATGATCTTTAGACCTAGAAACAACTGTCCATCCTTCATAAAATGCATGTTGAAAATGTTGATAATCACTCCTAGCATCTCGATCATCAGACCCCTAGAGGAGAAAACTCAAACTAAACAAATCATTGGAAAAATTACCCCCTTTGATGATAAAAAAACCCACATTGAAAGAAGAAACACAGAGCTTAAAAGACCACATTTGGAGACTCTGCGCTTGAAACCGAGAAGCATGATCACGACGAAAGTAAGATTGAAGAATGAGACTAACTAAGTCTATCAGTTAAGTGGCAGCCTTCATAGGTTTCTCTTTCCCTCCTCCATCCCTTGGCAGCTAGGGCAAACTCTCCCCTCCATACTTTGCCAGCTAGCTTGTGGATTCGCCCCCCCCCCCTCTGCCTGCCGCTCTGACGGCCGGTGGCGGAATCCCGATGCACACGCTCTATTTAGCAGTTTAGGTTAGGTTTTTTAGTCCTCGCAGGTGCGACGCTCGGGTGGATGGTGGTGCTTCTTCTTTAAGTTTGTCTACCGGGCTTTGATTCTCCTCGAGTTTGTCAATCAGGATGTAGTAGACGGAGCTTCGGCGTAGATTCCTGCCGTCTTCATTGGGCGGTGAGGTTAGGGTTTCTCGTCGTGTGGCGAGATTTGGTGTCAGTCGTTTCAGATCTATTCAAGGGTTCAATGACGAGAAGTGCGGCTCGAGGGCACTGGTACTTACGGGCACGTCCATGAAGACTTCCCGACTGTTATCGACATGGTCAAGCCCGCTCCGATAGGGGAGCGGCGATAACGACGCATCGGCGGCTCGTTCCGACAACGATGGTGTTCGTTTGGTGGTCTCGATATCTTGATGTAATTTTTATTATATTTGTGGTGCTTTGTACTTTTGGCGAATTTTAATAATAGATGTAACTCATTTTTTTTAAAGTATCTATTCAGTTGGCGTTTGGATTGCGAGAATCTGCCACCAGCGAAAAACCCATGTAATTATTCCCCTCAAGGGAACGACAATCCAAGAGGAAAGGACGAGGGATCAAAGACGAGTTGGGTGGCTGCTGTGATCAGGGTGATCAACGGCAGGAAGCGGTCGCCGCCACGGTCGGAGTGGCTAGCGACGCTAGAGCAGAGGAGGAGTAGGAGGAGGCATTATTTCAATTCGTCTTTGCTCTCAACTAGTATCAATGAAAATTGATGACAAAATTCGCTCGTTGGAACATTGCTTAACCCTTTTATACTCCGATGGCCACCGTTTGGTCGCCTCTGGCCGTGCGAATGGCGTCGCGTACGAGAGAGATGGATACATGTTCTTGATACTCAGATCGTCTTTTTTTTTTATTTAAGAAAAACTCTGATCATCTCTTAAAAGAAACCTGTTGCATTGAACATTTAAACTTGTTGAGAGCTTCCGGATCACAGATCCTGAGAGCTGAGATCATCTGACTTGGCTTGAATGCAGGCCAGCGGGGATGCGATAAAGCCGCATAAATTCCGGCGTGCGAAGAACGTGATCCAAGTCGGCACCGACGCGTAGTACATACTGTTACGGTGCTACCCCCGATTGATTGCGGCGCTTGTGGCCACGATTTGGTTGCCGCTTGATGCGCGACAAACCGCAAGGACGGAGCCTACCCCATGTACGGAGTACGCGCCAAGAAAAGATCTCCAGGCCGCGCCACGCATGCCCCTCCCCCTCCGTTAAAGATCTCTGGCCGAGGTTATCCACGCCACATCCATCCATCCAACCACCCCACTTGCCGGTGAGGAGGTCGCCGTCACGTGAGACGGTGAGAGCAACGACGGCGCTTTCCGCCGTGGCGCCACCACCCCAGCCCCCTAGCGTACGGCACCTTGTTCGTTTCCTCGGCCCGGCCGGCCGGGAGAAAAGATCTCCCTCTGATTTTCCAGCCTCATCAAGATCTTTATAGTGGGAGCAACGACGGCCTGGAGAAGCATATCACGTTGGTTGTATGGAGTAATTTGGATTCCGACGAACATGACACCTTTTTCATGGTGATTATCATAATGTAACGATAATCGAGTGAGTAATAATGAAATCTTTACTCGACAGTATAGTTATGTACTAATCCACATCTTTTCATTAAAAAGAACTGCTGCATGCTACCCTCCCCTGCAACTGCAAGCAGAGCTGATGCCTTGGCAAAACCGTGAGTCTTTGCTTTAAGTAACGAGCATCGCATCGGTCACGTGGGAAGGTGGTTCAGGCGGTACGTCTATCTACTTAACCACCATCGTTGGTATTGAACACTCCCCGACCAATTCGAGCAAAGCGACAAAAGCACGTACAATTTGACCAACCTGCCTTGCAGTTGCAGGCCTACCACCGCTCCGCTCCGGAAAAGCAAAGCTGTGCCCTAGATCGGCCCTCAATGATCCAGAAACGCCCTGGGGCGATGGAGCCGTGCTGCCACGGTACCGGCACCATGCCTTTACGTACGTACCGGCCATGCTCCCCATGGCGCTTTGCTCCGGTTGTCGCGTTGCGTGGACGCAAGCCGTACGTGCACGCGGCCCGCCACAGCTCGTAGGAGGAGGAGGAGTACCGGATAAGGTCTGGTCGAGGCACTGAACATGGACGACGGCGAACTGGCGAGAGTGGATGCATCGTCGGGTGTCCGCACCCGTACTCCTGTGGACGGATAGGCTGGGCCATGGTCACGTCTCGTGTGACATCGGCTAGGACGGCCGTCCGCAACCGGCGCGCGCAACGCTACAAAACTTGCTCTGTGTCACTGTGCGTGCCAGCCGTCGTGTACGCGCTGTGCGGAGCCGCGGAAACCACGGCGAGGTCATGACAAAACTGCGTACGTACTACGTACCGGGAGCGGAGCCGCTCGGCTCAGCCCATGCGATGGGATGGGATAAGATCGAGCTGCAGTTCATTGCGCTTTTGCAGGGATATGGTTTGACTTCAGCCGTCCTGTCCTGTTCGGCCAAAGACGAGGCGGGCGGACACATCTCTTGGCAACTCCGCCGGACCGCCTCCATCCAATGGGTTTTGGGCCTCAACTTGTCGACAACGAGTACCGCCTTCTTGCATAGCACTCCGGCCTGTACGTACTGCAGCTGCACGTTTCGCCGTTCACCGGTGGTCGGCATGAGTCCGGAGCAAGCCGGAGAAGATGGGTTCCTTGCTCCCTGAATCTCGACCGGCGTCTGTCAAATCGCACGAAATCTGGCTGCTGCAGAGATTGTATACCGCACTGCCCAAAAGATTTCGTAGCTGCCGGCTGGAGTAGCTTGTGGTAGTGGAGTTGGCTGTGTCTGATGGAATGGACTGGAAAAGACACGCACCACAAATGCGGTATACACAAATGCACCACGCCTCCAGACAAGACAGCGCCTACTATCATGACCGAGTAAATTGCACAGAAGTATCATAATTGGGGCATTGGAAGCAGATTGGTATCAAAATTGGTAATTTTTACATGTCAGTATCAACTTTGCGGCGAGGCGTTGCAAAAGAGACTAAAAGCGCTGTTTATACGTATTGACGGGTAAACTGACGGGTTGGGCCCACCCGTCAGACGCCACGCTGGCCCGTGAGCGCGTGCCCGCGCGCTGACTCGGACGAACCGTTATGAGCGCGCCTCGAGCGGTCGAGCCAGGCCCCGACCCACTCCCTCTCGCTCTCTGCTTCCTCCTTCTCTCTGTTTCGTCGCCGGCTGCTCCCCGCCCGCCGCCGTCGGCCGCCGGACCACGCTGCCGCAGCCATGGTTTTCGAGGTCGAGAGCAGCGGCGAAACAAGCTCGATGTACATGTACTCCGAAACCTCCACGGATGGACTGAACCAGGTTAGTTCATATGAGCCAGGGTTAGGGTTAGGTTTAGAAAATTTGGGGATTTTTCTGTTTAGGTGGTCTTTGCTGTGAGGATTTCCATCGATTTGCTTTCTCTTCGTGCTCTGCATGTGATGGTCTCTTACATTTTGCTTGGGCAGGTGCCATTCTGACTTCAGGATCCGGATTACAAAGGACTTGCGCTAGATCTGATGACATTCTGCAAGAAGCATGGAAAGCCATCAGAGAAGCTTGTTGCATTTGAAGGAACATACACCGGGAGAAGGTTCTTAGCATGTGCAGAGCCGGTATGTTTCTTGCCCTTATTGTTAGTCATATATGCCCTAGTGTGATTTAGTTTAGTGTATGGTAAATTTGTTAGTCATATATGCCTAGTGTGATTCAGTTTAGTCAGTGTAGTGCTCATTGTAAGAATGTCCAATAGTAAGTTCAGTGTAGTGCATCAGTTTTTAATTTTCTGCCAAATGCAGTGTTGAGTACTCACATTAGCCACTCTATTAGCTGAGGTGTTACTGCCAATAATTAATTGTTGCTTAGTGTTGAGAGTAGGCACTCTCATTAGTTATTGTGTTGTTGCAATGCATATGATGTAACCTAAATGTATATTCAGATGCAAGCTAATGTAGTGTATTTAGCTAGGCTGTGCAAATTCAGTGCTGCTCAGTACCAACATTATGTAGTTACAATTAAATAACCGTTATTTTTCCAGGAAGGTCATAATTGTGGGTTTGTTCAGTGGGTTGATGAGCAGTGGCCCCCAACAATGGAGAATGCATTGTTGAAGCTTTGGTCAATGGTTGAAGACAGCAAGTCTGCTAGGGTGACTGATAATCTAAATAGTGCTTTAACTATTCACCAGCTGACAGAAGAAAAGAACAAGCTGGATGCAGACTATGACAAGTTAGTGAAAGATGTGCATCAACTAGTGGATATGCAGCAGGATAGGGTTGTGGATTTCAGTTATCTGCAGTCCAATCTCACATATCAACACCAATGCAGAGTTGAGTTGGTTGCTGGTATGAAGGCAGAAATGGCAAAGAAAGATGCAGATAGAGAGAAGCTTAATGAGAAGTATGAACTGATGTGCAACCTGACAAGTGCTCAAGCAACTGTCATCCAGAACTTGAAGTTGAAGAACTTGAAAGAGAAGGAATTGCTGAGTGAGGCTAGGCAGAATTTGGAGTTGAAGAATGCAGAGTTCACAAAGTTTGAGGAGAAGCTCACCCAACAGAAGCTAGAGTTGAAATTTCAGGTTGCTGATCTGCTGAAGGGAAAGGAAAAGCTTGATGAAGAGAAGTACATGCTACACCTGAAGATTGGTGAGCTCATGAAGGCAGAGGAGAAGCTCAAGGAGAAGATCAAGGGGATCCAGGCCATCCTACAGAACTAAACTAGATGAATGTGAGATGAGTGGGTATTGCATACCTTTTGGGAATGATGGTTGTGCAATGACCTAGTAACTTAGAATGATGGATGTGCTGTGTAATGTATGGTTCCTAGTAGTTATGAACTCTAGCTGTTTATGTACCTAGTAGTTATGCTATTCATCCTTTTGTGAGAAAAGGATTGAATGTGCATTTGAACTCCACTATGTATTGTGAACAATGGTTGTGTATGCCTATAATGTGTTGAACTTTAGTAAGTACTATTTGGTTTGGTTGTTAGAGTAAAAATGATGATATATCAAGCATTGTAAAGATGCGTCTGTTATAGTGATAGTGGTGCCTCCATATATAAACCCTAGATGCTTGTTTTAGGGGTTTTTAGGTGGTTTCGTCGACCCCGAGCCACCAAAAACACAAGATGATAGTTGTAGGTGGTTTCGTCGACCCCGAGCC
>LR738711.1:113616539-113633631 GCA_902687465.1 Secale cereale
AAGATGATAGTTTTAGGGGTTTTTAGGTGGTTTCGTCGACCCCGAGCCACCAAAAACACAAGATGATAGTTTTAGGTGGTTTCGTCGACCACGAGCCACCAAAAAACAATAGATCATACAAACATAGAATACCAAGATCACATTGTATAGCAAGATCACATTGTATAGCATAGAAGTAGCCCCTCCATCCACTAGCATAGAAGTAGCCCCATCTTAAAGTACACATAGTAGCAACAACAACAACAAACTAGTTTTGAACATCACATGGCACATGTGGCATTTAGTGGTTACCACTAGCAAAGAAGTAGCCCCTCCATCCAGTGTTTCTAACAGCAGAAGGTGGAGGAGCAGTAGATGTGGATGGAGCAGATTGCCTTGGGGCATAGAATGCATTTGAACCTCTTCCTGCACCTCTACCAGCAACTCCTGTTCCATCTCTCCCAGCATCTCTCCCAGCACCTCTCCCAGCACCTCTACCAGCACCTCTCCCAGCACCTCTTCCAGCACCTCTCCCAGCACCTCTTCCAGAACCTCTCCCAGCAGTTGATGCACCTCTCCTGTTCCAGCTGTTGGTGTTGTTGTAGGAGTAGAATGAGAAGCTCTTGATGTTGTTAAAGGAGCAGAAGGAGAAGCTCTTGCTGTTGTTGTAGGAGCAGCAACACCAGCATTTGAATTATTTGCAATAGGCTTTGCATAAACATGGAAATCAGTTAGCAAAAAGTAAAAGTAGGGAATGTACAACAAGGAAACATGTTATACATAAAAGAGGATTACCACATGTTTGTTCTTCCTCAAAGCCAGCTCAGGCTTCAACTGTTTCTTGCAACTTGTGTACCTATGGCCTTGCAGTCCACAATTGCCACATGTTATAGTCCCCATTCTTGATGTTTCCTTTGGCTTAGGAACTTCAAATTTGCCTTTGATCCTCTTCTCTTTCTTTCTCCCCCTCTTCACTTTAAATGCAGGTGGTTCAATGTCTAGACCAGGAGTTTTTGTCCAATCATGCTCACCAGGAACTGGATAGATCATTGGTTCATAAGCTGCCACATAGAATTGTTTCTTGAAGAATTTGCTGACATAATCCTCAGGTTTTCTTTTGCCCTTGTTTATTGCTGAGATGGCATGGTTACATGGGATGCCAGTGAGATCCCATTTTCTGCACCCACATGTTTGAAGTTGCAAGTTAACAGCATGGGTTTGCTGCCCACTTGTAACTTGCCACAAGTCTACACCAGCTTGAATAGGTTTGCAAAATTTTGCCCTCTCCTTCTCAACCTCTAGCTTCTCACTATAATGGGGTGTTATTTCCCATCTAGCTGTCTTTCCACTCTCCCTATTCCTATGCCACCTCACCATTTGTTTATCCTTAATTCCATCACACAGTGTCCTAATTGGTTTCTTCCTGACATCTAGGACATACTTGTTGAACACCTCAGATAAATTGTTAACTACAAGGTCAGTCTTGCAATTTGTGTCAAATGCATGCCTTGCCCATGCTTGCTTGGGTATTTCAGAAAGCCACTGCCAAGCTTCCTCACATTCAGCTCTCAGGTTATTCATACCAATGTTAAATTTGTGTTCACTATATGCATAAGCAGCATCATCCATATACTTCTTCAGATCTTCCCCCCTAAACCCAGCATTTTGGAAGTTTGCATATATATGCCTTAGGCAGAACCTTTGGTTGCACTTAGGAAATACAGCATTCACTGCATTTAGTAGGCCCTGGGAAACACAATTTAACTAGTTAAGCTACTATCTAGTAGATAACAACCATATAAGAACAATGAGAGAGGTGATGAAAGCACATACCTTTTGTCTATCAGACATTATTGTATATGGACCAAACTGTCCTACTTCTCCTCCTAGGCAGATTTTAAGTTGGTGTAGAAACCAACACCAACTAGGTGTGTCCTCTTGCCCAACAATACCAAATGCTAGTGGGTATATATTGTTGTTGCCATCTCTACCAGTGGCAGCAAGTAGTTGAGCACCAGTACTTAACTTAATGAAGCACCCATCCACACCTACATGAGCAAGCAAAATCAGCATCTAAAACATTCAAATGCATTTAAAGATGAACCAATATATAACTAATGCACAAGGTACATTAACTGACTAATGAATGGTCTGCACCCCTTGAGAAACCCCTCCCTTGCTCCATTGATGCAATAGAACATGGCATGGAATCTTGGGCCTGGATGAGGGATTTTTTCAGTGGGTGTTGGAGTTACAGTTGTGACTACTACTCTACTCCCAGGGTTTGTATCCATCACTGTCTGATAATAGTCTTTCAACCTAGGGTATTGCTTCTTGTGGTCTCCTAAAACAGCATCAATAGCTATGTTCTTTGCCCTATATGCCATTGACTTGGGCACATCTGTTGGGGAACGTAGTATTTTAAAATTTTCCTACGATCACGCAAGATCTATCTACCAGATGCATAGCAACGAGAGGGAAGAGTGTGTCTACGTACCCTCGTAGACCGGGAGCGGAAGCGTCAAGTGACGCGGTTGATGTTGTCGAACTTCTTCGCGATCCAACCGATCAAGCACCGAACGTACGGCACCTCCGCGTTCAGCACACGTTCAGCTTGATGACGTCCCACGAGCTCTTGATCCAGTTGAGCTTCACGGGAGAGTTTCGTCAGCACAACGGCGTGGTGACGGATATGATGTGTTCACCGGCGCAGGGCTTCGCCTAAGCTCCGCGACGGTACGACCGAGGTGTGATTCTGTGGAGGGGGGCACCGCACACGGCTAAAACAATTCAACTTCTGTGTCTTTGGGTGCCCCCCTGCCCCCGTATATAAAGGAGCAGGGGAGGGAGGCCGGCCAACCTCTCCTGGTGCGGCTAGGGAGAGAGTCCTACTAGGAATAGGATTGCAATCCTATTCCTAGTAGGATTCACCGAAAGGAAGAAGGGGGAAAGGAATAGGAGAGGTGGCGCCCCCCAATCCTAGTCCAACTAGGATTCCTAGGTAGGGTGCCGGCCAGCCCTATGGGCTGCCTCTCTCTCACCCTTTAGGCCCACTATGGACCATCCCCTCTCGTAGGGGGTTCCGGTAACCCCCTCCGGCATTCCCGATAAATCCGAAACTTTTCCGGTATACTTCCGGTGTCCGAATATAGCCGTCCAATATATCAATCTTTATGTCTCGGACATTCCGAGACTCCTCGTCATGTCCGTGATCTCATCCGGGACTTCGAACTACCTTCGGTACATCAATACTCAAAAACTCATAATACCGATCGTCATCAAACGTTAAGCGTGCGGACCCTACGGGTTCGAGAACTATGTAGACATGGCCGAGACTCATCTCCGGTCAATAACCAATAGCGGAACCTGGATGTTCATATTGGCTCCCACATATTCTACGAAGATCTTTTATCGGTCAGAACCGCATAACAACATACGTTGTTCCTTTTGTCAAACGGTATGTTACTTGCCCGAGATTCGATCGTCGGTATCTGTATACCTAGTTCAATCTCGTTACTGGCAAGTCTCTTTACTCGTTCCGTAACACATCATCTCGTGACTAACTCATTAGTCTTTTGCTTGCAAGGCTTATTATGATGTGTGTTACCGAGAGGGCCCAGAGATACCTCTCCGACACTCGGAGTGACAAATCCTAATCTTGATCTATGCCAACACCACGAATACTTTCGGAGACACCTGTAGAGCATCTTTATGATCACCCAGTTACATTGTGACGTTTGATAGCACACAAGGTGTTCCTACGGTATTCGGGAGTTGCATAATCTCATAGTCATAGGAACATGTATAAGTCATGAAGAAAGCAATAGCAGTTAAACTAAACGATCATAGTGCTATGCTAACGGATGGGTCTTGTCCATCACATCATTCTCCTAATGATGTGATCCCGTTGATCAAATGACAACTCATGTCTATGGTTAGGAAACATAACCATCTTTGATCAATGAGCTAGTCTAGTAGAGGCATACTAGGGACATACTGTTTTGTCTATGTATTCACACATGTACTAAGTTTCCGGTTAATACAATTCTAGCATGAATAAAAGACATTTATCATGATATAAGGAAATACAAATAACATCTTTATTATTGCCTCTAGGGCATATTTCCTTCAGTCTCCCACTTGAACTAGAGTCAATAATCTAGCCCACATCACCATGTGATTTAATACTGATAGTTCACATCGTTATGTGAATAACACCCATAGTTCACATCGCCATGTGACTAACACCCGAAGGGTTTACTAGAGTCAATAATCTAGTTCACATTGTTATGTGATTAGTACCCAAGAGTAATAAGGCGTGATCATGTTTTTGCTTGTGAGAGAAGTTTAGTCAACGGGTCTGTCACATTCAGATCCGTATGTATTTCGCAAATTTCTATGTCTACAATGCTCTGCATAAAGCTACTCTAGCTAATTGCTCCCACTTTCAATATGCATCCAGATTGATACTTAGAGTCATCTGAATTTAGTGTCAAAGTTTGCATCGGCGTAACCCTTTACGACGAACTCTTTATCACCTCCATAATCGAGAAACATTTCGTTAGTCATCCAATTACTAAGGATAATTTTGACCGTTGTACAGTGATCTACTCCTGGATCACTATTGTACCTCCCTGTCAAAACCTTGGCAAGGTACACAATGTGTTTTGTACAAAGCATGGCATACTTTATAGAACCTATGGCTGAGGCATAGGGAATGACTTTCATTCTCTCTATATTTTTCTGCCGTGGTCTGGCTTTGAGTCTTACTCAACTTCACACCTTACAAGTCAGGCAAGAACTTTTTCATTGACTGATCCATTTTGAACTACTTTCAAAATCTTATTAAGGTATGTACTCATCGAAAGTCTTATCAAGCGTCTTGATCTATCTATATAGATCTTGATGCTCAATATGTAAGTAGCTTCACCGAGGTCTTTCTTTGAAAAATACCTTTCAAACACTCCTTTATGCTTTCCAGAAAATTCTACATTATTTCCGATCGACAATATGTCATTCACATATACTTATCAGAAAGGTTGTAGTGCTCCCACTCACTTCTTGTAAATACAGGCTTCACCGTAAGTCTGTATAAATCTATATGCTTTGATCAACTTATCAAAGCGTATATTCCAACTCCGAGATGCTTGCACCAGTCCATAGATGGATCGCTGGAGCTTGCATACTTTGTTAGCACCTTTTGGATCGACAAAACCTTCTGGTTGCATCATATACAACTCTTCTTTGAGATATCCATTTAGGAATGCAGTTTTGACATCCATTTGCCAGATTTCATAATCATAAAATGCGGCAATTGCTAACATGATTCGGACAGACTTAAGCATCGCTACTGGTGAGAAAGTCTCATCGTAGTCAACTCCTTGAACTTGTCGAAAACCTTTCGCAACAAGTCGAGCTTTGTAAACAGTAATATTACCGTCTGCGTCGGTCTTCCTCTTGAAGATCCATTTGTTCTCGATGGCTTGCCGATCATCGGGCAAGTCAACCAAAGTCCACACTTTGTTCTCATACATGGATCCCATCTCAGATTTCATGGCTTCAAGCCATTTTGCGGAATCTGGGCTCATCATCGCTTCCTCATAGTTCGTAGGTTCATCATGGTCTAGTAACATGATTTCCAGAACTGGGTTGCCGTACCACTCTGGTGCGGAACGTACTCTGGTTGATCTACGACGTTCAGTAGAAACTTGATTCGAAGTTTCATTATCATCAACTTCCTCACTAATTGGTGTAGGAATCACTGGAACAATTTCCTGTGATGTACTACTTTCCAATATGGGAGAAGGTACAATTACCTCATCAAGTTCTACTTTCCTCCCACTCACTTCTTTCGAGAGAAACTCTTTTTCTAGAAAGGATCCGTTCTTAGCAACGAATATTTTGCCTTCGGATCTGTGATAGAAGGTGTACCCAACAGTCTCTTTTGGGTATCCTATGAAGACACATTTTTCCGACTTGGGATCGAGCTTATCAGGTTGAAGTGTTTTCACATAAGCATCGCAGCCCCAAATTTTAAGAAACGACAACTTTGGTTTCTTGCCAAACCATAGTTCATAAGGTGTCGTATCAACGGATTTAGATGGTGCCCTATTTAACGTGAATGCAACTATCTCTAAAGCATAACCCCAAAATGATAGTGGTAAATCGGTAAGAGACATCATAGATCGCACCATATCTAATAAAGTACGGTTACGACGTTCGGACACACCATTACGTTGTGGTGTTCCAGGTGGCGTGAGTTGTGAAACTATTTCACATTGTTTCAAATGAAGACCAAACTCGTAACTCAAATATTCTCCTCCACGATCAGATCGTAGGAACTTTATTTTCTTGTTACGATGATTCTCTACTTCACTCTGAAATTCTTTGAACTTTTCAAATGTTTCAGACTTGTGTTTCATTAAGTAGATATACCCATATCTGCTCAAATCATCAGTGAAAGTCAGAAAATAACGATACCCACCGCGAGCATCAACACTCATTGTTCCACATACATCAGTATGTATGATTTCCAACAAATCTGTTGCTCGCTCCATAGTTCCAGAGAACGGAGTTTTAGTCATCTTGCCCATGAGGCATGGTTCGCAAGCACCAAGTGATTCATAATCAAGTGATTCCAAAAGTCCATCATTATGGAGTTTCTTCATGCGTTTTACATCAATATGACTTAAACGGCAATGCCACAAATAAGTTGCACTATCATTATTAACCTTGCATCTTTTGGCTTCAATATTATGAATATGTGTATCACATGATCGAGATCCAACAAACTAATTTCATTGGGTGTATGACCATAGAAGGTTTTATTCATGTAAACAGAACAACAATTATTCTCTATAACTTACATGAATAACCGTATTGCAATAAACATGATCAAATCACATTCATGCTCAACACAAACACCAAATAACAGTTATTTAGGTTCAACACTAATCCCGAAAGTATAGGGAGTGTGCGATGATGATCATATCAATCTTGGAACTGCTTCCAATACACATCGTCACTTCATCCTTTAACTAGTTTATGTTCATTATGCAACTCCCACTTCGAGTTACTACTCTTTAGCAACTGAACCAATATCAAATACCGAGGGGTTGCTATGAACACTAGTAAAATACACATTAATAATCTGTATATCAAATATACCTTTGTTCACTTTGCCATCCTCCTTATCCGCCAAGTATCTAGGGTAGTTCCACTTCCAGTGACCATTTCCTTTGCAGTAGAAGCACTTAGTTTCAGGCTTGAGTTTAGTTTTGGGTTTCTTCACGGGAGTGACAACTTGCTTGTCATTCTTCTTGAAGTTCCCCTTCTATCCCTTTGCCCTTTACTTGAAACAAGTGGTCTTGTTAACCATCAACACTTGATGCTTTTTCATGATTTCTACCTTCGCCTACTTCAGTATCGCGAAGAGCTGGGAATTCCTTTCGTCATCCCTTGCATATTATAGTTCATCACGAAGTTCTACTAACTTGGTGATAGTGACTAGAGAACTTTGTCAATTACTATCTTATCTGGAAGATTAACTCCCACTTGATTAAAGTAATTGTAGTACCCAGACAATCTGAGCACATGCTCACTGGTTGAGCTATTCTCCTCCATCTTGTAGGCAAAGTACTGTCAGAGGTCTTATACCTCTCGACACGGGCATGAGTATGAAATACTAATTTCAACTCTTGGAACATCTTATATGCTCCATGGCGTTCAAAACGTCGTTGAAGTCCCGGTTCTAAGCCGTAAAGCATGGTGCACTTAAACTATCAAGTAGTCATCATATCGAGCTTTTTGTCAAAACGTTCATAACGTCTACATCTGCTCCTGCAATAGGTCTGTCACCTAGCGGTGCATCAAGGACATAATTCTTCTGTGCAGTAATGAGGATAATCCTCAGATCATCGAACAATTCCGCATCATTGCTACTAACATCTTTCAACTTGGTTTTCTCTAGGAACATATGAAAAATAAACGGGGAGCAACATCGCGAGCTATTGATCTACAACATAGATATGCTAATACTACCAGGACTAACTTCATGATAAATTAGAGTTCAATTTAATCATATTACTTTAAAGAACTCCCACTTAGATAGACATCCCTCTGGTCATCTAAATGATCACGTGATCCAAATCAACTAAACCATGTCCGATCATCACGTGAGATGGAGTAGTTTTCAATAGTGAACATCTTATGTTGATCATATCTACTATATGATTCACGCTCGACCTTTCGGTCTCCAGTGTTCCGAGGCCATATCTGTATATGCTAGGCTCGTCAAGTTTAACCCGAGTATTCTGCGTGTGCAAAACTGGCTTACACCCGTTGTATTTGAACGTAGAGCTTATCACACCCGATCATCACGTGGTGTCTCGGCACGACGAACTTTCGCAACGGTGCATACTCAGGGAGAACACTTATACCTTGAAATTTAGTAAGGGATCATCTTATAATGCTACCGTCGTTCTAAGCAAAATAAGAAGCATAATAAGATAAACATCACATGCAATCAAAATATGTGACATGATATGGCCATCATCATCTTGTGCTTTTGATCTCCATCTTCAAAGCACCGTCATGATCACCTTCGTCACCGGCTTGACACCTTGATCTTCATCGTAGCATCGTTGTCGTCTCGCCAACTATTGCTTCCACGACTATCGCTACCGTTTAGTGATAAAGTAAAGCAATTACATGGCGATTGCATTTCATACAATAAAGCGACAACCATATGGCTCCTGCCAGTTGCCGATAACTTTACAAAACATGATCATCTCATACAAAACCTTATAACTCATCATGTCTTGACCATATCACATCACAACATGCCCTGCAAAAACAAGTTAGACGTCCTCTACTTTGTTTGTTGCAAGTTTTACGTGGCTGCTACGGGCTTAGCAAGAACCGTTCTTACCTACGCATACAAAACCACAACGATGTTTCGTCAAGTATGTGCTGTTTTAACCTTCACAAGGACCGGGCGTAGCCACACTTGATTCAGCTAAAGTGAGAGAGACAGACACCCGCCAGTCACCTTTAAGCAACGAGTGCTCGTAACGGTGAAACCAGTCTCGCGTAAGCGTACGCGTAATGTCGGTCCGGGCCGCTTCATCTCACAATACCGCCGAAGCAAAGTATGACATGCTGGTAAGCAGTATGACTAGTATCGTCCACAATCTCATTGTGTTCTACTCGTGCATGTCATCTACGCATAGACCTGGCTCTGATACCACTGTTGGGGAACGTAGTATTTTAAAATTTTCATACGATCACGCAAGATCTATCTACCAGATGCATAGCAACGAGAGGGAAGAGTGTGTCTACGTACCCTCGTAGACCGGGAGCGGAAGCGTAAAGTGACGCGGTTGATGTTGTCGAACTTCTTCGCGATCCAACCGATCAAGCACCGAACGTACGGCACCTCCGCGTTCAGCACACGTTCAGCTTGATGACGTCCCACGAGCTCTTGATCCAGTTGAGCTTCACGGGAGAGTTTCGTCAGCACAACGGCGTGGTGATGGATATGATGTGTTCACCGGCGTAGGGCTTCGCCTAAGCTCCGCGACGGTACGACCGAGGTGTGATTCTGTGGAGGGGGGCACCGCACACGGCTAAAACAATTCAACTTCTGTGTCTTTGGGTGCCCCCCTGCCCCCGTATATAAAGGAGCAGGGGAGGGAGGCCGGCCAACCTCTCCTGGTGCGGCTAGGGAGGGAATCCTACTAGGAATAGGATTGCAATCCTATTCCTAGTAGGATTCACCGAAAGGAAGAAGGGGGAAAGGAATAGGAGAGGTGGCGCCCCCCCAATCCTAGTCCAACTAGGATTCCTAGGTGGGGCGCCGGCCAGCCGTATGGGCTGCCTCTCTCTCACCCTTTAGGCCCACTATGGACCATCCCCTCTCGTAGGGGGTTCCGGTAACCCCCTCCGGCATTCCCGATAAATCCGAAACTTTTCCGGTATACTTCCGGTGTCCGAATATAGCCGTCCAATATATCAATCTTTATGTCTCGGACATTCCGAGACTCCTCGTCATGTCCGTGATCTCATCCGGGACTTCGAACTACCTTCGGTACATCAATACTCAAAAGCTCATAATACCGATCGTCATCAAACGTTAAGCGTGCGGACCCTACGGGTTCGAGAACTATGTAGACATGACCGAGACTCATCTCCGGTCAATAACCAATAGCGGAACCTGGATGTTCATATTGGCTCCCACATATTCTACGAAGTTCTTTTATCGGTCAGAACCGCATAACAACATACGTTGTTCCTTTTGTCAAACGGTATGTTACTTGCCCGAGATTCGATCGTCGGTATCTTTATACCTAGTTCAATCTCGTTACTGGCAAGTCTCTTTACTCGTTCCGTAACACATCATCTAGTGACTAACTCATTAGTCTTTTGCTTGCAAGGCTTATTATGATGTGTGTTACCGAGAGGGCCCAGAGATACCTCTCCGACACTCGGAGTGACAAATCCTAATCTTGATCTATGCCAACACCACGAATACTTTCGGAGACACCTGTAGAGCATCTTTATGATCACCCAGTTACGTTGTGACGTTTGATAGCACACAAGGTGTTCCTACGGTATTCGGGAGTTGCATAATCTCATAGTCATAGGAACATGTATAAGTCATGAAGAAAGCAATAGCAGTTAAACTAAACGATCATAGTGCTATGCTAACGGATGGGTCTTGTCCATCACATCATTCTCCTAATGATGTGATCCCGTTGATCAAATGACAACTCATGTCTATGGTTAGGAAACATAACCATCTTTGATCAATGAGCTAGTCTAGTAGAGGCATACTAGGGACATACTGTTTTGTCTATGTATTCACACATGTACTAAGTTTCCGGTTAATACAATTCTAGCATGAATAAAAGACATTTATCATGATATAAGGAAATACAAATAACATCTTTATTATTGCCTCTAGGGCATATTTCCTTCAACATCCACACCATACTTCTCCATGCATGCATCAATCAATGTCTGAATGCCAGTTAGATCAGATCTGAACAAGGACTCATACTTGTTGGCAAGCCACTTGGCACTTACCCTTGTTGTCTCTGTACTAATAGGGCAAGTGTGCTCAATTCTCATCTTCTTAATTACAAAAGTAGATTCACCTTTTATAACTGCTGCCACCATAAAGAAGTTGCAATGTTTTTCTTTGCATTCTACAATTATCCTTTGATCTGAGTTCCTGTGATATTTTAAGTTTCTGCCTTGAGTGATGTGCAAGTTCAGCAAAGCCTCTCTGAATTGATGTTGATCCTTGAAACACATCTTTAGACATAATTGCTCATGTGGTTGCTCCATTTTCTCATTGTACCATTGCCTAGGAGGCCTCTGCTTTGCCCTGCTCTTCCTTTTCTTTGGCAGCACAAATGACAATGGCTCAAAACCATCATCATCATCCTCCTTGAACATCCATTTCTCTTCTTCATCAGATGAAGGTTTGAAATCAGGCTCCTCCTCTTCAACTACACTTGAATGTGACCTTGTTGTAGGCCCTCTCCTGACTGGGAGCTTCTGTTTCTTCTTCTTCTTCTCTTCATTAGGTACTACACTGTCTTCATTCTCTGAAACAACCTTCTCATCTTCATCCATTTGAAATAGTTCCTCAACTTCAGTGTCTCCCTCATAATGCACAACTTCTTCCTCCTCAGATTCTTCATCATCTGTTTCTTCCTCTTCAAAGTCATCATACTCTCTCTGTCTCTTCCCCTCTTCCATCTCTATGTCATCAGCATCACCCATATAAATTTGGTCTCCATCACTGTCATCTTGACCTTCACTAGCAGAACCAGCAGTACCCTAATATACATCTTCTTCTTCTACTTCCAATACTGCTTTCAACTTTCCTTTTACAGTCTTGCTCTCTTGTGTGCAAACACCAGTGCCATGAGTTACACTGCAACTGCTACTCTGACTTTCAAAGACAACTCCATCTGGATCAACAGCATATATGGGTGGCTCACTAAGATCATATAAAATAGGTTCTTCCAAAACAACTGTGGACAGCTGCAGTTCTTGCCTCTTAATCTGGCTGCAAGGAGGTGGACAGGCCCTCACTAGCAAATTTATAACCTTACACTCCTCCTCAACCTGCCTCTTTATTAATTGCAACTCAGCATTACTCTCTACCATCTCCAAACCTTTCTCCCCTAAGGCAGGATTCTCAATGTGAAATAGCAGATCATATTCACTAAATCCTTGGGTTTTCATAACTGCAATCATATTCAGAAATGTAACATCTGAACTGCAGAGCTTCAGCTCAAACATTTCTGAAGCATCAACATGGAACCAAACATCCACAATGTCATCATACAAACTGCAAAATGAAATATCAACAAAATAATGGTTAACAATTTAACTAACATATAAGCACTTCTTTAGTTAACATATAAACAAATCATTGTTTTAGTTAACAAATAAACAAAGCTTATAATTACCCTTAGCACTAGTCAACAATTTCAATAAACATAATTACAACAAATCACAAAGATTATAACTAAACTGAGAAAAATGTTGCTCTGCTCTACTTAACAGAATAATGTTAGTATACAATGTAAATAACTAACACCTAATCTAGTTAACAGAAAAATGTTGCTCTGCTCTAGTTAACATAATAATGTTGCACTCTAGTTAGCTAACACCTAATCTAAATTTGGAATAAGAAAAAACAATTTACAGTTAACCCTAGCCCTAATCCCCAATTTGAATAACTTAACAATGAAGAGTGGAGAACTTACAGCACACCGCCGATTCCATGAGTCCAGTGATGGGCAGTGCTAGGGTTGGCCACCCAAATACGCGCCAACTGCAACCTCTGCTCCATCGACAACGCTGGCTCCTGAAAATCGTCGTCGTCAGTACTGTAGTCGGAGGTGGAGTAGCCGCCAATGCCATCGACGCCTAAGCGGGGGAGGTCACCGCCGATGCCGCCATCATCGCCCGGCCCCTCGCTGCCTGCCGGAGTCGTTGAAGCCATCGTCTCCTACAGCACAACAGCTGCGGGGAGAGGGGGCGCTAGGGGAGGGAGCAGCAGCCGCGGGGGAGAAGAGGGCGCGAGAGGGAGAGCGCTAAGCGATTCGAGCCATGGCGGCCAGCGGGGCGGGCGAGGGGGGGAGGGAGCGTAGGCGGCGGCGAGGGGGCAGCCGGCGGCGAAGCAGAGAGGAGGAAGAAGACAGAGAGCGAGAGGGAGTGGGTCGGGGCCTGGCTCGACCGCAATAGCTAAGCCCAGAAACGGTTCGTCCGAGTCAGCGCGCGGGCACGCGCTCACTGGCCAGCGTGGCGTCTGACGGGTGGGCCCAACCTGTCAGTTTACCCGTCAATACGTATAAACAGCGCTTTTAGTCTCTTTTGCAACGCCTCGCCCCAAAGTTGGTACTGACATGTAAAAATTACCAATCTTGGTACCAATCTGCTTCCAATGCCCCAATTGTGGTACTTCTGTGCAATTTACTCATCATGACCAGCCCACACAGTGCATATACTGCATACGACTGCACATGCAAGGAGCAGGCAGTTGTATCCGGGGTTCTCAAGTTCTCCGTCATGGGCCTGTACGGTCTGCACTAGTTCATGCTCAAGGGCTTCAAGGGGTCTCAACTCAAGTAGGTACTTCATCACAAAAAAGAAGAAGAAAAACTCAAGTAGGTACTTCGGTCAAAAGCCTGGTGAGCCAGTGGCCTTGTTTTCCCTTTTAATCTTTGAGCTATGACCAACGGCGCCGTTAAAATTACCTAACTAATACTCCTATATCCGTATTAGTCTACTACTATAAATAATTGAAGTATTCGATATAAATTGAACGTCAGATCTTTTTTGCATTGGTAAATCGAACATTTTTAATGACAAATCATAATACCGTGAGAATGTCAATTGTATATAGTAAGTAAAGTATGACAAATCCTTGGCACGTTTTGTTTTTTTTGCTTGAATTTGCCTTGATTGCTAAAAGGAATTGTCATCCTCACGACAACATAATTTGCCATAAAAAACATTTAGTTTGCCACGGTAGGAAATAATCCGACGTTAGAGTTTTAACATTTCCATAATTTTAATTAGTGCTTTATGGAAGGTATTTTTTAAGGTACCTTCAACTAGTATTTGTTGACGTGTTCTTATGTTGTGGTAGACATGGCCCTAGTTTGTCGGGTGATATCAATCGATTTGACTAATGAGGCCGATTCATTCCTGTCGTGGAGTTGTCATGGCAGATGTACTAGGGGAATGACTTAGTTGTGGAATCATTGCGACGTAGTTAGCTTAAAGGGGTTAAAACGGGACAAAGGACACGAGGAGTTTATGCTGATTCGGCCCCTTGCGGTGAAGGTAAAAGCCTAATCCAGTTTGAGGTGGTATTGCTAGGGTTTCGATTGCCAGGGAGGGAGCGAATACGCTAGCCTAGCTTTCAATCTGTTGTTTCTTGCCCTAAGCCGCTACCGGGTCGTCCCCTTATATACACGGGTTTACGCCCCGCGGCTTACAGAGTCCCGACCAGCTCATACAAACATGTCCGGTCCCGTGACTTATCTTACACGCCTTACGATACAAGTCAAACATACATGGCGGTTTACACTTACGGGCTTTAAGCCGCTTTGGGTTTTGGGCCCTTTTAACAAGCCTACTATATGAACCGCCATCTTCAACCTTTATGGGCTTGGCCCATGAACCGCCATTGGGATAACCCGGCCCCTCCTGGGCGGGTCATATCCAATAGTTATATCCCCAACATTAGGCCCCAGGTTGATTTGAACTTGTTCATGTCAATCTTCAATACTTAGAAAAAATCCTTCTTCATATTCTTGTGAGATATTGTAACCCGCCATGATGTCATCCCCTAAGATTGCGGTAACCCTCCATGATGTCACCTGTCATTAATATTACATATGGCCCAAATCTTCAACAAATCTCCTCATTTTAATGAACCTCCGAAAATCAAGGCGCCCGCGCCGTCACATATCTATTTTCTTGTCTCCTTGATTCTGGCGCATGCCACTTATCCTTCCAGCCTTATAAATAGGGCTACATGTCCCTTTTCACTCTCCCCTTTGCCTTCTCAACTTCATCTTCTTCCCCGCAATGTTCCAGCGCGCTCGAGCTCCAACGTCGTCGATCTTCATCCACTGCATCAACTCCGGTCGCTGCATCACCCTGAACGAACCAGAACATCGTGGCACCCCTGCGCTGTTCATCAGCATCGGTAAGCATTCGCCTTTCCTCTTAATATATCTGCCTTAGGGTTTCCCTGTTCGTCGGTGTTCATCACCTCTCCTCCTTCTCTTCCCAGATTGCCTAGTTTTGATCTGAAAACGACACGGATCTTGTGTGGTAGGAGTTTAGCGCTTGTTTTTTAATACCAGAATATATCTTCATCGCAACAGATCTCATCTGAGCGTTCCCACTTTTCTACCGCCGCCACCTTAGGTTTAGATTTTACTTCATTTCTCTGATCTGCTGCAGATCCAATCTTATAGCTCCAATATGTGAAACCTGTTTGTCCCAATACTTAGTAAAATTCGCTCATGTCAGATCTTGAATACCAGTGCTTGTCATGGCGGCTTACATCACCGGCTTATAATTATCCGTATATCATTAGGCCCCATTCAAGCCGCTGGTCTGAATATGTACTGTTTATATTTTGCTTCCGGCTTACTGAATCGACTTAAACCGGCCGAATTTTTTCTTTCCTTTCGGCTTCTTTCTTCACAATGCCGCCAAAGACAGCCACTTCATGTAATTGGGTTCCCTCCGTTGTCACTGAGGATACACTTAAAGACTTTGTCGAAATCGGTTATTTGCCAGCAAAAACTATCATGCATTATCGCGCCCCTAATCCAGGCGAAGAAAGACCTCAGCCAAAGGATGACGAAGTCATTGTTTTTACTGATCACATGAATCGGGGCTTCTCACCGCCCGGTTCTAAGTTATTTCGAGACGTTCTACACTTCTTTCAACTCCATCCTCAAGACATCAGACCCAGTTTCGTGTCAAATATTTGCAACTTCCAAGTCTTCTGCGAAGTATACCTTCAAGAGGAGCCCAATGTCGAGCTCTTTAGGGAATATTTTTATTTAAACCGCCAAAACGAGTTTACGAATGGACCCAGCTTGGAACTAGGCGGAATTTCAATTCAACGAAGAAGAGATGCCATCTTCCCCTATGCTCGCTTGCCGAGTCACCCCAAGGATTGGAACCAAACATGGTTTTACTGCAAAGATATTTCTCCGGCTGATGAGAATCCATTGCCGGGTTATCGTGTCCAACGTCTTGACCCAAAGCATCCTCTTCCTAAAAAGCTTACCGCTGCTGAACGTAAAAAGCTTGCCCCCACTATTGCGAAGGTCAAGGCTCTGTTGGGAAATGGGTTAACTGGTATTGATTTGGTTCGGTGCTGGGTCTCTTGGCGAATCATACTTGAGTCGCCGACCTGGCTTAATGTGTCTTTACACGGGCGATACAGAGGATCCATTGTGCCACATCCCCTTGTGTTTGACTGATGAGACAATCACTAAAATGAAAAATGCCCTTCTGAATGAAGGCCTGGGAGATTGCAGCAAAGTAGGTCTGAATCCCTTGTGCAAACTTAACCCGCCACCGGATGTAAGTCTTAACTTACCTTACTTTTCCTTTATCACTCGAACATTCTATTAACTCAACCTTGCTGATTTTCACAGGCTAAATCTGATTTCTGGAAGAAAATAATATGACCATGAAGCTACCAAAATGTCCAGGGCTGCTAAGAAAGCCGCCAAGAAGACGAAGAAGAAACCAAGTACTTCTGGTATGTTTGAACTAAACGACAACTCTGAGTCGGAGGTAGCCCTTGATTCTCTTGGATCTTTTTTCAATTATCTTATTGATACTGACTATTATCAGGACGATACAGGGGCCAGCCAGGCAATTGAAGAAGAGGTAATTATTATTTCCTCTGTCTCAGAACCTTTGCCAAGACAGAAAATTCGACAAGTAACCCAGAAAGTAAGCTTTTCACGCCCCTTAGCTCATTTGGATCCTCACTTTCTTTTGAAGCAACAGCAGCACGAGAACCGGCGACAGACTCGGAACAACGGGG
>LR738711.1:113633722-113802238 GCA_902687465.1 Secale cereale
GGGGAAGAATTGTCCTCCTGCTTACCGAATACTCTAGTTCGACGGAAACGTCAAAACGAGGTCCTTCCGCACTTAAACTCTTTTTACCCGCTGGCGGGTCTCATTCGCCAGCCACCGAATTCTCCCAATTCAAACTACCAGGAGGTTTCTCGTTCTTCCTCCAGCGACTCATCTCAGACCCAGCTGCCGGCTTTCAAAACTGCCCCTGGGTAACAACAATTACTTTTCATTCTGTTCCTCCTTATGCTTTTATAATTGTACTGATTTGTCATAACCTATGCAGTGGCCAAGCAAAACCTAGTAAAAAGGCAAAGGTGACCAAGCCGACTGAAGATCCTAAAGTCGTTAAGCCGGAGCCACAAGTCCCAGCATCAGATGCTTCTGAAAAACAACTAGAAGAAATTGCCCATGATGTTTCGCTTGAAATTCCTGATCTCCCCCTTGACCATACAAATATCAGTTCTTTAAACACTGAATCATCAAGCCCACTTAAACCGTCCAAAGAACATAGTGAAGATCTGATGATCACTGGCACCGGCTTTAGAGAACCAGGAAATCCGACTGTCTTGGCCAAGCATTCCGCCAAACAAGAGGTCATTCAAAAATGGAAAGTGAGGTTTGACGTTACTCACTATGCGTAACTGAGTAGCAGCGAGGTACTTTCTGGCTACCTCAATCAAGTACGTACCAGCTGTGATCTTGAAGTTGATATGGTGAAGCAGATGCATCAAAAATTTGAGGTATAAATTTCTACTTTGAATGAGTTATGTACATCCTGCCAACCCCCAATTCGACCGAGTATGATAAAATTGAATACGCAGTAGACTTAGAATAACATGAGCTTCTTTAGTAGAATTCTTCCAAGGCCGACTTTCACCATTATAGCTAAACCGGATTTTGATTAACATTGCATCCGTAGTCCCCAAGGGCCGGCTTAATCAGCATACCTGTATATATAGAGCTTACCTGTATAGTCCCCATAAGCCGATTGTGACTGTTTACGGCACCACCGGATTATCATAAATGAATAAGAAGATGCAAACGACATGCATTAGCCCCCAAGTGCTAAGTATTCTTGCTTGCAAAGTGCTTGTGACTTATTGATATGAGTCGGTGTATGAAGAATGTTTCGGCATGCAACCAAAGAAAGTACTGCCTTTGACGCAGCGAGCTGAAAAGGCGGAGGCGGCTCTTCAAGAGGTGACCACTGAGCTCACTAGTTTAAAGCACCATGTAACCCAGATGGTTTCTGCTATCTTTGGTAAGTCGCCTTGTTAATCATCAAAAGTGAATCTTTTCCCTGATAGTATAAACCGCCTTTAACCAATCTATGACTTACGTAGGTCGCAGGAGTAGCAATCTTAACCAAGATATGCTTGTGAAACTCAAGGCAGTGTACACACTTGGTGAATAGTTATACACTGGAGCTCAGCGTGCACTGGCCACAATTTCTCCGACCAATCAAGCACCTCCTCTCTTGGTAGATGTCCCGAAAAAACTTTCTGTGCTGCCTGCTAGGATAGACGAGATGAAACGGTCGTCTGCAAGAGCCGGTGCCGTGACAACTTTGAGCTGGGCCAAGGCATGGTTACCAGAGCTAGACCCGTCTGATGTAGCTACTGGATATCCAAGCTTAAAAGAAGACGACACTTCATTTGAGCAAAAAGACTTCGCTGCCTGTTTGAAAGAAATACATCCTCTGGCTAATCTGATTGCAAATGAAATGGATCTGTCAAGATATCATCCAACTTATAGTATGGAGAATCAGAAGATGCCCACTCCAGCTTACAAAGTGATGGATTTAATCCCTCCAATCCGTAAGCATACTTTCACCCCTGAAGTTGACACGTTCGAACTTATAAATGATGAAGCTGAATTTCAAGCCCTGTCTGGCATCGATTGGTCATCACCAAACTTTCAGACGGAGGAGGACGAAGAACCGGAGAAGGATGATCCAGAAGCCTCAAGTCAGCAAGGCCGAGAAGAGTGAACCGCCAGGCGGTTTATATATTTGATCCTTTGAAAACACTTGATCTTGTTTGGCTCACAGAGTCATGTAATAGGGCAGTGAAACTTTATTCTGTCGTCCCATCGTACATGGTTCTATTTTTGTGCAATACTTTTGATCCACCAGTTGAAGAAGCTATCACTTTATACTTATGATAGCATTGATTTATGCAGATAAGATTGATCATTACCCTGCACACAAACAAATAACAAGTGCCCTGGCGGTTTACCGCCGGGCAGGTCATGATACCCAATTGACACCACTGGGAACGGATAGTCCATAACCAGGGCCGGTCTAACCACAATGTTGACACAATTCTGAAACAAAGAATCGTACCTGTGTTGCGTGCTTAGACTGTCGGCTTATCCGCTCCATGCAGTTAGAGTCTTTAGAGTTATAACTCTAAATATGAGATTATTATCCTCTGGCGACTTAGAGTCTGCCATCCTGGCGGGTTGTAAAGACCCAAAGATGCTTCAAATATGAGACATAAATAGGGCAGCTTGGCCCGACTTGTAAAAAACCATATGGCAAAAAAAACCCGATGAAATAAAGCCAAAAATAGAAAATAAAAAATCCGAGGCTTTTGCAGGCCCCCAAGCCAAAGTTTCTTCTTCAATGAAACTATCCCGTTGGCCACTAGAAGGTACACACTTTCTGTGAGCCGGCTCTCACAGTACCCAATCAATATTTGAACCTAGATAAATTCAGGTCTTATTTAAAGATAGACTTATCTAGAGTACGCGGGGTCAGAGTTGCATCATGCATCACAAGACAATTTATCCAAGTTTCAAGGAAGGCGGCTTATGAGCTTGGATCTATCCTGACTATCTGTAAGCCGTGCTCTCACATGACAAATCGGCGTTTTAACCTTAACAAGCTCAGGATCTTTGGCGAATACACCGTAAAAGATTGATTGCTAATAGTTCGGCGGGTCAATCAGGATTACCTGATGGAGTAGCAGCTGGTATACAGGTAGGATGACCCAGAAAGGTTATGTCCTCTTTGGTGAATACACCTATGTTTGAACAAGATAACTTGGTCAAGAGTGTAGTAACGCTAGGTTCTCTTTGGTGAATACACCTATGTTTGAACATGAAGCCCCCAAGTGACATACTTACGAATTGTGCTCGTCGGGGACGTATGTTTGAGCTGTGCTATGCATCCAATTCTCTTTGGTCCCTGTAATTTGGGCGTCAAGCCTCTTAAGTGAACATGTAAAACGACGATAAAGACTCAGCTTCGAGGAAGTGAAATGACAGAGGCCCTGAATTATCAGGGATGCCGGCTTTATTATATTGTTGCTAATATATACATCATCAAACTATGTACATCATGAGAGCCGGTAGCTCAAGTATAGTAGGGCCGGAAATGAGCAATATTCCACGGCCGACGGGTCTCCTCCTTTGATGTGCATGAGTCCTTGTTTTCTCGAACGTCGATAAGATAGTATGACCCATTATGCAAATTCTTGCTGACCACAAAAGGTCCTTCCCAAGGCGGTGATAGTTTATGCATATCAGTTTGATCCTGGATAAGTCGGAGCACCAAGTCGCCTTCCTGAAAGGTTCTGGTTATGACTCGGCGGCTGTGATAACGACGTAGATCTTGCTGATAGTTCGCTGAACGAGCCGCCGCGAGATCACACTCCTCATCCAACAGGTTCAATGCATCCTGACATGCCCTTTCATTATCAGCTTCAACATAAGCCGCCACACGGGGCGGATCATGACGGGCGTCACTAGGGAGAACCGCCTCTGCTCCATAGACCATGAAGAAAGGTGTGTAACCCGTAGATCAGCTAGGGGTTGTATTGATACTCCATAACACTGAGGGTAACTCCTCCACCCAACAACCCGGTGTTCTTTTCAAAGGAACCATAAGCCGGGGCTTGATGCCTCGCAGAATCTCTTGATTAGCTCGTTCCGCTTGACCATTAGACTGGGGGTGAGCCACGGCGAAAACGTCAAGTCGAATATGCTCTCATTGACAAAACTTTTTCATAGCACCCTTAGACAGATTAGTGCCATTATCCGTTATAATGTTGTGGGGAAAGCCAAAATGGAAGATCACCTTCTTGATGAACTGAACCACCGTTGCTGCATCACACTTGCTAACCGGCTCTGCTTCAACCCACTTAGTAAACTTGTCAACTGCTATCAAAAGGTGGGGTTTCTTATCCTTTGACCTCTTGAAAGGCCCGACCATATCAAGCCCCCAGGTTGCGAACGACCAAGTAATTGGAATCATCCTCAACTCTTGAGCCGAAAAATGAGCCCGTCGTGAAAATTGCTGACAACCGTCACATTTGCTGACCAAATCCTCAGCATCAGCATGAGCCGTCAACCAATAGAATCCATGACGAGAAGCCTTGGCTACGAGAGATTTAGAGCCGGCATGATGACCACAATCTCCTTCGTGGATCTCTCGCAGGATCTCACAGCCTTCTTCAGGAGAGACACAACGTTGAAACGCCCTTGTGACACTGTGATGGTGCAACTCCGCATTGACAATCATCATTGACTTAGACCACCGGGTTATCTGTCTGGACAAAATCTCATCCTCAGGTAACTCGCCCCGGGTCATGTAAGCCAAATACGGAACTATCCAATCAGGAATAGCATGAAGAGCCGCCACCAATTGTACTTCCGGGTCAGGAACAACAAGATCCTCCTCTGTGGGTAATTTGATAGAAGGGCCAAGCAGAATATCTAGAAACGTGTTAGGTGGCACTGGTTTACGCTGAGACCCTAACCGGCTTAAAGCGCCGGCTGCCTCATTCTTCCTGCGATCAATATGCTCAACTTGGTAACCCTTGAAGTGACCCGCAATAGCATCAACCTCTCGACGATAAGCCGCCATGAGTCGATCCTTGGAATTCCAAGTGCCATAAACTTGCTAAGCTACCAAATCTGAGTCGCCGAAGCACCTCACCTGGCTTAAGTTCATCTCCTTAGCCATCCGAAGACCGTGGAGCAAGGCCTCATACTCAGCTGCATTATTAGTACAAGGGAACATTAACCGGAGAACATAAGAAAATTTATCACCTCGTGGGAAAGTCAAGACAACTCCAGCCCCCGAGCCTTCCAACTATCTGGATCCATCAAAGTGAATAGTCCAATATGTGTTATCCGGCTTTTCCTCTGGAATCTGCAACTCTGTCCAATCATTGATAAAATCCATGAGTGCTTGTGACTTGATGGCCGTACGAGGCACATACTTTAAACCATGGGGTCCAAGATCAATGGCCCACTTGGCTACCCGACCTGTGGCTTCTCTATTTTGGATGATATCCCCTAAGGGAGCAGAACTCACCACAGTAATGGGATGACCCAAAAAATATTGCTTGAGCTTTCGGCTTGCCATGAATACCCCATACAGCAGCTTCTGCCAATGTGGATACCTCTGCTTGGACTCAATAAGTACCTCGCTGATGTAATAAACCGGCCGTTGAACCGGATACTCCTTGCCTGCCTCTTTTCTTTCCAGCACGATGGCCACACTGACAACCTGACTATTGGCAACCACATATAACAATAAAGGCTCTTTATCAATGGGAGCAGCAAGAACCGGCGGCTCAGCCAGTTGCTTCTTAAGCGCCTCAAATGCCTCATTAGCAGCATTACTCCAGACAAAATCATCCGTCTTTTTCATCATCTGATACAGAGGGATAGCCTTTTCTCCTAGGCGGCTCATGAACCGGCTCAAAGCCGCTATCTGACCTGCCAAGCGCTGGACGTCATTAACACACTTTGGCCTAGCGAAGGAAGTAATAGCCTTGATTTTCTCCGGGTTAGCTTCGATGCCTCGTTCTGAAAGCAAAAAACCCAAAAGCTTGCCCGCTGGTACACCAAAGACACACTTGGCCGGGTTAAGCATCATTTTATAAACCCGGAAGTTGTCAAACGTCTCCTTCAAATCATTGATAAGGGTTTCCTTCTTCCTGGATTTCACCACAATGTCATCTACGTAAGCATGAACATTACGCCCGATCTGATCCTAAAGGCAATTCTGGACACACCGCTGGTAAGTCGCCTGGGCACTCTTGACACCGAAAGGCATAGATACATAGCAGAAGGCTACAAACGGAGTAATGAAAGATGTCTTCTCCTGGTCCTTAACTGCCATCTTGATCTGACGATAACCAGAATAAGCATAAAAAAAACTCAAACGCTCACAACCCGCCATAGCATCAATGATTTGATCAATACGAGGGAGAGCAAACGGTTCATCCAGACAAGCCTTGTTTAAGTCCGTGTAGTCCATACATATTCGCCAAGTGTCACTATTCTTAAGTACCAACACTGGGTTAGCCAACTACCCAGGATGAAAAATTTCAACGATAAACCCGACCGCCAAGAGCCGGGCCACTTCTTCACCAATGGCCTTCCGCCTCTCCTCGTTGAAACGACGAAGGAATTGTCTGACCGGCTTAAATTTCGGATCAATATTAAGAGTGTGCTCAGCGAGTTCCCTCGGTACACCCGGCATGTCTGAAGGCTTCCATGCAAAGATGTCCCGGTTCTCACGGATGAACTCGATGAGCGCGCTTTCCTATTTCGGATCCATATTAGCACTGATGCTGAACTGCTTAGATGAGTCGCTAGGAACAAAGTCAACTAGCTTGGTGTCGTCTGCTGATTTAAACTTCAACAAAGGGCCATGCTATGTTGTTGGCTTCTTTAAGGATGTCATATCTGTTGGGTCAACGTTATCCTTGTAAAATTTCAGCTCCTCTGTGGCACAAACAGACTCCGCGTAAGCAGCATCGCCTTCCTCACACTCCAAGGCTATCTTGCGCCTCCCATGCATCGTTATAGTGCCCTTGTGACCCGGCATCTTAAGCTGCAGATAAACATAACATGGCCTTGCCATGAATTTAGCATAAGCCGTCCGTCCAAACAGAGCATGATACAGGCTCTGGATCTTAACAACTTTGAATGTTAAAGTCTCTGTTCTGGCATTGTATTCATCCCAAAAGGCTACTTTCAAATCAATTTTGCCCATCGGGTACACCGACTTACCAGGCACTACTCCATGGAAAACAGTATTGGACGGTTTAAGGTTTTTGTCAGTTAATCCCATGCGATGGAAAGTATCATAGTAAAGGATATTTATGTTGCTGCCCCCATCCATGAGTACTTTAGTGAACTTGTATCCTCCAACCTGATGCGCCACCACCAAAGCCAATCGACCCGGATTATCAACCCGGGGTGGGTGATCCTCATTACTCCACACAATGGGCTGCTTAGTCCATCGCAGGTAACGAGGAACTGCTGGTTCAACGGTGTTCACAGCCCTTTTATGGAGCTTCTAATCCCGCTTGCATAAACTTGTGGTAAAAACGTGGTACTACCCACTATTCAATTCCTTTGGGTTGCTCTGATAACCAGACTGCTGCTGCTGATTCCCCTGATTATTCTGCTGATTGTATCCGACTTCATTGCCTTGGCCTTGAAACCCGGAATTTGAGCCGACGCCGCCATGACCCGGACCATGAGAGCCGGACCCTGAACCGCTGTTCGGACCATGGTTATGTTGGATAGACTCCTGCAATATCTCATAATGCTGCAATCCTTCCACAGATGGGTAGACGGCCTCTCTTCGGTTCCGTGCTTCGGACATGGCTGATTCATTATTGCTTCAAGGTCAAATTTTGCCCCTTGAACCGCTCCTTACGACGCTGGTTATAATTTCGTGCAGCGGTGTTAGCTACAAAATCATCAGCCTTGCGCTTACCACCACCTCCCTGATTGGCCGGGTTATACTGCTATCCCCACATATCGCTACTCTTCTTTCCCTTTCCCGATCTTTCATCCTTAGAGTCGGGGTCCTTGGTACTATCAGAGTCGGCATATTTGACAAGAGCCGCCATGAGCTCCCCCATACCATTGCAATGACGTGTGAGCTGCCCAAGCTTCTGCTTGAGTTGAAGGAGATGGCAATTTTTCTCCAACATTAAAACTGTTGAGCCGACATTGATGTTATCTAAAGAATGTATGGTAGTTGAGACCCACGCACCCAAATGGTTGTTGATTTTCCCTCGGCTTGAACACAAGAAGCCAAATCCACAATTGCCATAGGCTGCTTGCATGTATCTTTGAAATTTTGGATAAACTTGGCCTTCAGCTCTACCCACAACCTAATGGAGTTGGCAGGTAGCCCTTTCAACCAATTACAAGTTGTCCCTTCCAGCATCACGGCGAAATACTTAGCATATGCAGCCTCACTAACATCCAACATCTCCATAGCCATCTCATAACTCTCCACCCAAGCCTCAGGGGGCTGATCTGCTGTGTAATTATGCACCTTACGAGGGCCTTGAAGTCCTTGGGCAAACACTCATTTCGCAGAGCCTCCGTTAAACACGGCACACCCCAAGTTCTAGAAGCCACACCTACCTCCATTGAAGTTGTTGGGTAAAACGGCGCATGCTGATGAGCCGCCAGCTCGGCCTCCCAGTGCGGTCTGCCCTGGTCCACCAAATCTTGTGCGTTGGCACCATTGCGCGCTGGGTCATGCCCACGAGGTTGGTTACGGTGCTGCTCAGTACTCGAAACTGCTGGCGAGTCAATGTGCCTGCTGTAGCTCCGGCTTGGACGAGGGGTTGAATGAATCCGGTCACGACTATAAGAATAAGCCTGCTGCTGTGCCAACGCTGTTTGAAGAAGTTCACTGGCCCTTCAGGATTCAAGCGCCACCGGAGTCTCGCCCTTGACTGGCAGAGCCGCCAATCGTGTAGCTGCAACAATCATATTATCCAGAGGGTTGGAATAATAACCTGGTGGCGTCATTGGGTGATGAGGTGGTGTGTATTCACATGTGGAGAACCTGTCATGCGTGGCTGAACCGGCGCTCCACCCCTGGTGCTTCGTCCATTTGGTTTATCACCAACGAGTTACTGGTCCCTGCTCCAATTGTATTGAAAAGATTCCTCGACTCATAAATAAAAGGCACACAACTCCGGTGCTTTCTCCTCAAGACTTCATTTGAAGCGTTCTGATCCACTATGAGTTGGTATGAATGCGCTTGAATCCGCTGTGCTTGAACGTTCAAAATGGCCCACTTCGTGGTCGTCCTAGCGTTCTCCGCCACCATCTCTTCCTTGGCTTGTGCTATCTCATCACACAGTTTTGCCACATCCACCTTATGTTTTCCTGGTTGTCCGCGATTACCTCCACCCCCATCAGAGTTGCTAGAGCCTCCAATAAATACGTTAAAACTTGAGCCGACGGGCATACTGATCCGCGAGCACCGGCTGCCGTTACCGCCGCTGCGCTGGAAGTTATGGCCGTGGCGGCTGTCGAACCGAGAACCGGCTGGGTGCCAGCCATGAAGATCGCCACCCTGTTCGGCGGCTCACGGGGGTCCTGAATATTGTTACCATTGGAACAACCCCCAAGTCGTCCGTTTTGTAGTTGATACATTGAGCTAGTCTCGCCCGTGGACGATTCACCATCAGAGTAGATGGCCGTCTCACCGCAAGATACAAAGCCTTCCAATTCAGCCCCATGGGTGAACCCAACAAAGGCACGCTTCACGGCGGGTTGAACCCGGGCGGGTCGCGCACGCCGAGCCATCTCGATGATGTCGGTGCAGATGTCCGGCTCAAGGACCGGTTCATTGATCTTGCCGATGAAGACGTTGATTCCGCCGAAGGGGACCCGGTAACCGTACTCAATTGAGCCGGCCTCGGGGCACCAGCCTGCATCGTCGATGTAGAGTTTGCCGCGACGACTCTTGGTCATCCGGCCCACAGAGTATCCCTTGATCCCTTCGAAGCTGCCCTTCAAGAACTCGAAACCATCGTGCGCTGGCCCCATGGTGGGCGCCAACTGTCGTGGAGTTGTCACGGCAGATGTCCTAGGTGAAGGACTTAGTTGTGGAGCCATTGCGACGTAGTTAGCTTAAAGGGGCCGAAACAGTATAAATTCCTCGTGCCCTTTGTCCTGTTTTAACCCCTTTAAGCTAACTACGTCACAATGGATCCACAACGAAGTCCTTCCCCTAGGACATCTGCCGTGATAACCTCACGACAGTTCTAATGGTGTTTACATCCATCTAGTGTATTCTCGATCAAATTCATGTATATGGACCTTATCAACACCGGGCCATCTTACATGACACCATATATGGAAAACTAAGGTTTCACTCAGGATAACAAAAATATGATTCTTACACATAGGTGTTATGTTAACAATGGACAATCTAACAAAACACGGGTGGCAAGGTAGCAGAAAACGTTGTTATATGATCAAGAGGAATCACTTTAGCAGATTGTACTTATCCACTGGACGCTCTTATTTGGCATACAGTTTGTGTAGCCTTAGTTTGTCACTACAATCAAGGATGGTGAATTTGTTTGGTAACTGATCGTGTGAGATTAGCTCCAAGTTTAAGGCACACTTCCTAGTGAAGGTGTGTGCTTTTCACCGAGCATTATGAAACTGCATAAATCATTGTATTTTTAATAAAATAAATATTCACAACTTTTAGCGGGTCATTTACATGACTATTAGATGGATTTATATGTGGTCCTTGCATTAACATGCGGTAGTGCAGGCGTATATGACGTTTGGGTTCAATCGATGGAAGATGGTAGCATAAAGTACATTCTACCGGTTTAAATGACATCCCAACAATAGGTTATGTGTATAGCTTTTATCTTATGGGTTTGCGATGTATTGAATGATGATACTCATAAAAATCTCATTTATTCCAACAAATTAGCGGTTAAACTTGAATTTGGAATAGGAGCACATCCTATAAATTAGGATGAAGGGAGTACAAAATAAGTTTCCAATCGAGCGCCAAAATACGTAAATTCAGTTCCGGGGTGTGTGGCACTGACATAAAGTGTTAGATTTGCTTAAACATTATAGGCTGGATAGTTTTTAGCTAAATTCAGGGAAGGCGATGTGAATCGTCCCACCGACAACAGTCTCCCTTCGTCGGTCGCCTCGCGCCCACTCTCTCACAGTCTCCTTGCGCAAGCCACGCATCCCAGTTGGGGTCCGCTCCTCCTCAAGCATTTTCTCTTCACATGCATTCCCTTCCACTTATTATTCTCCTTGCAGTGTGCTACTTCTCGAGCCTGCGTTGTATTCCCTCGAAGAGGAAAGGGAGATGCAGCATAGTAGCGTAAGTATTTCCCTCAGTTTTTGAGAACCAAGGTATCAATCCAGTAGGAGACCACGCGCGAGTCCCTCGCACCTGCACAAACAAATAAGAACTTCGCAGCCAACGCGATAATTGGTTGTCAATCCCTTTACGGTCACTTACGAAAGTGAGATCTGATAGAGATGATAGTTTATATTTTTGGTATTTTTATTTATAAGAACAGAAAGTAAAAGCGGTAAAAGTAAAGTAGAAGTAGACTCATATGTTGAGAATAGACCCGGGGGCCATAGTGTTCTCTAGTGGCTTCTCTCATGATAGCGATATTCTACGGCGGGTAAACAAATTACTGTCGAGCAATTGACAGAAAAGCGAATAATTATGAGACTATCTAGGTATGATCATTGTATATAGGCATCGCGTCCGAGACAAGTAGACCGACTCCTGCCTGCATCTACTACTATTACTCCACACATCGACCGCTATCCAGCATGCATCTAGTGTATTGAGTTCATAAGAACAGAGTAATGCCTTAAGCAAGATGACATGATGTAGAGGGATGAACTCAAGCAATATGATATAAAACCCATCTTTTTATCCTTGATGGCAACAATACAATACGTGCCTTGCTGCCCCTAATGTCACTAGGAAAGGACACCACAAGATTGAACCCAAAGCCAAGCACTTCTCCCATTGCAAGAACTATAGATCTAGTAGGCCAAACCAAACCAATAATTCGAAGAGACTTGCAAGGATATTATGAGCACACATAAAGAGTTCAGAGAAGAACAAAATATTTCTCATAGATAATATTGATCATAAACTCACAATTCATCGGATCTCGACAAACACACCGCAAAAAGAGATTACATCGAATAGATCTCCTCGAAGACCGAGGAGAACTTTGTATTGAGATCCAGAGAGAGAGAAGAAGCCATCTAGATACTAGCTATGGACCCGAAGGTATGTGGTAAACTACTCACAACTCATGGTGAGGGCGATGATGATGATGTAGAAGCACTCCATGATGGATCCCCCCTCCGGCGGAGCTCCGGAAGAGGCTCCAAGATGGGATCTCATGGGAACAGAAGGTTACGGCGGTGGAATTAGGGTTTTCTCTCTGTTGTCGATGGTTTCGGTGTACGTAGACTTATATAGGAGGAAGGAGGACACCGGGGGGGGGGGGTGCTCGAGTGTGACGCCCGAAGACCGACATCCCAGAAGATTCCAGATGTTCCGGGTTCTCCCGTGTGTTTCAGTTGTGCTTGTGTTATTTATTTTTGCATTGCATCATGTCATCATGCCATCATGCCATATTTATTTTGCATCTCAACTTAAATAAATCGTGTGGACCTTCGGTCCATTTAAGTCGAGGGAAGGTTGTCTTCTCTTTAAAACATATCCTCCCAATAATTAGGGAGCTATTATAATAAATATTCCATTGTTTGGAATTAACTCAAACACACTTGCATATATTCCCCATGCCTTTTCTTCTTCAAGTTTCCCTCCTACCTTGTCTATAATTCTTTTTCCGTTGTATCGAGGCTCCTCCTAAAGTCTAGTCTCCTTTCAACTCCTTTAAGGCAAGCTAAATAATTTTGGTTTGCACTTCCCTATTTTGTTGGAACTATTTTGTTGGGTTGGTTTTATTCCATAAAACCTTACAAAAATGTTCCATCTTTTATTTTTCTGTTCATGACCTCCTTTCTTATTTTTCTTTTGGACTCTCTCTATTTAATTTTTCTGCCAAGAAGAATAAGGAGAGAGAGGACCCAACCTCCCTCAGCCGGCCTCTTAGGCCATCCCAACACATCCCATTCCTCCTCCCAGCCTGTAATGCCCCGGATGTAATACTTTCCCTTTTGGGTATATAATATATCTCCGGCTTCATCTATTTCCATTCCGGGTTCTTTGTCTTTCGGGTTTTCGTCGTTTTGTTGTGTGAGTGTGTGGCATTCATTCATATCATGTAGACATGTGCATCGCATTGCATTTGTGTTGTCGTTTGCATCCCCTTCGTCGCGTTCCTTCCCGTTGTCCGTTTCGCGTTCCGGAGCTCCCTCACGTGTCCGTGACGTCCCGTAGGCCTACTTTGTTGTTCGGGCGTGTAACGTTACCGGTGTGCCGCGAGGTTGTTGTCTGTGTTGTTGTTTTGTTGTGTGCAACCCGCCTCTCAAATCTCGTCTCGTTTGGACTCCGTTGGCTTTCCCATCCGTTGTTCGTGTGGGTCCGAAGTGCCTTCACTTTGTGTCCCGGAAACACCCCTACTACAGTCTGTTATCTTCTCCTAGGCCCTTTAAAACTATCCCCGCGATCGGATCCGTCGGATCGCCATCGGAGGGCTCCTAGCACCCCTAAATTCCCCCCTAACCCTAAAAACTGCTATATATTAGACCCTAGTCTAATTTTGGCATCTCTATCTCCTTCCTCCTCCTTCCCTCATTTTTTATCAGATCCACCACCCCCCTCTTTCACTTGGCCGATCCAGCAGAGCCAGATCCGCCGCCGGGATCTCGCTGGATCGAGGGGATTCTCCTCGATCGCAGGCGCCAGGCGCTCGGGTCAACGCTCGTTGCCAGGTCGATCGACCGCTTCTCTCCCTCCGCGCCTCGTCAGCCTCCCCTCCACTCCGAGCCCAGCCGTCCGAGGGGCTGGACCACATCGCTGGAATCCCAGCCACCGGAGGCCCGCATCGCGCCCCCCATCGGGTCCCTTCGCCGCTAGTGGGCCGGCCTCCCGCTTCGCCCAGCCGGCCCGTACCCCCCGCCGCGCCTCCACCGCACGCCGCGCCAGCAGCGCGAGGCGCCGGCTTCTCCTCGTCGGGCCACACCCGAGGCCACCTCCCGCTGGGCCGTGCCCCGCCTCACCGGGCCGCCGCCTTCCTCCGCCTCCGCTCGGGCCAGGAGCTCCACCGGCCCGAGGCTCCTCCAACCGCATCAGGCGCTTCGCTCCACCGGGCCGAGGCCAACCGGCCCGCTTCCCCAGCCGCCAGAGGCCGCCGCGCGCTACTGTAGCTCCGCATCTGGGCCGGATCCACGTCCCTGGCCCGTTCGGACTGCAGATCTGAGGAGGTTGACCTCCCCCCTTTTTTTTTCTTCTTCTAAGTACCAGGTTTTTAATCTGTGGTGCAATGTTTGACCTGCTCTAACTTTTTGTCTGTTGCTCTGATTCGCGCGTATAATATGTCCAGACGTTCGTGAAGACTTGCTCTACGTTTTATCTGTAGTTGTCATGCATGTTAGAGATCGTCTAGGTGCTTGTTTTGCTGTTGCAAGAGTGCATCATGATATAAACTGCTGCTATGTGTTATTTTTATGCCACCTTTGCCATGTGATATCTTTTAGCTCGTTTGTCCGAATGATGCAAATGACATGTCCACGTGTTCGTCTTGCCATGCTCTATGTGTTGTATGTGATAGGTTGCATGGTAGATTTATTATTGCCTTGTTATCATCATTGCAAAGTGCCATGTGGCTGTGATGTGTTTTCACTTGTTATGAAATGCCATCTTGTTGAGCTCGTTGCAATCGTTGTGTTCACCTCAATGATGCATGCTTGTGTGTTTCGGGATCACCTTCATGTGCACTTTGATGAGGTGCTTACCTCTTGCCATGTTTAGTTTCGAGGTGACTTAAACATGCTCTTTTATATGCCATGATGATATTGCTGTTTTAGGACTTAGTGGATTTTCACTAAGTCTGAAATCTGTAACGTTCCGATGCCATGTTCGTGTGATGTTCTAGGACAAAGCATGTTAGTTTTGGAGTGGATCTTGATTGTTACTTGTAGTATATATTGTTGTCTTTCCATCCATGTTCTCACATGTCCATTTAAGTGGCTGTAGCATGTTTATCTTTTGCTCCAAAGTTTCAATAAAATTCTGCTGCCAGAATTTTATTGTCAAGTTCAATATGTCCAAGATCATTGCTATTGATCCGTGGTTCCGATGGGGGTGCACCTTTGGACTTAGTTGCTGTAGTATATGTCTAGTTTGTGTTCATGTCCTTTGCCACGTTATTTGAGTGCTGTAGCTTAATTATTTTGAGCTCCGAAGATGCCATGTTGCTGTAATTTTCAGCTTTCGCTCAAATCTTGTTTCGGGCATAACTTTTAGCCCGTAACTCCGATTTCAGCGAATCTTATATCAAACTTGATTGATTTTCTGTGTAGATTAATAATATCAGATTGTTATCATGTTTTGAGGTGATTTGCTTGAGTGATATTTTTTACGTGCTCCATGTGCATCCTTAGTGCATCCATCATGCATTCATCTTTTTCGAGTGCGCATTGCATCTTGTTGATTGGTGCTTGGTGTGATTGTTTTGTTTAGAGCCGGAAGCTGAGACCGAGTTCGAGTACGAGCACGAGGTTTCCAACGAGGTTGAGCACGAGGACCCTTCTTACGATCCGAACGACTTCTCTTCAGGCAAGATGACCGAACCCCGATAACATTACTATATTTGCCTATTGCTAGTAGTCTCGATATATAGTTTTGCCTCGATGCCAATGATCTTCTTGTCAGCCTCCTACTTGTAAACCATTGCCATGTTTAACCAACCTACCTATGCAAACCGTTGCTTGGCTAAGTACGCTTCGCTCAACCCTTCTTATAGCGTTGCTAGTTGCAGGTGAAGTGAAGATGCTTGCTCCATGTTGAAGTTTGGTTGGGTTATATCACACTATATATTTGCTAAAATGAAATCATCTATATATTGGCAAGGGTGGAAGGCTAAGCCTTTTGCTTGGTGATTTGTTCCACTCGTGCCGTTAGGATCCGTATAAGCCAGTGTTATGTTCCTTGATTATGCGTTCCTAACACGGTTGGGGTGTATGGGACCCCCTCGATAAACCGCTAAGTGCTAAGTCTTTTCCAGCAAGTCCCAACATTGGTACTATTTGCCTAATAACAAACTAAACTTGCATAGGGAGTAATTAACCCTCTTTCTTAATCAACAACCCCGGGCCAGTGCTCCACATGAGTGTTGGTCCGAAACGGGGGTCCTGCAGGGCCGCCTTGGGGCACCCGAGGTATCTGGCATACACATGTAGCATCACCCATCCGGTCGTGTCCTGAGACTTAGATACGCGCGGCTACTATCAGGGTGTCGACACGCCGGGAGGATTTGCCGGATTAGCCTTACCTTAGTTCGGTATATCTTGAGCACGGGATTCCGAGGATACTCGGGTCTTCCCACTTTGGAGTTGCGACTCCGTGGATCGTGGGCTTGTAATGGGTCAAGTTGGAACACCCCTGCAGGGTTTGAACTTTCGAAAGCCGTGCCCGCGGTTATGTGGCAGATGGGAGCTTGTTAATTCCGGTTGTAGATAACTTGACACAATGTTTCTAATACACTACCAGCGTGTGTTCCGTGACTGTCAATTTTCGAATAGGGATTCGGGAGTTGAACACGGAGGGGTTATGATTGTTGAGCTTGTAGCTAGGATCACTTCGTGATCACTTCTCGCCGAGGCCTTCTCTTCTCGCTCTCACTCACGTAAGCTAGATGCTAGTTTCTGCTGCAGACACTTATTCTTTTCTTCAGCCTTACCCCTTTTCCCAAAGGCTTCGATAGTCTTGTTACCCGGAAACGGGATTGCTGAGTCCTCTGTGGCTCACAGTTACTTCACACACCAGATGCAGGTCCAGCTGTGAGCTATCCAGGTGATGGCACCGAGCTGGATTGGGAGTACGACGAGGAGCGTAGTCGGTACTATGTGCGATACCCGGATGATCAGTAGTGGAGACTCTTACTAGGATTCGATCCACCTGTGGTTTATTTATCTAAGTTTGGTACTTTGACTTTTGGATTTTGCCCTTAGAGGGTTGTGATGTTCTTAATGTATGATGATTGAGACTTGAATTGTAATTCTGTGACGTGGCGAGTGTAAGCCAACTATTTTCTGTTTACTATCCCCTCTTTTACATGAGATGTGCAAAGAATTACCGAACTTGAGATCATTCTAGGATGGATTTATGCCTTTAAGTCGTGCCTCGACACATAGGAGGTATAACTCCATCCTGGGCATTACAAGTTGGTATTCAGAGCCTTCTCCGACCTTGGAGCCCCCACTATTTGATCGAATCATTGACGGTCGAGTCTAGGCACACACTGAAAACTTTTTGAGTCCTATATTATATCGGAGAGTAGGATTTCTTTGCTTCTCATCCCTTTTCTCTCTGGTGAGGACTCCTGACGACTACTCTTGTCTCTCCTATCTTCAAAAATTGCACAATTTTTTTTAGGAATCCCGTGAGTATTCTGGGATTGTTTCGATGTTCTTGTGACAAGGATATTGTTCTCGATGCCTCCTGTTATCGAGGAGTTGAGCTTCGGGGTATTGTTGTCACAAGCATATCGCGGCAGTACTAAATACTTAAGACGGCCGACATCGAAAATCTCCCCTATACGGCCAGTGGCAAGATAACCCCGACATCACCCAGTACTGGGGAGGTAGTTCGGGAGTATTGCCATAGCTTGTTATAGTGGATGCTTTTCGAAGGTCCGAGGTACACAGTTTCCGAGAAAGACTGGTTATGTGTTGAAGGATAGATACACCTGGATGTAGGTTTAGAGTTGATTGCGCGGTGCTTCCCGTGTATCCCCAACACCTGATTGCATAACTGGAATCTTTCGGAAATCTATAGGTGGGTTTTATCCAGTAGATCGTAGGCATTCTTCCAACGAATGCAGGTTAGTGAGTTCGGGGTTCGACATTGAGTGAAGGGGTTATATGACCGATGTTACTATCAAGAGTTGCATCTTAAAGGGTCCTTGGCTATGCTGATCCGGGGATTGCAAAACCTTTTCGTAACGCGTTCATATGCTTTCAGCACAAAGATGTTAGAACGAAACTCCTCTCTTGTGTTTGTTCCCGTCTGTACCTTGTTGTTTTCTTATTTTTTTTCCTTTTGTCCCCTATGTGGCTTCTCGTGAAGATTGATGTTATCATTTAACTGAGAATATCATTCGTTCCTCTTGTTCGGATGATTTCATTCGTTCTTATTGTTCGAATGAGTATTGTGAAGACTTGTTGCAATTCATTCCATTGATTCAGCTATTCCTTTTGTCAATCAATTGCTGATTCGTGGTCATCTCTTACAGGATGGCTCCGAAAAAGGTTCCCAACGCTAACCCAGAGGTGGAAGAGGTCCCAGATCATCCTCCTTCCCCTCCTCCTCCGCCTGAGGCTTGGAGAGTGTCGGTGTACTAAGGTAGGGGTACCTCAGTACCCCAACTTGTGCACGGGCAGTTGCAGCTTCCCGCGGCAGGGTTTACCACGCGCTCTCCGGAGACCTTCCTGCTCCATATCAAACCATTCAAAAACAAAGTATGCAAGACAGAAGATCGAGACCCCGGCAAGTGGAGCTTGCCGGGAAGGCCGTATCAGGCTCAAGGTTACCTCACTAGCACAAGACCCTGGCAAGAGGAGCTTGCCAGGAAGACTAGAAGATTCCATCATAGAAGACACGCCTCGGTGCTATATGCGTCCCGGCGAGGGCCCGGGGAGCGGTAAGCTCCCGGGCCCGGCTCTGGCCCCGACAAGGACAACTCTGCGCAGGAACAAAATGAAGTGCGGAAGAAAATGGTGCAGCGCCCAGTGTACTTTGTGAGTTCCCTTCTCCAGGGGGCTAGATCAAGATATTCTGGTGTGCAAAAATTGCTTTTCGGCCTCCTCATGGCCTCGAGAAAGCTGCGCCATTACTTCCAAGCACATGAGATAACAGTGGTCACTCGCTTTCCGCTGAAGAGAATATTGCACAATCCAGAAGCAACAGGCAGGATTGTTGAGTGGGCACTGGAGCTGTCGAGCTTTGGACTCAAGTTTGAAAGTACTTCAACCATACAGAGCCGAGCTTTGGCAGAATTCATAGCTGAGTGGACCCCAACGCCCGATGAAGAAGTTCACGAAACAAGTGCACCCGTACAAGAAGCGACAAGTGAATGGGTAATGTATTTTGATGGTGCCTTTTCGCTACAAGGCGCCGGTGCTGGCGTGGTACTCATCGCGCCCACCGGAGAGCACCTCAAATATGTTATCCAGATGCACTTTCCCAGGGAGCAAGCGACAAACAACACTGCCGAATATGAAGGCTTGCTTGCCGGCCTCAGGATTGCGGCCGAACTTGGGATCAGGAAGCTGATTGTGCGGGGAGATTCTCAGTTGGTGGTCCGGCAAGTCAACAAGAGCTATCAGAGCCCTTTGATGGAAGCTTATGTCGATGAAGTGAGGAAGCTTGAGGAGCACTTTGAGGGTCTGCAGATGGAGCACGTCCCGAGAGCTCAGAATGAAATTGCAGATGGCCTTTCAAAGTGTGCTTCGATGAAGTTACCTGTGGAACCAGGGACCCTCTTGCTCAAGCTGACTCAACCATCCGTTACACCATCAATTGGGCAGTCCAAGAAGAGAAAGTTGGTCTCCGGCGACTACTTGCCGGCGGATCTTCCTGAAACCGCCGCCAAGGTCCCCAAGATCAACAACCACAACGCTGAGGAACAGTTTGCTCCTGCAGATCCTCGGGTCTGTACAGTTGAAGCAAGCGTCCCCGACAAGCCTCGCCCCAGCGAGCTTGCCGGGGGACCTTCGGCTCCGGCAGAACCAGAGGTCCTTGCCGTAGAAGCTGAGGTTCCCGCAGCGGCCCTCGAGCCTTTAGTCCTTGCCGCCGAGCCCCAGGCTCCGGCATGGGCGCAGCAGATCGTCCGTTTTCTTCAAACTGGAGAACTTCCCGACGACCCAGAAGAAATAGAGAAGATAACCAGGCAGTCAAGTATGTACCAGTTCGTGGACAACGAGCTGTACAGAAGAAGACTCAATGGTGTCAGACTGAAGTGCATCTCAAGGGAAGATGGACAGAAGCTGTTGGCAGAAATACACGGAGGCATATGCGGCCACCACATTGGCGCAAGGGCGCTTGCCGGGAAAGCTTTCCGGCAAGGGTTCTTTTGGCAAGAAGCCCTCCAAGATGCAACTGCACTAGTAACCAAGTGTGAAGCGTGCCAGTTCCATGCAAAGCAGATTCATCAGCCAGCTCAAGCTCTCCAAACAATCCCTTTGTCCTGGCCCTTCTCGGTCTGGGGGCTCGATATCCTCGGCCCTTTCCCTCGTGCTGTCGGGGGCTTTGAGTACTTGTACGTTGCAATCGACAAGTTCACAAAGTGGCCAGAAGTGGAGCCAGTGAGAAAGGTGACAGCACAGTCAGCAGTCAGGTTCTTCAGGTCGATTGTTTGCCGTTTCGGAATCCCTAACAGGATCATCACCGACAACGGTACACAATTCACTAGTCGCACCTTCATGCAGTACGTCCAAGACCTTGGCGCCAAGGTCTGTTTCGCTTCTGTTGCTCACCCGAGGAGCAACGGTCAAGCGGAGAGGGCTAATGCTGAAGTGCTGCGCGGGCTCAAGACAAGGACCTTTGACAGGCTGCGCAAGTGCGGAAGAAATTGGATAGAGGAGCTACCGGCGGCTCTTTGGTCAATCAGAACGACACCAAGTCGAGCCACCGGACAGACACCCTTTGCTCTAGTCTATGGAGCAGAGGCAGTTCTCCCCACGGAACTCGTATACGGATCTCCTCGAGTGCTCGCTTATGACGAGCTCGAGCAAGAGCAACTGCGGCAAGATGACGCATTGCTCCTCGAGGAGGGACGTCTCCAGGCTGCTGTACGAGCTGCTCGATACCAGCAAGCCTTGCGTCGCTACCATAGCCGCAAGGTCAAGGCCAGGAGTCTCGAGGAAGGCGACCTTGTTCTTCGGCGTGTTCAGTCCGCCAAGAATTCCAACAAGTTGACGCCGAAGTGGGAAGGCCCTTATCGGGTGAGACAAGTTACGAGACCCGGCGCTGTCCGCCTCGAGACCGAAGAAGGCTTACCGGTGAGCAACTCCTGGAACATAGAGCATCTTCGCAAGTTTCACCCATAAGGCGCGGTTGCCGTGATCCGCTCCGGCAACCACCTTTTGTACAAGCTTTGCCGCTGTTGCATGTAACCCTTTGTACAAAGCCGGGCGCAGACCCCGTGCATCAGTAAAGATTTTGTGTTTCGCGCTATTTGCCTTTTGCATGCTTTTCTTTGCTATTTGCATGTGTTATTTGGCATCTTGAGCGACATACACATCCGGTAAGCATTAGCACGCCGAAAGGCCATGTACTTGTCCCTCTCTTTTTCTTTGCCTCTTAAGCAGAAGGAATGTTCCTCGCACACAAGTTTGCCGGGGGGGAAGGAAATGGAAGGTGAACCAAGTGCTGTTCAAGAAAGAGAAGCCTTACCGGGAAGCAAGCAATATATGAAAGCTAAGTTATTAGAATTTGACCAGTTCAAATTTTAAATTTTTAGTTGACTTCCTTGAACATCCACACTTTGTATGGAAAACCTGTGCGCGGAGGAACCTACCCGTAGCTTGCCGCACCCTTATCTTGTTTCCGAGTTCGCTCAACGATTTAAGTGAGCTGCGACAAGTGTCGCGCCCTTGCTTCGTTTCCGAGCACGCTCAGCAAGCTAAGTGCGTTGCGACTAGCTGTGGCGAGGTTGCTTGCCGGTGAGACCTTGGCCAGCAGGCTGCTCAGGGTCCAGCGCTCAGCGCTCGCGGCAAGGGCCCCTTGCCGGCAAGCTCCCCGGGAGCGTAGGGTGAAAAACATACAAAGCAAAGGACTGAGACAAGGAAGATAACATTGCACTGATTGATCAAAATGAGATAAATATCTTACAAAAGATAACTTGTCGCAATGATTAATGAGTTCATAACACCCTATGCAGCAACAAAAAGAGATAAAGATAATGGAGGCCTAATGTACGCGGTCGCCCTCGATCCTGGAGATCTTAGCCACCTTGGCAATGATGTGGGCGACCTGCTCCTTCAGAGCCTCCATGTCCGCGTCAGCTGGCAAGCTGCGGAGAACGTTGGTGAGGTTGATGCCCGGATTGCGGTATACGATCTTCGTCAACACGCGCTCCAAGGTTCCCGTGCAGAGCAGGCGCGTCTCCTCGGCCAGTTGCGCGGGGATCTTCTTCCGCAGATCTGCAAGGGCCGGCGCGATTCCCCTGAAGAAGAGGCTGAGCTTGGCGCTGTGAGGGAGGTTTGGATCCGGGGAGTAGATGAGGTGCTCCAGCATCAACGCCAGCAGCTCCTGGTCGATGTTGGACGCACAAGATACTAAGTCCTCGGTCCATACCTCAACGGTTTTGCGGAAGAGCTCAGCCGCTTTGTTGGCGCTGTCCACCAAGGTCCGCTCCTTGCGGAGCTCCTCCTTCAACTTGGTCTCCCGAGCCCGGGCAGCGTCGAGTGAATCCTTCAGTGTAGAGACCTTCAACTCCAAGTCCTCGATGGAGTCCTTGGCGGCCTTCAACTCGTCGCCCCTCTCAGAAAGACGCACCTGGAGTTCTGAATTGGTGTGGGCGTCCTTCTCACGCTCCGTGATGAGCGCGACGACCTTCTCCGCGCTCACCTTCAGCGACTTCTCCAGCTGCGCGACCTTGGCGGCAAGCTCCTTCTTGGCGGTCTCCGCGGCAGCCGCGGCGGCTTTCGCCTCCTTCAGTTCCCCGCCAAGGGCCTCCTCCCGAGCGGCAAGGTCCTCCTCGTGGGAGTCGAGGTTGACCTTCCGCTGGGCGAGTTCTCCTTCTCGCCGGGACAGCTCCACCCCGGCGAGCCGCTGCTGCTCTTCGGCCTCAGCCTTCTCCAGCACCCACTCCTGATATTCGCCGGCGAGTCGCTCACGCTCCTCCGCCACTTCGCGGAGGGCAGCCTGATTGGCGGCGCTGAGCTCCGCCGCGCGCTTCTCCATCTCCGCGGCGGCCTTGGCGGCGAGGGCCTCCCGACAAGCGAGCTTCGCCTGCCTGGCCCGGTAAAGGGCCAGGAGCTGGTGAAGCAGCTTCTCCTCCTCGGGCCCTTCACTCCCGCCGGGCGCTTCGACGATCTTCAAGCCCGCGGAGGCGAGGACTTCCCCATCAAATGCCTCGCCCTCCGCGGGAGCTCGCGACGAAGAACCCCACGGCACCTGGATGAAGACACCGTTGGGGGCTTCGAGATAATAGCCCTGCTCCTTGCCGGCGGAGGGATCGGCGGCCGGCGCAGCACTTGATGCTCCCGCCGCCTCCGGGCCGGCGGTGCGGTCGCCGTCCCCCTCCCCGGCCGCTGCGTCCGCAGCCGGAGCGGTCTCCTGCGCGGCCGGCTCGGCGGCTCTCGCCGTGTCCTCGGCGACAGGGACGTCGCCGCCGCCGCCCTGCGCGCCCTCCTCCTCCTCGATGTTGATGACTTCCGTCTCCATGGGCTCGGGGGGAGGAGGATCTAAAAGAAGAAGAAGAAAAAGAAGTTCAAGCAAATACCCAAAAAGAGACGAGGCCAAGAAGACAAAATTACAAGACCTACCTTGGCGGACGTCGTCAGCGGCGGGCTCCCTCGCCGGGGAGCTCTGCCTTGGCGGAGTGGCCGCCCTCGCCGGGCTGCTCGCCCTTGGCGGGGTACTCGCCCTTGGCGGAGTACCCGCCCTTGGCGGAGCACTCTCCCTTGCCGGAGAGTTCGGCCTTGGCGGGGACGGCGGGGCCTGCGGCTCCTCGAGGACGGCCTCCGGACGCTCCTGCCGCTGTGGCTCCACCTCTGCACAAGTCAAGACAAAGACATCAAGATATTGAAACAAGACAAAATCCCCAAGCGCACTCGACAAATGGAAGTACGAAACCCAGACTTACGCTGGGGGCTGCGCTGGGGGCTGCTCCTCGGAGCAGCGCTCGGGTCCGGCAGGCTTGGCTCCGGCGCGTCCCCAGTTGCCGCGGTGGCCGAGTCTTCCGCGACCTCGACCACAGGCGCCTTGGCTTTCTTCGCCACGCGCTGAACCAAGGTCCTGAAATCAAAGCAAGAAACAAAATTAGCATCAACAATAATCAAGACGGAACTTGAGAAGGTGTAAGATCTCGGATTCTTACTCCTGATCCACCTCGTCGTCCTCGCTCAAGGCGGAGAAGTCATACTCCACCTGGGGCGCGTCTGCACGAGGAGCGGAAGACGAAGATTCCCTCGGGCGCTTGGCGGTCCCTGGGGCTGGGGGCTGCGAAGACCCAGCCCCTGTGGTAGCCGGAGCCCGGGGAGCGGGCGGAGCCGCTGCTCCGCTCCGAGAAGACTCCTGCCTGCTTGGCGCCGACCCGCGGGGCGCCTCTGCCGTGGCCTGCGCGCGGGCCGCCTCCGCCGCGGCTGGTGCGCCGGTCGCCCCCGGCGCAGCTTGGCTTCCCCGGGAAGTTTGAGCTGCCCGGCGAGCTGGTTGTTGCTGGGGCGCCTGCGCCCTCGCTCCCGTCACCGCCCTGCGGAGACGCTTCGGTGGAGACCGCCTTGGGCTCGCCGGGGGCGGGGAGGTCTCCGACGAGGAGAGGTCGTCGGCATAGAGCTCCGTAGATCCGTCGGAGTCCTCGGCGGCCTCGTCCTCCTCCTCCTCCTCCTTCCCGGCTGGCTTTCTGGGCCCAGCGCCCTGCGCTGCGGCCTCTTTTCCTCTGGCGCCCCCGCTCCCTCCAGCGCCTCCGCTCCCCGCGGCGCCTCTGTTCCCTCCGGCAGCGCCCTCCCTTGCCGCGGCCTCGGCCACGATTCCGTGGATCCCGGAGTGCCTCAGAGAGGGGACCCCGGCGAGCACGTCGGGAGGAAGTTGCAGCAGTCTGCGGATCTCCGCCTCCTCCGCCTGGCAGGACGCATCCGCAGCCTCCGCCTCTTCAGGCGTATATCCGAAATCTCCTGCCGCTGCGGCTGCAGCGGCCTCTTCAGCCCGAGAAGCCATGTATGCAAGCTCCTGTTCGGTGGTGTCCCGCGTGTGCTCCTTGATGTCATCCTTGTTCTTCGCCACCTCCACGAGGTTGTCGAAGAAGCTGAGGACGTCTATGGGCTTGGGCGGAATCCACGTGCGGTCCACGCCGTGCGAATCACACGCGGGCATCATGGCGCAGAGACGGACCCGGACTGTGCTGTTGCAGAGGGGCACCACTCCCCGGGGAGGTCTAAACCACTCAGGGTGGGCCGGGTCATATTTGAAGAGTTCCCGGACCATCCCCTTCAGCTCCAGCGTCGTGAAGTTGAAGTTCAGCCCGGGGCGCAGCCTCATTATATCCGCTGGGTTGCCGTACTCCCAGGCCGGCCTTTTCCTGTCTTGGAGAGGGGCGATGCGGCGGCGGAGGAAGTCTGCGCCTACTTCTGCAACGGACAGCCTTGCTACCCGAAGACGAAGAATCCGGACGAGGGCGACGTCGAGCTTGATGTCGTCCGAGTCCAGCTCGCTCCAATCCCTGCCGCGCACGATGGGCGTTGTGCGCGGCGCGGTGAAGGGCTGCGGCTCGTCCTCAACGATCCAGCACCAGTCTGCACGCCACTCCTCCCACTTGCCGCGGAGCTCCCCCGGCAAGTACGACTCCTTCTTGTTCAGACGAAATACCCAAGAAATTCCCCTGGAGAGGGGGGCGCCGGCCTCTGCCCTAGGAGTGAAGAAGTGCCTAAACAGCGCTACGTTTGGGTGTATTCCTATGAAGTTTTCGCACATGTGTGCGAAAACCGCCATTGTGAGGATGGCGTTGGGGGTGAAGTCAAGAAGGTGGAAGCCATAGGTGTGCATGATGTCGCAGAAGAAATCAGAGAAAGGAGGGCAAAGACCGCAGTGAAAGAAGGCTGCGAAGAAATAGTACCCGCCGGGGTAGTTGTCCTTGGCGGCGGCCGGATAAGCTCGGGTGCGGGGGTGCGCCTTGGTTTCCTTGGCCCAGAACAAGTAGTACTTGTTCCAGAGCTCCCGCGCGCCGAGCCTCGGCGGGAAGACGAGGTTCCGCTTCCGGTACGCGGTAAGCTTCGCTGCTTGCTCCGACTTCTCCCTCTTGGCTTTCTCCGCCTTCGCCTTATCGGTCTTCGGGGCCATGGCGGAGGCGGCGGAGGAAGGGAGGGAACGGCGGCGGCGGAGGTGTGGAGGCGGAGCGCAAAGGGGATTTCTGGAGGAAGAAGAAGATGCAATGAAAGCGCAAGGAGGGGAACCGCTCCTGCTTCCTCTGCTTTTATGGGGAAGTGGGGGGGCGTTTCGCCCTTTCCATTAAGAGAACGTGGGCACGTCCCATCCCACGACGCCGCAATCGACGCGTGCCGTTACAGGGGGATGCGGCGGATACGGAAGTGGATTCGGCGCGCCGTGGGCCGCGTGTGCCCGTGCACTGTTTTGGGCCTGGCCCAACAGCGCTTGGCACCGTGTATGGCCCAGGCCCGGGGGCTCCTGTCGGTGTACTAAGGTAGGGGTACCTCAGTACCCCAACTTGTGCACGGGCAGTTGCAGCTTCCCGCGGCAGGGTTTACCACGCGCTCGCCGGAGACCTTCCTGCTCCATATCAAACCATTCAAAAACAAAGTATGCAAGACAGAAGATCGAGACCCCGGCAAGTGGAGCTTGCCGGGAAGGCCGTATCAGGCTCAAGGTTACCTCACTAGCACAAGACCCTGGCAAGAGGAGCTTGCCAGGAAGACTAGAAGATTCCATCATAGAAGACACGCCTCGGCGCTATATGCGTCCCGGCGAGGGCCCGGGGAGCGGTAAGCTCCCGGGCCCGGCAAGATCAAGGCCCCGGCAAGGTGCTTGCCGGGAGAGTTGCGCTGTGTGCCCGCGCTCCAGCTCATCGGCCCACGCGTCGCCCTGGGGCCTATCCCGGGACGCGTGGCGGATGGCTGTGCAGCCTGGGGGACACGGTGGCACTCCACGGTGGTGGATCCATCGCCGTGGCAGACGGAGACGCAAGGGCGGGAGCTTTTGGGGTCGACGGCGACGGGCATTAAATGCCCTTGTCCCCCACTGTCAAAGTAGGTAGCGACCACTGTTCGCGCACTGTAGCTCCACTGTTCCCGCACTGTTACAACTACCACCTCTTTTACGTTTTTACCCCTTTCTCCTACGTTGACACCTGTCGGTGACCCCTTGCACTATAAAAGGAGGCCCATGCACAACGTGGAGGGGGTTCGGAACCTAGATCACTCATACGCTCGGTGTAGCTGCTTCTTCAAGCTCCCGAGCTCTCCAAAACAATACACAACTAAGTAGGAGTAGGGTTTTACGCGTCTACCGCGGCCCGAACCTGGGTAAAACTGCCCGCGTGTTCGCTACGATCTGCTCTTCGTGCTCCCTCCGCCCTCGTACCGCACAGACAAGGGGCTTTGGTCCCATAGGTGTTCGTGGCGGACAGTTTCCCCCGACAGAGAGCAATTATGCAGACTACAGCTCAGAACACTCAGTTGATGATGCAGATGATGCAGCAGATGCAAGCCATGCAAGCTAATCAGGGTGTTCCAGGGAATCAAGGCAACTTCTTCCAGCAGCACCATGCTACCCTCAACCAGTTTTTGGCAAACAATCCTAAAGCTTTCAGTTACTGTGTCGACCCTCTTGATGCTGAGGATTGGTTGACCGACATAAAGAAGCATTTTGAGTGCAGTAACGTGAAGGAAGATGATTATGTGAAGTTTGCAGCCTTCCAACTGAAAGATCAAGCAGCTGACTGGTGGCAGCAGTACAAAGACTCCAGGCCAGGTCAAGTGATCTCTTGGGAGAATTTCTGCAAGGATTTTCGCTCTCACCACATTCCTACAAGTGTCATCGAGGGTATGCGTGAGCAATTTCGCAACCTGAAGCAGGGCTCTATGACAGTCTATCAGTATAATGTCAAGTTCCAAAACCTTGCTCGCTATGCTAAGCAAGACATTCCTGATGCCAAGAGTAAAATCTACCAGTTCCGTGGAGGTCTCAAAGATGAACTTCAGCTTGCTCTCACTTTGTTCGAGCCCGATGAATTCGATAAGTTCTATAACATGGCTTTGAAACAAGAAGCAGCTCAGCTTAAGATGGAGGCTTCTAAGAAGAGAATTCGAGATGCTGTTCACTCTTCCTCATCGTCTCAGATGGTCTCGAAGCATCAGAAATTCTGGCTTCCTCCTCCTCCAGTGATTCGAGCTCCATACAACAACTCCAACAACTTCAGCAACTCCAACAACAAGAACTCTAGTGGTCGTGGTTTCTCCCACCCACCCAACCCGAGCAACCAGTCGAAGAAGCAGTTTCAGTCTCAAGGCTCCAAGTCAAGTGGCTCTCATTTCCGTCCTCTCTCTGAAGTGGTGTGTAACAAGTGTGGCCAGAAGGGTCATTATGCCAACCGTTGTCCGAATCCGAAGCGTCTTCCTCCTCCTCCACCTGTGAGTTCAGCTATTGTCAGGCATGATCCAAAGGCAGCAAGGGTCAATCTGATGAATGCAGCACAAGCAGAGAATTCTTCTGATGTCATTCTAGGTAACCTTCCAGTGAACTCTTTTCCTGCTAAAGTGTTATTTGATTCGGGTGCTTCATGTTCTTTCATGTCTCAACCATTTGCATCCAAGTATAATGTTGACATCAAAAGCTTGCCAAGGGAGTTATCAGTTGTTTCTCCGGGGAGACGAATGCATTCCAGTATATACTCTCCGAATGTTTCTATTCGCATGGGTGATTATCGATTCTTGGCTTCTCCGGTGATTCTCGGCAATTCTGACATCGACCTCATCCTCGGAATGGATTGGCTTTCTCAGCATGATGCTCACATTGATTGTGCACAAAAGGAAGTCAAGATGACTCATTCTGATGAAGATGTGATTATCTTCGCCTCCAGGGATAACACTATCCGGCTTTTCTCTCTTAATGATAAGGGCGAAATTAATGCCATATCTCAAATTCCAGTGGTGAACGAATACCAAGACGTCTTTCCTGAAGAACTTCCAGGCATGCCTCCACACCGTCAGGTGGAGTTTGTCATTGAACTCGAGCCGGGCACTGAGCCTGCATGCCGGCGTCCGTACAAGCTCTCTCCGGATGAATTGAAGGAATTGAAGAAGCAGCTTGATAAGCAGGAGAGTATGGGTCTCATTAGGCCTAGTACATCTCCGTGGGGCTGTGGTGTCTTATTTGTCAAGAAGAAAGATGGCACGGAGCGTCTCTGTGTTGACTACCGGCTATTGAACAAGAAGACAATTAAGAACAAATATCCGCTCCCCAACATCAACGAACTCTTTGAGAAGCTCAAAGGAGCTAAAGTGTTCTCTAAGCTTGACCTCCGAATGGGCTATCATCAAATTCACATTCGCGAGGAAGACATTCCCAAGACGGCCTTCAGAACGAGCTACGGTTCATACGAGTATACCGTCATGTCCTTCGGTCTCGCCAATGCTCCTCCTACCTTTTCGAGGATGATGCATTACATCCTCAACCCCTATACTGGCGAGTTTGTGCTTGTGTATCTGGATGATATTCTGGTGTTTTCCAAGAATGAAGAAGATCACGAAAAGCACTTACGTCTGGTTCTTGATCGACTCCGAGAGCATAAATTCTATGCCAAGTTCTCCAAGTGCGAGTTTTGGCTCGATAAGGTTTTGTACCTGGGCCACATTATCTCAGCTGACGGTATTGCGGTTAATCCCGAGAAAGTTGAAGCAATTGTCAACTGGGAAGCTCCTCAGAACGTCAAGCAGCTCCGCAGTTTTCTGGGTCTTGCCAGCTATTGCAGAAGGTTCGTTGAGAACTTCTCCAAGATTGCCAAGCCTCTTTCCAACTTGCTTCAGAAGAATGTCAAATACTTTTGATCTCCAGAGTGTGAAGTGGCATTCAAAACTCTCAAAGATAAGCTTGTCTCCGCTCCAGTTCTGACTCCTCCGGATGAATCCAAGCCCTATGAAGTATTCTGTGATGCTTCTCTTCAAGGTCTTGGTGGTGTGCTTATGCAAGATAAGAGAATTGTGGCATACACTTCTCGACAGCTCAAGCCAAGTGAGAAGAACTATCCCACACATGATCTCGAGCTAGCAGCTGTGGTACATGCTCTGATTACGTGGAGACATCTGTTGTTGGGCAAAAAGGTCGACATCTTCACTGATCACAAGAGCTTGAAGTACATCTTCACACAGCCGCATCTGAACCTCCGTCAGACTCGTTGGGTTGAAATGATCCAAGAGTATAATCCCAGCATCGAATACACTCCTGGCAAGGCGAATGTGATTGCAGATGCTTTGAGCAGAAAGGCATATTGGAACAGCCTTCTTATCAAGCCGTACCAGCCTGAGCTTTGTGAAGCATTCAGGAAACTCAACCTTCAAGTTGTTCCGCAGGGTTTTCTTGCAAATCTTCAAATTGCTCCTACCTTGGAAGATCAAGTCCGTGAGGCCCAACTCAGTGATACCATGGTGAAGAAAGTTAAACATGGGATTGCAAAGGGCACTCCAAAATATAAGTGCTTCCGTGTTGATGAGAGAGATACCTTGTTCTTCGAGGACAGACTCGTTGTTCCCAAAGGTGATCTCAGGAAGCTCATAATGGAAGAAGCTCATGATTCTCTCCTTTCCATTCATCCTGGCAGTTCCAAGATGTATCAAGATCTCAAGCAGTCTTACTGGTGGACACGCATGAAAAGGGAAATTGCCGAATTCGTGAATGAATGTGATGTATGCAGAAGAGTGAAAGAAGAACATCAACGTCCAGCCGGTCTTCTCCAACCTCTTCCTATTCCAGAGTGGAAGTTTGACCACATTGAAATGGGCTTCGTCACTGGCTTTCCTAAATCCAAGCGAGGAAATGATGCTATCTTTGTGGTGATTGACAAGCTTACCAAAGTCGCTCACTTTCTTCCAGTCAAAGAATCCATCAATGCAGCTCAACTTGCAGAGCTGTACACTTCCAGAATTGTGTCCCTACATGGCATTCCTCAAGTGATATCCTCAGACCGTGGAAGCTTGTTCACATCAAGGTTCTGGGACTCCTTTCAGTCCGCCATGGGCACTAAGATCAGGTTCAGCATTGCTTTTCACCCTCAGACTAGTGGTCAAGTCGAGCGTGTGAATCAGATTCTAGAAGACATGCTCAGAGCCTGTGTCATCTCCTTCGGCATGAAATGGGAAGACTACCTTCCATTTGCAGAGTTCTCTTACAACAACAGCTTTCAAGCAAGTGCAGGCAAAGCACCGTTTGAAATTCTCTATGGCAGAAAGTGCCGTACCCCTCTCAACTGGTCTGAAACAGGCGAACGCCAACTCCTTGGCAATGACTTGATCTCAGAAGCCGAAGAAATGTGCAAAGTCATACGTGAGAATCTCAAGGCCGCTCAGTCGCGTCAGAAGAGCTACTATGACGGAAAGCATCGTGATTTGGCTTTCGACATCGGTGATCATGTCTATCTCCGAGATTCTCCGATGAAAGGAACCCAAAGATTCGGTATCAAAGGAAAACTTGCTCCTAGATACGTCGGGCCTTTCAAGATTCTTGGCAAAAGAGGCGATCTAGCCTATCAGCTTGAGCTCCCTCCAAACTTCGCAAATGTTCATGATGTCTTCCATGTGTCTCAACTTCGCAAATGCTTCAAGGCACCTGAGCGCATGATTCCGTTTGAGGAGATTGATCTTCAACAAGACCTGTCCTACAGAGAGCATCCAGTTGCCATTCTCGAAGAAACTGAACGCAAGACCCGCAACAAGTCCATCAAGTTTCTGAAAGTCAAGTGGTCACATCACACCGACCGAGAAGCTACCTGGGAACGAGAAGATCATCTTCGTTCCGAGTACCCTTCCTTTTTCCAGTCCTAGATCTCGGGACGAGATCTTTTTGTAGTAGAGGAGAGTTTGTAATGCCCCGGATGTAATACTTTCCCTTTTGGGTATATAATATATCTCCGGCTTCATCTATTTCCATTCCGGGTTCTTTGTCTTTCGGGTTTTCGTCGTTTTGTTGTGTGAGTGTGTGGCATTCATTCATATCATGTAGACATGTGCATCGCATTGCATTTGTGTTGTCGTTTGCATCCCCTTCGTTGCGTTCCTTCCCGTTGTCCGTTTCGCGTTCCGGAGCTCCCTCACGTGTCCGTGACGTCCCGTAGGCCTACTTTGTTGTTCGGGCGTGTAACGTTACCGGTGTGCCGCGAGGTTGTTGTCTGTGTTGTTGTTTTGTTGTGTGCACCCCGCCTCTCAAATCTCGTCTCGTTTGGACTCCGTTGGCTTTCCCATCCGTTCGCAGGCGCCAAGCGCTCGGGTCAACGCTCGTTGCCAGGTCGATCGACCGCTTCTCTCCCTCCGCGTCTCGTCAGCCTCCCCTCCACTCCGAGCCCAGCCGTCCGAGGGGCTGGACCACATCGCTGGAATCCCAGCCACCGGAGGCCCGCATCGCGCCCCCCCATCGGGTCCCTTCGCCGCTAGTGGGCCGGCCTCCCGCTTCGCCCAGCCGGCCCGTACCCCCCGCCGCGCCTCCACCGCACGCCGCGCCAGCCGCGCGAGGCGCCGGCTTCTCCTCGTCGGGCCACACCCGAGGCCACCTCCCGCTAGGCCGTGCCCCGCCTCACCGGGCCGCCGCCTTCCTCCGCCTCCGCTCGGGCCAGGAGCTCCACCGGCCCGAGGCTCCTCCAACCGCATCAGGTGCTTCGCTCCACCGGGCCGAGGCCAACCGGCCCGCTTCCCCAGCCGCCAGAGGCCGCCGCGCGCTACTGTAGCTCCGCATCTGTGCCGGATCCACGTCCCGGGCCCGTTCGGACTGCAGATCTGAGGAGGTTGACCTCCCCCCCTTTTTTTTTCTTCTTCTAAGTACCAGGTTTTTAATCTGTGGTGCAATGTTTGACCTGCTCTAACTTTTTGTCTGTTGCTCCGATTCGCGCGTATAATATGTCCAGACGTTCATGGAGACTTGCTCTACGTTTTATCTGTAGTTGTCATGCATGTTAGAGATCGTCTAGGTGCTTGTTTTGCTGTTGCAAGAGTGCATCATGATATAAACTGCTGCTATGTGTTATTTTTATGCCACCTTTGCCATGTGATATCTTTTAGCTCGTTTGTCCGAATGATGCAAATGACATGTCCACGTGTTCGTCTTGCCATGCTCTATGTGTTGTATGTGATAGGTTGCATGGTAGATTTATTATTGCCTTGTTATCATCGTTGCAAAGTGCCATGTGGCTGTGATGTGTTTTCACTTGTTATGAAATGCCATCTTGTTGAGCTCGTTGCAATCGTTGTGTTCACCTCAATGATGCATGCTTGTGTGTTTCGGGATCACCTTCATGTGCACTTTGATGAGGTGCTTACCTCTTGCCATGTTTAGTTTCGAGGTGACTTAAACATGCTCTTTTATATGCCATGATGATATTGCTGTTTTAGGACTTAGTGGATTTTCACTAAGTCTGAAATCTGTAACGTTCCGATGCCATGTTCGTGTGATGTTCTAGGACAAAGCATGTTAGTTTTGGAGTGGATCTTGATTGTTCCTTGTAGTATATATTGTTGTCTTTCCATCCATGTTCTCACATGTCCATTTAAGTGGCTGTAGCATGTTTATCTTTTGCTCCAAAGTTTCAATAAAATTCTGCTGCCAGAATTTTATTGTCAAGTTCAATATGTCCAAGATCATTGCTATTGATCCGTGGCTCCGATGGGGGTGCACCTTTGGACTTAGTTGCTGTAGTATATGTCTAGTTTGTGTTCATGTCCTTTGCCATGTTATTTGAGTGCTGTAGCTTAATTATTTTGAGCTCCGAAGATGCCATGTTGCTGTAATTTTCAGCTTTCGCTCAAATCTTGTTTCGGGCATAACTTTTAGCCCGTAACTCCGATTTCAGCGAATCTTATATCAAACTTGATTGATTTTCTGTGTAGATTAATAATATCAGATTGTTATCATGTTTTGAGGTGATTTGCTTGAGTGATATTTTTTACGTGCTCCATGTGCATCCTTAGTGCATCCATCATGCATTCATCTTTTTCGAGTGCGCATTGCATCTTGTTGATTGGTGCTTGGTGTGATTGTTTTGTTTAGAGCCGGAAGCCGAGACCGAGTTCGAGTACGAGCACGAGGTTTCCAACGAGGTTGAGCACGAGGACCCTTCTTACGATCCGAACGACTTCTCTTCAGGCAAGATGACCGAACCCCGATAACATTACTATATTTGCCTATTGCTAGTAGTCTCGATCTATAGTTTTGCCTCGATGCCCATGATCTTCTTGTCAGCCTCCTACTTGTAAACCATTGCCATGTTTAACCAACCTACCTATGCAAACCGTTGCTTGGCTAAGTACGCTTCGCTCAGCCCTTCTTATAGCGTTGCTAGTTGCAGGTGAAGTGAAGATGCTTGCTCCATGTTGAAGTTTGGTTGGGTTATATCACACTATATATTTGCTAAAATGAAATCATCTATATATTGGCAAGGGTGGAAGGCTAAGCCTTTTGCTTGGTGATTTGTTCCACTCGTGCCGTTAGGATTCGTATAAGCCGGTGTTATGTTCCTTGATTATGCGTTCCTAACACGGTTGGGGTGTATGGGACCCCCTCGATAAACCGCTAAGTGCTAAGTCTTTTCCAGCAAGTCCCAACATTGGTACTATTTGCCTAATAACAAACTAAACTTGCATAGGGAGTAATTAACCCTCTTTTTTAATCAACAACCCTGGGCCAGTGCTCTACATGAGTGTTGGTCCGAAACAGGGGTCCTGCAGGGCCGCCTTGGGGTAACCCGAGGTATCTGGCATACACCTGTAGCATCACCCATCCGGTCGTGTCCTGAGACTTAGATACGCGTGGCTACTATCAGGGTGTCGACACGCCGGGAGGATTTGCTGGATTAGCCTTACCTTAGTTCGGTATATCTTGAGCACGGGATTCCGAGGATACTCGGGTCTTCCCACTTTGGAGTTGCGACTCCGCGGATCGTGGGCTTGTAATGGGTCAAGTTGGAACACCCCTGCAGGGTTTGAACTTTCGAAAGCCGTGCCCGCGGTTATGTGGCAGATGGGAGCTTGTTAATTCCGGTTGTAGATAACTTGACACAATGTTTCTAATACACTACCAGCGTGTGTTCAGTGACTGTCAATTTCCGAATAGGGATTCGGGAGTTGAACACGGAGGGGTTATGATTGTTGAGCTTGTAGCTAGGATCACTTCGTGATCACTTCTCGCCGAGGCTTTCTCTTCTCGCTCTCACTCACGTAAGCTAGATGCTAGTTGCTGCTGCAGACACTTATTCTTTTCTTCAGCCTTACCCCTTTTCCCAAAGGCTTCGATAGTCTTGTTACCCGGAAACGGGATTGCTGAGTCCTCTGTGGCTCACAGTTACTTCACACACCAGTTGCAGGTCCAGCTGTGAGCTATCCAGGTGATGGCACCGAGCTGGATTGGGAGTACGACGAGGAGCGTAGTCGGTACTATGTGCGATACCCGGATGATCAGTAGTGGAGACTCTTACTAGGATTCGATCCGCCTGTGGTTTATTTATCTAAGTTTGGTACTTTGACTTTTGGATTTTGCTCTTAGAGGGTTGTGATGTTCTTAATGTATGATGATTGAGACTTGAATTGTAATTCTGTGACGTGGCGAGTGTAAGCCAACTATTTTCTGTTTACTATCCCCTCTTTTACATGAGATGTGCAAAGAATTACCGAACTTGAGATCATTCTAGGATGGATTTATGCCTTTAAGTCGTGCCTCGACACGTAGGAGGTATAACTCCATCCTGGGCATTACACAGCCGGGCCAGCAGCTGGCCCAAGGCCCACCTGGCCAGGCCCGTTTCCCCCGCTAACCCTAGTGAGCCCGACGCTCCTCTCGTCGCTCCCTTCGCTCCCTTTCACCGCCGCCACCCGCTCCTTCCATCGCTCAGACCCGATCCTCTCCCCTCGTCACCTCCTCCCGAGCCCCCTCACGCGCCCGATTCCCCTCGCAGCTCTGCTCGATCCCAGCGCAGCGCTCCTCCGTCCTCGAAGCCGCCCCGCTCCCTCCTCCAGGAAGCCACCGCGAGCATCCCGCGCCCTCCCCCCGTCGCCTCCTCTGCGCGCCGCCGAGGCCGCGGCACCAGGGCCGGTCGGGGATGCGCTGCAGTGCCGCAGCGAGCGCCCCTCCTTTCCTCCTACGTCGACGCCAGGCCGCAGCGCGCCCGCGGTCGGGGCCAGCCTCCTCCTCGAAGCTCCCTGCGCGCCTCCCTCCTCCGACGCAATCTCCGTCGCCAAGGCGCCCTGCGCCTCCAGCAGCGCCTGGGACGCGCCCTTCCAGAGCCGGCCCGCCCCAGCCAGCGCCAAGGCCGCGCCGTCCGCGTCGCCAGCGCCGGCGTCGCCCGAGCAGGCTCCGTGCCTCGTCCTCCTCGCCTCTCCGCTCCGGGGCTCCATCCAGCCTCCATCGCCTCCATCGCCTCCATTGCCAAGTTGCCACTGCTAGGGCCTTTGCTGCTCCATGTTGGACCGCCATGTATTGCTGCTGTTTTTCTTTTCGCTAAGTGCCAGGTTGACATGTACAACTACGAGACCAGCAAGATCGATGCGAGACGATGACCCGAACATCTACATAATACGAGTACATCTACCGACGCGACAAGTTCCCACTACGTGCATGTACACCTACGAGGAGACCGCAAGTACCCCCTACGGCAAGTACCACGACGTCCGAGTACAACTACGACCGAGACCGAGACCGGCAAGACCGCTACGAACGTGTACGAACCTTCGGTGAAGAACGAGTACACCTACACGGCGACACGTCAAGTACCACTACCGTCGCGAGAACCGAGTACGGCAAGTCCGAAGACCCTCAAGTACCTCTACGGAACGTGTACGACGACCGTCGCCGATGAACCGAGTACCACTACCGTCGCCCCGTTTACGACTACGAACGAGAACAACTACTTCCTCTACGAACGTGTACCCCGACCGCCTCGAGAACGACTTCTTCCACTACGTCCCTCGACGACTCGAACCCCTCCGAGAACAAATGCTCCGAAGGTATAACCCCGAGTCGATGACCCGTGCTTGCATGTGTTCTATGAAATGTTTGCCCTTGTGTGCACCGTGCCCGTTTCGTCCGTTTGTCATGCTCCTCGGCTGCCTCGTCGCCGACTCGTGGGAACCCGGTGACGGGATCACCCACCTTTTATATTGTTTCGCTCGCTCACGCCACCTTTCCTTTTGCACCGGTCTCTCAACGAGTTACCGGAACCGAGATGTGCGTTGCATCAGTTTCGGATCGTTGTCGTGGCACCCTTTCCTTCCACTACGGTGACAAATGCTTCTTATCTTCTTCATGTCAACTTTTAATAAAAATTGCATAAACTTGATCATGTCATCCGCATCATGTTAACAACATTAAAATGTGTGTTTTGTTGTTTGCTTAAAATTACTAAACATGCATATGGGTTTTCCGGATATGTTGTTGTTGTTTTCCGGCCTCATTTAAAATGCCTAAATAGTGTAGGTTGTTTTTGCTTCACCTCTTGCCATGTTAACAAACATTTAATCTTGTCTTGTAATAACGAGAGTCAACTAAATAAATAAATGTGGTGTTTCGTCAATATGCAACTCGTTGCATATCGAGCTCCACTTAACTTGTAGTGTTGTTTGTGCACATTGCCATGCCATGCATAATTAAACCGGACCTGCATCATACTTGGATGTGCATCGTATGCCATGTTTATGCTTGTGTGTTTACCGTGTTGTTTGCTTCTTTCCGGTTTGCTTCTCTTGATAGCTTCGGTTTCGTTCCGGAGTTGTGAGGATTCGCTCGATTTGTTGCTCCGTCTTCTTCATGGACCCGTTCTTCTCCCTTGTGGAATCCCAGGCAAGATGATCATACCCTTGGATACCTTTACTACCATTGCCATGCTTAGTTGTCTCGATGCTGTCGTTACATGTCGCGCTACCCATCTTTTATGTCAGCCTCTCCTTGTTGCCATGAAACCTCTAACATTTGAAACCTTCCTAGCAAAACCACCGTTTTGGCTATGTTACCCGCTTGCTCAGCCCCTCTTATAGCATTGTTAGTTGCAGGTGAAGATGAAGTTTGTTCCAGGAGGGAACTTGTTGTTGTTATATCACAATATCTATAATTATTATTAACTCACCTATATACTGGGCATGGGTGGAAGGCTTGGCCTTTTGCTCGGTGTTTTGTTCCACTCATGCCACCTTAGGCGCCGATAAACCGGCATTATGTTCCTTGATTTTGCGTTCCTTACACGATGGGTGGATGGGGACCCCTTGATAGTTCGACTTTGAATAAAACTCCTCCAGCAAGGCCCAACATTGGTTTTAATTTGCTCATAATAACAACTTAATTAATTAATTAAATTGCATAGGGAGTTAGCGCTACCCGAGGATTCTTTCTACATAGCAGGGGGGGCCAGTGCTAATGGTATTGGTCCCAAACGGGGGTCCTGCAGGGCCACCACGGGGAAACTCGAGGTTTGGTTTTACCTGTAGCATCGCCCATCCGGTCGTGGCCTGAGACGAGATACGCGCGGCTACTATCAGGGTGTCGACACACCGGGAGGTCTTGCTGGACTTGTTTTACCATTGTCGAAATGTCTTGTGCTACCGGGATGCCGAGCCTGATCGGATTTCCCTAAGATAAGGGGTGATGATATTATATTATCACTTCAGCTAATCGTGAGAGCTTGTGATGGGCTAAGTTAGGACACCCCTGCAGGGTTATGATCTTTCGAAAGCCGTGCCCGCGGTTATGTGGCAGATTGGAATTTGTTAATGTCCGGTTGTAGAAAACTTGACAGATGATCCGAAGTAAAACACACAACTGTGTGAGTAACCGTGACTGTCTCTTTTCACTTTGAGAAGAGAACACGGTGGGGTTATGTTTGATTCGTATGTAGTTCAGGATCTTTAGCGATCACTACTTTTGCGATCGTTTTGCGTAGATTCTCATCTTATTCTGGTACTCGTAAGCTAGCCACCATATTTTGCTTAGTCGCTGCTGCAACCTCACCACTTTACCTCTTCCTACCCATAAAGCTTTGCTAGTCTTGTTACCCATGGTTATGGGATTGCTGAGTCCTCGTGGCTCACAGATACTACAACACCAGATGCAGGTTCAACCGAGAATGATGCAGGAGCTGGTTCAAAGCTTCACTGGGAGCTCGATGAAGAGAGTGGCCGTATGCTTGTGACGTTTCGACGATCAGTAGTGGTTTCTACTAGGATTCGATCTTGACCTGTGGTTTTATGTTGTTTGGTATCTTGTCTTTTGGATCTTACCCTTAGATGGGCTGTGATGTTTTGAAAGATGTTTTGTTTATGTAATGTATTGTGTGAAGTGGCGAGTGTAAGCCAACTATCTCCTTTTACAATTTAATCCCTCTTTTACATGAGTCGTGCAAAGATACCAAACTTGCGATCATTCCAGAATGGGCTTATATCTTTAAGTCGTGCCCCGACACGTAGGAGATATAGTCCCATCCTGGGCATTACAAGTTGGTATCAGAGCCTTCTCCGACCTAGAAGCCCCCACTGATTGATCGAATCGTTGACGGTTGAGTCTAGGCACACTCTGAAAATGTTTTGAGTCTTATATATATATATATATATATATATATATATATATATATATATATATATATATATATATATATCGGAGAGTAGGATTTCTTTTGCTCCTCATCTCTTTTCATTCTGGTGAGGACTCCTGACGATTACTCTTATCTCTTCTAAACTCAAAAATTCACCAATTTTTTTTTAGGATCTCGCGAGTATTGTTTGGATTGTTCCGATGTCTTTGTGACGAGAACATTGTTCTCGATGCCTCCTGTCATTAGGGGTTGTGGCAGTGTCCCGGGGAGTTGAGCTCCAAGGTGTTGTCGTCACAAATCCATCGCGGCAGTACTAGAATACTTAAGACGGCCGACATCGAAAACTCTCCTATGCGGTTAGTGGCAAGATAACCCCGACATCACCCAATACTGGGGAGGTAGTTCGGGAGTATTGCCATAGCTTGTATAGTATATGCGTTTCGAAGGTCCGAGGTAAACGGTTTCCGAGAACAACTGGTTATGTGTTGAAGGATGGATACAGCTGGATGTAGGTTTAGAGTTGATTGCGCGGTGCTTCCCCTGTATCCCCAACACCTGATTGCATAACTGGAAACTTTTGGAAATTAATAGGTGGGTTCATCTAGTAGTTCTAGGCATTCTTCCAACGGATGCACGATATGAAGTTCGGGGTTCTACATTGAGTGAAGTGGTTTTATGGGCTTGTTCCGATCGGGAGTTGCATCTTAAAGGGTCCTTGGCTATGCTGATCCGGGGATTGCAAAACCCTTTTGTAACACGTTCCATGAGCTTTCAGCACGAATATGTCGGACGAAGGTTCTATCTTGTATTTGTTCTATCTGTTCCTTGTTCCTTTTTATTTACCCTTTTCTTCTCCTAAGTGGCTTCTCGACGAGTTGATGTACCTGCAGAATTCATTCGTTCAATTCTCTGTTCGGATAGATATGTTGCAACATAATCTTCTTCATAAACATATCTATCCTTTGTTTCGTCTTGATTCTGGTATTCGAGTTGCTTCGATGTCAAATGTTGATTCCATACCTTCCTAATCGGTGTTCTCATATTTCTATGGGAGTGCTAATTCTTCTTGACCATCAAGATTTTCATGTTAATCCTTTTCAACCGGTGTGCCTTCTCTTCAAGTTTTTCCATATGGACGTCGTTGAGAAATCTGACGATTTGCCTGTTTCAATCATCCCAAGTTGTCTTTGTTTTCCCCACCCTCCCACCCTTCTCTTTATGGAGCCAGCAATTCTCAGATGAAGTATCCATTTTATTCATGTGATATTTCTTCATTCTTTTCCTTCAATGTTCTTATCCGGTGAATTATCGTGAAGATGCTCAAGAGCTTCAAGTTCATCATTCTTTTGTTCTCAAATTCTGCCGGTGGATGTAATTCAAGATTTCGGTGTTGATCTTATCCTTTTCCTTTTTTCACAATGCTTTCTTATTCCGGTGCACCAATTAATCATTCTCCTCTTGCTATTCATATCCGGAGTGCTGAAGATTCATAATTCCATTCTTAATCCATTCAAGCTATCTTGAGATTGTCATCTTATTCAAGCCATTTAATTCAACCGGTGCAATATCTCTTAAGCAATCTTTTTCAACGGTGATTTCTTTGAGTGGGCCCTAACCCACATGTCTTTTCCCAGGATCTTACCTGACTCTTCTTTTTCCGGAGAATTCTTTTCAAAGGTGACGTAAGAATGGATTACATCAGTCACATGCCTTCTCCAAGATTGCTTTCAAATTCTTTTTCATCATTGGTTCAACCTTTTTAATTCTTCATTCCGGAGTGCTCAACAATTCTTATGGCATTTCTCGTCTTCATTCTCAACATTTGGAGACCCGGAGAAGTGTTTCTCTTAAATCCTGGCCTGTTCTCTTCAAGATTCATGGTTCTAGCTTCATGCCATCCTCATTATTGTTCCGATTGTGGGGAATTCTTTTATACCATCCAAAGCATTTCATGAATTCTTCTTATTGTGATCCTCCGAAGGCCATCATTTCAGAAGATTTCTTCGTTCTCAGTTTTCAACTTCGTCCTCCCACTTTTCTTCATCGATGTCTCTTTGTTCGTCTCCATATTCTTACGGTGGTTCATTCAAGTTTACTCTTCCTTGTTATCGTATTATTTCACTCGTTCTTTTCATAATCCTACCGGTGGTTCTTTGAAGATTTATCCAAGGTTGTGCTAGATCTCTCTTTAATTCTTTCCAACGAGAATAAGTAGGATGCCAAATCCTTTGGTTGCCATCAATTTAATTGATGAAGGATATGCATAACATAAATCTTATTCTAGTTTCTTCCAAGAGGTTAATCCCTTCCTTCAGAGCTTGTTCATCATATCATATCCTTGGTTTCAAGTTCTCCATCTTGTTTTCCGGAGTTCCAAGTTATTTCAATCTTATCATTTCAAAGCTCCATCTAGTTCATCGCAGGCCTTGAATCTTATTCTTTTCATCTTTCACTTCTCATGCTTTCATTACCGGAGTTCTCATGGTGGTCCATCATGTTTTAATTCATCCTCGAAGTTTCCCTCAAGATTCTTGTTGGAGCTCAAGCATTCTTCATCATGCTTTCCAAGTGCAATTCTTTCTACCTTATCTTTTCAGATGGTGTTATGTCATTCTTGACAATTCCTTCATGTTTCATGATTCACGAGTTATCAAGAATGAGATATTTAAACCCATCATTTTCTTTGTTCAGGAGATCCTTCAACCCTTCAATTTATTCGTTGGAGTTATCTTGGGTTATAATTCACCTAAAAGCTTTCCCTAAGGATTGTTGCTAATTATGGTGCTTATAAATGACCCAAGTTCTTCATTTATCCTTCCGGTGAAATAAGTTTTTCGTTTCCTTGTTGATCTCAATCCAAGCAATTGTTTCTGTTAGCGGCAGCATTTCACCTCAAGTCTTGAGATGTTTTCCATAAGCCCACATCAAGCTTATTCGTTTTCGTTGTTGATTTTTTTAAATCAACTCTGTTCAACCCTTCTTCGTAAGGATGCTCTTTCAAATTCAATTTTGAGAGAAGTTGTCTTTTCTCTCCGTTCAATTCTTCATTGATTTATATGTTATTCTTTCATTCCGGAGGCATTGTGATGTTGCTCTCTCCAAACCATCATCTCGTTTTTATCAAGATCATATTCTCCCTTGCTTGTCTATTTAACCGGAGTGTTGTATTCTTCATTCTAGTTCTCTCATCTTACCAAGTTTGCCTCTCTTTTCAACCGGAGTGCTGTCTGAATCTTTCTTACCCCTCGTGCCATTCTTTCAATTGTTTCGGAAGCAATATGTTGTTCATTTCTTCAAGTATCATCCCTTCTCCTCAAACTCTTGTCAATTCCTTTGAATTTCAGACGGAGTGCTGTCCGAATCAGGTCATTCTTATTCCTTGGATTTACCGTTGCAGTTTCATATTCTTTTGGTTCATAAGCTCTTGTTTCATGTCTTTCAACCTACAAGGTTCTCATAATGTTCCATGTTCCTCCTTTTACCAAAGTGCTCTTAACTTCGTTCATCTCTGTTGTATTCTTCTTTCAACTTGTTCAACCTCTCAAGGTTCTTTGGTTTCACTCGTCTGTCAAAGAAGCAACTTTGTTTTACCTCTCCCTCTTTCGTTTCTATCCGGTGTTATCTCTAGGATCTCGTGTCGAGATCCTCTGTTAGTGTGGGAGAGTTGTGACGCCCGAAGACCGACGTCCCAGAAGATTCCAGATGTTCCGGGTTCTCCCGTGTGTTTCAGTTGTGCTTGTGTTATTTATTTTTGCATTGCATCATGTCATCATGCCATCATGTCATATTCATTTTGCATCTCAACTTAAATAAATCGTGTGGACCTTCGGTCCATTTAAGTCGAGGGAAGGTTGTCTTCTCTTTAAAACATATCCTCCCAATAATTAGGGAGCTATTATAATAAATATTCCATTGTTTGGAATTAACTCAAACACACTTGCATATATTCCCCATGCCTTTTCTTCTTCAAGTTTCCCTCCTACCTTGTCTATAATTCTTTTTCCGTTGTATCGAGGCTCCTCCTAAAGTCTAGTCTCCTTTCAACTCCTTTAAGGCAAGCTAAATAATTTTGGTTTGCACTTCCCTATTTTGTTGGAACTATTTTGTTGGGTTGGTTTTATTCCATAAAACCTTACAAAAATGTTCATCTTTTATTTTTCTGTTCATGACCTCCTTTCTTATTTTTCTTTTGGACTCTCTCTATTTAATTTTTCTGCCAAGAAGAATAAGGAGAGAGAGGACCCAGCCTCCCTCAGCCGGCCTCTTAGGCCATCCCAGCGCAGCCCATTCCTCCTCCCAGCCGGGCCAGCAGCTGGCCCAAGGCCCACCTGGCCAGGCCCGTTTTCCCGCTAACCCTAGCGAGCCCGACGCTCCTCTCGTCGCTCCCTTCGCTCCCTTTCACCGCCGCCACCCGCTCCTTCCATCGCTCAGCCCCGATCCTCTCCCCTCGTCACCTCCTCCCGAGCCCCCTCGCGCGCCCGATTCCCCTCGCAGCTCTGCTCGATCCAAGCGCATCGCTCCTCCGTCCTTGAAGCCGCCCCGCTCCCTCCTCCAGGAAGCCGCCGCGAGCGTCCCACGCCCTTCCTCCGTCGCCTCCTCTGCGCGTCGCGAGGCCGCGGCACCCGGGCCGGCCGGGGATGCGCTGCAGCGCCGCAGCGAGCGCCCCTCCTTTCCTCCTACGTCGACGCCAGGCCGCAGCGTGCCCGCGGTCGGGGCCAGCCTCCTCCTCGAAGCTCCCTGCGCGCCTCCCTCTCCGACGCAACCTCCGTCGCCAAGGCGCCCTGCGCCTCCAGCAGCGCCTGGGACGCGCCCTTCCAGAGCCGGCCCGCCCCAGCCAGCACCAAGGCCGCGCCGTCCGCGTCGCCAGCGCCAGCGTCGCCCGAGCAGCCTCCGTGCCTCGTCCTCCTCGCCTCTCCGCTCCGGCGCTCCATCCAGCCTCCATCGCCTCCATCGCCTCCATCGCCAAGTTGCCGCTGCCAGGGCCTTTGCTGCTCCATGTTGGACCGCCATGTATTGCTGCTGTTTTTCTTTTCGCTAAGTGCCAGGTTGACATGTACAACTACGAGACCGGCAAGATCGACGCGAGACGATGACCCGAACATCTACATAATACGAGTACATCTACCGACGCGACAAGTTCCCACTACATGCATGTACACCTACGAGGAGACCGCAAGTACCCCCTACGGCAAGTACCACGACGTCCGAGTACAACTACGACCGAGACCGAGACCGGCAAGACCGCTACGAACGTGTACGAACCTTCGGTGAAGAACGAGTACACCTACACGGCGACACGTCAAGTACCACTACCGTCGCGAGAACCGAGTACGGCAAGTCCGAAGACCCTCAAGTACCTCTACGGAACGTGTACGACGACCGTCGCCGACGAAACGAGTACCACTGCCGTCGCCCCGTTTACGACTACGAACGAGAACAACTACTTCCTCTACGAACGTGTACCCCGACCGCCTCGAGAACGACTTCTTCCACTACGTCCCTCGATGACTCGAACCCCTCCGAGAACAAATGCTCCGAAGGTATAACCCCGAGTCGATGACCCGTGCTTGCATGTGTTGTATGAAATGTTTGCCCTTGTGTGCACCGTGCCCGTTTCGTCCGTTTGTCATGCTCCTCGGTTGCCTCGTCGCTGACTCGTGGGAACCCGGTGACGGGATCACCCACCTTTCATCTTGTTTCGCTCGCTCACGCCACCTTTCCTTTTGCACCGGTCTCTCAACGAGTTACCAGAACCGAGATGTTGCGTTGCATAATTTTCGGATCGTTGTCGTGGCACCCTTTCCTTCCACCACGGTGACAAATGCTTCTTATCTTCTTCATGTCAACTTTTAATAAAAATTGCATAAACTTGATCATGTCATCCGCATCATGTTAACAACATTAAAATGTGTGTTTTGTTGTTTGCTTAAAATTACTAAACATGCATATGGGGTTTTCCGGATATGTTGTTGTTGTTTTGCGGCCTCATTTAAAATGCCTAAATAGTGTAGGTTGTTTTTGCTTCACCTCTTGCCATGTTAACAAACATTTAATCTTGTCTTGTAATAACGAGAGTCAACTAAATAAATAAATGTGGTGTTTCGTCGATATGCAACTGATACGTCCAAAATGCATCACTATTTTGTATCATAATTTATCCTTATTCATTGATATATTTCACGTTACGGTGATGTTCTTATGTTGTTTTGGTCTATTTTACACAGTTTGCAAACTTTCCGATGCCGAAGCAGCAGACGTAGGATTCAGCAGTAAAAAGTGGACGCTGAGTTGCTGAAGAAGCATACCTCCAAATTACCTGAAAATTGACGGGAGATATTTTTCAGACGGATCACGAAGGCACGCGAAAGGGCAACCAGAGGGGGGCCACAGGGTGCCCAGGCGCCCTGGGGGCGCGCCCCCTGGCCGCGCCGGGGGGGGGGGGGGGCGCCTGGAGCCCCTGGCCCACCTCTGGCTGCCCCCTTTTGCATATATGCTCTCCGTTATCCAAAAACCCTAAGGACGGGAATTTTTACGGAGTTCCGCCGCCTCTCCGTGGCGGAAACCTACAGAGAAGAAAAGGCCATCTCCGGCGGGCAGATTCCGCCGGGGAGATCACCTCCCGGAAGGGGAGATCGTCGCCATCGTCATCACCATCGTCACGGGCATCATCGAGATCATCATCAACATCATCCCCAACACCAGCACCATCTCCATCTTCATCCAAATCTCATCTTACAATCGCAACTTGTGTTGTAACTCGTACTACCTATCCTCTCTACTCCATCGGTGTTGATTACTACTTTGTGGTGAATGCTATTGAGTTTTGTTGGAGAAATATTATTATGTCCAGATTGTTTATCACCTATTTATCCCCACTGATCATGATCTCCTTTATGTCTCGTGAGTAGTTACCTTAGTTCTTGAGGACATGGGGAAAGTCTTGTTGTTAGTAGTCATATGCTGTTGAAGTAATATATGTTGTTTGATACTTAAGTTGCGTTGTCATTCTACTAGTGGTGTTGTGTGAGTCGAACACCCAACACTTCGCCTTATTAAGGACCTAGGAGAATACATTGTGTATAAAGAATGCTTATGGTGGGTTGCCGGAGTGACAGAAACCTGAACCCCTGTTCGCACACTTTTGCATAAGGGAATAATGGATCCTCGATCGTATTGCTATGGTTAGGCTTTTGCCTTAAATTCTATCTTGTATTTGCGGATGCTTGCAAGGTGTTTAATCATAAGAGTGCACTCATCTTAGTCTAGAGAGTGTACTAGCATAGATCCACCCACTCAACACTTATCAACACATAACATAGTATCGATATGGAATATGGTGAAAGCACATGACTACCTCTCCCGTGTGTCCTCAAGAACGCTTTAGTCTTTATAAGTTCAGCTGCTAGGCCTCTCCCTTGCTAAGAAAGGATTGGGCCACTTGCTACTCTCAGTGCCTTTTACATTGCTTGCTTTTACTTTCCTGTTACTTATATCGAGAAACCCCTAAAAAGTTATCTTTTAGTGCTTGCAGTGATTTCTTGCTCAGAATCGCTTATCAATACCTTCTTATCCTCGTTGGGTTCGACACTCTTACTTATCGAAAACGCTGCAATAGATCCCTTACGGTTGAGGGTCATCAAGTACCGTTTTCTGGCGCCGTTGCCGGGGAGCGTAGCGCTATTGGTAAAGTGAAACTGGTAAGGAAGTTTTTATAATTCTGTTTTTGTTTTTGCTATTGCTGCTCTTTGTCCTTATGGATAACCCTGTTATTGGAGCGTTGCTTGCGGGAAGACGCCCACACCTGTGGTGGTTGATCCTCCCCCTACTGAAATTGTGCCTTATAAAATACCAGCTGGCAGTATCGATTATGTTTTGGCTAATCGTTATGCAGGAGACAGACATCCCGGTGAACACTTGCTATATCTGTCACAACTAAGTTCATTATTTAAGCTTGCAGGTGTATCGAGGGAGTTTGTCATGAGAAAATTGTTTGCCGTATCACTTATAGATAAAGCTTCGGATTGGTATAGGCTTCTCGATAACTCACACTTGCTTGACTGGCAGGAGCTTATGTCTCTCTTTTATACTAAGTTTTATCCTCTTCATGAAATTCATCGAGACAGGAACTATATCTATAACTTTAGGTCTCGTGACGGAGAAAGCATTGCTCAAGCTTGGGGGAGATTGAAGTCCCTAATGCTCAAATGCCCTATTCATAAGCTTCCCAAGGAAATTATACTTACAAACTTTTATGCCAGGCTTTCTCGTCAGGATAAGGAGATGCTAGATGCCTCCTCTAGTGGGGTATTTCAGAAGAAGAGTGTTGAAGAAAGGTGGGATCTCATTGAAAGGATCCAGAGGAATACCGAAGATTGGGAAATTGATAAAGGTATTGAACCCGCTATAAATTATGAACATGATTATATTGAGAGCTATGTGAAAACTGATTACTTCAATACTTTTTGCTCTTAGATTGGTCTTGATTCCCATCTAGTGATTGATTTCTGTAAGAATTTTGCCTCTCACGTTGATTCTTTTAAAAAGAAGAGAGACCAGCACCATGAACCTTTTAAAGAGCCACCTATTGATATTTATGTTGCTGAACCTATTTTGCCTGCAGTTATATATGAACAGCCTCCTTTTCCCACGAGGATAAGGGGGCACTCTGTTGTGATAAGCATAATAAATAAAAGTGAGAGAAGAGTTGATGAGCCTGAGGACCAGATCAGGGTCGATCCTCAAGTTGCATTGATTAAAGACCTTGCTACTAATGATGTTTTGGATTCCAATATAATATTTTGTGCTGTTTCCACTAACCTTGTCACAGCCAAGAATAAAGGCCCAATTTCAGGTACTCCAGTGGTATCTGTTAAAATAGGAGATCACAATTATTATGGGCTATGCGATTTGGGATCGAGTGCAAGCGCTATCCCCTATTCACTTTATGAAGAAATCATCGGTGAGATTTCCCCTTGTGAACTTGAAGAAGTTGATGTTACCATTCATCTTGCAGACAGAACAACTATCTCTCCTATCGGGATTGTGTGGGACGTTGAAGTCCTATGTGGAAAGGTAAAATACCCTACCAACTTTCTAGTACTTGGTTCAGAGAGGGACAATTTTTGTCCAATTATTTTTGGTAGACATTTTCTTAGAACTTGTGGAGCTATAATAGATTGCAAGAAAGGTAAAGTTTCTGTTGAATTCGATGGTGAGCCATATGAATTTAATTTTTCTAAGTTCTCTAAGCAGCCTCGTGGTACTGATTTACCTAGTGATGATAAAATTATTGAAAGTATTGCCTCTATTGCTATTCCCCCTAATGATCCTTTGCAGCAATACATGGAGGACCACAAGAATGATTTGCATATGCAGGAAAGAAATGAACTAGATAAAATATTCTTGAGGCAGCCTGCTATCCTGAAGCACAACCTTCCGGTAGAACCTTCGGGAATTTTATCAAAGCCGAAGGAAGACCCGGTGTTCGATCTTAAACCTCTTCCCGATACGCTCAAGTATGCTTATATAGATGAAAAGAAAGTATATCATGTTATTATCATTTCTAACCTTTCAGGATATGAAGAAGAGTGATTATTGGAAGTACTTCGTAAACACCGAGGCGCAATTGGCTATACCCTCGATGACCTTAAGGGGATTAGTCCATCTATCTGTCAACATACTATCAACCTTGAGCCTGATGCTATACCAGTTGTTGATCATCAACGACAGTTGAACCCGAAGACGATGGATGTTGTGAGAACTGAGATTCTCAAGCTTCTGGCCGCAGGTATTATCTACCCTATAGCTGATAGTAAGTGGGTAAGTCCGGTACATTGTGTTCCTAAGAAAGGAGGTACAACTGTGGTTCCTAATGATAAAAATGAATTAATACCTCAGAGAATTATTATTGGATATAGAATGTGTATTGATTACAGGAAGTTGAACAAGGCAACGAGGAAGGATCACTACCCGTTGCCGTTCATCGACCAAATGCTTGAAAGGTTATCCAAAAATACCCACTTTTGTTATCTCGATGGTTATTCTGGCTTCTCTCAAATTCATGTTAACACTGCCGATCAAGAGAAGACCACTTTTACTTGTCCCTTTGGTACTTATGCTTACAGGCGTATGCCTTTTGGTTTATGTAATGCCCTGCTACTTTTCAAAGGTGTATGTCTGCTATCTTTCATGGTTTCTGCGGGGATATTATGGAAGTCTTCATGGACAATTTCTCCATCTATGGAACTTCTTTTGACCATTGTCTTCACAACCTTAATAAAGTTTTGCAGAGATGCGAGGAGACAAATTTGGTACTCAACTGGGAAAAGTGCCACTTCATGGTTAATGAAGGAATTGTTCTTGGTCACAAGATTTCCGAAAGGGGAATTGAAGTGGACAAAGCCAAGATCGAAGCTATTGAGAGGATGCCCTATCCAAGGGACATCAAAGGTATTCGCAGTTTCCCCGATCATGCAGGTTTTTATAGAAGATTTATTAAAGACTTTTCTAAAACCTCAAGACCCCTCACTAATCTTCTCCAGAAGGACGTTCCTTTTGTATTTGATGAAAATTGTAAGAAAGCTTTTGAAGTCCTTAAGAAAGCTTTAATAACCGCTCCTATAGTACAACCACCTGACTGGAATTTACCTTTTGAGATTATGTGTGATGCAAGTGATTTTGCTGTTGGAGCTGTTTTAGGACAAAGAGTTGATAAGAAATTGAATGTTATACATTATGCTAGCAAAACTCTTGATAGTGCTCAAAGGAATTATGCTACTACCGAGAAGGAATTCTTAGCTGTAGTTTTTGCTTGTGATAAATTTAGACAGTATATTGTTGATTCCAAAGTTATTATTCATACTGATCATGCTGCCATTAAGTACCTTATGACAAAGAAGGATGCCAAGCCAAGGCTTATCAGATGGGTACTCCTTCTTCAAGAATTTGATTTGCAGATTGTTGATAGGAAAGGAGAAGACAATCCGGTAGCGGACAATCTTTCAAGGATGGAAGATATACCGCATGATCCCATCCCAGTCAACGATAGTTTTCCAGACGAGCAACTTGCCGTTGTAAAAGTACAATCTCTTTCCGACCCTTGGTATGCAGATTATGCTAATTTTATTGTTGCAAAGTATTTGCCTCCAGGTTTAACACTTCAGCAAAGGAAGAAGTTCTTTCATGATTTGAGGCACTACTTCTGGGATGACCCACATCTTTTCAAAGAAGGTCCTGACGGGATCGTGAGAAGATGCATTCCGGAACATGAGCAGAAGGACATTCTCAGACGGTGTCATGATAGTCCCTATGGAGGACATCATGCCGGTGAGAGGACTGCATATAAGGTTCTTCAATCAGGTTTTTATTGGCCTACTCTCTTTAAAGATGCTAGAAATTATGTTTTAGCCTGTGATAAATGTCAGAGAGTTGGTAACATTAGTAGAAGGAATGAGATGCCTATGAATTACTCACTAGTGATTGAACCTTTCGATTGTTAGGGTTTTGATTTTATGGGTCCTTTTCCTTCTTCGCACAAGTACACTCACATTTTAGTAGCTGTTGATTATGTGACCAAGTGGGTTGAAGCAATCCCCACTGAAAGTGCTGATCACAAGACATCTTTGAAAATGCTTAAAGATGTAATTTTTCCTAGGTTTGGTGTACCAAGGTATCTCATGACCGATGGAGGATCACACTTCACGCACGGAGCTTTTAGAAAAGCTTTGGCCAAATACAATGTTAATCATAGAATTGCTTCACCATATCATCCTCAAACTAGTGGGCAAGTTGAGCTCACCAATAGAGAGATTAAGTTGATCTTGCAGAAGACAGTAAACAGAAATAGAAAGGACTGGTCAAATAAGTTAGGAGATGCTTTGTGGGCATATAGAACTGCTTACAAAAACCCCATGGGCATGTCCCCCTATAAGATGGTGTATGGTAAGGCTTGCCATTTGCCATTAGAGTTAGACCACAAAGCTTTCTGGGCTGTTAGAGAGCATAATGCTGACCCAAAATTAGCTGGTGAGAAGCGTCTCATGAACTTGACTTCTCTAGATGAATGGAGAAGTGAAGCTTACGAGAGCGCTAAAATGTTCAAGGAAAAGGTAAAAAAGTGGCATGATAGGAAGATTCTGAAACGTGAATTTAATGTTGGTGATAAAGTTTTGTTGTTTAGATCCCGTTTCAGGTTTTCTCCAGGTAAACTACCTTCCAGGTGGGAAGGACCATTTCATATTGAAGAAGTTTATCGGTCTGGTGCAATTAAGATTAATAATTTTGAAGGCACCAAACCTCAAGCTGTGGCAAAGACTTAAACATTACATAGCAGGAGACCCTGTCAATGTTGATGTGAATATAATATACACAACAACTCACGAAGAACATGTTACAGCCTTGTTTCAGACGCCAGGAGAAGCAGAATAAAGAAAAGGTATGTAGTACGGTAAGGAAACATCGTGAACCGCCATAAAAGTTCCGTATTATGAGTTTTTGCAAAATTAGTAAAATTCTGAGCCTAAGTGGAGCCGGAGACGACCTCCAGGGGGTCCAGGCGCCCCCCTGGCGCGCCCCACCTCCTGGCCGCGCCGGGAGGCCGCCTGGACACCCGAGAGTCCGTCTCCGACCCCGCTTTGGTCCGTTACCTTCCTTTCTGTGCATAAATTTTTCCTATATATTTTCCCGGATTGTTCCGGCAACGTATCTTGCGACTTCGCGTGTTTTCTCTTCGATCTGTTTCTGCCAGGGAACCTTTCAGCTGAATTTAGGTGCCATGGGTTCTGCAAGCTCCCCCAAGGACGAGTTCGTCGTCAACGTCATCAATGAAGGAAATATGCCCTAGAGGCAATAATAAAGTTGTTATTTTATATTTCCTTATATCATGATAAATGTTTATTATTCATGCTAGAATTGTATTAACCGGAAACTTAGTACATGTGTGAATACATAGACAAAACAGAGTGTCCCTAGTATGCCTCTACTAGACTAGCTCATTGATGAAAGATGGTTATGTTTCCTAACCATAGACATGAGTTGTCATTTGATCAATGGGGTCACATCATTAGGAGAATGATGTGATGGACTAGACCCATCCGTTAGCGTAGCACAATGATCGTTTAGTTTTACTGCTATTGCTTTCTTCATGACTTATACATGTTCCTATGACTATGATATTATGCAACTCCCGAATACCGTAGGAACACCTTGTGTGCCATCAAACGTCACAACGTAACTGGGTGATCATAAAGATGCTCTACAGGTGTCTCCGAAAGTATTCGTGGTGTTGGCATAGATCAAGATTAGGATTTGTCACTCCGAGTGTCGGAGAGGTATCTCTGGGCCCTCTTGGTAATGCACATCATAATAAGCCTTGCAAGCAAAGACTAATGAGTTAGTCACGAGATGATGTATTACGGAACAAGTAAAGAGACTTGCCGGTAACGAGATTGAACTAGGTATTGAGATACCGACGATCGAATCTCGGGCAAGTAACATACCGATGACAAAGGGAACAATGTATGTTGTTATGCGGTTCGACCGATAAAGATCTTCGTAGAATATGTAGGAGCCAATATGGGCATCCATGTTCCGCTATTGGTTATTGACAGGAGAGATGTCTCGGTCATGTCTACATAGTTCTCGAACCCGTAGGGTCCGCACGCTTAAACGTTCGTTGACGATATAGTATTTAATGAGTTATGTATGTTGGTGACCGAATGTTATTCGGAGTCCCGGATGTGATCACGGACATGACGAGGAACTCTGGAATGGTCCAGAGATAAAGATAAATATATGGGATAATAGTGTTTGACCTCCGGAAGGGTTCCAGAATTCACCGGAAGGGGTTCCGGATGTTTCTCGAAGTGTTTGGGTACGAGAACACTTTATTTGGGCCAAAAGGGAAAGCACACAAGGTTTTTGGAAGGCGCAAAAGGAAGTTTTGCGGAGTCCAGGGGCCAGACGCCAGGGTCCCTGGCGTCTGGGTCCAGACGCCGGGAACCCTGGCGTCTGGCCCTGGAGTCCGAGAAGGACTCTTGCCTTTCGGGTGAAACCGACTTTGTGAAGGCTTTTACTCCAAGTTTCGACCCCAAGGCTCAACATATAAATAGAGGGGTAGGACTAGCACCCAAGACACATCAAGATACACCAAGCCGTGTGCCGGCTACCCCGACCCTCTAGTTTATCCTCCGTCTATTTTCTGTAGTGCTTGGCGAAGCCCTGTAGAGATTGTTCTTCATCAACAACCGTCACCACGCCGTCGTGCTGCCGGAACTCATCTACTACTTCACCCGTCTTGCTGGATCAAGAAGGCGAGGACGTCATCGAGCTGAACGTGTGCTGAACGCGGAGGTGCCGTACGTTCGGTACTAGATCGGGGCGGATCGTGAAGGTGCACGACTACATCAACCGCGTTGATAAAAGCTTCCGCTTTCGGTCTACGAGGTTACGTAGACACACTCTCCCCTCTCGTTGCTATGCATCTAGTAGATAGATCTTGCGTGATCGTAGGAAAATTTTGAAAATACTACGTTCCCCAACAGTGGCATCAGAGCCAGGTCTATGCGTAGATGATATGCACGAGTAGAACACAAGTGAGTTGTGGACGATACTAGTCATACTGCTTACCAGCATGTCATACTTTGCTTCGGCGGTATTGTGAGATGAAGCGGCCCGGACCGACATTACGCGTACGCTTACGCGAGACTGGTTTCACCGTTATGAGCACTCGTTGCTTAAAGGTGACTGGCGGGTGTCTTTCTCTCTCACTTTAGCTGAATCGAGTATGCCTATGCCCGGTCCTTGTGAAGGTTAAAACAACACATACTTGACGAAACATCGTTGCGGTTTTGTATGCGTAGGTAAGAACGGTTCTTGCTAAGCCCGTAGCAGCCACGTAAAACTTGTAACAACAAAGTAGAGGACGTCTAACTTGTTTTTGCAGGGCATGTTGTGATGTGATATGGTCAAGACATGATGAGTTATACGTTTTTGTATGAGATGATCATGTTTTGTAATGTTATCGGCAACTGGCAGGAGCCATATGGTTGTCGCTTTATTGTATGAAATGCAATCGCCGTGTAATTGCTTTAATTTATCACTAAGCGGTAGCGATAGTCGTAGAAGCAATAGTTGGCGAGACGACAACGATGCTACGATGGAGATCAAGGTGTCGCGCCGATGACTAAGGTGATCATGACGGTGCTTTGGTGATGGAGATCAAAAGCACAAGATGATGATGGCCATATCATGTCACATATTTTGATTGCATATGATGTTTATCTTATTATGCTTCTTATTTTGCTTAGTACGACGGTAGCATTATAAGATGATCCCTTACTAAATTTCAAGATACAAGTGTTCTCCCTGAGTATGCACCGTTGCGAAAGTTCTTCGTGCTGAGACACCACGTGATGATCGGGTGTGATAGGCTCTACGTTCAAATACAACGGGTGTAAGCCAGTTTTGCACACGCAGAATACTCGGGTTAAACTTGACGAGCCTAGCATATGCAGATATGGCCTCGGAACACTGGAGACCGAAAGGTCGAGCGTGAAATATATAGTAGATATGATCAACATAAGATGTTCCCCATTGAAACTACTCCATCTCACGTGATGATCGGACATGGTTTAGTTGATTTGGATCACGTGATCATTTAGATGACCGGAGGGATGTCTATCTAAGTGGGAGTTCTTTAAATAATATGATTAAATTGAAGTTTAATTTATCATGAACTTAGTCCTGGTAGTATTAGCATATCTATGTTGTAGATCAATAGCTCGCGATGTTGCTCCCCGTTTATTTTATATGTTCCTAGAGAAAACTAAGTTGAAAGATGTTAGTAGCAATGATGCGGAATTGTTCCGTGATCTGAGGATTATCCTCATTGCTGCACAGAAGAATTATGTCCTTGATGCACCGCTAGGTGACAGACCTATTGCAGGAGCAGATGCAGACGTTATGAACGTTTTCACAAAAGCTCGGTATGATGACTACTTGATAGTTTAAGTGCACCATGCTTTACGGCTTAGAACCGGGACTTCAAAAACGTTTTGAACGCCACGGAGCATATAAGATGTTCCAAGAGTTGAAATTAGTATTTCATACTCATGCCCGTGTCGAGAGGTATAAGACCTCTGACAGTACTTTGCCTACAAGATGGAGGAGAATAGCTCAACCAGTGAGCATGTGCTTAGATTGCCTGGGTACTACAATTACTTGAATCAAGTGGGAGTTATTCTTCCAGATAAGATAGTAATTGACAAAGTTCTCTAGTCACTATCACCAAGTTAGTAGAACTTCGTGATGAACTATAATATGCAAGGGATGACAAAGGTAATTCCCGAGCTCTTCGCGATCCTGAAATCGGCGAAGGTAGAAATCAAGAAAGAGCATCAAGTGTTGATGGTTAATAAGACCACTTGTTTCAAGTAAAGGGCAAAGGGATGGAAGGGGAACTTCAAGAAGAATGACAAGCAAGTTGTCACTCCCATGAAGAAACCCAAAGCTAAACTCAAGCCTGAAACTAAGTGCTTCTATTGCAAAGGAAATGATCACTGGAAGTGGAACTGCCCTAGATATTTGGCGGATAAGAAGGATGGCAAAGTGAACAAAGGTATATTTGATATACAGATTATTGATGTGTATTTTACTAGTGTTCATAGCAACCCCTCGGTATTTGATACTGGTTCAGTTGCTAAAGAGTAGTAACTCGAAATGGGAGTTGCATAATGTACATAAACTAGTTAAAGGATGAAGGGACGATGTGTATTGGAAGTAGTTCCAAGATTGATATGATCATCATCGCACACTCCCTATACTTTCGGGATTAGTGTTGAACCTAAATAAGTGTTATTTGGTGTTTGTGTTGAGCATGAATATGATTTGATCATGTTTATTGCAATACGGTTATTCATGTAAGTTAGAGAATAATTGTTGTTCTGTTTACATGAATAAAACCTTCTATGGTCATACACCCAATGAAAATGGTTTGTTGGATCTCGATCGTATGATACACATATTCATAATACTGAAGCCAAAAGATGCAAGGTTAATAATGATAGTGCAACTTATTTGTGGCACTGCCGTTTAGGTCATATTGGTGTAAAGCGCATGAAGAAACTCCATAGTGATGGACTTTTGGAATCACTTGATTATGAATCACTTGGTGCTTGCGAACCATGCCTCATGGGCAAGATGACTAAAACTCCATTCTCCGGAACTGTGGAGCGAGCAACAGAGATGTTGGAAACCATACATACTGATGTATGCGGACCAATGAGTGTTGAAGCTCGCAGCGGGTATCATTATTTTCTAACCTTCACTGATGATTTGAACAGATATGGGTATATCTACTTAATGAAGCACAAATCTGAAACATTTGAAAAGTTCAAAGAATTTCAGAGTGAAGTGGAGAATCATCGTAACAAGAAAATAAGAGTTTCTACGATATGATCGTAGAGGTAAAATATTTGAGTTAGCGAGTTTGGCCTTCAGTAAAAACAATGTGAAATAGTTTCACTACTCACGCCACCTGGAACACCATAGTGTAATGGTGTGTCCGAACGTCATAACCGTACTTTATTAGATATGGTGCGATCGATGATGTCTCTTACCGATCTACCACCATCACTTTTGGGGTTATGCATTAGAGACAGCTACATTCACGTTAAATAGGGCACCATCTAAATCCGTGGAGATGACACCATATGAACTGTGGTTTGACGAGAAACCTAAGTTGTCATTTCTTTAAGTTTGGGACTGTGATGCTTATGTGAAAAAGTTTCAACATGATAAGCTCGAACCCAAATCGGAGAAGTAAATCTTCATAGGATACCCAAAAGAAACTGTTGGGTACACCTTCTATCACAGATCCGAAGGCAAGGTCTTTGTTGCTAAGAGTGGATCCTTTCTAGAGAAGGAGTTTCTCTCGAAAGAAGTGAGTGGGAGGAAAGTAGAACTTGATGAGGTAATTGTACCTTCTCCCGAATTGGAAGGTAGTACATCACGGAAACTCGTTCCAGTGATTCCTACACCAATTAGTGAGGAAGCTAACGATGATGATCATGAAACTTCAGATCAATTTTCTGCGGAACTTCGTAGATCAACCAGAGTTCGTTCCGCACCAGAGTGGTACGGCAACCCAGTTCTGGAAGTCATGTTACTAGACCATGATGAACCTACAAACTATGAGGAAGCGATGATGAGCCCAGATTCCGCAAAATGGCTTGAGGCCATGAAATCTGAGATGGGATCCATGTATGAGAACAAAGTGTGGACTTTGGTTGACTTGCCCGATGATCGGCAAGCCATCGAAAATAAATGGATCTTCAAGAGGAAGACTGACGCTGACGGTAATGTTACTGTTTATAAAGCTCGACTTGTTGCGAAAAGTTTTCGACAAGTTCAAGGAGTTGACTACGACGAGACTTTCTCACGCGTAGCGATGCTTAAGTCTGTCCGAATCATGTTAGCAATTGCCGCATTTTATGAAATCTGGCAAATGGATAACAAAACTGCATTCTTTAACGGATTTGTTAAAGAAGAATTGTATATGATGCAACCAGAAGGTTTTGTCAATCCTAAAGGTGCTAACAAAAAGTGCAAGCTCCAGCGATCCATCTATGGACTGGTGCAAGCATCTCGGAGTTGGAATATACGCTTTGATAAGTTGATCAAAGCATATAGATTTATACAGACTTGCGGTGAAGCCTGTATTTACAAGAAAGTGAGTGGGAGCACTACAACCTTTCTGATAAGTATATGTGAATGACATATTGTCGATCGGAAATGATGTAGAATTTTCTGGAAAGCATAAAGGAGTGTTTGAAAGGAGTTTTTCAAAGAAAGACCTTGGTGAAGCTGCTTACAAATTAAGCATCAATATCTATAGAGATAGATCAAGACGCTTGTTAAGATTTTCGATGAGTACATACCTTGATACGATTTTGAAGTAGTGTAAAATGGATCAGTCAAAGAAGGAGTTCTTGCCTGAGTTGTAAGGTGTGAAGTTGAGTAAGACTCAAAGCCAGACTACGGCAGAAAAATATAGAGAGAATGAAAGTCATTCCCTATGCCTCAGCCATAGGTTCTATAAAGTATGCCATGCTGTGTACCAAACATGTTGTGTACCTTGCCATGAGTTTGACAAGGAGGTATAATAGTGATCCAGGAGTAGATCACTATACAGCGATCAAAATTATCCTTAGTAACTGGATGACTAAGGAAATGTTTCTCGATTATGGAGGTGATAAAGAGTTCGTCGTAAAGGGTTACGCCGATGCAAGCTTTGACACTAAATCCAGATGACTCTAAGTATCAATCTGGATGCGTATTGAAAGTGGGAGCAATTAGCTAGAGTAGCTCCATGCAGAGCATTGTAGACACATAGAAATTTGCGAAATACATACGGATCTGGATGTGACAGACCCATTGACTAAACTTCTCTCACGAAGCAAAACATGATCACACCTTAGTACTCTTTGGGTGTTAATCACATAGCGATGTGAACTAGATTATTGACTCTAGTAAACCCTTTGGGTGTTGGTCACATGGAGATGTGAATTATGGGTGTTAATCACATGACGATGTGAACTATCGCTGTTAAATCACATGGCGATGTGAACTAGATTATTGACTCTAGTGCAAGTGGGAGACTGAAGGAAATATGCCCTAGAGGCAATAATAAAGTTGTTATTTTATATTTCCTTATATCATGATAAATGTTTATTATTCATGCAGAATTGTATTAACCGGAAACTTAGTACATGTGTGAATACATAGACAAAACAGAGTGTCCCTAGTATGCCTCTACAAGACTAGCTCATTGATAAAAGATGGTTATGTTTCCTAACCATAGACATGAGTTGTCATTTGATCAATGGGGTCACATCATTAGGAGAATGATGTGATGGACTAGACCCATCCGTTAGCGTAGCACAATGATCGTTTAGTTTTACTGATATTGCTTTCTTCATGACTTATACATGTTCCTATGACTATGAGATTATGCAACTCCCGAATACCGTAGGAACACCTTGTGTGCTATCAAACGTCACAACGTAACTGGGTGATCATAAAGATGCTCTACAGGTGTCTCCGAAAGTATTTGTGGTGTTGGCATAGATCAATATTAGGATTTGTCACTCCGAGTGTCGGAGAGGTATCTCTGGGCCCTTTCGGTAATGCACATCATAATAAGCCTTGCAAGCAAAGACTAATGAGTTAGTCACGAGATGATGTATTACGGAACGAGTAAAGAGACTTGCCGGTAACGAGATTGAACTAGGTATTGAGATACCGACGATCGAATCTCGGGCAAGTAACCTACCAATGACAAAGGGAACAATGTATGTTGTTATGCGGTTCGACCGATAAAGATCTTCGTAGAATATGTAGGAGCCAATATGGGCATCCAGGTTCCGCTATTGGTTATTGACAAGAGAGATGTCTCGGTCATGTCTACATAGTTCTCGAACCCATAGGGTCAGCACGCTTAAACGTTCGTTGACGATATAGTATTTAATGAGTTATGTATGTTGCTGACCGAATGTTATTCGGAGTCCCGGATGTGATCACGGACATGACGAGGAACTCTTGAATGGTCCGGAGATAAAGATAAATATATGGGATAATAGTGTTTGACCTCCGGAAGGGTTCCAGAATTCACCGGAAGGGGTTCCGGATGTTTCCCGAAGTGTTTGGGTACGAGAACACTTTATTTGGGCCAAAAGGGAAAGCACACAAGGTTTTTGGAAGGCGCAAAAGGAAGTTTTGCGGAGTCCAGGGGCCAGACGCCAGGGTCCCTGGCGTCTGGGTCCAGACGCCGGGAACCCTGGCGTCTGGCCCTGGAGTCCGAGAAGGACTCTTGCCTTTCGGGTGAAACCGACTTTGTGAAGGCTTTTACTCCAAGTTTCGACCCCAAGGCTCAACATATAAATAGAGGGGTAGGGCTAGCACCCAAGACACATCAAGATACACCAAGCCGTGTGCCGGCTACCCCGACCCTCTAGTTTATCCTCCGTCTATTTTCTGTAGTGCTTGGCGAAGCCCTGCAGAGATTGTTCTTCATCAACAACCGTCACCACGCCGTCGTGCTGCCGGAACTCATCTACTACTTCGCCCGTCTTGCTGGATCAAGAAGGCGAGGACGTCATCGAGCTGAACGTGTGCTGAACGCGGAGGTGCCGTATGTTCGGTACTAGATCGGGACGGATCGTGAAGGTGCACGACTACATCAACCGCGTTGATAAACGCTTCCGCTTTCGGTCTACGAGGGTACGTAGACACACTCTCCCCTCTCGTTGCTATGCATCTAGTAGATAGATCTTGCGTGATCGTAGGAAAATTTTGAAAATACTACGTTCCCCAACAATCAACCCTTACCTCGCTGAGGTGAAGAAGCACCCTCAGGTTGTTCGGATGGAGGACGGTGTCCTTCATCAAGAAGATCTGAAGGGACCTATCAAGGAGGGGAGCGTCCATGCCAGGCTGGAAGAAGTGGAGCAAGAAGTCTTCGAGTACAAGAAGATGATCGAGCGTGGTGTTGAAGCTAACTTTGACATCATCAACGAGCTGAAGAACTACTTCCTGAAGGAGATGAAGGAGATGTGGAAAAGCATCACCGCGTCTGAAGAAAGAATTATAGAGCTCCAAGGGCAAATTAATGATCTACATAACCAGAACTGTGAGTATGAACTAAGGTTTATGCGCATGAGTATGGGTGCTGAATGCAGGATTCAGGAGACAAGCTTCTCATCTGAGACTGGAGAACCCCTTCCATGGAAGCGTTTCGTCAAGGACTACGTGATCAACGCCAACAAGGATGATGAGTGAAATCTCCTGGGGTAATGGCATTCCCTTGGCTTGTTCCAAGCTTGGGGGAGTGCCCGGTATCATTATCTTTACCTTTTGTCTTTTAGAGTCAAGTAGAGTCGTATCATGTCTAGGGAGGTTGTTATATGAGATAGGTGTGTGCATTGAGGTCTATCACTCCTTCAGTGAAGAATTGTATCCGTGAGTGTGGAGTCGTCTATGATGGAATATTAATGAGAAGTTTATTGGTTCCTTTTGCTGCACTCGGTATTCTCTTCACGCAATCGACCTTATATGATGACTCTTATGTGGAGTATTGACCTTATGTCAGGTATGGCTGTGAAAACTTTATTTAATCTTGGCAAACATAAGTTTGGTCATAACAACAAGCATGATTTTCTTAAAGTATCAACATAGCCAAAACCTTTATGTTATTATGTTTGAAGTGTTATGATGACAAGGAAGACAACTTGATGTGTTGTGCTTATTCCAATGTTCATGCTTTATATTGCTTTGCATCTTAGTCATCATCAATTGTCTATTCTTTCAAAACCTTTGCTAGCCTAACTCTGTACTAAGCGGAATTCTGCTTGTGCATCCATACCCTTAAGCCAATACCTTCCATATGAGTCCACCATACCTTCCTACTCGTGGTATTCCACTACCACCTCCTAAAGTACATAATTTATGTGTTATCCTCAAATGTTCAAAATCTTTTATTTTGTGCCTCTGTTTTAGCTCATGAGGAAGTAATAGCTAATCCATGATCTTTTTGAGTTGGACAAGCTTCACCCCGGGATTTCATGTCTAATGTGCAAACCCATAATACGAGAAGGAACTGGCAAAGAGTGCGCCCAGCTCGAAAATAATATAACAAACAAACCCTCCTTCATGCTTTGTTCATGAGAAATCAGAAAACTTTGGCAGTGATTAACAAAGGAGAATAAGAGGATGTGATCGTCCTCGTGCGGGAGCCGTTCCTCGAAACTTGTCCAGCTCAAGAAGTAGTTGAGTTATCTATTAGCATTCGTTGACAAATCATGCACCTCTCAAAACTTGTTTTCATTCTGTTTGATTTAAGGATAGCACATGAGTTTTCCCTACTACCCTAGAGCAGGGCCCATCTTTTAATTTTAAGTTGAGTCAGTTATTCCTACTCCCTTCTATTCTTAAAGAGAGCAGACATTTGATGTTGATAAGGATTCATTCATATAAAGTTGCATTAAGATTTGTCATATCATATCCTTGTTGACATTATCATTTGATAAGTAAGTTGTTTGTCAAGCCCAGCTAAGGCAAATATCTTCCTTGTGTTAACACTTTCACTTCTTGCCTGATGACATGTTCTTTCAAAAAGCTTCAATTAGTCTCATCAAAACATAAAGAAAGAGCAAGAGTAAAAGCTATTAGTTGTTCTTTGACTAAAGGACATGTTTGCCATGATCCAATAAGTTTCCTTAGCCCTACTTTCGAATATAAGTGTTACCACTCTTTTATAAAGGCCTTATGAGTTGAAGATTGCTGTTGAGGATATTTGAGTTGGTGAGGAAACTGTGATGCTTCTTGTTCGTATTCTGTTTATCGACACTTCACTCTCTAAACTTGTGGACAGGTTTACCGAGCTCAGTATTCGCTTGGGGACAAGCGATGTCTAAGCTTGGGGGTGTTGATACGTCCAAAATGCATCACTATTTTGTATCATAATTTATCCTTATTCATTGATATATTTCACGTTACGGTGATGTTCTTATGTTGTTTTGGTCTATTTTACACAGTTTGCAAACTTTCCGATGCCGAAGCAGCAGACGCAGGATTCAGCAGTAAAAAGTGGACGCTGAGTTGCTGAAGAAGAATACCTCCAAATTACCTGAAAATTGACGGGAGATATTTTTCAGACGGATCACAAAGGCACGCGAAAGGGTAACCAGAGGGCGGCCACATGGTGCCCAGGCGCCCTAGGGGCGCGCCCCCCTGGCCGTGCCGGGGTGCGCCTGGAGCCCCTGGCCCACCTCTGGCCGCCCCCTTTTGCATATATGCTCCCCGTTATCCAAAAACCCTAAGGACGGGAATTTTTACGGAGTTCCGCCGCCGCTCCGTGGCGGAAACCTACAGAGAAGAAAAGGCCATCTCCGGCGGGCAGATTCCGCCGGGGAGATCACCTCCCGGAAGGGGAGATCGTCGCCATCGTCATCACCATCGTCACGGGCATCATCGAGATCATCATCAACATCATCCCCAACACCAGCACCATCTCCATCTTCATCCAAATCTCATCTTACAATCACAACTTGTGTTGTAGCTCGTACTACCTATCCTCTCTACACCATCGGTGTTGATTACTACTTTGTGGTGAATGCTATTGAGTTTTGTTGGAGAAATATTATTATGTCCAGATTGTTTATCACCTATTTATCCCCACTGATCATGATCTCCTTTATGTCTCGTGAGTAGTTACCTTAGTTCTTGAGGACATGGGGAAAGTCTTGTTGTTAGTAGTCATATGCTGTTGAAGTAATATGTGTTGTTTGATACTTAAGTTGCGTTGTCATTCTACTAGTGGTGTTGTGTGAGTCGAACACCCAACACTTCGCCTTATTAAGGACCTAGGAGAATACATTGTGTATAAAGAATGCTTATGGTGGGTTGCCGGAGTGACAGAAACCTGAACCCCAGTTCGCACGCTTTTGCATAAGGGAATAATGGATCCTCGATCGTATTGCTATGGTTAGGCTTTTGCCTTAAATTCTATCTTGTATTTGCGGATGCATGCAAGGTGTTTAATCATAAGAGTGCACTCATCTTAGTCTAGAGAGTGTACTAGCATAGATCCACCCACTCAACACTTATCAACACATAACATAGTATCGATACGGAATATGGTGAAAGCACATGACTACCTCTCCCGTGTGTCCTCAGGAACGCTTTAGTCTTTATAAGTTCAGCTCCTAGGCCTCTCCTTTGCTAAGAAAGGATTGGGCCACTTGCTACTCTCAGTGCCTTTTACATTGCTCGCTTTTACTTTCCTGTTACTTATATCGAGAAACCCCTAATAAGTTATCTTTCAGTGCTTGCAGTGATTTCTTGCTCAGAATCGCTTATCAATACCTTCTGCTCCTCGTTGGGTTCGACACTCTTACTTATCGAAAACGCTGCAATAGATCCCTTACGGTTGAGGGTCATCAGCAACTCGTTGCATATCGAGCTCCACTTAACTTGTAGTGTTGTTTGTGCACATTGCCATGCCATGCATAATTAAACCGGACATGCATCATACTTGGATGTGCATCGTATGCCATGTTTATGCTTGTGTGTTTACCGTGTTGTTTGCTTCTTTTCCGGTTTGCTTCTCTTGATAGCTTCGGTTTCGTTCCGGAGTTGTGAGGATTCGCTCGACTTGTTGCTCCGTCTTCTTCATGGACCCGTTCTTCTCCCTTGTGGAATCCCAGGCAAGATGATCATACCCTTGGATACCTTTACTACCATTGCCATGCTTAGTTGTCTCGATGCTGTCGTTACATGTCGCGCTACCCATCTTTTATGTCAGCCTCTCCTTGTTGCCATGAAACCTCTAACATTTGAAACCTTCCTAGCAAAACCACTATTTGGCTATGTTACCCGCTTGCTCAGCCCCTCTTATAGCGTTGTTAGTTGCAGGTGAAGATGAAGTTTGTTCCAGGAGGGAACTTGTTGTTGTTATATCACAATATCTATAATTATTATTAACTCACCTATATACTGGACATGGGTGGAAGGCTTGGCCTTTTGCTCGGTGTTTTGTTCCACTCATGCCACCTTAGGCGCTGATAAACCGGCATTATGTTCCTTGATTTTGCGTTCCTTACACGATGGGTGGATGGGGACCCCTTGAAAGTTCGACTTTGAATAAAACTCCTCCAGCAAGGCCCAACATTGGTTTTAATTTGCTCATAATAACAACTTAATTAATTAATTAAATTGCATAGGGAGTTAGCGCTACCCGAGGATTCTTTCTACATAGCAGGGGGGCCAGTGCTGATGGTGTTGGTCCCAAACGGGGGTCCTGCAGGGCCACCACGGGAAAACTCGAGGTTTGGTTTTACCTGTAGCATCGCCCATCCGGTCGTGGCCTGAGACGAGATACGCGCGACTACTATCAGGGTGTCGACACACCGGGAGGTCTTGCTGGACTTGTTTTACCATTGTCGAAATGTCTTGTGCTACCGGGATGCCGAGCCTGATCGGATTTCCCTAAGATAAGGGGTGATGATATTATATTATCACTTCAGCTAATCGTGAGAGCTTGTGATGGGCTAAGTTGGGACACCCCTGCAGGGTTATGATCTTTCGAAAGCCGTGCCCACGGTTATGTGGCAGATTGGAATTTGTTAATGTCCGGTTGTAGAAAACTTGACAGATGATCCGAAGTAAAACACACAACTATGTGAGTAACCGTGACTGTCTCTTTTCACTTTGAGAAGAGAACACGGTGGGGTTATGTTTGATTCGTATGTAGTTCAGGATCTTTAGCGATCACTACTTTTGCGACCGTTTTGCGTAGATTCTCATCTTATTCTGGTACTCGTAAGCTAGCCACCATATTTTGCTTAGCCGCTGCTGCAACCTCACCACTTTACCTCTTCCTACCCATAAAGCTTTGCTAGTCTTGTTACCCATGGTTATGGGATTGCTGAGTCCTCGTGGCTCACAGATACTACAACACCAGATGCAGGTTTCAGCCGAGAATGATGCAGGAGCTGGTTCAAAGCTTCACTGGGAGCTCGATGAAGAGAGTGGCCGTATGCTTGTGACGTTTCGACGATCAGTAGTGGTTTCTACTAGGATTCGATCTTGACCAGTGGTTTTATGTTGTTTGGTATCTTGTCTTTTGGATCTTACCCTTAGATGGGCTGTGATGTTTTGAAAGATGTTTTGTTTATGTAATGTATTGTGTGAAGTGGCGAGTGTAAGCCAACTATCTCCTTTTACAATTTAATCCCTCTTTTACATGAGTCGTGCAAAGATACCAAACTTGCGATCATTCCAGAATGGTCTTATATCTTTAAGTCGTGCCTCGACACGTAGGAGATATAGTCCCATCCTGGGCATTACATCAAGGGGCCCACGAGGCAGGGGGCGCGCCCGGGGAAGGGGGGCGCGCCCCCACCCTCGTGGACACCCCGAGGCTCCCTTGATGTGGTTCTCAAGTTTCCTGTGCATGATTTTCTCCAAAAATATCTCCCGTGAAGGTTTCATTCCATTTGGACTCCGTTTGATATTCCTTTTCTGCAAAACCCTGGAACAGGCAAAAAACAACAACATGGACTGGGCCTTTGGGTTAGTAGGTTAGTCCCAAAAATGATATAAAAGTGTATGACAAAGCCCATTAAACATCCAAGACATCATAAATAATAGCATGGAACAATAAAAAATTATAGATATGTTGGAGACGTATCAAGCATCCCCAAGATTAATTCCTGCTCGTCCTCTAGTAGGTAAATGATAAAAATAGAATTTTTGATGTGGAATGCTAACCAACATAGTTTTTCAATGTAATTCTCTTAATTGTGACATGAGTGTTCGATCTGAAAGATTCAAGATAAAAGTCTATATTGACATAAGAAATAACAATACTTCGAGCATACTAGCAAAGCAATCATGTCTTCTCAAAATACTATGGCTAAAGAAAGTTATCCCTACAAAATCATATAGTCTGGTTATGCTCCCTCTTCATCACACAAAATATTCATATCATGCACAACCCCGATTTCATCCAAGCACTTGTTTTCATACTCTATTCTTTCAAACCTTTCAACTTTCACGCAATACATGAGCGTGAGCCATGTACATAACACTATGGGTGGAATAGAGGTGGTTGTGGAGAAGATAAAAAGGAGGGAGATAGTCTCACATCAACTAGGCGTATCAATGGGCTATGGAGATGCCTATCAATAGATATCAATGTGAGTGAGTAGGGATTGCCATGCAACAGATGCACTAGAGCTAAATATGAATGAAAGCTCAACGAAAGAAACTAGCGGGTGTGCATCCAACTTGCTTGCTCACGAAGACCTAGGGCATTTGAGGAAGCCCATCGTTGGAATATACAAGCCAAGTTCTATAACGAAAATTCCCACTAGTATATAAAGTGACTAAACATGAGACTTTCTACAATGAAGAACATGGTGCTACTTTGAAGCACAAGTGTGGAAAAAAGATAGTAGCAATTGTCCCCTTTTTCTATTTTTTCTTTTTTTTGGCCATTTTTTTCTTTTCTTTGGCCTTTCTTTTTTTTTCTTTTTTTGCGGAGGGGCTTTATAGATTCAGCCTTTCCTCCCATGGGACAATGCTTTAATAATGATGATCATCACACTTTCATTACAACTCGATATTACAACTTGATACTACAACAAAGTATGACTCTATATGAATGCCTCCGGCGGTGTACCGGGATGTGCAATGAAACAAGAGTGACATGTATAAAAAATTATGCATGGTGGCCTTGCCACAAATACGATGTCAACTACATGATCATGCAATGGCAATATGACAATATGATGCGTGTCATATGAATGGAACGGTGGAAAGTTGCATGGCAATATATCTCAGAATGGCTATGGAAATGCCATGATGGGTAGGTATGGTGGCTGTTTTGAGGAATAATATGGTGGCTGTTTTGAGGAAGGATATATAGTGGGTTTATGGTACCGGCGAAAGTTGCGCGATACAAGCGAGGCTAGCAATGGTGGAAGGGTGAGAGTGCGTATAATCCATGGACTCAACATTAGTCATAAGGACTCATATACTTATTGCAAAAATCTACGAGTCATCAAAACAAAGCAATCAACGCATGCTCCTAGGGGGGAGGTTGGTAGGAGTTAACCATCGCGCACCCCGACCTCCACACAAAGGTTGACACTTTACAAATACCTCATGCTCTAACTTCGTCACATAGCGGTTCACCATGCGTGCATGCTACGGGAATCACTAACCTTAACACAAGTATTTCTTAATTTCATAATAACTCCACTAGCATGACTCTAATATCACTATCCTCATATCTCAAAACAATTAACAAGCATCCAACATCTCATCATATTCAATGCACTTAGTGTGATTTTTTTACTACATTCATATTGGATGTCTATCATGTGAAGACTAGTTTTATAGCCTAAACACATTACCATGCTGTTTTCGTAGACTCTAAAAAGGATATAAGTTAAGCATGAGAGTTCAACAATTTCTTAAAAATATTATCACCACCGTGCTCTAAAAGATTTAAGTGAAGCACTAGAGCAAAAACTAATCTACTCAAAAGATATAAGTGAAGCACATAGAGTGTTCTAGCAATTCCTAGGCCATATTTAACTCTCTCAAATAGGTGTGTCCAGCAATGATAATTGTGGCAAACTAACAAGCAAATACTCAAATTATACAAGACACTCCAAGCAAAACACATATCATGTGGGGAATAAAAATATAGCTCCAAGTATAGTTACCGATGGATGAAGACGAAAGAGGGGATGCCTTCCCGGGGCATCCCCAAGCTTAGGCTTTTGATTGTCCTTGAATTACTTGGGGTGTCATGGGCATCCCCAAGCTTAGGCCTTTTCTACTCTTTTTTTCCATAGTCCATCAAAGCAATACTCAAAACTTGAAAACTTCACAACACAAAACTTAGACAAAAATTCTCTTGAGCTCCGTTAGTATAAGAAAGCAACCCACTACTCAAAGGTGCTGCCATGAATTAATTCTTTGTTTATATTGGTGTTAGAACTACTTTATTCCAACTCCTCTATGGTTCATACTTGCCAATACTACTCATAGATGCATTGAAATAAGCAAACAACACACAAAAAACAGAATCTGTCAAAAACAGAACAGTCTGTAGTAATCTGCAGGTTTCACATACTTCTGTAACTCCAACAAAATTCAAACTAAATTGGGAAACGTGAGGAATTTGTCTATTAATCATGTGCAAAAATAATCAACTAAATAGCACGCTCCAGTAAAATCTGACGACCATTTTAGCGAGCGCTAACGATTCTTTTTTTCATAGCAAGATCACATAAACTTTACACAAGTCTTCCCAAAGGTTCTACTTGGCACAAACACTAAACAAAACATGAAAACACATCTAAACAGAATTTAGATGCAATATTTATTCCATAACAGCAACAAAAACAAGAAAAATAAAGTTGGGTTGCCTCCCAACAAGCGCTATCGTTTTACGCCCCTAGCTAGGCACGATACAAGATAAATCTAGGTATTGCCATCTTTGGAAGGCAATCCATAAGTGGCTATCATAATAGATTCATATGGTAATTTGATTTTCTTTCTAGGAAACTGTTCCATGCCTTTCCTTAACATAAATTGGAATCTAATATTTCCTTCCTTCATATCAATAATTGCACCAATCGTTCTAAGGAAAGGTCTAACAAGAATAAAAGGACATGAAGGATTGCAATCTATATCAAGAACAATGAAATCTACGGGCACATAATTCCTATTGGCAACAATAAGAACATCATTAATTCTTCCCATAGGTTTCTTAATAGTGGAATCTGCAAGATGCAAATTTAAAGAACAATCATCAAGCTCATGGAACCCTAGCAAATCACACAAAGTTTTTGGGATAGTGGAGACACTTGCACCCAAATCACACAAAGCATAACATTCATGATCTTTATTTTTATTTTAATAATAGGTTCCCACTCATCATAAAGCTTTCTAGGGATAGAAACTTCTAACTCAAGTTTTTCTTCATAAGATTGCATCAAAGCATCAACTATGTGTTTGGTGAAAGCTTTATTTTGACTATAAGCATGCGAAGAATTTAGTACAGATAGCAACAAGGAAATACAATCAATCAAAGAACAATTATCATATTTGAATCCCTTGAAATCCAAAGTAGTGGGTTCATCACTATGCAAAGTTTTAATCTCTTCACTCCCACTTTTAACAATTTTAGCATCAAGATCTGAAAACTCTGAATCATTGGGACACCTTAAAGTAGAATCATCTCCAATCCTATCTTCACCAAGATTTATACTAGAAAACAAGGGTCTAATAGGAGACACATCAATAATTTTCAGATCTTCATCTTTATTTTCATGATAACTAGAAGAACACGCTTTAATATAATCCTCTCTTTTAACACGCATCCTAGCGGTTCTTTCTTTGCATTCAGCAATGGAAATTCTCATGGCCTTGAGAGACTCACTGATATCATTCTTAGGTGGGATAGATCTAAGTTTCAAAGAATCAACATCAAGAGTAGTTCTATCCACACTTTTAGCCAATTCATCAATCTTAAGCAATTTCTCTTCAAGCATAGCATTGAAATTCTTTTGCGAGATCATAAACTCCTTAACACTAGTTTCAAATTCAGAAGGCATCTTTCCATAAGAGTTGTTGTAGGAATTACCATAATTATTAGAGGAATTACTAGGAAAAGGCCTAGGATTAAAATTACCTCTACAAGCATTGTAACCAAAATTATTCCTACCAACAAAATTCACATCCAAAGATTCATTGCTATTTTCAATCAAAGTGGACAAAGGCATATCATTAGGATCAGAAGAAGCACTCTTAGCAACAAATAATTTGATAAGTTCATCCATCTTTCCACTCAAAACACTAATTTCTTCAATAGCATGCACTTTTTTAGTAGTAGACATTTTGGTGTGCCATTCAGAATAATTAACCATAATATTATCTAGGAGTTTGGTAGCTTCTCCTAAGGTAGTTTCCATGGAAGTGCCTCCCGCGGCCGAGTCTAAAAGATTTCTAGAAGCAAAATTCAAGCTAACATAAACATTCTGGATAATCATTCATAGATTCAAACCATGTGTAGGCCAATTACGTATCATTAGTTTCATTCTCTCCCAAGCTTGTAAAACATGCTCATGATCTAGTTGCTTAAAATTCATAATATCATTTCTAAGAGAGATGATCTTAGCAGGAGGGAAATACTTAGAGATAAAAGCATCTTTGCACTTATTCCACGAATCAATACTATTTCTAGGCAAAGAAGAAAACCAAGTTTTAGCACGATCTCTAAGTGAAAAACGGAAATAACTTCAATTTAACAATATCGTTATTCGTATCCCTTTTCTTTTGCATATCACACAAATCAACAAAGTTGTTTAGATGGGTAGCGGCATCTTCACTAGGAAGGCCGGAGAATTGATCTTTCATGACAAGATTCAACAAAGCAGCATTGATCTCACAAGATTGAGCATCGGTAATAGGAGCAATCAGAGTGCTAATAAAATCATTGTTGTTGGTATTGGAGAAGTCACACAATTTGGTATTGTTCTGAGCCATAGTGACAAGCAAGCAATCCAACTCACACAAGCAAACAAGAAGCAAGCGAACGATAAACACACGGTTGAAGAAGTGCAAATAAAACGGCAAGGGTGAAGTGGGGGAGAGGAAAACGAGAGGCAAAAAATTTAATGCGAAGGATAAGGGTTTGTGATAGGTACTTAGTATATGAATTTTGCGTAAGCCTCCCCGGCAACGGCACCTGAAATTCTTCTTGCTACTTCTCGAGCTTGTGTTGTATTCCCTCGAAGAGGAAAGGGAGATGCAGCACAGCAGCGTAAGTATTTCCCTCAGTTTTTGAGAACCAAGGTAACAATCTAGTAGGAGACCACGCGCGAGTCCCTCGCACCTGCACAAACAAATAGAAGTAGATTGATATGTTGAGAATAGACCCGGGGGCCATAGTGTTCTCTAGTGGCTTCTCTCATGATAGCGATATTCTACGACGGGTAAACAAATTACTGTCGAGCAATTGATAGAAAAGCGAATAATTATGAGACTATCTAGGCATGATCATTGTATATAGGCATCATGACCGAGACAAGTAGATCGACTCCTGCCTGCATCTACTACTATTACTCCACACATCGACCGCTATCCAGCATGCATCTAGTGTATTGAGTTCATAAGAACAGAGTAACGCCTTAAGCAAGATGACATGATGTAGAGGGATAAACTAAAGCAATATGATATAAACCCCATCTTTTTATCCTCGATGGCAACAATACAATACGTGCCTTGCTGCCCCTACTGTCACTGGGAAAGGACACCGCAAGATTGAACCCAAAGCCAATCACTTCTCCCATTGCAAGAACTATAGATCTAGTAGGCCAAACCAAAGCAATAATTAGAAGAGACTTGCAAGGATATTATGAGCACACATAAAGAGTTCAGAGAAGAACCAAATATTTCTCACAGATAATCTTGATCATAAACTCACAATTCATTGGATCTCGACAAACACACCGCAAAAAAAATTAGATCGAATAGATCTCCTCAAAGACCGAGGAGAACTTTGTATTGAGATCCAGAGAGAGAGAAGAAACCATCTAGATACTAGCTATGGACCCGAAGGTCTGTGTTAAACAACTCACAACTCATGGTGAGGGCGATGATGATGATGTAGAAGCACTCCGTGATGGATCCCTCCCCTCCGGCAGAGCTCCGGAACAAGCTCCAAGATGGGATCTCACGGGAACAGAAGGTTACGGTGGTGGAATTAGGGTTTTCTCTCTGTTGTCGATGGTTTCGGGGTACGTAGACTTATATAGGAGGAAGGAGGACACCGGGGGGGTGCTCGAGGGGCCCACGAGGCAGGGGGCGCGCCCTAGGAAGGGGGCGCGCCCCCCACCCTCGTGGACACCTCGAGGCTCCCCTCACGTTGTTCTCAAGTCCTATGTACGTGATTTTCTCCAAAAATATCTCTCGCGAAGGTTTCATTCCGTTTGGACTCCATTTGATATTCCTTTTCTGCAAAACCCCGAAACAGGCAAAAAACAGCAATCTGGACTGGGCCTTTGGGTTAGTAGGTTAGTCCCAAAAATGATATAAAAGTGTATGACAAAGCCCATTAAACATCCAAGACATCATAAATAATATCATGGAACAATAAAAAATTATAGATACGTTGGAGACGTATCACAGTGACACACTATTCCCCTTTCAATTTCTCTTCTTAAACAACACACCACACAACCATGGATCCTATAGCTCCCATATCGCTGTCCGTCATTGCAGCTTCTGCAATTGATGCTATGATGACTAGGGGCATTGGTTCCCCCGCGATGGCGACGTGCCCAACTATGAGCTCCTTCGTTGTTGCTTTGAACGATAAAGCTGCATAGTACCCTCGGTAGGGTGGCAATCGTTGCCGGAAGTACCAAATCAGATATTAGACAAGCAAGTTACCCAGGTTCGAGCCTTCGGGAAGGAGTAACACCCTATGTCCTCCTTTTGGACTGTATTCTTGGTGGACAACCTCATGCGAGGGTCATAGTGTGGGATGACGTATGAGATTACCGAGAGCATGGTTCTATAGGTGTAGATGGGAATGGATACCCCGAGCCTCTGGTACGTCTCAAACATATCTATGGTTTATGAAGTATTCATGACATGTTTACAACAATTTTATATAGTTTTGATGCACTTTTATATGATTTTTATGGAACTAATCTATTAACCTAGTGCCCAGTGTCAGTTGTTGTTTTCTGCATGTTTTTGCTTTTTCAGAAAATCCATACCAAATGAAGTCCAATTGCCACGAAATTTTATGACAATTTTTTATTGATAAGAAGAGACCCACAGAGCCTCGGAGGTGAACCAGGGGGTGGCCAGGGGAGCCACGGGCCTGGGGGTGCCCCCTAGGGCATGCCCCCTAAGCTCGTGGGCCCATCGGATGCCCCCTTGACATGAAACCAACGTAGAAAATTCCTATAAATACCAAAGACCCCAGAAAGAAGCCTAGAACTTCCGCTCTGCAACTGCAAGCCTCTGCTCTGAAGCAATCCCATCCGGAGCCTTGTTCTGGTACCCTGCCAGAGGGTGAAACGTCACGAGAGGCCATCTTCATCATCCTGGTGGTCGCCATGATGAGGAGGGAGTAGTTCTCCCTCGGGGCTGAGGTTATGTACTAGTAGCTATGTGTTTCATTTCTCTCTCTCTCTCTCTCTCTCTCTCTCTCGTGTTCTTGATTTGGCATTTTCTTGATTTATGATACGTCTCTAACATATCTATAGTTTTCGATTGTTCCATGTTGTTATATTATCATCCTTGTTTTACAATCATTTTCTAGCACTATTTTTTTCGACTAACCTATTGACATAGTGCCCAGTGCTAGTTGATGTTTTCTGCCGGTTTTTTACTTCGCAGAATATCATTATCAAACGGAGTCCAAATGCAACAAAACTTTTTGAAGATTTTTTTGGACCAAAAGACATCCAGAGGGCCAAAGAAGTGCACGAGGTGAGGTACGTGGGGGCCACGAGACACCTGGGCGCGCCTGAAGACACCACCACTCAACTCTATAAATTCTCAGATATTCCAGAAACCCTAGAGGAGTAGGAGAAAAATTGTTCCAGCCGTCGCAAGTTCCAAAACCACGAGATCCAATCTAGAGCCCTTTTTCGGCACTCCGCCGTAGAGGAACACGATCACAGAGGGGTTCATCATCCTCATTGGTGCCTCTCCGATGATGCGTGAGTAGTTTACCACAGACCTAAGGGTCCGTAGGCAGTAGCTAGATGGCTTCTTCTCTCTTTTTAATCTTCAATACAATGTTCTCTTCGGAGATCTATTTGATGGAACTCTTTTGCGATGTATTTGTTGGTATCCGATGAATTGTGAGTTTATGATCAGATCTATTTGCAATCATATCCACACATGATTATTATAGCCTCGTATTTCTTCTTCGATATTTATGTTTTGTTTGGCCAACTTGATTGATTTATCTTGCAATGGGAAGAGGTGCTTTGTGATGGGTTCGATCTTGAGGTGCTCAATCTCACTGACAGAAGGAGACATGCCACACATGTATCGCTGAAATTATGGATACAATGATGGGGTCTATTCCTACATGAGTATATCTTGTCTACATCATGTCATCATTCTTAAAGCATTACTCCGTTTCTTTTTGGAAGTTAATACACTAGATGCATGCTGGATAGCGGTCGATGTGTGGAGTAATACTAGTAGATGCAGGCAGGAGTTGATCTACTAATCTTGGACGTGATGCATATATACATGATCATTGTCTTGGAAATCGTCATAACTATTCTCTTTTATATCAATTGCCCAACAATAATTTGTTTACCCACCGTGTGCTATTTTCTCGAGAGAAGCCACTAATGAAACCTACAACGCCCATGTCTTTTTCTCATCATATACTTGCAGATCTATATTGCTATTCGTGTTTCCCACTGTTTGCTTCTTTTATTTTCAGATCTATATTATCAAAACCCCAAAAATACCTTGCTGCGTTTTATTTGCTTTTTATCTTATTTGCATCTATTAATCTATATATTTATCATACTACCTTACCCAAAGAGGAATTTACTGACGTGGTTTACAAGTAGCAATTTATCATGAGCTTTATTAATATAGTTGCATCATATGGTGTTCTTTGCTCTCGATATTGTTGTGATGAATTGAGTTTTTCCCTTTGAGGTTTTGTTATGTTGGATTGAATATTCGATTGGAGAACACTTGATGTATGTCTTGCATGTGGACACCCGTGGTGACAATGGGGTGTTCTATTGATTCACTTGATATATGTTTTGGTAATGAACTTGCGGATTCCCGAGATGGCATTGGGGTAATCTAGTTATATGGGTTGATACACGTTTTCGTCCTACTTTTTCGGATAGAAACTTTGGGGTGTTCTTTGAAGGTCTTTGTGTTGGATTGAATATAATGAACCTGAAATTGTTTGATGCATATCTTATAATTGACTCACGGATACTTGTGGTGACATTGGAGTATCCAGGTGACATTAGAGTTGATTGATGTGTATCATATGGTGTTATTTTAGTATGCACTCTAGGGTTGTTTGTTACACTTATAGGGATGGTTCAATAGATTGACCGGGAAGGATAACTTTGTGGTAGTTTGCTACCTACAACAATTTCATCTTATGTTCTCCGCTATTGATAAAAACTTTGGAGTGATTCTTAGACGCACATTGAGGGATTGCTATATGATTCAATTATGTTAGCACTGTTGAGAGATTGCACTAGTGAAAGTATGAACCCTATGCCTTGTTTCCAAGCATTGCAGTACCGTTTTGTGGTTACTTTTACTACTTGCCACCCTGCTGTTTTATTATTTTAGATTACAAAATCCTATATCTATTATCCACACTACACTTGTATCACCATCTCTTCGCTGAACTAGTGCACCAATAAATACAATTTTCCATTGTATTGGGTGTGTTGAGGACACAAGATATTTTTTGTATTTGATTGCAGGATTTTTGAGAGAGATCATCTTCATCTTACACCTCCCATGGATTGATAAACCTTAGGTCATCAACCTAAGAGAAATTTTCTACTGTCCACAAAACTCTGCGCTTGGAGGACCAACAAAGTCTACAAGAAGAAATGTTGCGTAGATGACATCAAGCTCTTTTTTGGCGTCGTTGTCGGGGACTTGAGTGCTTGAAGGTATATCTTTAGATCTTGCAGTTGAATCTTTTAGTTTCTTGTTTATCACTAGTTTGGTTTTATAAATGAAAACTACAAAAAATGTAAATGAAGTTGTGCCAAATTGCTTATCTTTATAAAGTCTTTCTTCAAAATGTTGGATCGGAAAATGAAGTAGTTACAAGTTATTTTACATGACCTACTAGTAAGTCCATTTTGTAAGGAGCAAACAAGATGCTATATTTTCGAATTTTAAAATATTGTATTGACATGTTTTGAGATACTTCCTGCTTGTGCCATATCATAATTTGCGCCGGACATTCAACTTGTCTGTCCTTTTTCTCTCATGCATCATCACCATTTCGAAAGAATTCAAAAAACTTGGCCATGTACATAGAGATTTATTAAATTTTGCGTGACTTATTTACAAACTATACAAACAAAACACTCCTATAATAATTAATCCAGCTACAAAAATCAAGTCATGCAAAGAAAACTAATGGCTACCTCACAACGCATAGGGTGATCACAAAACACCGAAAAAATGAATCGCTGGATGGTGGACACGACGCGAGTGAGCCTGCAGGCACCGACGGATGACCCGACGGCCCTCCACGGCGTGCCCTCCTCCGCCTTCAAAAGGCCGTCATCAAAGTTGCGCGCGTAGCCCTCCGAATTGTACCCGCACCCGACCGCCATAGCTCCTCCCCCGCGCCCGCACCAGCATGCCCCTCGTCGGCACCCATCGCCCGCGGATGCAGGTAAGAGGTATTGAAGTGTAAGAGGTATGGAAGTAGAGAAAGCGTATGCAATTGAAAAAAATGTCGTGCCCCAAAGATATTAAAGTTATAAGAAAGTTCCTTGGTCATGTTGGTTTCTATAGAAGGTTTATAAAAGACTTCTCTAATATTTCTAGGCCTCTAACAAATCTTCTGCAAAAAGATGTTCCATTTGCTTTTGATGATGATTGTGTAGAAGCCTTTGAAATACTTAAGAAAGTGTTAATTTCTGCACCCATTGTTTAACCACCTGATTGGAACCTACCCTTTGAAATAATGTGTGATGGTAGTGATTATGCTATTGGTGTTGTTCTTGTACAAAGAATCGATAAAAAATTGAATGTTATTCATTATGCTATTAAGACCTTGGTTAGTGCTCAAAAGAATTATGCTACTACTGAGAAAGAATTTTTCTAGCAGTTGTGTTTGCGTATGATAAATTTAGGCCTTATATTGTTGATTCTAAAGTTACTATTCAAATTAATCATGCTGCTATTAAATATCTCATGGAAAAGAAAGATGCTAAACCTAGACTGATTTGGTGGGTTCTTTTACCAAAAGAATTTACCTGTACATTGTTGGTAGAAAGGGAGCTGAAAATCCTAAAGTGGATAATTTGTCTAGGATGGAAAATGTTCCTAATGGCCTACTGCCTATTAATGATAGTTTTTCGGATGATCAATTAGTTGTTATAAATGCTTCTACTTCTCGCAATAATCCTTGGTATGTAGGATATGCTAATTACATTGTTGGTAAATATATACCACCTAGTTACGCATATCAATAAAAGTTTTTTAATTTAAGACATTACTTCTGGGATGACCCACATCTATATATAGAAGAAGTAGATGGTGTTATTATATGATGTGTACCTGAGCATGTACATGAACAAATCCTACCGAAGTGTCATTCTAAAGCATACGAAGGACACCATGCGGGATACAGAAAGTGTTTTTATTGACCTACTCTCTTCAAGGACGCACATAAGTTTGTCCTTCCTTGTGATGAATGTCAAAGAATTGCTAATATTGGTAAACACCAGGAAATGCCTATGAACTATTCACTTTTTATTGAACTGTTTGATGTTTGGGGATTTGATTCTATGGGACCTTTTCCTTCCTCAAACGGGTATAATCAATTATTTTGCTGCTGATTATGTTACTAAGTGGGTAGAAGCTATTTCAACTAGTAGTGTCGATCATAACACATCTATTAAAAGGCTTAAAGAAGTAATCTTCCGGAGGTTTGGAGTACCTAGATATTTAATGACTGATGGTGGTTCACATTTTATTCATGGTGCATTTCGTAAACTCCTAGCTAACTATGATGTCAACCATAGAATTGCGTCACCTTATCATCCTTAGTCTAGTGGTCAAGTTGAATTGAGCAATAAAGAAATAAAATTAATATTGCAAAAGACCGTTAATATATCTAGGAAGAATTGCTCTAAGAAAGTTGATGATGCATTGTGGGCATATAGAACTGCTAAAAAGAATACTATGGGTATGCCCCCTACAAAATGGTCTATGGAAAAGCTTGTCATTTACCTCTTGAGTTGGAACTTAAAGCTTATTGGGAAATTAAATTAAACTGCCATTTCAGACTTGTCGGTGAAGAGAGGTTATTTGATATTAGTTCTCTAGATGAATGGAGAATGCAAGCTTCTGAAAATGCCAAGTTATTTAAAGTAAAAGTGAAACGATGGCATGCAAAATTAATACAAAAACGAGAATTTAATGCTGGTGATCAAGTTCTATTATACAACTCTAATTTCAGATTTTTACGTAGGTAAAATTCTCTTTAAATGGGAAGGACCATATATCATCGAAGAATTTTATCGCTCTGGAGCCATCAAAATCAATAATACCGAAGGCACAAATCCTAAAGTGGTTAATGGGCAAATAATTAAACAATATATTGAGGTACACCCATTAATAAGGAAACCAACATTATCCAAAAGATGACACTAGAGGAACATATAAAAGAGACCTTCCGGAATGCTCCAAAACCCTGAAAAGGAGTAGGTATGTGATGCAGTAAGTAAACTGGCTCTAAAAGTTCCATAAAAATACTTCTTGTTCATTTCGAAAGAGATATAAAATAAGGAAAGTAATAAACAATCACGAAGGTGCACAAGGGAGCGTCGAGCTTATGGGGCACTCCCACCCCCATGGGGCGCGCCGTGTGAGCTCGTGGCTCCCTCGTGGACTATCCCGACTCTGTTTTCTCCTAGATTACTTATCCTGCATGAAAAAGATCATTATATACACCCTTAACTATTTTGGCCATCGTATCACATGTTTCTCCTATGTTCTTGTTTTGGGTCTATTTTCTGTCAGGTTTTGAGGTTGGAACGTTATGTCGTCACAAAACTTTGATGGGGAGAGCTATGTCTCCCACTTCATCACAAATCCCAGGAGTTATGACGATGTGCTACTTGTGATCTGCGTTGGTAAATTCCTCGAAGAGGAGGGGATGATGCAGCACATAAGCGGTAAGTATTTCCCTCAGTTATGAGACCAAGGTAATCAATCCAGTAGGAGAACCAAGCAACACTATGTAAACAACACCCACCCACAAACAATAAAACCTTGCAACCCAATGCGTAGAAGGTTTGCCAGTCCCTCCAAGGTATTGAAATATGATAAATAGATTGTTTGATAAATGAAAATAAAATAAAATGCAGCAAATTATTTTTGGGTTTTTGGCAAAACAGATATGAAAATATATGATAGGAAATAGACCCAGGGGCCGTAGATTTCACTAGTGTCTTCTCTCGAGAAAATAGCATACAGTGATACCTATATACATGATCATTGTCTTGGATATCATCATAATTATTTGCTCCTCTATCAATTGCCCAACAGTAATTTGTTTACCCACCGTATGTATTATCTCTTAATTTGGAAGAATTTCTTAATTTGCACTTGGCAGATTCTACTATTAAAAAACTTTGGGAAGAATGAATGATGTTCTTATTCTTACAAATAGGAATTATGTGCCCATAGACTTTTATTGTTCTTGATATTGATTGCAATCCGTCTTGTCCAATTATACTTGGTAGACCTTTTCTACAAACTATAGGGGCCATGAGTGATATGAAAGAAGGGAATATTAAATTTCAGTTTCCACTAAGAATGGGTATGGAACACTTCCCTAGAACCCAACTTAAGCTACCATATGAATCAATCATGAGGGAAACATATGGATCAACCAGCAAAGATGACAACATGTAAGAATATATGCATTATGCCTAGCTAGGGGCGTAAAACAATAGCGCATCCCAACCCCTCTCGCGACCGCGTAACCCCCGCGGGAGGCCGGCCGCGTGCCAATCTCCCCCCTCCAGCCCCCTCTCCCCTTCCTCCTCGCTGCCGTCTGCTACTTCTTAACTTGCCTTGATTTTTCCCTTAAAGAGGAAAGGGTGATGCAGCAAAGTAGAAATAAGTATTTTCCTTAGTTTGAAAACCAAGGTATCAATCCAGTAGGAGGTACAAGCAAGTTCCCAATATATGAACCTGCACAAACTAACAAATAGTTGCACACAACACAGAAAAGGGGTTGTCAATCCCTTCAACATCACGAACAAGAGTGATATCTGACAGAGATAGTATTAAAACTAAAGTAAAAAGAAAAATAAAGTAAACATAAAATAATTGCAGCAAAGTATTTTTGGGTTTTGGTTTTATAGATCTAAAAATAATAGATGGAAAATAGACCCGGGGGCCATAGGTTTCACTAGAGGCTTCTGTCTTGAATAAATCATACGGTGGGTAAACAAATTACTGTCGAGCAATTGATAGAAAAGCGCAAAGTTATGATGATATCTAAGGCAATTATCATGAATATAGGCATCACAAGTAGACTGAAACAATTCTGCATATACTACTATTACTCCACACATCGACCGCTATCCAGCATGCATCTAGAGTATTAAGTTCATAAGAACAGAGTAACACCTTAAGCAAGATGACATGATGTAGAGGGATAAACTCAAGCAATATGATATTAACCCCATCCTTTTATGCTTGATGGCAACAATGCAATACATGCCTCGCTACCCCTTCTGTCACTGGGTGAGGACACCGAAGATTGAACCCAAAACTAAGCACCTCTCCCATTGCAAGAACTAACAATCTATTTGGCCAAACCAAACCAATAATTCGAAGAGAAATACAAAGATATCGAATAATGCATATAAGAATTCAGAGAAGATTCAAATAATATTCATAGATAATCTGATCATAAATCCACAATTCATCGGATCTCGATAAACACACCGCAAAAGAAGATTACATCGAATAGATCTCCAAGAACATCGAGGAGAACATTGTATTGAAGATCAAAGAGAGAGAAGAAGCTATCTAGATACTAGCTATGGACCCGTAGGTCTGTGGTAAACTACTCACGCATCATCGAATGGGCAACAAAGTTGATGTAGAAGCCCTCCGTGATCAAGTCCCCCTCCGACAGAGTACTGGAAAAGGCCTCTAGATGGGATCTCATGGGAACAAGGACCTGCGGCAGTGGTAAATTATTTTCTTCTGTCATTCTAGGGTTTCTGGAATATCTCTGTATTTATAGGCCAAAGAAGGGGGTCATGGGGTCTTCGAGGGGGCCACAGGCCCTAGGGGCGTGCCCCCCTAGGACGCACCTCCCCAGCTTGTGGTTGCCTCGAGGACTCTGTGACTTGTACTCCAAGTCCTACGCGTGTCTTCTGGTCCAAGAAAAATCATTGCGGAAGTTTTATTCCTTTTTACTCCGTTTGATATTCTTTTTCTGCGAAACTCAAAAACAAGGAGAAAACAGAAACTGTCACTGGCTCTAGGTTAATAAGTTAGTCCCAAAAACATTATAAAATAGCATATTAATGCATACAAAACATCCAAAATAGAATATATAATAGCATGGAACAATAAATAATTATAGATACGTTGGAGACATATCAAGCATCCCCAAGCTTAACTCCCGCTCATCCTCGAGTAGGTAAATGATAAAAACATAATTTTTGATGTGGAATGCTACCTAACATATTTATCCATGTAATTATCTTCATTGTGGCATGAATGTTCAAATCCATAAGATTCGAAACAAAAGTATAATATTGACATAAAATAATAATTCTTCAAGCATACTAATAAAACAATAATACACAAAGTATTAAATCATGCACAACCCCAGTATTAGTCAAGCAATTGTTTCACACTTTAGTATTCTCAAACTTGTTCAACTTTCACACAATATATGAGCGTGAGCCATGGACATAAAACTATAGGTGGAATAGAATATGGTGGTTGTGAAGAAGACAAAATGAAGGAGATAGTCTCACATCAACTAGGCATATTAACAGGCTATGGAGATGCCCATCGATAGATATCAATGCGAGTGAGTAGGGATTGCCATGCAACAAACGCACTAGAGCTATAAGTTTATGAAAGCTCAAAAAGAAACTAAGTGGGTGTGCATCCAACTTGCTTCCTCACGAAGACCTAGGACAATTTGAGGAAGCCCATCATTGGAATATACAAGCCAAGTTCTATAATGAAAAATTCCCACTAGTATATGAAAGTGATAACATAGGCGACTTTCTATCATGAAAATCATGGTGCTAATTTGAAGCACAAGTGTGGAAAAAGGATAGTAGCATTGCCCCTTCTCTCTTTTCTCTTAATTTTTTTCTTTTTCTTTTTTGCGGGCTTCTATGGCCTCTTGTTTTATTTGGGCTTCTTTGGCCTCTTTTATTACGTTGTAAAGTCTAGAGACTCATCCAAACTTGTGAGGGAATCATAGCTTCCATCACCCTTTCCTCATATGGGACAATGCTTTAATAATGATGATCACCACACTTTTATTTACTTACAACTCAACAATTACAACTCGATACTAGAACACATGATGAAACCGTGGAAGTTGCATGGCAATATATCTCGGAATGGCTATGGAAATGCCATAATAGGTAGGTATGGTGGCTGTTTTGAGGAAGAGTAAATGGTGGGTTTAATGTACCGGTGAGAGTTGCGCAGTACTAGAGTGGCTAGCAATGGTGGAAGGAAGAGAGTGCGTATAATCCATGGACTCAACATTAGTCATAAAGAACGCACATACTTATTGCAAAAATTTATTAGCTTTCGAAACAAAGTATTAGGCGCATGCTCCTAGGGGAGATCTTGGTAGGAGTTAACCATCTCGCGCTCCCGACCTCCACACAAAGGATGACAATCAATAAATACATCATGCTCCGACTTCGTCACATAACGGTTCACCATACGTGCATGCTACGGGAATCACAAACTGATACGTCTCCAACGTATCTATAATTTTTTATTGTTCCATGCTTTTGTATATTATATTTTGGATGTTTAATGGGTTTTATTATATACTTTTATATTATTTTTGGGACTAACCTACTAACCCAAAGCCCAATGCAAATTGATGTTTTTTTTGCCTATTTCAGTGTTTCGCAAAAAAGGAATATCAAACGGAGTCCAAATGAAATGAAACCTTCAGGAGAGTTATTTTTGAACATTATCTACAGATAAGACTTGGAGTACACGCGAGGGAATGAGAGAGGCGGCCACGAGGGGGCAGGACGCGCCCAGGAGGGGCAGGCGCGCCTCCCACCCTCGTGGGCCCCCTCTAGCTCCCCCGGTGCCCTCCTTCCTCCTATATATATCCTCGTACCCTGAAAACATCAAGGCAACAGACGAAACCCTAATTCCACCACTGCAACCTTCTGTTCCCGTGAGATCCCATCTTGGGGCCTATTCCGGAGCTCCGCTGGAGGGGGGATCAATCACGGAGTGCTTCTACATCAACACCATAGCCTCACCGATGAGTTGTGAGTAGTTTACCACATACCTTTAGGTCCATAGTTATTAGCTAGATGGCTTTTATTTCTCTTTGGATCTCAATACAAAGTTCTCCTCGATCTTCGAGGAGATCTACTTGATGTAATCTTTTTGCGGTGTGTTTGTCGAGATCCGATGAATTGTGGGTTTACGATCAAGATTATCTATGAACAATATTTGATTCTTTTCTAAAATCTTTTATGTATGATTATAAGAAACTTCATGCTGATGGACTTTTGGAATCACTTGATTAGGAATCACTTGGTGCTTGCCAACCATGCCTCATGGGCAAGATGACTAAAACTCCCTTCTCCGGAACAATGGAGCGAGCAACTGACTTGTTGGAAATCATACATACTGATGTATGCGGACCGATGAGTGTTGAGGCTCGCGGCGGGTATCGTTATTTTCTGACCACTGATGATTTGAGCAGATATGGGTATATCTACTTGATGAAGCACAAGTCTGAAACATTTGAAAAGTTAAAAGAATTTCAGAATGAAGTAGAGAATCATCGTAACAAGAAAATAAAGTTTCTAGGATCTGATCGCAGAGGCGAATACTTGAGTTACGAGTTTGGTCTTCATTTGAAACAATGTGGAATAGTTTTGCAGCTCACTCCACTTGGAACACTATAGCATAATGGTGTGTACGAACATTGTAACCGTACTTTATTAGATATGGTGCGATCCATGATGTCTCTTACCAATTTACCACTATTGTTTTGGGGTTATGCATTAGAGACAGTTGCATTCATGTTAAATAGGGCACCATCTAAATCCGTTGAGATGACACCGTATGAACTGTGGTTTGGCAAGAAACCAAAGTTGTCGTTTCTTAAAGTTTGGGGTTGGGATGCTTATATGAAAAAGCTTCAGTCTGATAAGCTCGAACCCAAATAGGAGAAATGCATCTTCATAGGATACCCAAAAGAAACTGTTGGTTACACCGTCTATCACAGATCCGAAGGCAAGACTTTTGTTGCTAAGAATGGATCCTTTCTAGAGAAGGAGTTTCTCTCGAAAGAAGTGAGTGGGAGGAAAGTAGAACTTGATGAGGTAATTGTACCTTCTCCAGAATTGGAAAGTAGTACATCACATAAACTAGTTCCAGTGATTCCTACACCGATTAGTGAGGAAGCTAATGATGACGAGCATGAAACTTCAAATCAACTTACTACTGAACCTCTTAGGTCAACCAGAGTGCATTCCGCGCCAGAGTGGTACGGTAACCCGGTTCTGGAAGTCATGTTACTAGACCATGATGAACCTACGAACTATGAGGAAGCGATGATGAGCCCAGATTCCGTAAAATGGCTTGAGGCCATGAAATCTGAGATGGGATCCATGTATGAGAGCAAAGTGTGGACTTTGGTTGACTTGCCTGATGATCGGCATGCCATTGAAAATAACTGGGTCTTTGATACGTCCAAAACGTATCTATAATTTCTGCTTGCTCCATGCCTCTTTTGTGTGATATTGCTATGATATTTATGCACTTCCATACACTTTTGATCATATTTGGACTAACCTATTAACTCAGTGCACCCCAGTGCCAGTTTCTGTTTTCTGCTGTTTTTGTATTTCAGGTTTTCCCATTACGTAAATTGCCAGAAAAATTCCGGGAAAATATATAAAAAATCAGCGTTCCGGAAGCTTCCATGCGGCCAAAGTAGGGCCAGAAGGGGGCCACCAGGGCTCCAGGCGACCAGAGGGGGCGGCCCCCCTCCTGGCCGCGCCGCCAGGGCGCCTGGGCCCCCCCTGGCCTCTTCTGACGCCCCCCTTTGGCATATATTTACACCGCGTCCCGAAACCCTCAAGGACGGAACCCTTTTTCGCGATCTCATCTCTGTTCTGCCGCCGCCGCGCTTCCAAGATCGGGAGCACCAGGAGAACTCTTCCCGGCACCCTGCCGGAGGGGAGGATCACCACCGGGAGCTTCTCCACCACCATGGACGTCTCCCAGATGAGTTGTGAGTAGTCTCCTTGGACCATGGGTCCATGACCAGTAGCTATGTGATGTTGTCCTCCCCTCTTTGTTCTTCACCGATTAGACCTCGTGAGCTGCCCTACATGATCGAGGCACATATGTAATCCTTATGATGTTGCTATGATGAGTTTGCTGGGATCCGATGGATTATGAGATTATGTTCAGATTGTGTGTGAGTAATATATTTGATTCACCTCTTTTATATTTATGTTCTTGAGTAATTCTTGTATGTTTTCCGTTGCTGTTTATTGCTTTGGCCAAGTAGTAGGTAGTAACTCCAAGAGGGAACGTTATGCTTGATTGTGGGTTCATGCCCCTCGATGACTAGCTTGAGTGACAGAAACATGAGTCTAGGGGATGTGCTGTTGCCACAAGGTGGAAAACAACGGTGCTTGTACTTGTGGGTGCAAGGATAGTTTACTTTACGCAAAGTTCTTTTAATGCAGTTGTCTGTTGCTTTGAGTTTACACTATGGGTGGGACTCGCAACTTAATACCAGCGAGATGTTCTGGATAGATATCTCAAGGTGGATGATTAGTAGTAGATGCAGATGAATTTCGGTCTACTTGCCTTGGCGTACCGCCCATGCTTTTGAGCCTCTACCTTTCTTGCAGCATAGTTAGCATTGGTTTGCGCACATAATCTTGTCAAGTGCCCAGCTGTAATTCGTTTACCTCGCTTAACTGTTTTATCGTCTTTTGGGAGAGAGACATCACTAGTGAACATCATGGGACCCCGGTCCATATTACCATCACTGATCACACCCGTTATTTACTTTCTGTTCTTACTTACTAGTTGCAGTCATACCTATCACTATTATCTCTTGCGTTGATCCTTTGTAAACGACAAGGCCGGAGGGATTGACAACCTCTCTGTACTCGTTGGGAGCAAAGTTATTTGTATTTGTGTGCAGGTCCTGTCAATCGCTAAGTTGCGCCGCTAGCAGTTGACACCTTCTTGTTGACCCTCGGAGTCTCAGGGGATTCCATCCTTGGTATCTTTGCCAAGGGAAAACTACCGCTACAGTGCATCTCAAACCTTCCACTTGGGGTAACCAACGAGGGGCGAGAAGCCATCAAGCAAAGTTTTCTGGCGCCGTCGCCGGGGACTCCACTCTTCAAGATAGGGGAGTTGCACGCTATCTTTTACCTTTGCTTTTTAGTCTTGTTAGTTTACCTTTCAGTTTTTGCTTTAGTATCCTTTATCAAAAATCACAAAAAAAAATTTGCTTTTCTGTTAGTAGTCATTTCTGTTTAGTCAAGCATGTTAGGATTTGGTGCTTTGAGGGAATCAGAAGTTCTAGATTTCCATCAAAGGGATGGAACACTTCCCTAGAAAGAAGATTAAGTTACCTTTTGAGTCCGTTATACGGGCTAGCTATTCTTTTACTCTTGATAAAACTTGATCTCTTTGCATTATGCCTAGCTTAAAGGCATAAAAGAAAGCGCTTTTGGGAGGCAGCCCACAATGAATAAAATTTTATTTTTCTTTTGTTGTGTCTTGATGTTTGTTACTACAGTAGCATCATCATTGTATCTTTACTTTTCAGCTTTGTGCCAAGTTTAGCCTCTGATTGCAAGAAAGTTCAAAAATTGTGACGTGCTGTCCAGGAAACAGATTCTGTCCTTGGACAGAAAAATTCGTATAAAATCACCAGATCATCTTTTTGGTCTGAAGTTTTTCGACAGCAAGCTCTATACAATTGGCTTTCGGTTGTCTGTTCTGAGTTTTTTGATTTGAGTTGCAGAAGTGCCCCGAAAAAATTATTTACTACCTGCTGGTCTGTTTTTCATAGATTCTGTCCTGTTTTGCCTTTCCTTCGTTTTGCAAACCTTGAGCTTGCTTTTTTTTTGCAAAAACCTTTTGGCAATCTTGAGAAACAGTAGACCTTCAAGATTATCATTATTTCCAGCAAGGAAAATTTATTTTATTATGGGTACTAACCTCGCTAATCAGATTATGATGAGTTATGTATGAAGGGAGTTTTCAAGTGTGCGAGGGAAGATGATAAAAAGATTCAGGAGTGTCAAACGCTCAAGTTTGGGGATGCCCCCGTGCACCCCAAGAAATATTCAAGAAGACTCAAGCGTCTAAGCTTGGGGATGCCCCCGTGCATCCCCTTCTCCATCAACAATTATAAGTTCGTCTTTTGTTCCACTATATTTTTATCACTTTATGTGTTATGTGCTATGCTTGGAGCATCTTGCTTTTAGTTTCCTTTTTAGTTTTCTTTAGCTTTGCTTGCTGTTCATAACGAGTTGGAACCCATCTTTCTTTGTGTGGGAGAGAAACACGCTCCACTTCAACCTAGAACACAACATAGAATTTTCATGTCTATCTTTGCTGTGTGTGTTCTTTGTCTTTCAATAGCTACTGTCATGTTCAGCTCTTAGTTTTCATGCTTTACTTTTTAAAGAGCTTTTGTTTAGTTGGTTGCTGGAACTCTCTTTAGTTATCATGCTTATCTTGTCAAGAGAGTTGGCTTCTGTTGCACTGGTTGATATGTCTATGATAAAAATGCTATGTGCATAATGGTGCTTAGTAGTTCATGTTTTCTTATGGTTAGTCTCAAATAGCTGGGGGGTTCTTAATGTGTTATTGAAGTACCAACATGATTTATTTGCCTATGATGTGGTATGGTTTAGTGATATCTTCCTCCAAGAATTTATTTTGATTGACTTGGCATATGCTCACGCATATTTACGACTGTAAAGAAAGTCTATCAAGCCTTGATGATCTTTAATTTCTGAGTAGCGATATAACTTCCATGCCCGATTCAATGTTGCTTTGTCGCTATGCATGATTATGACCGTCATTGCTCTCTTAGTTGGTCGCTCCCAGTCTTTTGTTAACCTTCGCCTGTACTAAGCGGACTGACTGCTTGTGCATCCAAAATCCAATAAACCAGTTATGCCATATGAGTCCACCATACCTTCCTATACATGGTATTTACCTGCCATTCCTAACGAAGACTATCTTGTACCATCTCGAAATTATTCAAGAAAAGCATTTCTCTTTTCTGCCTCTGTTTTAGCTCATGAGGAAGTAGTAGTTAATTCATGATCTTTTTAAGTTGGACAAGCTTCACCCCGGGATTGCATGTCTAATGTGCAAACCCCTAATACGAGAAGGAACTGGCAAAGAGTCCGCCCGGCTCATTAAAAAATATACAACAAACAAACCCTCCTTCACGCTTTGTTCATGAGAAATCAGAAAACTTTGGCAGTGATAAACAAAGGAGATTAAGAGGATGTGATCGTCCTCGTGCGGGAGCCGTTCCTCGAAACTTGTCCAGCTCGAGAAGTAATTGAGTTATCTACTAGCATTCGTTGACGAAATATGCATCTCTAAAAAATAATTATTACCTCTGTTTTTAAAAACCAAGAGCTCTGGTACATGTTTAGTTTTTGTTTCCGACCACGGGTTTTCAACCTTGCCATCAAAAGCCACGGTTCGAGAGTCTCCACCTTCTTTCTTTAAAGCACCAACTATTGAGAGCATGATTGTCATTCTGAGTGTAATGTGCATTGTCCCAAAGTACCATTGTCTTCTGCATGATTATGATATCGTTTATTCTGAAATCATTGTATCTAGTCGTCACTTAAACTTCGGAGGTGCCCCTGCATTTATTTTTTGCTTCACTAAAGGGGGCAAGTGAGGTACCACTTTGTCATGTTTGCACACCATGCTCACTACAAATCTATTGAGTGTGTCAGTATCATATTCTAAAACTTTCAGTTCTTTGTGATATTCTCGTGAGGCAACTTAATTACTATAGATTCATTATCTCAGTAAGCATTTGTCATGTGACTGTGAAAAGTTCTCATATGGTTAATAACATGTCACCACAGAAATTATGCTTGTTATCATTTACCTACTCGAGGACGAGTAGGAATTAAGCTTGGGGATGTTGATACGTCCAAAACGTATCTATAATTTCTGCTTGCTCCATGCCTCTTTTGTGTGATATTGCTATGATATTTATGCACTTCCATACACTTTTGATCATATTTGGACTAACCTATTAACTCAGTGCACCCCAGTGCCAGTTTCTGTTTTCTGCTGTTTTTGTATTTCAGGTTTTCCCATTACGTAAATTGCCAGAAAAATTCCGGGAAAATATATAAAAAATCAGCGTTCCAGATGCTTCCATGCGGCCAAAGTAGGGCCAGAGGGGGGCCATCAGGGCTCCAGGCGACCAGAGGGGGCGGCCCCCCTCCTGGCCGCGCCGCCAGGGCGCCTGGGCCCCCCTGGCCTCTTCTGACGCCCCCCTTTGGCATTTATTTACACCGCGTCCCGAAACCCTCGAGGACGAAACCCATTTTCACGATCTCATCTCTGTTCCGCCGCCGCCGCGCTTCCAAGATCGGGAGCACCAGGAGAACTCTTCCCGGCACCCTGCCGGAGGGGAGGATCACCACCGGGAGCTTCTCCACCACCATGGACGTCTCCCGGATGAGTTGTGAGTAGTCTCCCTTGGACCATGGGTCCATGACCAGTAGCTATGTGATGTTCTCCGCCCCTCTTTGTTCTTCACCGATTAGACCTCGTGAGCTGCCCTACATGATCGAGGCACATATGTAATCCTTATGCTGTTGTTATGATGAGTTTGCTGGGATCCGATGGATTATGAGATTATGTTTAGATTGTGTGTGAGTAATATATTTGATTCATCTCTTTTATATTTATGTTCTTGAGTAATTCTTGCATGTTCTCCGTTGTTGTTTATTGCTTTGGCCAAGTAGTAGGTAGTAACTCCAAGAGGGAACCTTATGCTTGATTGTGGGTTCATGCCCCTCGATGACTAGCTTGAGTGACAGAAACATGATTCTAGGGGATGTGCTGTTGCCACAAGGGGGAAAACAACGGTGCTTGTACTTGCGGGTGCAAGGATTGTTTACTTTACGCAAAGTTCTTTTAATGCAGTTGTCTGTTGCTTTGAGTTTACACTATGGGTGGGACTCGCAACTTAATACCAGCGAGATGTTCTGGATAGATATCTCAAGGTGGATGATTAGTAGTAGATGCAAATGGATTTCGGTCTACTTGCCTTGGCGTACCGCCCATGCTTTTGAGCCTCTACCTTTCTTGCAGCATAGTTAGCATTGGTTTGCGCACATAATCTTGTCAATTGCCCAGCTGTAATTCGTTTACCTTGCTTAGCTGTTTTATCGTCTTTTGGGAGAGAGACATCACTAGTGAACATCATGGGACCCCGGTCCATATTACCATCACAGATCACACCCGTTATTTACTTTCTGTTCTTACTTACTAGTTGGAGTCATACCTATCACTATTATCTCTTGCGTTGATCCTTTGTAAACGACAAGGCCGGAGGGATTGACAACCTCTCTGTAGTCGTTGGGAGCAAAGTTATTTGTATTTGTGTGCAGGTCCTGTCAATCGCTAAGTTGCGCCGCTAGCAGTTGACACCTTCTTGTTGACCCTCGGAGTCTCAGGGGATTCGATCCTTGGTATCTTTGCCAAGGAAAACCACCGCTACACTGCATCTCAAACCTTCCACTTGGGGTAACTAATGAGGGGCGAGAAGCCATCAGTCTTTAAGAGGAAGACTGACACCGATGGTAATGTTACTGTCTACAAAGCTTGACTTGTTACCGAAGGTTTTTGACAAGTTCAAGGAGTTGACTACGATGAGACTTTCTCACGCGTAGCGATGCTTAAGTCTGTCCGAATCATGTTAGCATTTACCGCATTTTATGATTATGAAATCTGGCAAATGGATGTCAAAACTGCCTTCCTTGATGGATACCTCAAAGAGGAGTTGTATATGATGCAACCAGAAGGTTTTGTCGATCCTAAAGGTGTTAACAAAGTGTGCAAGCTCTAGCGATCCAGCTATGGACTAGTGCAAGCATCATGAAGTTGGAATATACGATTTGATGAGGTGATCAAAGCATATGGTTTTATATAGGATTTTGGAGAAGCCTTATAAGAAAGTGAGTGGGAGCACTACAACATTTTTGATAAGTATATGTGAATGACATATTGTTGATCGGAAATGATGTAGAATTTTCTGGAAAGCATAAAGGATTGTTTTAAAGAGTTTTTTCAATGAAAGACATCGGTGAAGCTGCTTACATATTAGGCACCTTGATCTATAGAGATAGATCATGACGCTTCATAAGACTTTCGATTAGTACATACCTTGATAAAGATTTTGAAGTAGTTCAAAATGGATCAGTCAGAGAAGGACTTCTTACCTGAGTTATAAGGTATGAAGTTGAGTAAGACTCAAAACCCGACCACGGAAGAAGATAGAGAAAGAATGAAAGTCATTCCCTATGCCTCATCCATAGGTTTTATAAAGTATGCCATGTTGTATGCCAAACCTGTTGTGTACCTTGCCATGAGTTTGGCCAGGAGGTACAATAGTGATCCAGGATTAGATCACTGGACAGCGGTCAAAATTATCCTTAGTTACTGGATGACTAAAGAAATGGTTCTCGATTATGGAGGTGATAAAGAGTTCATCGTAAAGAGTTACGCCAATGCAAGCTTTGCCACTAATCCAGATGACTCTAAGTATCAATATGGATGCGTATTGAAAGTGGGAGTAATTAGCTAGAGTAGCTCCACGCAGAGCGTTGTAGACATAGAAATTTGTGAAATACATACGGATCTGAATGTAACAGACCCACTGACTAAACCTCTCTCACGAAGCAAAACATGATCACACCTTAGTACTCTTTGGGTGTTAATCACATGGCAATGTGAACTAGATTATTGACTCTAGTAAACCCTTTGGGTGTTGGTCACATGGCGATGTGAACTATGGGTGTTATTCACATAACGATGTGAATTATCGGTATTAAATCACATGGTGATGTGAACTAGATTATTGACTCTAGTGCAAGTGGGACACTGAAGGAAATATGCCCTAGAAGCAATAATAAAGTTGTTATTTATATTTCTTTATATCGTGATAAATGTCTTTTATTCATGCTAGAATTGTATTAACCGGAAACTTGATACATGTGTGAATACATAGACAAAACGGAGTGTCCCTAGTATGCCTCTACTAGACTTGCTCGTTAATCAAAGATGGTTATGTTTCCTAACCATAGACATGTGTTGTCATTTGATCAACATGATCACATCATTATGAGAATGATGTGATGGACAAGACCCATCCGTTATCTTAGCACTATGATCGTTTAGTTTTACTACTATTTCTTTCTTCAAGACTTATACATGTTCCTATGACTATGATATTATGCAACTCCCGAATACCGGAGGAACACCTTGTGTGCTATCAAACGTCACAACGTAACTGGGTGATTATAAAGATGCTCTACAGGTTTCTACGAAGGTGTTTGTGGTGTTGGTATAGATCGAGAATAGGATTTGTCACTCCGAGTGTCGGAGAGGTATCTCTAGGCCCTCTCGGTAATACACATCATAATAAGCCTTGCAAGCAAACGACTAATGAGTTAGTCACGAGATGATGTATTACGAAACGAGTAAAGAGACTTTCCAGTGACGAGATTGAACTAGGTATGATGATACGGACAATCAAATCTCGGGCAACTAACATACCGATTACAAAGAGAACAATGTATGTTGTTATGCAGTTTGAACGATAAAGATCTTCGTAGAATATGTAGGAGCCAATATGAGCATCCAGGTTCCGCTATTGGTCATTGACCGGAGATGAGTCTCGGTCATGTCTACATAGTTCTCGAACCCGTAGGGTCCGCACGCTTAACGTTCGATGACGATCGGTATTATGAGTTTATGTGTTTTGATGTACCGAAGGTTGTTCGGAGTCCCGTATGGGATCACGGACATGACGAGGAGTTTCGAAACGGTCGAGACACAAAGATTGATATATTGTAAGGTTATATTCGGACAACAGAAGAGTTCCAAAGTGTATCGGGTATTTTTCGGAGTACCGGGAGGTTACCGGAACCCCCCGGGGAGTCTATGGGCCTTATTGGGCCCTAGTGGAGAAAGAGGGCAACAAGCATGTGGTGGGGCGCGCCCCCCTTGGCCCAAACCGAATTGGTTCAGGGCTTGGGGGCTGGCCCCCCTATTCTTCTCCCTTCCTCCTCTTTCCTCTTTTCTCCTAGTAGGACTAGTAAAGGGTGGAACCTACTCCTACTAGGAGTAGGATTCCTACTCCTTGCCGCGCCCCATGTAGGTCGGCCTCCTCCTCCCTCCCTCCTTTATATACGTGGGGAGGGGGCACCCCATATACACACAAGTTGATTTGCAAGCCGTGTGTGATGCCCCTCCCCACAGTTACACACCTCGGTCATATCGTTGCAGTGCTTAGGCGAAGCCCTGCGCTGGTAACTTCATCATCACTGTCACCATGCCGTCGTGCCGACGATACTCTCCCGCGATGCTCAACTGGATCAAGAGTTCGTGGGACGTCATCGAGCTGAATGTGTGTTGAACGCAGAGGTGTCGTACGTTCGGTGCTTGGATCGGTTGGATTGCGAAGATGTTCGACTACATCAACCGCGTCACTAGACGCTTCCGCTTTCGGCCTACGAGGGTACGTAGACACACTCTCCCCGCTCGTTGATATGCTTCTCCTAGATAGATCTTTCGTGATCGTAGGATTTTTTTTGAAATACTACGTTTCCCAACAAAAACTTGCAACAAATAGGAACTGGCACTAGGCACTGGATTAGTAAGTTAGTCCAAATAAATCATATAGATTGTTGCCAAAAGTATGTAAAAGTTGAATAATATTGGCATGGAACAATAACAAATTATAGATACAACGGAGACGTATCAGCATCCCCAAGCTTAATTTCTCATCGTCCTCGAGTAGGTAAATGATAAAAATGATATTTTTTATGTGGAATGCTACCTAGCATAAACTTGATCATATATCTAATCATGGCATAAATATTAAGACATGAGTGATTCAAAGCAATAATCTATAATTTGATATAAAGACATCAATACTCGGGCAAACTATCATGTCTTTCAGAATATCAAATGCCAAAGAACGTTATCCCTACAAAATCATACATCCTCTTCATGCTCTGTCTTCATAACACAAAGTATAAATCATGTACTACCCCGGTGTCAGCTAAGCAATTGGTTCATACTTTTTAATGCGCTTCAGCATTTTCACTCTCACGCAATACATGTGCGCAAGCCATTGATATAACACTATCAGCAGAATAGAATGTGATGATAGGGGTAAATATAGAGAAGACAAAAAAGTAAGAAGGTGTCACATCGACGCGGCTAACCAACGGGCTATGGAGATGCCCATCAATTGATATCAATGCGAGGAGTGGGGATTGCCATGCAACGGATGCACTAAAATATATAAGTGTATGAAAGCTCAATATTAAACTAAGTGGGTATGCATGAAACTCTAGTATGAAAAATTCCCACTAGAATATGAAAGTGACAACATAGGAGATTCTCTATATGAAAAACATGGTGCTACTTTGTAGCACAAGTGTGGTATTTGCATGCCCCTTCTCTCTTTTTCTTTCATTCATTTTTTCTTTCTTTCTTTCTTTCTTTCTTTCTTTCTTTTTTCTTCTTTTTTTTCCTTTTAGTCCGAAGTCTCATCCCGACTTGTGGGGGAATCATGGTCTCCATCATCCTATCATCACTGGGGCAATGCTCTAAAAATGAATAATGATGATCATCACACTTCTATTTACTTATAACTCAATATACAAAATATGACTCTATATGAATGCCTCTGACAGTACCAGGGTGTGCAATGATCTAGCGTAACATGTATAAAAATGATGAACGGTGGTTGAGCCATAAATGTTGTGTCAGCTATATGATCATGCAAAGCAATATGGAAACGAATGCTCAAGTCAAACGAAAGCGGTGGAAGTTGCATGGCAATATATCGCGGAATGCCTATGGAAAGGCCATAATAGGTAGGTATGGTGGTTGTTTTGAGGAATATATAATACAGCTTATGTGTGATAGAGTGTATCATATCACGGGGTTTGGATGCACCGGCGAAGTTTGCACCACGTCTCAGGGTGAGAAAGGGCAATGCACAGTACCGTAGAGGCTAGCAAATTTCGTAAAGGTAAGAGTGTGTATAATACATGGACTCACATTATTCATAAAGAACTCACATACTTAGTGCAAAAGCTTATTAGCCCTCAAAGCAGAGTAAAACTACGCATGCACCTAGGGGGAGGTTGGTAGGAGTTAACCATCGCGCGCCCCGACCTTTACACAAAGATAGACAATCAAGGATAAGTTGTGCTCCAACTTCCCGGCATAACAAGAGACTATACGTGCATGCTTCGGGAATCACAAACCTTAACACTAATATCTTACTAAACACGATCGTCCACTAGTACCTCCCACATATTATCATCTCTATATCACAAAACTACTGCAAGGAATCAAACATATCAAATTCAGTGATCCACAAGTTTATGTAGGATTTGATGACTAGCCATGCAATTGACCAATTCCTGTTGACTCTCTAAATAGATATAAGTGAAGCTTGAGAGTTTAATTATTTCTACAAAATACCATGCTCTAAAAAATATAAGTGAAGCAAAATAACATTCTATGAACATTGTTTTTCTATGTGAAGAGAAACATGCAATCCAAACTTCAAATGATATAAGTGAAGCACATGAAGCATTCTATAAATCCATACTCGAAAGATTTAAGTTAAGTGCAATGAGCATTCTATAATTCAACAATGGGCTATCTCATACCAGCATGGTGCATTATTATTAGAAAAATAAAAAGCACACGATGCTCCAAGAATTTACGCATATCATGTGAACGAAACGAATCCGAAAACATACTGATACTTGTTGAAGAAAGACGGGATGCCTTCCGGGGCATCCAGAATCTTAGACACTTGAGTCTCCTTAAATATTTACTTGGGGTGCCTTGGGCATCCCCAAGCTTCAGCACTTGCCTCTCCTCCTTTTCGTCACATCGAGACCTCCTCGATCTTCGAACACTTCATCCACACAAAACTTAACTGAACTTTTAGCGGGGCTAGTGCATATGATCAATGAAATCCCATCATGTACTGCTCTAGCATTATTGCATAATTATAATCAAACATTACCCACTATATGCTATCACAATTCTATGGCCCCAAGTCAAGGAGGCTTCAACAAGAATCCAAACATATGCAAATAATGAAGCTATAACAGCAATCTGTGAAAACAGGACAGTCTGTAAAGATTTGAACATTTACCATAATTCCGTAACTCTAAAACTTCTAACAAAGTAGGACAAAACAAACAATTTTTGTAGCAAGACTATGCAAAAACTTTTAGAAACTTTCGACGTTGCAGTAAAAATGTAAAATCGCACACTACAGCCAAAGTTTCTGTTTTTGCACCGCACAAACCAACAAGCAATCTAATCATCCTAAAGGAAATTCTTGGCACCTTATTTTTATAATACAATGGATTCGTACAAGGGGATAATTATTTTTGTTGAATAGTTTCTGTAATTGAGATTCACAAAGTTTCAATGGGCATGAACAAAGTTCAAGGCTAGCTCGCACTTTAACAATGCTTGTCTTTCTCACTTTCACTTTTCTTTTTGAAAAAGTTTTCGGCCCCCCTCTATATTTTTTGTTTTTAAACTTTATAAAAGCACTCAACAAAAATAAATGACTGTCTAAAACTTCCGGGTTGTCTCCATGCCAGCGCTTTCTTTAAAGCCATTAAGCTATTCATAAAGTGCTCAAGTAATGAATCCACCCGGATCCCAAGGTATATCAAAGCCAATTTTAATTAGCAATGATTTGGCATTTAGTAGTGAGCACATAGCAACATGTATCAAGCAATGATGAAGTCTAACTCTCTTCCTATACATCGACATGTCATAAAATAACAATTCATGCACATCAAGTAAAGGCTAATGCATAGTATAAGCAATCTTGCAATCCTATCCTGTTAAAAACATAGAGAGGCAGAGATGTAGTTCCTCTCTCATAATAATTGCAAGTAGGAGTAGCAAGCACATGCATATTATACTCATCAAAGTCATCATGTGCAACGATAAAAGGCAACCCATCAATGTAATTGAAAGTGCAGTATATGGACTAGAGGGGGGTGAATAGGCGATTTTTGTGAAATGATTCAAAACATGGAAGTTTCGAAGACAAAGGATAAAACCAATCCTATTTATATGCAGCGGAAAGTAGACTACACTAGACAAGCCATAGTCAGGTATTCAATGAAGTGAAAGCACGAAGACTAATAGCAGCTAGGCAGTAAGGATCAAGATGGAAGAAGGAATGAAGCCAATCAGAACAAGTAGTCACACAGTGAAGTCAATCAGATAAGGCAGGCAAGCAATGACTTCACAACATAAGACAGTAAGTAAAGGGAAGGAAGGATAGGACCAGTAGCTCGGGGAAGACAGTGATTTGTTAGACCAGTTCCAGTTGCTGTGACAACTGTACGCCTGGTTAGGGAGGCTGAGATTTAACTCAGAAGACCGCGTCTTCACCTTGTTTCCCTTGAGCTAAGGACACCTAGTCCTCGCCCAACCACTCTGGTAAGTCTTCAAGGTAGACTTCCAAACCTTCACAGACTTCGTTCACCGGGGATCCACAATGACTCTTGGATGCTCAGAACGCGACGCCTAACCGGCTGGAGGAAACACAGTCCTCAAGTGTAATAAGTCTTCAGGTCACACAGACATATATACTTCAATGATGGCTAACACTCTTTGGCTCTGGGTGTTTTGGCTTTGTCCTCGCAAGGATCTCTATCTCAAATGCTTCGGAGGTGGGTTGCTCTCAAACGACAAAAGCCGTGTAATAACTCTGCGCAGCCACCAATTTATGGTGTAGGGGGTGGGCTATTTATAGCCACTAGGCAACCCGACCTGATTTGTCCAAAGTGACCCTGGGTCACTAAGGAATTGACATGTGTTCCAATGGTCAGATTTCAAACACTCACACAGCAACTTTACTTGGGCTACAAGTAAAACTGACTCATCCAGCTCTGGATAAGATTTGCTCTCATTGTCTTCGCTCGAAGACATAGGATTTGGTTGAGCATCACTTCAGTCACTCTGACTTAGTTCACTTGGACCCCACTTAACAGTACGGTGGTTCCTATGACTCAACAAAGAAGAAAAGGAAACAACGAAACATCTAAGTCTACGCGCTCCATAGTCTTCACACAATGTCTTCTGATGTCATAGTCTTCAATAAGTTTTCTTCATGTACCGCCACAGTTGTCAATGTCTTCATACATTTTTAGGGGTCATCTCCGGTAGGTAAACCGAATCAATGAGGGACTACTACCTGTGTTATCCTGCAATTATTACAAACACATTAGTCCCTCAACCAGGTTTGTCGTCAATACTCCAAAACCAACTAGGGGTGGCACTAGATGCACTTACAATCTTGCCCTTTTGGTGATTGATGACAAACTGGTTGAAGTTTTCAACGGGGATAAAAGTATGTGAAATTGTAAAGGATAAAGGTATTGTCTTCGTAAGTAGCAAAAGGCTCCCCTTGAAGATGTGCATATAGTTGATTTGCCTTTGAATGCAAATGCACATGGCAGGTTGTACTTGTGGAGATCCTCTTCAACTTATGAAGACAATTCATCATGCACAATTGATATGTCGAATATAATGATATGCATAGTGAGAAATGGACGTATGCAAAAATGACTAAGTGCGGAATATAACGTAGCACATGCGGAATTTATCATCGCATTACAGAGTAGCAGAAAAACGTAGCAGACGACCATCAGTTTAAGTGTTACAACTCAAAGAACCAAATGTAGCAAAAACGAGAGTTGTAAACACTAGGTAAAATATAAAGCACCCGCCCATATGGACCCGCTTGAAGACTATCAACTCATATGCTTCTCCCCCTCTTGTCAGTAAGGACCAAAAAGGTTTGAAGACATAGAGCCTCTACTCGTTCCCGGTTGGAGCAGGAGAGGATGCAGGGTCGGCGTTGATGTTTGGCGGTGCAGAAGTAGTTGGTGCAGTGTCGACACGCGCTGAAGTAGGAGGTGGTGAGGTAGCATCATCTTGATCATCGATCACCTTGGCGTCAACTATTGCAGCGGAGGAGTAGTAGTCAGAGTCTTGAAGAGACGGAGTTCGACGCAGAACAGCATTCCTTGGAGGAGTGTGGTCAAACTTGAATCTTTCTGTGAAGCCATCGTCTTGAAGATCCGCTTCAGCACTCAGCAAAGTTAAACTCTTCCATGACCTCCGACAGGTTTCATGAGCAACAAAGGCATTCTTGGTGGCAAGATTGCAAATGTGATTGACATCCACCAAGAGGCTTTGCATCTGACACTTCAGCCAGTAGTGATGTTTATCCTATTTCTGATGGAGGGAATCCAGAAGCTCTCGGTTATTGAGAACACGAGAACGCTTCTGAGGCCTTTGGGCAGTGGTGCTCTCAGTAGCTTCAGTTTCAGCATGTCGAGGTAGACGAGTGCGGCCAGCAAGAGGATAAATGCGAGAGACTGCTAGAACTCCTTCAATTTGCTGAGTGAAGCTCTGGTGATCAGCGTTGTGAAGACTAACAGGCTCTTTGGCAGACTCTTGGTATATGGCTTCAGCTGACATATCAACCTCTGGCAAGAATATATGATGGTTGCGAGCAGAAGGCTGATAGGTGATAGCTGAATGAAGCTTGATGAGGCACATGATCCATGGAGCATAGAACTTGAGACCAAACAGATCAGAGCCAGACACAGCCAACTGTCGGATGAAGAAATCTTGATCATTGAAGCTGACGCCATTGAAGATATAGAAGACCAACGTCTTCATTGTGCCTTCAAGCTTGGCTGATGAAGAATGCCCTTTGACAGGCCATAGAGTATGCCTGATGATATGATAGATGGTTCGTGGAAGATACTCTAGGTCTTCAACAAAGAATTCCTTTGGATATTCAGCATCGCTGGGCAAAGTCTTCATCATGCTCAGCATTTGGCTCATATTGGGCTTGCGCTTCTGAAAGATACTCTCCAAAGCTTCATTGTGAAGTTGACAGCCAGGTACATACAATTCTCCTGGAGTGGGTAGGCCAGTAAGCTCAATGAGATCAAAGTCTTTGGCTTCATGATGAATATTGCCTGTCATCCACTCAAGGACCCATGTCTTCGGATCCCTGCTGTAGCCTCAAATGTGGAGGGTTGCATAGAATTGGAGAAGTAGCTCTTCATTCCAATGCTCCTTATCAGTCACAAAGTTGAGCAGGCCAGCATCACGGAAGCAATCAAGAGCTTCCTCAAGACAAGGCAGTCCAGCAATAGCTTCAGTGTCAAGACGCATATGAGGGAAAATGCGCCCTTGATTATAGAGTACAATTGAGTAATAGTTGCGCTGCTGATGTCTCCAGAACCTATCTGATGATATTCTTGGCTTGGAATATGGGTTCTTGGCGCTATCAAAGAATGTGTTGTGAGCAGTGAAGCTATTGGCATTGAATGACCCTTGAGAAGTGGCAATACCTGGAAACCTTGGCAGTCTTGGCTTAGGCTTCTGAACCTGAGGCATGTGCCCAACATGATGGTCAAACTAAGGACCAGCAGCATGCGGTCCAGCAGTAGGTGGTGGTGTCAGAATGGGCCATCGGACAGTGATGAGATGATCATCTTGGTTGTAAGCTTGCTCAATTGTCTGGGGCCTTGGAGGCGGAACAGGAGTAGAGGCAGTGGCTTCAGGCTACAGATTAGCTTCAGGTGCGGCACTTGCTTCAGGCGCCATCACTTCAGGCACCACTATGACTTCAGGTGCCACATTGGCTTCAGCCATGACCACGTCATTGGCTTCAGTGTTGGTGGTGGCAGCCTCTGAATTTGTAACCTCCACTTCAGGAGCTGGAGGGTCGGACACGTCCTCCTCGAGAATAGGGGGTGTGCAGCACATGCTTCTTCTTCTTGGGGTTGTTCTACTTCTTGGGGTGGTTCTTCTTCGGCTGATGCAGCCGAAATATCTTCAGCCGCTTTGGCTTCAGATTCTGAGAGGTTCACAGTGGGAGCAGCTTCAGGAACAGATTGATGCTCTTCTCCTTCTGGAACACTTGGGGTGACGACTTGAGGCCTTGGTCCTTTGCGAAGCCTGCGAAATGCTCGCGACGCCTGAGGGGATGGAGTTGGTTGGGCCTCAAATTCTTCATCTTCAAGCACCGAACTGGTGACTTGACTTGGTTGGGGAGTTGCTGGTGTGTCTTGTGGGTGATCAGCCCACGAGTCATCCTGTGCAATTAGCGTCAATGGACGACCAATGCTGATGCGTTCGTTGTTCGGAAGAACAGGCGAAGATTCCACGTTGTACTTGATCTGAGGAAGAACTACATCATCTTCAACATTGTCATGAGGACCAATGCCTTCAGCTGCGGTGGGGTCAACAGCTGGAATGTCTTCAGCCTCTGTGGGAGCCGGCTCATAGACTGAAATGCGACGTTCTCGGTGTGTAGATGTAGGGCGAGCAACTGATATGGGCTCGACAAAGATGGGCTCTGTGGAGGCAGCCTTGTCCTTCTTTGTCTTGCGCTTCTTGGTGGGTGGAGCTTCATCAGTAGTTTGCTTGCGCTTGTGAGCTTCAGCTTCAGCCACCTTTGTCTTATTGAGCTCTGAAGCGGCTGGGGTGACCTTAGGCTTCGTGCCAGTCATACTAGCAGGGAAGACAATGCGAGGCATTTCCTGCCTGGATTCTTCAGCATCGGGCACAGGTTGCTTCTTCTTCCTCTTGGCAGCCATCCTAGGGTCAATGCCAGGACGCCCAAGAGCCTTGCGCTTTTCAGCTTCATTATATGCTTGAATGCATTTGGCAGCCAAGGCCTTGATTCGCTCACGAGAACCTTTAGCTTCATCACGCCTCTTGCGAAAGGCTTCCTTGAGCTCATGCATCATATATTTGAAGTTCTGAATCTCTTGGACACTAAGCTTGTCCACGTGCTTCTTGAACTGAGCCTTTTCATAATCAATCTTTTGCTTTAGCTCAACGATTCTCTGAGCAAGAGCTAGCTCAGAAGCAATGGCGCCATGGAAGGAGATGCTGAGTCCAACTGGAAGCTGCAGATCGTCAAAGCTGAGGTTGGGGGTGTCAAAACATTCATTAATGAAATTGTTGAGCACTTCCATGTCAAAGAGCGGCAAATCATTGAAGTTTTCTGCGTCTTGCTTGCTCTTGATCAATTGCTCCAGAGCATCGTCATCAAGATCTTCATCGCTTGAGAGATCAAAGGCTTCATTGGCAGTCTTCAGAACGGCGTCAGGAGTGAGAGCTGGACTGGGGTTGTGTGAGGGCTTCTTCCTGAGCTGTCTGCTCTTGGAGATGCGAGAGTGCTCCTCAGACTGCACACTTGGTGCTGGTGGAGCAGTGGCCAAAGGCTTCACTCTCGAAGCAATTGGTGGAGTGGTCTTCGAAACCTTGGATTTCTTCTTATTCTTGGGCTTTGGGGTTGCAGGCGCTTCATCAGAATCAGCGTCATCTGCATGTTGATCCACATCCGCCCCTTGAACCCTGATGTGACTGATGAGGCCTTCTAGGTTGTAGAAGGGCCCAACCAGGTTTGGTTCAGCTTCGCGCGTGCCATCAGCACGGGGCGCAGAGGGGCCATGATTGAAGTCCAATCCCCAGTTCTTCTTGTTCTCTTTGGCTGAGTTCTTGGCATATTGAAGATTTCGCTTGAACAAATTGTCGTCGTGACACCAGAGCAGAGAAGAAGGATCGGCACCAGCAGGTTGAGGCCCTCTGGCCATGCAAGGGAAGAAACCTTGAGCAATGGCTTCAGATCGAGTCTTTGGTGGAAGATTTTTGTAGGTAATATCTCCCCATGGATGCTTGATGGCGTTCTTTTCAGCATACTCTTGGGTCACGAACTTGTACTTGAAAAACTATTCAGCCCAATATATTCAAATCCATTGGATTCGAGTCTTTCTCTGGTTGTAATCCTCCTCTGGATCAGACTTGTACATCTCACTTAGATCAGGAGGCAAATCTTTGGAGGTGTTGCCACGGCGCTGTTTGCCACCCTTCCTAACTGACTTGTCGGTTACCATTGGTTTCAATCTGAAAGGCTTCAAACTAAATGGCTTCAACACTGGCAAATGCTTCGGTCTGCTGGTCAGACTGGAACTGGCTTCAGGAGAGTGAATATGACGCTGCGAGAATTCTGCAAACGAATGCAGGCTATGAGAACCAAGGGATTCTCCCACGGACATGTACCTGTGATAGCATTAGAGATGCGAGCGAAGGGGAAGAGGTCATATGCATTCTCAGAAGCTTTAGAAGATAAATCAGTTTAGAAGACTTTGACCTCATAGCACGAAGAAATTCACTTATATGATGAGAGTTGGTTCCAGATTTGTACGAATCCATGAATAGGTACAAGTGATGAATCTAACTATGTTTGAAGCATATGTGAATGTACTAGGCAAGATATGAGATGCATACTGGATAGATCTATATAGGTGTAGGCAGAAACCTCTTGTGGTAAAAGTGATGAATCTTTCTGGATCAAGAAGATGGTAAAAAGAGAGTTTAATTTACCACACGATGAACTGCTTAGACGAAGAGGAGTTGGATGCCCAGCAGTTCGATCTTCCATGCCCTAACTTGGCGACGGAGGACAGCTATGGCGACGGCGGAGTAGACGATGTCCGCGGCCGGCGTGAAGACGGCGTCGACGAGGTCGCGGCAGCGAAGCGCTTCGTCGCCTGCGTCGTCGAGAGCTAGCGGAGGCGCTAGGGTTGGTCGAGGTGTAGAGGAGGTAGAAAAATTATTGACCGTGATGGGATGTGCATTTATAAGCATGGGAGACGGCACAGCGCAATTACACAGGTGCCCCTGGCGGTTCACATCTGAGGGACACGTGGCGGACATGTAACACATTGGGAGTTGTCCCACGATCCCACGTAGGCCACCACTGTCGGAGTGGTCGTTTTGGCTTCTCCGGGTTTCAGGCATAAAGGATGGAACATTAAAATCATATTCAAAGTTTGTCTCTGTATCTTCTGCTGACAAGGACGCATAGAAGATATTCGACAGTTCCAACAGAATGCATATGATTTGGACAGACAGAGTTTGAGATGAGAGAGCATAGAGAGGTTAGGGTCCGATCACATTCACTTAGTTCAAAAGATTCAAATAAGAAGACATAGCTATAAGTGAATGTTGTAGAGGACAAAACACATGTCTATATATATATATATATATAAATCCTGTATGAAGATAAACCAAGTGTGAAGACTTTGCAAATGTAACACCACAAGAAACACTTCAAACAAAGATTTGGTGGTGGCGTTACCCACCGTATAGGAAGTATTAGACCCAGACACGGTGCACAATTATCGTGGCGCTCCGAAGTCAAATTCCACGTTATTGTATTCACACTTAGAATGTAAGTATTCATTGATGGAAGATGTACTTTACTTCATGTGTTGCACATCTAAGTCACCAATATGCATAAGTGTTAGGATGTGTGCCTGATTACAGGACATTTGAGGATTCTAAGATATTTAGCTCACACCGCAACTTGCAAAACCTTTTCTCATCCAAGGGCTTTGTGAAGATATCTGCCAGTTGCTCTTCAGTGTTGACGTGTATGATATCAATATCTTCCTTCATGAAATGATCTCTAAGAAAGTGATGACGAATTTCAATGTGTTTTATATTCGGGTGCTAAACTGGGTTGTTGGCACTCTTGATGGCGCTTTCATTGTCGCAGTAGAGTGGCACATGCTTCAAATGGACACCATAGTCCTTGAGCGTTTGCTTCATCCAGAGAAGTTGAGCGCAGCAAGATCCAGCAACAATGTATTCAGATCCAGCAGTGGAGAGTGATACACAGTTCTGCTTCTTTGAAGACCAACAGACAAGAGATCGTCCTAGAAAGTGACATGTGCCTAATGTAGACTCGCGATCCACTTTGTCACCAGCATAATCAGCATCTAAGAATCCAACTAGATCAAACTCTGAGCCCTTTGGATACCATAATCCTAGTGTTGGGGTGTAAGCCAAATATCGAAGTATTCGCTTCACACCTAAGTGATGCGACTCCTTTGGTGCCGCTTGATATCGAGCACACATGCAAACACTAAGCATAATATCTGGCCTAGATGCACATAAATAAAGTAAAGAACCAATCATGGAGCGGTATACCTGTTGATCGAACTCTTTACCATTGGCGTCGGGACCCAGATGGTGTTTAGCTGGCATAGGCGTCGAGTATCCTTTGCAGTCTTGCATTCCAAACTTCTTCAGGCAGTCTTTGAGGTACTTCTCTTGAGATATGAAGATGCCATTGCTTTGCTGACGAATTTGAAGACCAAGGAAGAACTTCAGCTCACCCATCATGGACATCTGATATTGTTCTTGCATCATGTGACCAAACTCATCACTGTATCTTTTGTCAGTGCAGTCGAAGATAATGTCGTCCACATAGATTTGGCAGACAAACAGTTCATCATCATATGTGTTCGTGAAGAGTGTGGGATCTAGGGATCCAGATTTGAAGCCTTTTCTCTTCAAGAAGTCCTTGAGTGTGTCATACCAAGCACGAGGCGCTTGTTTGAGGCCATACAATGACTTGTTGAGTTTGTATACCATATCAGGACGTTTTGGATCTTCAAAGCCAGGTACTTAGTTGTTTTCAGGGTGGGCAAGTATCCCGCCCTCTGGAAGGCGGCGTGGCTAAGCCCAAAGACGGCTGGCCGGATGTGTGACAATCGGCTATTTGTGTGAAGGGCCGGCTTGCCCTATGTCTGTTTTCCTTAGCCATTTTTCATGTGGGCACCACTTCTTGCCTTTGGCTCCTGTCAGTCGGACAGCCGCATTCTGCGAGTCTGTGACTGAAGGCGGGAGAGGGCTTGGATGCCATCACATTACTTGTCCAACTATTTTAAGGAGAAGTTTTAAACATAGGGCTAGGCGGCCAGTCCCCGGACCGTCTTCTAGGCTCCGGTGCCGGACAAAGGAATGAACAATACTCATTCACAGGCATAATTCTTATCATATAGATAAAGGGTTGGGTAGTCCCCGAGAACTCCTCGGGGGTCCCATTGGTTCTCAAAATAAAGTAGATAGCACGACACATACTGTCTTTCAGCTATAAAAGCGATGAAGTAGGTTTGCGTTCCATGGGCGCTCCGACTCCTTGCCTGAGTCGTCTCTCTTGCGCGCTCTTGGCTTCTGGGCATCAATGAGGTAGTAGGCGTCGTTGGCTAGTACCTTGCTGACGATGAACGGTCCTTCCCAAGGAGCCGAGAGCTCGTGCTGGCCGGCTGTTCGTTGGATCAGCCGGAGCACAAGGTCTCCCTCGCGGAAGGAGCGTGGCTTGACTCGCCGGCTGTGATAGCGGCAGAGACCCTGCTAGTAGATAGTGGATCGGCTGAGTGCTACCAGCCGGGCCTCCTCCAGCAGGTCTACGCCGTCTTCGTGTGCTTCTTTGGCTTCGGCTTTCGTATACATGATGACGCGAGGCGAGTCAAACTCAAAATCTGTTGGGATGACGGCCTCGGCCCCATACACAAGGAAGAAAGGAGTGAAGCCGGTGGATTTGTTCGAAGTGGTTCTGAGGCTCCAGAAGACAGACGACAACTCTTCGATGCAGCAGCCGGCTGATTGCTCCAAAGGTTCAACCAGCCGGGGCTTGATGCCAGACAAGATAAGGCCGTTGGCGCGCTCAACTTGGCCGTTGGACTGTGGGTCTTTGGCATCCCAGTCCCCAGACGACTGCTGGACAACCAAGTATGAGTCACCATAGCACAGCACTCAGCGGATGCCAATCTCCTTGGCCATCCGGAGCCCGTGGATAAGTGCCTCATACTCGGCCACGTTGTTGGAGGCGGCAAAGTGGATATGCAGGGTGTACTTGAGCTTGTCGCCCTTGGGGGAGGTGAGGAAGACGCCGGCTCCTAAGCCAGTGTGCATCTTCGACCCGTCAAAGTGCATCCGCCAATGGGTTGAGTCTGGAACAGGTGGCAGGTATTGGGTTTCAGCCCAATCAACGAGGAAGTCGGCCAATGCTTGTGACTTGATGGTGGTGCGTGGCTGGTAGAAGATGGTGAAGGGGGCCAGCTCTATGGCCCACTTGGCCACTCTTCCTGAGGCATCTCTGTTGCCCATGATTTCAGCAAGCGGGGTCGTGCAGACGACCGTGACTGAATGCTCTTGGAAGTATTGCTTGAGTTTCTTGGCAGTGAAGTACACGCCGTAACACATCTTCTGGTAGTGGGGGTAGTTCTGCTTGGATACTGACAGCACCTCGCTCAAGTAGTAGACGGGCCTCTGGACGGGCAAGGCTCTGCCATCTTCTGGGCGCTCGACCATAATGACAGTGCTGACCACCCGGCTGGTGGCGGCTATGTAAAGGAACATGGGTTCCTTGTCTGCTGGCGCCGCCAAGACATGCGGGGTGGACAACAGTCTCTTGAGCTCCTGGAAAGCTTCGTTTGCCTGGGCGTTCCACTCGAAGCAAGTGGTCTTCTTCATCAGTTGATACAGGGGGGTGCCTTTTCTCCCAGCCGACTGATGAAACGGCTGAGAGATGCCAGACACCCCGTGAATTTCTGGACATCTCGCACACGAGTCGGCCGCTCCATTCTCTCAATGGCCTTGATCTTTGCAGGGTTGCACTCGATTCCGCGTTCGGATACCAGGAAGCCAAGGAGTTGGCCGGCTGGTACCCCGAAGACGCATTTCTCCGGGTTTAGCTTAATCCGAAAGCGGCGCAAGTTCTCAAATGTCTCTTGGAGATCTTCCAAGAGAGTTCCTCTCTTCTACGTCTTCACCACGATATCATCTACATAAACGTGGGTGTTTCTGCCAAGTTGCTCGAGGAGACACTTCTGCATGCAGCGCTGAAAGGTGGCGCCAGTGTTTCTCAAGCCGAACATCATGGTTAGGTAGCAGAAGGCCCCAAATGGCGTGAGGAAGGCGGTCTTCAGGCGGTCGGCTGGATCGAGCTTGATCTGGTAATACCCAGAATAAGCATTAAGGAATGACAGTAGCTCGCATCCGGCTGTGGAGTCAATCACTTGATCCATTCGCGGCAGAGCAAACGGATCTTTAGGGCAAGCTTTGTTGAGGCTGGTGTAATCAATGCACATGCGCCATTTGTTGTTCTTCTTCAGTACTAGGACAGGATTTGCGAGCCATTCTGGATAAAAAACTTCCATAATGAAGCCGGCTGCTAGCAGGCGGGCAACTTCTTCCCCAACGACTCTTCTCTTCTCTTCTGGCAGGCGGCGTAGCGGCTGCCTGACAGGCTTTGCATCTTCTCTCACATGAAGTTTGTGCTCGACGAAATCCGTCGGGACACCTGGCATGTCTTTAGGGGACCATGCAAAGATGTCCCGATTCTCACGGAGGAAATCGACGAGCTCGCTTTCCTATTTGCCGTCTAGGTTTGACCCTATGATAGCAAATCGCTCTGGGTGAGATGGGTCCAAGGCAATCTTCTTTGTCTCCTTGGCCGGCTGGAACGAGCCTTGCGGCTCCGCCTCCCTGGGATCGGCTGGTATGGCTGGCGAGCACAAGGGACTCTGCCAGACGGCTGCTGGCTGTTGCGCATGCGATGGACTTCTCGTAGTCCCCGGCTATGGTGATTATTCCCTTGGGGCCCGGCATCTTCATCTTGTGGTAGGCATAATGGGGTACTGCCATGAACTTTGCAAGAGCTGGCCGGCCCAAGATCACGTGATAGGGACTCTCCAGGTTCACCACTTCAAACCAGACCGGCTCCCTCCAGAAATGCATCTTGTCACCAAATAGGACATCGACCTTAGCCTTGCCGATTGGTGAGCAAGAGAGGCCTGGCACAGTGCCATGGAATACGGTCCTGGTAGGCTGAAGCTGCTTTTCTTTGATGCCCAATTTCTCCATGGTGTCGCGGTACATGATGTTGATGCTGCTGCCGCCGTCTACCAGTGCTCGGGAGAAGCGGCAGGCCCGCCTGTCGGTGGAGAGAGTAGCGTCCAGGACCAAGGCATAGGCCCCTGGTGACGGCATGACAGCCGGGTGATCCTCTCGGCTCCAGCTGATAGGCCTCTCAGACCAGTGCATGAATTCTGGGTCTTTGACGGCAACGGTGTTGACTTTTCTGTGTTGCTGGCGCCGGCTGTGCCTATTGTCCGTCTGGCTGGTGAAGACGACATAGGCCTCGTTTTCCTCTGGGAATTCGTCCTGGTCCTGGCCGCCAGGACGTGCAGCCGGTGGGTTAGGAGGCGGGGTCGGCTGGCCAGCAGGCGGCGGTGGCACAACTTCCCCCTGGCAATCCTTGTGAGCCAATGACATTTTCGCGTGGTGTGGTTGGAAGGCTTCGCACCGCTGTGGAACTTGCATGGGGCGTCCAGAGCTTGGTCGAAGGAGAAAGCTGGTTGCCAGGCTGGCTTGCCGCCCTTCGGGCGCTTGGGTCCTTCTTGAGCTTCTGGCTGCTGGCCGTCGACCGCTGCCACCAGCCGGCTGTTGGCAGCCGGCGCGTGGGTCTTGCGTTTGTGGTCGTTCGGCTGCTGGCGCCGGCTGGACTCTCCAGCCGGTGTCTTGGGAGTTGGGGAAGTCATCTTGCCAGAAGCATCCACTTGCGGCTCGGTCTTCATGGAGGAATCTGCGGTGGCGTACTTGTCTGCTATGCTCAACAGCTCGTCCAGTGTGGTCGGCTCGTCACAAAGGAGTATGTGCTTGAGTAAAGTGCCGTCTCTGCACCCGGCCGTGAATTACTCGATGGCTTGTACCTCGTGCACTCCTTCAAAAGAGTTTCGCAGCTCTGCCCAACGTGTCAGATAATCGCGGGCCGACTCATCTGGGCCTTGGACGCATAGGGAGAGCTGGCGCGGCTTGGGAGGACGCTTGTAGGTGCTGATGAAGTTGCCAGTGAAGGCGTCGGTGAAGTCCAACCAGCCATTGATGTTGTTGGGTTTGAGGCTGTTCAGCCATGTCCGGGCCGTGCCCTGGAGCATAAGAGGCACCTACTTCACCGCAACACGCCTGTTGCCGGTAGCTATGCTGACGGCTGTGGAGTAGTCCACCAGCCAGTCCTCTGGTTTCACTGATTTGTTGTACTTGGGGGTATCTCTGGGGAGCGAGAAGCCCTTGGGGAAAGCCTCATTGCGGATGCGGGGGGCGAAACAAGCCGGACCGAGGTCGTCTTCTTCTTCGACCGCCTGGGATCGAGTCAGACGATCCAGGAGGTGGCGGGCGTCGTTCTCCCCAACCCCCTCGCGGCGGCCCAAGCGGCCTGCCAGAGAGGGGTGGTCAATAGGCGGAGGAGACACGCACCTCTCCCGCCTGGGAGGAGGCGGATGTTCCCCTTGCCGCTCTACAGCCCTTGGGCGGCCGTATTCATCGCGCTCGATGGTGACGCGAGTTTGCCGGCTGCGGCTAGCAGCCGGCTCTGAGTCTCGCCGATTGGGGGCGCCGACTGTTGGAGAGCGAGACGTGGCTCCTTGCTCCCACCGAAGAGGGCGGTTGTCTGCGTGTGCCTCGGCCTCTAACACCCGGCGACGGGCCTCCTGCTGCGTGGCAGCAGCGTCGAGGAGCTGGCGGGCGCGCTGAGTCACGCAACGATGCTCGTCTCCCTCCAAGTGGCCCATCTCATCGACTGCCGCCTGGGCAGCCCTTAGGTTCTCCGATGGAGTGAGGTATACGGGCTGCGGGGCCCACAGCATGTCCTCTAGCAGCCCGCCGCGATCACGAACGGAGCCATCTCGGCTAGGCTCGCCAGCAGCCGGCATGCCACAAATGGCATGGTCCATCTCGCGGCGGAAGGCTTCAGTGAGGCGTCGGGAGGCAGCCAACTTGTTGGCGCTATTGAGGAGCGAGACGCGGAGCGCCTCCAACGCCGCACCGTGTGCCCCCGCCGCAACAGGAGTGGCAAGGTGCTGCAGAGCGGCCTCGAGCGGGTCTTGGTCTGCCCTGCCGGACGGTTCGCCGTGGTCGGTGGTGAACACCTCCGTGACGGTGCTAATGGCGCTGTCGGTCGTATGAGTGGGGAGGGGGTCGTCGATGATCACCACGTGCTCGGGGAAGGAATCGACGGGCTCCGCACCGAGGTCGATGATCATGTCTACTGGTGGGTCAGAAGAGCCCACTGACTCCACGTCAGAGGCGCGCTCGTCGACGATGTGGAGCTTGTCAAGGAGCTCGACGAGGCAGCTCTCCGGCGCCACGGGCTCGGCCGCCAGAGAGGGCTCGTCATGAATGTGGACGCCACCGAGAAGGTCGGCGAGTCCGCTCACGGCGCATGCGGTCTCAACGCCGTGAAGCATCCCGGTTTCCATGCCTATAGGCGTGCCGGGCTGGCTGCTCTCGCGAGGGAGGAACAAAGTTTCCGTCCAGAACATGTCTCCGGACTACGGTGCACCTAGCCCCACGGTGGGCGCCAAATGTCGGGGTTTTGGGGCGACATTTGCCAACGGATGGCTTATCATGCATGGGGACAATAGAACGTCGCCGGGCCCTGGAAGCAGGATGAGGCGAAACTTAGGACGCCTACGGATCTTACCCAGGTTCGGGGCTCTCCGAGGATATAACACCCCTAGTCCTGCTTTGCGGGGGCTCCGCGTCATGACTGATGTCACTATGGTAGCTACAAGGTTGCTCCTCGAGCTGTGTGGTCTAGAGGAGGAAGATGAACAAGGCTAGCTCACTTCCTACGCTCTAGGGGTCGGGAATGGTTTCTAGGGTTTCTCTCTCTCTCTCTCTCTCTCTCTCTCTCTCTCTCTCTCTATCTCTCTCTCTCTCTCTCTCTCTCTCTCTCTCTTCCTCTAAGAGTTCAATCTCTTCACCTTCTAACCCCTCCTCATGGAGGACCCTGGGGGGTTTATATAGGCCTACACCCCAGGGGTACAATTGTAATCTCAACAGAGCGGCCCCCAGCCGTCAGCGTCTTCTCGCGCTGGCCTTGCCACCTGTCTGCTGGGACCCGCTGCCTGCGGGCCCACGTGATTGTCTTTTACTATAGACGTGCTTCTGCTGACGACAGCCTCGTTAGGGGGGAAGTGGCTACAGTGCTGCCGTCTCCTGCCGTACACTGCTGCCATGCCCTGTCTTGTCGTCTTGATGAGGTTCAGACTTCTAGGGCAGGATCCGCCGTCTGTTACCAGACGGCCGCCTCCCCTGGCCGTCTGCCAGGGATGGCTTGTCTGCAGGTAGTGGGATCGTGGCTTCCTCTGACCGAAGCTTGGTCACAAGCAGCATGGCTACAGTGACCCTCCGCTTAGGAGATATCAATAAGGTACACGTTCAATGTAGCCACGCCCTTATAGATTCTCTAAGGACGTATTCATCTATAGCCATACCTCAGTTGCGTGGTGGCCCCCAACACGCATCCCGAGGGAGGAGCGTGGGACCGTCTGCTAGCTGCTAGCCATGGTGCTGCCGCCTGTTTGGGTCCCTGCCACCAGCTGGCAGCCGGCTCCTAGGGCAAGCTACCCTAGGAGGCAACCCGATGAGCAGATGGCCGGGGAGCAGCAGGCGGCCACAAATTGTCTTGAAATACCAAGGGTGGTCGCTGAGGGTACCCATGGTCAATATCTCCGACAGTTGTCATAATGGTTTGACCGATAATGATTTTTGTAGAATATGTAGGAACCAATATGGGCATCTAGGTTCCGCTATTGGTTATTGACCGAAGAGGTGTCTCGGTCAAGTCTACATAGTCTGCGAACCCGTAGGGTCCGCACGCTTAACGTTCGATGACGATATAGTATTATATGAGTTATATGATTTGGTGACCGAATGTTGTCAGAGTCCCAAATGAAATCACGGAAATGACGAGGAGTCTCAAAATGGTCGAGAGGTAAAGATTGATATATATATATATATATAGGACGATGGTATTTGGACATCGGAAGTGTTTTGGGTGATACCGGGTACTTGTTGGGTCAGCGGAAGGGGTTCTGGGCAACCCCGACAATGTAATGGGCTTAATGGGCCAAGTGAGGGGGTACACCATTCCACAAGGGGCTGGTGCGCCCCCTATTGGTGGCCGGCCCTAGCGGAGAGAAGGATAGAGGGGACTAGGTCTCACCCTTCCTTCCATTTCCTCCTCTTTCCTTCCCCCTTGGGGAAAAACATGGTAGGGGGGCGCAGGGCAAGGCAGGAGCCCGGGTGGCCGGCAGCTAGCCCTAGGGCGTGCCCTAGCTGCCTTCCCTTCCCCCTATATATGAGGAGGGGGCACCACATAAAGCCTAGAACATTGTCTTAACCGTGTGTGGTGCCCCTCTCCACAGTTTCGTCCCTCGGTCATATTTTCGTAGTGCTTAGGCGAAACCGTGCAGAGTTCACTCCACCATTACCGTCATCACACCGTCGTGCTACCGGAAATCATCTACTACTTCGCCCATCTTGCTGGATCAATAAGGCGAGGACGTCAACGAGTTGAACGTGTGCTGAACACGGAGGTGTCGTACGTTCGGTACTTTATCGGTTGGATCGCGAAGAAGTTCATCTACATCAACCGCGTTGTCTAACGCTTACGCTTACGGTCTACGAGGGTATGTAGACACACTCTCCCCCTCATTGCTATGTATCTCCATGGATATATCTTGTGTTTGCGTAGATATTTTTGTTTTTCCATGCAACATTTTCCAATGGTGGCATCATGAGCCGGGTCTATGCGTAGATGATATGCCCGAGTAGAACACAAAGAGTTGTGGGCGATGATCATCATACTGCTTACCACCAACGTCTTATTTTGATTCAACGGTATTCTAAGATGAAGCGGCCCGGACCAACCTTACATGTCCACGTACATGATACAGGTTCCACCGACAGACATGCAACCTGTTTTGCATAATGGTGGCTAGTGGGTGGCTGGTCCTTGAAGAAGGTTAAAACAACAAACTTGATAAATTGCCATTGTGGTTCTTGCCGTAGGTAAGAACGGTTCTTGCTAGAAGCCCGTAGCAGCCATGTAAAACTTGCAACAACAAAGTAGAGGGCGTCTAACTTGTTTTTCAGGGCATGTTGTGATGTGATATGGTCAAGACGTGATGAGTTATACATTATTGTATGAGATGATCATGTTTTGTAATATCAACAACTGGCATGAGTCTTATGGTTCTTAATTATTATATGAAATGCAAGTGCCATGTAATTGCGTTACTTTATCGCTATGAGTTAGCAATAGTTGGCGGGACGACCACGATGCAACGATGAAAATCAAGGTGTCTAGCGGTGATGCTGGAGATCATGATGATGCTTTTGAGATGGAGATCAAAAGCACAAGATGGTGATGGCCATATCATGTCACATATGTTGATTGCATGTGATGTTTATCCTTTATGCATGTTATTTTGCTTAGAACAACGGTAGCATTATAAGATGATCCCTTCTCATAATTTCAAGATAAAAGTGTTCTCCCTGAGTATGCACCGTTGCTACAGTTCATCGTTTCGAGACACCACGTGATGATCGAGTGTGATAGAATCTCATACAACGGGTGTAAGCCAGATTTACACACGTGGAATACTTGGGTTAAACTTGAATAGCCTAGCATGTACAGACATGGCCTCGAAACACTTGACACCGAAAGGTCGAACATGAGTAATATAGTAGATATGATCAACATAGAGATGTTCACCATTGATGACTACCCCAGCTCACGTGATGATCGAACATGGGTTAGTTGATTTGGATCATGTGTCACTTAGATAACTTGAGGGATGTTAATTTAAGTGGGAGTTCATTAGTAATTTGATTAATTGAACTTAATTTATCATGAAATGTAGTCTTATAGTTTTTGCATATCTATGTTGTAGATCGATGGCCCGTGCTACCGTTCCCCTGAATTTTAATGTGTTCCTAGAGAAAGCTAAGTTGAAGATGATGGTAGCAACTACACGGACTGTGTCCGTAACTTGATGATTATACTCATTTTTGCATAGAAGAATTGTGTCCTTGATGCACCACTAGGTGACGGACCTGTTGCAGGAGCTGAATGAGATGTTCTGAACGTCTGGCAAGCTCGATCTTATGACTACTCGATAGTTCAGTGTGCCATGCTTTACGACTTAGAACCGGGACTTCAAAGACGTGTTGAACGTCATGGAGCATATGAGATGTTCCAGGAGCTGAAGTTGATATTTCAAGCTAATGCCCGGGTTGAGATATATGTAGTCTCCAACAAGTTCTGTAGCTGCAAGATGGAGGAGAATAGTTCTGCCAGTGAACACATACTCAAAATGTCTGGGCATCATAATCACTTGACTCAGCTGGGAATTACTCTTCCACCTGAGAGTGTTATTGACAAAGTTCTTCAACCACTGCCACCAAGCTACAAATGTGCCATGATGAACTATAATATGCAAGGGATGGACAAAACAATTCCCAAGCTCTTCGCGATGCTGAAATCGGCAGAGGTAGAAATCCAGAAGGAGCATCAAGTGTTGATGGTTAACAAGACCACTAGTTTCAAGAATAAAGGGCAAATGAAAGAAAGGTAACTTCAAAAAGAACGGTAAACAGGTTGCCACTCCCATGAAGAAACCCAAAGCTAGACCTAAGCTTGAAACTGAGTGCTTCTACTTCAAAGGGAGTGGTCGCTGGAGGCGGAACTGCCTCAAGTATTTGGCAGATAAGAAGGATGTCAAAGTGAACAAAGGTACATTTGATATACATGTTATTTATGTGTTCCTTACTAGTGCTCGTAGCAGCGCCTAGGTATTTGATACTGGTTCGGTTGCTCATATTTGTAACTCAAAACAGGAGCTGCGGATTAAACGAAGATTGGCTAAGGAAGAGGTGACAATGCGCGTCGGGAATGGTTCCAAGGTCGGTGTGATCGCCATCGACACGCTACCTCTACATCTACCTTCGGGATTAGTTTTAGACCTAAATAATTGTTATTTGGTGCCTGCGTTGAGTATGAGCATTATATTTGGATCTTGTTTAATGCGGGACGATTATTCATTTAAGTCATAGAATAATGGTTGTTCTATTTATACGAGTAATATCTTTTATGGTCATGCACCCTTGAGGAATGGTCTATTCTTGTTGAATCTCGATCATAGTGATACACATATTCATAATATTGATGCCAAAAGATGCAAAGTTGATAATGATAGTGCAACATATTTGTGGCACTGTCGTTTATGTCATATTGATATAAAGCGCATGAACAAACTCCATGCTGGCGGACTTTTGGAATACGTTGATTATGAATCATTTGATACTTGTGAACCATGCCTCAGAGGCATGATGACTAAAACTTCGTTCTCCAGAACAATGGAGCGAGCTAATGACTTATTGGAAATAATACGTACCGATGTATGCGGTCCGATGAATGTTGAAGCACGCGGCGGATATCATAAATTTCTCACCTTCACAGATGATTTGAGTAGGCATGGGTATATCTACTTGATGAACATAAGTCTAAAACATTTGAAAAGTTCAAAGAATTCTAGAGTGAAGTAGAGAATCATTGTGACAAGAAAATAAAGTTTCTACGATCTGATCGCGGAGGCGAATATTTGAGTTACGAGTTTGGCCTTCATTTAAAACAATGTGGAATAGTTTTACAACTCATGCAACGTGGAACACCACAGCGTAATGGTGTGTCCGAATGTCGTAACCATACTTTATTGGATATGGTGCATTTTATGATGTCACTTACCGATTTGCCTTTATCGTTTTGGGGTTATGCATTAGAGCAGCTGCATTCACATTAAATATGGCACTGTCTAAATCCGTTGAGACGTCGTATGAACTGTGGTTTGGAAAGAAACCAAAGCTGTCGTTTGTTAAAGTTTGGGGTTGCGACACTTATGTCAAAAGGCTTCAGCCTGATAAGCTTGAACCCAAATCAAAGAAGTGTGTCTTCATAATACACCCTAAAGAAATAATTGGGTACACCTTCTACCACAAATCCGAAGGCAAGATATTTGTTGCTAAGAATGGGTCCTTTCTAGAGAAGGAGCTTCTCTCGAAAGAAGTGAGTGGGAGGAAAGTAGAACTTGATGAGGTAATTGTACCTTCTGTCGAATTGGAAAGTAGCTCATCAAAGAAAATCATTCCCATGATGCCTACACCAACTAGAGAAAAAGGTAATGATGATGATCATGAAACTTCAGATCAAGTTAACACTCAACCTCAAAGGTCGACCAGAACATGTACCGCATTAGAGTGGTATGGAAACCCTGTCCTGGAAGTCATGTTGTTAGACAACGGCGAACCTTCAAACCATGAAGAAGCTATGATGAGCCCAGATTCCGAAAAATGGCTTGAGGCCATAAATCCGAGATAGGATGCATGTATGAGAACAAAGTGTGGACTTTGGTGGACGTGCCCGATGATCGGCAAGCCATAGAGAATAATTGGATCTACAAGAAGAAGACTAACGATGATGGTAATGTTATTGTCTACAAAGCGCGACTTATCGCAAAAGGTTTTCGACAAGTTCAAAGAGTTGACTACGATGAGACTTTCTCACCCGTAGCGATGCTTAAATCTGTCCGAATCTTGTTAGCAATTGCTGCATTTTATGATTATGAAATCTGGCAAATGGATGTCAAAACTGCATTCCTTAATGGATTTCTGAAAGAAGAGTTGTATATGATGCAACCAGAAGGTTTGGTCAATCCTAAAGGTGCTAACAAAGTATGCAAATTCCAGCGATCCATCTATGGACTGGTGCAAGCATCTCGGAGTCGGAATATACATGTTGATGAGGTGATCAAATCATATGGTTTTATACAGACTTACAGTGAAGCCTGTATTTACAAGAAAGTGAGTGGGAGCTCTGTAGAATTTCTGATATTATATGTGGATGACATATTGTTGATTGGAAATGATATAGAATTTCTGGATAGCATAAAAGGATACTTGAATAAGAATTTTTCCATGAAAGACCTCGGTGAAGCTGCTTATATATTGGGCATCAAGATCTATAGAGATAGATCAAGACGCTTAATAGGACTTTCACAAAGCACATACCTTGACAAAGTTTTGAAGAAGTTCAAAATGGACCAGTCAAAGAAAGGGTTCTTGCCTGTGTTACAAGGTGTGAAATTGAGTCAGACTCAATGCCCGACCACTGCAGAAGATAGAGAGAAAATGAAAGTCATTCCCTATGCCTTGTCCATAGGTTCTATCATGTATGTTATGATGTGTACCAGACCTGATGTGTGCATTGCCCTAAGTTTGCTAGGAAGGTACCAAAGTAATCTAGGAGTGGATCACTAGGCAGCGGTCAAGAACATCCTGAAGTACCTGAAAAGGACGAAGGATATGTTTCTCGTTTCTGGAGGTGACGAAGAGCTCGTCGTAAAGGGTAACGTAGATGCTAGCTTCGACAAAGATCCGGATGACTCTAAGTCACAAACCGAATCCTTATTTACATTGAATGGTCGAGCTATCATTTGGTGCAGTTCCAAGTAGAGCATCGTGGCGGGATCTACGTGTGAAGCAGAGTACATAGCTGCTTCGGAAGCAGCGAATGAAGGAGTTAATCTCCGATCTAGGTGTAGTACCTAGTGAATTGGGTCCAATGACAATATTTTGTGACAACACTGGAGCAATTGCCTTGGCTAAGGAATCCAGGTTTCACAAGAGAACAAAACACATCAAGAGACGCTTCAACTCCATTCGTGAAAAGGCCAAGGATGGAGACATAGAAATTTGCAAAGTACATACAGTGTAATGCCTAGGATGGGACTATACCTCCTACGTGTCGAGGCACGACTTAAAGGTATAAGCCCATTCTGGAATGATCTCAAGTTTGGTATCTTTGCACGACTCATGTAAAAATAGGGATGAAATTGCAAAAGGATAGTTGGCTTACACTCGCCACGTCACACAACACATTACATAAGCAATCATCATCCAAATAACATCACAACCCGACTATGGGTGAAGATCCAAAAGAAAGATACCAAAACATAAAGCCACAGGTCCGAATCGCCCCTAGTAGAAACCACTACTGATCGTCGAAAACGTCACAAGCATACGGCCACGCTCTTCATCGAACTCCCCGTGAAGTACTTGAACCAGTTCCTGCATCATTCTCGGCTGAACCTGCATCTGGTGTTGTAGTATCTGTGAGCCACGAGGACTCAGCAATCCCATAACCATGGGTATCAAGACTAGCAAAGCTTTATGGGTAGGAAGAGAAAAAGTGGTGAGGTTGCAGCAGCGGCTAAGCATAATATGGTGGCTAGCTTACGAGTACAAGAATAAGATGAGCATCTACACAAACGGTTGCAACTAGTAATGATCGCTAAAGATCCCGAACTACCTACGAGTCAAACATAACCCCACCGTGTTCTCTTCTCAAAGTGAAAAGAGACAGTCACGGTTACTCACAAAGTTGTGTGTTTTACTTCGGATCCTCTGTTAAGTTTTCTACAACCGGACATTAAAAAATCCCAATCTGCCGCATAACCGCGGGCACGGCTTTCGAAAGATCATAACCCTGCAGGGGTGTCCCAACTTAGCCCATCACAAGCTCTCACGATCAGCTGAAGTGATAAATATAATATCATCACCCCTTCTCTTAGGGAAATCCGATCAGGCTCGGCATCCCGGTGCACAAGACATTTCGACAATGGTAAAACAAGTCCAGCAAGACCCCCGGCGTGCCGACACCCTGATAGTAGCCGCACGTATCTCGTCTCGGGCCACGTCCGGATAGGTGATCCTACGGGTTATACCAGATACCTCGGGTTTCCCCGTGGCGGCCCCGCAGTCTCCCCGTTTGGGACCAACACCATCAGCACTGGCCCCCCTGCTATGTAGAAAGAATCCCTGGGAACGCGACCCCCTATGCAATTTTAATTAATTAATTAAGTTATTATTATGAGGCAAATTAAAACCAATGTTGGGCCTTGCTGGAGGAGTTTTATTCAAAGTCGAAGTGTCAAGGGGTCCCCATATACCCATCGTGTAAGGAACGCAAAATCAAGGAAGATAATGCCGGTTTATCGGCGCCTAAGGTGGCATGAGTGGAACAAAACACCGAGCAAAAGGCCAAGCCTTCCACCCATGCCCAGTATATAGGTGTGTTAATAATAATAATAGATATTGTGATATTCCAACAACAAGTTCCCACCTGGAACGATCTTCATCTTCACCTGCAACTAACAACGCTATAAGAGGGGCTGAGCAAGAGGGTAACATAGCCAAACAATGGTTTTGCTAGGAAGGTGTCAAAGGTTAGAGGTTTCATGGCAACAAGGAGAGGCTGACATAAAAGATGGGTAGCGCGACATGTAACGATAGCATCGAGACAACTAAGCATGGCAATGGTAGTAAAGATATCCAAGGGTATGATCATCTTGCCTGGAATTCCGCATGGAAGAAGAACGGATCCAAGAAGTAGTCAAACAGATCCTCACAACTCCGGAACGGAACCGAAGCTAACAAGAGAAGCAACCGGAAAGAAGCAAACAACACGGTAAACACACAAGCATAAACATGGCAAACGATGCACATCAAAGTATGATGCATGATAGTTCTATATAGAATGCACCACAAGTCTATACAGGAAGCACAACATGGCAAGGTAGGAAGCACAGTAAAACAACACTAGTCTATATAAGATGCAATACATGGCAAGGTATGATGCATGACAAGTCTATACAGGAAGCATTACATGGCAAGGTAGGAAGCACAGAAAAACAACACAAGCAACATGTTTAAATGAGGCCGGAAACTACAACAAAAATTCTGGAAATTCCCCAAGTGCATGTTTAGTAATTTTAAGCAAACAACAATTCACACATTTTAATGTTGTTAACATGATGCGAATGACATGATCAAGTTTTATGCAATTTTTAGTAAAAGTTAATATAAGAGATGTGAGGCATTTGTCACCGTGGTGGAAGGAAAGGGTGCCACGGCAACGATCCGAAAACGATGCAACGGCAACATCTCGGTTCCGGTAACTCGTTGAGAGACCGGAGCAAAAGAAAAGGTGGCGTGAGCGAGTCGAACACAATGAAAGGTGGGGTGATCCCGTCACCGGGTTCTCACGGGTTGGCGACGAGGCAACCGAGGAGCATGACAAAAGACGAATCGGGCACGGTGCACACAAGGGAAAACATCTCATACAACACATGCGTTCGTCCACGGGTCATCGTCTCGGGGTTATACCTTCGGATCGTTTGTTTCGGGGAGGATCGAGATCGTCGAGGGAAGTAGTGGTTCTCGCGGGTCGTGGTACACGTTTTGTAGCCGTTCACGCGGCGGTAGTTGGACTCGTCGTGGAAGTAGTGGTACAACTCCGTAGATGTTCGGGGTCGGTGTCGTGGTACTTGGGGGTTCTCGTTTTTGCGACGGTAGTGGAACTTGACGTATCTCCATGTGTAGTCGTACCTGGTCCTCGGGGCACCGGAGAGGAACTTGACGCATCGTGTAGTCGTTCGGTCGTAGCGGTCTTGCCGGTCTCGGTCTCGCGTTGTAGTTGTACTCGGTCGTCGTGGTACTTGTCGAGTCGTAGTCGCACTCGAGGGGCATCGACGTCGTGGTACTTGGCGGTCTCGATGACGGTAGTCGTTCATGTTGTCTGGGAGGGACTTGACACATCAAAGATCTTCGGTCTCACACTTGGCGATAAGAAGCGGTTCCTGGACTCGTTGTAGCACATGACAGAAGGCACCGAGACAATCTGGAGGTGCACGGGGCAGCAACCAAGGAGGCGATGGTCGAGATGAGGCAGAGGCAGCTCGCGCGACGGAAGCCGGCGTGCGGGGCGTGACAGCCACGGGGCCGCTAGAGACAGAGGCGTGGCCTCGCTGTGATGAAGGCGGAGCAGCGGAGGCCTGGGTCACCGTCAGCAGGGTGGTGCAGCGGGGCGACGGGGAGGTCCGGCCTGGTCTTGGTCGACGACGGCGCACGAGAGAAGATCTCCGGCGACCGCCGGCGCTGGCTCGCAGCTAGCCAGGCGGAGGAAGGAACTTGCGCGGCGGCGGCAGAGGCGGCGCACGGCTGGATTGCGGGGAGGCCGGAGGGAGGCACTCGGGGAGGCGCTGGTGCTGGAGGAACGGCGCGGGACGATGCGGAGGGGCGGCGGCGCTGGAGACGAGGTGGAGGAGCCGCGCGGAGGCGGGGAAGGGCCGGCTCGAGGGAGCTCCTAGCGGCGGGGAGGCAGCGGCGGCTGCGCCCGACGGTAGGAGGGAGGAGGAGACGTGGGCGCGAGGGGAGCAGTGACGCACAGGCGCGATGCGAGGTGAGCGAGAGGGAGAGAGATGCTGGCGGCGGCTCGGGAGGACGAGAGGGAGAGGGAGCGGCTCGCGGGCTAAGGTTAGGCGCTGGAGCGGCTGGGCCTAGCTGGGCTGCCCATTGCGGTCGGGCCACGAGGCAAAAGGGCCTGGCTGGACTGCTGAGGAGGCTGGGTTGCGGCTCCCCTCCTCTTTTCTCTTTATTTTACAAAAAGAAAAGGAAGGAGAAAAAGAGAGAAAGAGAAAGGTTAGGGAAAGAATTGGGTATAGGTTAAAATTCCCTGGACTCACAAAAATGTCCACGGTCCACGAAAAATAGGAGAGGCAAGAATGCAAGAGTAAAATTCAAACTCATTTGAATTTAATTCAAATGGTTTGAATTAGGACAAGGTTTAGGAAGTGTCCAAAAATGTTGAGGTTTTTGGAGGAACCTCGATAAAACAGATAAGAATTATCGACAAGGTTTTGACGGTGAAACTTGAAGTATAAAAGGCATGGGGAATATATGCGAGTGTGTTGGGTTAATTCCAAACAAATGGAAAATTTATAATATAGCTCCCAAAATATTGGGAGGATATGTTTTAAAGAGAAATCACACTTCCCTCGATTTAAATGGATCGAAGATCCGCACGAATTATTTAAGTTGAGATGCAAAAGATTAAAGACATGATGGCATGATGACATGATGCAAAACAAAATAAATAACACAAGCACAAATGAAACACACGGGAGAACCCGGAACATCTAGAATCTTCTGGGACGTCGGTCTTCGGGCGTCACAACTCTCCCACACTAACAGAGGATCTCGACCCGAGATCCTAGAGATAGCATCGGGTAGAAACGAAAAAGAAGAGGTAAACAAAGTTGCTTCTTTGACAGACGAGTGAAACCAGGAACCTTGAGAGGTTGAACAATCTGAAGGAAAGAATACAACAGAGATGAACGAAGTTAAGAGCACTCCGGTAAAATGAGGAACAAGGAACATCACGAGAACCTTGCAGGTGAAAGACATGAAACAAGAGCTCACGGACCAAAAGAATATGAAACTGCAAGGGTACAACCAAGGAATAAGAATGACATAATTTGGACAGCACTCCGTCTGAAAATGGTAGAAATTAACATGAACTTGAGGAGATGGACTTATACTTGATGAAATCAACACCTCATTGCCTCTGAAACAATTGAAAGAATGGCACGAGGGGTAAGAAAGATTCAGACAGCACTCCGGTTGAAAAGAGAGGCAAAACTTGATGAAATGAGAGAATTAGAATGGAGAATACAACGGTCCGGATAAATAGATAAACAAGGAAAGAACATGATCTCGATAAAACGAGATGATGGTTTGGAGAGATCAACATCACAATGCCTCCGGAATGAAAGAATATATGCTAGGTCGTTGGAAAGAAAAGAACTGAGAAGAAAATGACAACTTCCCCCACGAATGAATTTGAAAGAGCATCTTTACCAAGATGGGTTGAACAGAGTTGTTGGAATTCAAGAACGAAAAGAATAAGCTTGATGTGGGCTTATGGAAAACAACTCAAAACTTGAGGTGAAATTCTGCCACTACAAAATGCTTGATTCGAGATGAGCGAAGAGATGAAAACTTTTTCCATCGAGAGGAGAAATGAAGAATTTGGGTCATTTATAAGCACCACAATAGCAACAATCCTTAGGGAAAGCTTTTAGGTGAAATACAACCCAAGATAACTCCAAGAGATAAAATGAGGGGTTGAAACGATCTCCTAAAGAGAAAGAAATGATGGTTTTAAATATCTCATTCTTGATAACTCGTGAATCATGAAACATGAAGGAATTGTCAAGAATGACATAACACCATCTGAAAAGATAAGGTAGAAAGGATTGCAATTGGAAAGCATGATGAAGAATGCTTGAGCTCCAACAAGAATCTTGATGAAGAGTTCGAGGATGAATTAAATCTTGATGAACCACCATGAAGAACTCCGGTAATGAAAGCATGGGAAGTGAAAGATGAAAAGAATAAGATTCAAGGCCTGCGATGAATTAGATGGAGGTTTCGAATGGTATAATTGAAATAACTTGGAGCTCCGGAAAACAAGATGAACAACTTAGAACCGAGAATATGATATGATGAACAAGCTCCAGACAAAAGAATTAAGTCACCTTGAAGGAATAAGAATAAGAATTATGTCCTGCATCTCCTTCACCAATTTAAATTGATGACAACCAAGGATTTGGCATAGTACTTATTCTCGTAGGAAAGAATTAAGAGAGATCTCGCACAAGTTTGGGTAAATCTTCAACGAACCACCAGTAGGATTATGAAAAGAGCAAATGAATTAATACGATAACAACGGAAGACTAATCTTGAAAGAACCACCGTAAGAATATGGAGACGAAAGAAGAGACATCAATGAAGAATAGTTGGAGGTCGAAGTTGTAAACTGAGAACGAAGAATCTTATGAAATAATGGCCTTCGGAGGACCACAATGGAAAGAATTCATGAAGAATCTTGAGAGAACGGGCCAAGATTTAAGAGAAACACTTCTCCGGTCTCCAAATGTTGAGAATGAAGACGATAAATGCCATAAGAATTGTTGAGCACTCCGGAATGAAGAATTAAAAAGGTTGAAACAACGATGAAAAGAATTTGAAAGCGATCTTGGAGAAGTCATATGACTGATGGAATCCATACTTACGTCACAATTTGAAAGAATTTGATTATAACTCCAGAAAAATTAGAAGAGTCAGGTAAGATCCTGGGAAAAACCTGTGGGTTAGGGCCCACTCAAAAGAAATCACCGTTGGGAAAGATTGCTTAAGAGATATTGCACCGGTTGAATTATATGGCTAGAACGAGATAACAATCTCAAAATAGCTTGAAAGGATTAAGAATGGAAACGCGGATCTTCTGAGATATCTTTAGCACTCCGGAGAAGAATTAGAGAGTTGAAAAGAGCCTTCGGATAATGAATTTCCACATTGGAAAACATGTGAAACAAGAGGCACAGATGTGATCAATACGGAAGCTTGGATTTAGTCCACCGGAGAAGAATGTTAGAATTAAGAATGCTGAACTTGAAGTTTCCTGAGTATCTTCACGATAATTCACCGGATAAGAGCATTGAAGGAAATGAATGAAGAAATATCACATGAATAAAATGGATACTTCATTAGGGACTCTGGCTCCAAGAAGAAGTAGGGTGGGAGGGTGGGGAAACAAAGACAACTTGGGATGAATGAAACAGACAAATCGTCGGATTTCCCAACGGCGTCCGTATGGAATACTTGAAGAGAAGGCACACCGGTTGAAAAGGATTAACATGAAAATCTTGATGGTCAAGAAGAATTAGCACTCCCATAGAAATATGGGAACACCGATTAGGAAGGTATGGAATCAATATTTGACATCGAAGCAACTCGAATACCAGAATCGAATCAAAACAAAGGATAGATATGTTGCAACATAATCTTCACAATAGCATTCGAACAGAGAATTGAACGAATGAATTTCGTAGGTACATCAACTTGTCGAGAAGCCACTTGGAAGAACAAAAGGTAAATAAAAAGCAACAAGGAGCAGATAGAACAAATACAAGATAGAAGCTTCGTTCCACATATTCGTGCTGAAAGCTCATGGAACGTGTTACAAAAGGGTTTTGCAATCCCCGGATCAGCATAGCCAAGGACCCTTTAAGATGCAACTCCCGATTGGAACAACGTCCATAAAACCACTTCACTCAATGTAGAACCCCGAACTCCATATCATGCATTTGTTGGAAGAATGCCTATGAGCTACTGGATGAACCCACCTATTAATTTCCGAAAGTTTCCAGTTATGCAATCAGGTGTTGGGGATACAGGGGAAGCATCGCGCACTCAACTCTAATCCTACATCCAGCTGTATCCATCCTTCAACACATAACCAGTTATTTTCGGAAACCGTTTACCTCGGACCTTCGAAACGCAACTACTATACAAGCTATGGCAATACTCCCGAACTACCTCCCCAGTACTGGGTGATGTCGGGGTTATCTTGCCACTAACCGCATAGGAGAGTTTTCGATGTCGGCCGTCTTAAGTATTCCAGAACTGATGCGATATATTTGTGACGACAACACCTCGGAGCTCAACTCCCCGGGACACTGCCACAACCCCTAAATGACAGGAGGCATCGAGAACAATGTTCTCGTCACAAAGACATCGGGACAATCCAAACAATACTCGCGTGATCCTAAAAAAAAATTTGGTGAATTTTTGAGAGTAGAAGAGACAAAAGTAATCGTCAGGAGTCCTCACCAGAGTGAAAAGAGATGAGGAGCAAAATAAATCCTACTCTCCTATATATATATATATATATATATATATATATATATATATATATATATATATATATATATATATATATATATATAGGACTCAAAATATTTTAAGTGTGTGCCTAGACTCAACCGTCAACGATTCGATCAATCAGTGGGGGCTTCTAGGTCGGAGAAGGCTCTGATACCAACTTGTAATGCCCAGGATGGGACTATACCTCCTATGTGTCGAGGCACGACTTAAAGGTATAAGCCCATTCTGGAATGATCTCAAGTTTGGTATCTTTGCACGACTCATGTAAAAATAAGGATGAAATTGCAAAAGGATAGTTGGCTTACACTCGCCACGTCACACAACACATTACATAAGCAATCATCCAAATAACATCACAACCCGACTACAGGTGAAGATCCAATAGAAAGATACCAAAACATAAAGCCACAGGTCCGAATCGCCCCTAGTAGAAACCACTACTTATCGTCGAAAACGTCACAAGCATACGGCCACGCTCTTCATCGAACTCCCGGTGAAGTACTTGAACCAGCTCCTGCATCATTCTCGGCTGAACCTGCATCTGGTGTTGTAGTATCTGTGAGCCACGAGGACTCAGCAATCCCATAACCATGGGTATCAAGACTAGCAAAGCTTTATGGGTAGGAAGAGGTAAAGTGGTGAGGTTGCAGCAGCGGCTAAGCATAATATGGTGGCTAGCTTACGAGTACAAGAATAAGATGAGCATCTACGCAAACGGTCGCAACAAGTAATGATCGCTAAAGATCCTGAACTACCTACGAGTCAAACATAACCCCACTGTGTTCTCTTCTCAAAGTGAAAAGACACAGTCACGGTTACTCACACAGTTGTGTGTTTTACTTCGGATCCTCTGTCAAGTTTTCTACAACCGGACATTAACAAATTCCAATCTGCCACATAACCACGGGCACGGCTTTCGAAAGATCATAACCCTGCAGGGGTTTCCCAACTTAGCCCATCACAAGCTCTCACGATCAGCTGAAGTGATAAATATAATATCATCACCCCTTCTCTTAGGGAAATCCGATCAGGCTCGGCATCCCGGTGCACAAGACATTTCGACAATGGTAAAACAAGTCCAGCAAGACCTCCCGGCGTGCCGACACCCTGATAGTAGCCGCGCGTATCTCGTCTCAGGCCACGTCTGGATAGGTGATCCTATGGGTTATACCAGATACCTCGGGTTTCCCCGTGGCGGCCCCGCAGTCTCCCCGTTTGAGACCAACACCATCAGCACTGGCCCCCCCTGGTATGTAGAAAGAATCCCCGGGGACGCGACCCCCTATGCAATTTTAATTAATTAATTAAGTTATTATTATGAGGCAAATTAAAACCAATGTTGGGGCTTGCTGGAGGAGTTTTATTCAAAGTCGAAGTGTCAAGGGGTCCCCATATACCCATCGTGTAAGGAACGCAAAATCAAGGAACATAATGCCGGTTTATCGACGCCTAAGGTGGCATGAGTGGAACAAAACACCGAGCAAAAGGCCAAGCCTTCCACCCATGCCCAGTATATAGGTGTGTTAATAATAATAATAGATATTATGATATTCCAACAACAAGTTCCCACCTGGAACGATCTTCATCTTCACCTGCAACTAACAACGCTATAAGAGGGGCTGAGCAAGCGGGTAACATAGCCAAACAATGGTTTTGCTAGGAAGGTGTCAAAGGTTAGAGGTTTCATGGCAACAAGGAGACGCTGACATAAAAGATGGGTAGCGCGACATGTAACGATAGCATCGAGACAACTAAGCATGGCAATGGTAGTAAAGATATCCAAGGGTATGATCATCTTGCCTGGAATTCCGCATGGAAGAAGAACGGATCCAAGAAGTAGTCAAACAGATCCTCACAACTCCGGAACGGAACCGAAGCGAACAAGAGAAGCAACCGGAAAGAAGCAAACAACACGGTAAACACACAAGCATAAACATGGCATACGATGCACATCAAAGTATGATGCATGATAGTTCTATATAGGATGCACCACAAGTCTATACAGGAAGCACAACATGGCAAGGTAGGAAGCACAGTAAAACAGCACTAGTCTATATAAGATGCAATACATGGCAAGGTATGATGCATGACGAGTCTATACAGGAAGCATTACATGGCAAGGTAGGAAGCACAGAAAAACAACACAAGCAACATGTTTAAATGAGGCCGGAAACTACAACAACAATTTCGGAAAATCCCCAAGTGCATGTTTAGCAATTTTAAGCAAACAACAATTCACACATTTTAATGTTGTTAACATGATGCGAATGACATGATCAAGTTTTATGCAATTTTTAGTAAAAGTTAATATAAGAGATGTGAGGCATTTGTCACCGTGGTGGAAGGAAAGGGTGCCACGGCAACGATCCGAAAATGATGCAACGGCAACATCTCCGTTCTGGTAACTCGTTGAGAGACCGGAGCAAAAGAAAAGGTGGCGTGAGCGAGTTGAACAAGATGAAAGGTGGGGTGATCCCGTCACCGGGTTCCCACGGGTTGGCGACGAGGCAACCGAGGAGCATGACAAAAGACGAATCGGGCACAGTGCACACAAGGGAAAACATCTCATACAACACATGCATTCGTCCATGGGTCATCGTCTCAGGGTTATACCTTCGGAACGTTTGTTTCGGGGAGGATCGAGATCGCCGAGGGAAGTAGTGGTTCTCGCGGGTCGTGGTACACGTTTTGTAGCCGTTCACGCGGCGGTAGTTGGACTCGTCGTGGAAGTAGTGGTACAACTCCGTAGATGTTCAGGGTCGGTGTCGTGGTACTTGGGGGTTCTCGTTCTTGAGACGGTAGTGGAACTTGACGTATCTCCATGTGTAGTTGTACTCAGTCCTCGGGGCACCGGAGAGGAACTTGACGCATCGTGTAGTAGTTCGATCGTAGCGGTCTTGCCGGTCTCGGTCTCGCGTCGTAGTTGTACTCGGTCGTCGTGGTACTTGTCGAGTCATAGTGGCACTCGAGGGGCATCGACGTCGTGGTACTTGGCGGTCTCGATGACGGTAGTCGTTCATGTTGTCTGGGAGGGACTTGACACATCAAAGATCTTCGGTCTCACACTTGGCGATAAGAAGTGGTTCCTGGACTCGTTGTAGCACATGATAGAAGGCATCGAGACAATCTGGAGGTGCACGGGGCAGCAACCAAGGAGGCGATGGTGGAGACGTGGCAGGGGCAGCTCGCGCGAGGGAAGCCGGTGGTGCGGGGCGTGAAAGCCACGGGGCCGCTGGAGACAGAGGCGTGGCCTCGCTGTGATGAAGGCGGAGCAGCGGAGGCCCGGGTCATCGTCAGCAGGGCGGTGCAGCGGGGCGACGGGGAGGTCCGGCCTGGTCTTGGTCGACGACGGCGCACGAGAGAAGATCTCCGGCGACCGCCGGCGCTGGTTCGCGGCTAGCCAGGCGGAGGAAGGAACTTGCGCGGCGGCGGCAGAGGTGCAGCGCGGCTGGAATGCGGGGAGGCCGGAGGGAGGCGCTCGGGGAGGCGCTGGTGCTGGAGGAACGGCGCGGGACGATGCGGAGGGGTGGCGGCGCTGGAGACGAGGCGGAGGAGCCGCGCGGAGGCGGGGAAGGGCCGGCTCGAGGGAGCTCCTGGCGGCGGGGAGGCAGCGGCGGCTGCGCCCGACGGTAGGAGGGAGGAGGAGACGCGGGCGCGAGGGGAGCAGTGACGCACAGGCGCGATGCGAGGTGAGCGAGAGGGAGAGAGATGCTGGTGGTGGCTCGGGAGGACGAGAGGGAGAGGGAGCGGCTCGCGGGCTAGGGTTAGGTGCTGGAGCGGCTGGGCCTAGCTGGGCTGCCCATTGCGATCGGGCCACGAGGCAAAACGGCCTGGCTGGACTGCTGAGGAGGCTGGGCTGCGGCTCCCCTCCTCTTTTCTCTTTATTTTACAGAAAGAAAAGGAAGGAGAAAAAAGAGACAAAGAGCAAGGTTAGGGAAAGAATTGGGTAGAGGGTAAAATTCCCTGGACTCACAAAAATGTCCACGGTCCACGAAAAATAGGAGAGGCAAGAATGCAAGAGTAAAATTCAAACTCATTTGAATTTAATTCAAATGGTTTGAATTAGGACAAGGTTTAGGAAGTGTCCAAAAATGTTGAGGTTTTTGGAGGAACCTCGATAAAACGGATAAGAATTATCGACAAGGTTTTGACGGTGAAACTTGAAGTAGAAAAGGCATGGGGAATATATGCAAGTGTGTTGGGTTAATTCCAAACAAATGGAATATTTATAATATAGCTCCCTAAATATTGGGAGGATATGTTTTAAAAAGAAATCACACTTCCCTCGATTTAAATGGATCAAAGATCCACACAATTTATTTAAGTTGAGATGCAAAAGATTAAAGACATGATGGCATGATGACATGATGCAAAGCAAAATAAATAACACAAGCACAAATGAAACACACGGGAGAACCCGAAACATCTGGAATCTTCTGGGACGTCGGTCTTCGGGCGTCACATACAGATCTGAATGTGGCAGACCCATTGACTAAGCCTCTTCCATGGGCAAAACATGATCAGCACCAAGACTCCATGGGTGTTAGATTCATTACAATGTAATCAAGATTATTGACTCTAGTGCAAGTGGGAGACTGATGGAAATATGCCCTAGAGGAAATAATACAGTTGTTATTATTTTATATTTCCTTATTCATGATAAAGGTTTATTATTCATGCTAGAATTGTACTGACTGGAAACTTAAATACATGTGTGAATACATAAACAAATAATGTGTCCCTAGTAAGCCTCTACTAGACTAGCTCGTTGATCAAAGATGGTTAACGTGTCCTAACCATAGACATGAGTTGTCACTTGATAACGGGATCACATCATTAGGAGAATGATGTGATGGACAAGACCCATCCGTTAGCTTAGCATTTGATCGTACAGTTTATTGCTACTACTTTCTTTTATGTCAAATACATATTCCTTTGACTATGAGATCATGCAACTCCCTGATACCGGAGGAATGCCTTGTGTGCTATCAAACGTAACAACATAACTAGGTGATCATAAAGTTGCTCTACAAGTATCTCCCATGGTGTTTGTCGGGTTGGCATGGATCAAGATTAGGATTTGTCACTCCGAGTATCGGAGAGGTATCTCTGGGCCCTCTCGGTAATACACATCATACGAAGCCTTGAAAGAAAAGTGACTAATGAGTTAGTTGCAAAATGATGTATTACTGAACGAGTAAAGAGACTTGCCGGTAACGAGATTGAACTAGGTATAGAGATACCAACGATCAAATCTTGGGCAAGTAACATACCGACACACAAAGGGAATTGCATATGTTGTCATAACGGTTCGACCGATAAAGATATTCGTAGAATATGTAGGTACCAATATGGGCATCCAGGTTCTACTATTGGTTATTAATCGGAGAGGTGTCTCGGTTATGTCTACATAGTTCTCAATCCCGTAGGGTCCGCATGCTTAACGTCTGATGACGATATAGTATTATATGAGTTATATGATTTGGTGACCGAATGTTGTTCGGAGTCCCGGATGAGATCACGGACATGACGAGGAGTCTCGAAATGGCCGAGAGGTAAAGATTGATATATAGGACGATGGTATTTGAACAGCGGAAGTGTTTCGGGTGATACCGGGTACTTGTCAGGTAACCGGACGGGGTTCCGGGCAACCCCGGCAAAGTAATGGTCTTAATGGGCCAAGTGAGGGAACACATCAGCCCAAAAAGGGCTAGTGCGTCCCCTATAGGTGACCGTCCCTAGGGAGAGAAGGAAATAGGGGACTAGGTCTTCCCCTTCCTTCCCTCTCCTCCTCTTTCCTCCCCCCTTGGAGAAAAACATGGCAGGGGGCGCAGGGCTGGGCCGGAGCCCCAGTGGCCAGCAGCCAGCCCTAGGGTGCGCCCTAGCTCCCTCCCCTCCCCCCACCTATATATATGAGGAGGGGCACCACACAAAGCCCAGAACATTGTCTTAGCCGTGTGCGGTGCCCCTCTCCACTGTTTCGTCCCTCGATCATCTTTTCGTAGTGCTTAGGCGCAGCCCTGCGGAGATCACTTCACCATCACCGTCACCACGCCGTCGTGCTGCCAGAACTCATCTACTACTTCGCTGTCTTGCTGGATCTAGAAGGCCATGACGTCACCGAGCTGAACGTGTGCTGAACGTGAAGGTGTCGTACGTTCGGTACTTGATCGGTTGGATCGCGAAGAAGTTCGACTACATCGACCACGTTGTCTAACGCTTCCGCTTACGGTCTACGAGGGTACGTAGGCAAACTCCCCCCTCATTTCTATGCATCTCCATAGATAGATCTTACGTGTCCGTAGAAATATTTTTGTTGTTCCATACAACGTTTTCCAACAACAACATGGTCATTAAAACCTATGCTCGTGTGCCCCTTTATTTACCCACCGTGAATGTCACCACTTACCCACCACCTCCTTGTCTCTCACTATTCCTTCAACCCAACGCCATGAACCCCAACAACCAGTGGAACCCCAACCCCCACCCCTTCCCTTGGGAATTGGATGGGGGATTTCATCCTAGGGTGCTCGTTGGGTGACCGCACCAAGTTTGCGAACACCATGGAAGTGTGCCCAAACTTCGGCGGCATGGAAGATCTGCACAAAGAGGCAGACACTGTGGTGAAGAAGGCCACGCCGGAGGAGTTGAAGATACTGATTGCTGACCCGGGGAAGGGCGCTATGTCAGTCGACATACTTCGCTGGGCCATGAATCAGGCTGACTTTGGCGACGTTGGATGGAGGACAAAGTGGGCCAAGTACAGACAGTACCGACGTCCTCATGAACATCGTGCCTCCGAGTACTCGAGCACAATGATTGTGGTGGTGCCGCAGGAGGATCAAGCAGCGGTGCATATGGTGGTGGAAGAACAGATGGTGGCAATGATTGTGAAGGCGCCAGAGCCAGGACACAGAAGCATGTCAATCGAGCTGGACTTCGACGACGAAGAAGAGACGGTGGTGCAGGTCGAGGAGAAGACCAAGACCAATGCTACCCGTAGCTCCAATCGCCTCCAGGGTACCCGAGGCTAAAATCTATGTGTACTATCTACTATGTAAGATGAACCCTAATCCCCACTTCTACTGTACTCAATCAGGATCGGGAAACTCATATCTACCGGTAGTCATGACGATGTTATGATCACTTCTATGGTGTTTACCCCGACTCCCCTTTCCCCAAATGTGGATCAAATCTAAACTCGAATCGACTGCGAAGTACTGGGTGAGGAGGGGGAAAATTGCTTACCACCTTTGCGGAAGTTCTGCTGCGGATGCTGGTGAAGGTGGCCGGAGGCAGACTTGTTGTTGTCCGATCTACGTCGCCGTTGCCGCCGTCGTCGAGAGTGGGGAGAGGGGAGATGGGAGAGGGGAGAGAGAGTGGTGAGGAAATGTGAGGATAATAACTGTCGGCGTTTTGGGAAGCAACGCGGCTTCTCGAGGGTGGCTCCTCGCCTGCAACCGCCGCCGCTCATGTGCCTCGCGCGGGCCTGCCTCGCAAGAAAGTGCCGATTCAAGCGCGCCTCGCGGACCTGGCCTGGAGGTGCTTTAAACTTAGTGCGATGCAGGTCCAATAATGTACACAGATAACAAAACAACCCAGTTTCTTCCCGCACGGCCTGGTTGGCCCAAATACGAGCAATCAAACGCGCCCTTGAAGTTTTTGATGTTCCTACTGCGTTGAATAGGATTGCCTGTGTCTCCAGTTCGCGAACACGTGTCACTCCGTAGCGAGCAGAAATGTCAAATGTTGTCAATGAGCAAAGAAAGCGCGCCGGCGGACTTACGTAACCTTGTGAATACTGTACCAATTACTGATGCATACAACTGGGTTGCTAGTTAGTCTGGTCTCAAACATGAAGCATCGTTGTTAGGTAAATCCCAGCACTAATCAGTCGACTCCACCAGGGGAGGGACGAAAGTGACTACTGGTTGGTGGCCAACTGCTATCGCGGTGTGATGATGTCGACACAGGGATACATGAATACATGATCGATCGAGCGACATTACGTTTGTACTACTACTCACACATTTGGCGTCACTTGCAGAATTCCAGCGGAAGGGAACCATTGTGAATCATGATTCCTCGTACGGATTGTGGATGGAGGCAAATTTTCACGTTTTGACATTTTTTCGAAACTTATTCGAGATCTGACCCTACTTTGCAAAAAATTTAGGATCCGACCCTTTTCTTACCGTCAAGGGCCTTGGCGGTAAGGTATAACAGCCTACCGCCAAAGCCCCTGACGGTAAGGTATAATAACCTACCTCCAAGGCCTCTGACGGTAGGGTTTTTTTTTTTCTAAGTACAAAAAAACAGTGCATGCTTGCACCTACCGCCACCGCCAAGGCCTCTGACGATAGGGTTATACAGGCTACCTTCAGTCTGTTTGACGATAGGGGTGTTTCCTACCGTCAAAGCCCTTGGCGGTAAGCTGTTATACCCTACCGCCAGGAGCTTTGACGGTAAGAAAGGGTTAGATCTCGAAGTTTTTACAAACTAAGGTCAGATCTCGATGGGTCAAAACACGAAATTTTGCCGTGAATGGACACAGGAACTGGCCAAACGGACGGATTAGCGACACGTATGAGGAAGTAGCCGTTCTCATCACCCGTGCCGTGCTTTTGTTTGGCGCGGCGTTGCATCGTTGGTTTCGACCGCTGGCACTGCTCTGCCCGCCGTGGTCGGCACAGCCGTCCGGGTGTGGCCACCGTCGTTTTTCACGTCTGGTGTTGCCCATGGCCGTACGTGGGGTGCACGCTGAGCGCGTCAAAAGCACCAATCATGCCAAGGCTAGTGCCCCCTCTGCTCCCAGCTACCTGGTGGCTGGCTGTGGCGTCGTCCGTCGGCTTGTGGTTGTGGCTAGGCCGGGCTTGACGACGCCGACATGCATGCACTGATGCACCCAGGTGGCGCAACAGCGAGGAGCCGGGGACGTGGGTAAGTGGGTTGCTCCCAATAATTCTGTCCCTTTTCCTAACCATAGTTCATGTGCAAATTGCAGCGCGCTGAGTACCCATTCCGTACTTTTATTTGGCGTGGCTTGCATCGCTGGCACTGCTCTGCCGACTGTCTTCAGCGCCTTCGCAGCAACTTTAGCAGACCCCGTAAAAATTTGACCCACAAAATGCGTTTGTAGTTTCACAAAGATCGCATTTGCGGGTCGAAAACTAGCGCGACCGAATAGAAACCGTATCTAAACCTACATAATTTGAAAAAACACTTTCGCGGAAGAAATTGGGCCACTCATCCTCCTTCTCCTAGGCGGCGACCGCCTCCCGCCACTGGAGTAACTTTTTCTCCTAAACCCGCCATGTGCATTTTTATTATATGTAGCATGCCATTTTTTTAAACTAAAACCATGACATTAATTTTATTGCAAAACATGGCATTTTTTACTCTCACATGGTGCTTTTTATTAACAGCGTGAATTTTTAATAATTAATAACATGGCATATGAGAGGATGTGAATTTTATTATTAAGAGCATGACATCGTTATTTTCAGTGACATGGGATTTTTTTATGACTAAGTGCATGGCATTTATATTAGTAATACGGTGGCATTTTTAGTTTTTGAGAGGATGGCATTTTTAGTAGTGGAGGATAGGTGTGATTCCCATGTGATCTTTTTTTTAGCTTTTTTTGCACTACGATGGTATCTCCTTTTAAACGACATTTATTTCTACAAAAATTTAACACGGCGGTTTGTAAAATTTTAAAATATGTCACATGGCAATTTAGATTTTTATTCACAAGTCAGTGTTTTTCGTGCATGACACTTTTATTACTAGAGATGGCATTTTTATTATTTATGAAATGACATTTATTATTACTAAAATACGGCATTTCATATTCTAAGAGATGCCATTTTATTATTATTAAGAGATGCCATTTCTATTATTAAGAGAGATGTCATTTCTATATTTTGAGAGATGTCATTTTTTAAATTTAGCATGTCATTTTTACATGATGACAGTTTTTAGAGTTTAACATGGCATTTTTACAGAATGGCATTTTGCAAGTTCAACATGGCAATTTTTCTTCTAGATCACACAATCTTTTTTTTTATCATGACTCATTGTGAATTTATAAATTAGAGCAATGACAGTTTTTATAAAGGAGCAAGGTATTTTTCTTAAATCAGATCCGGGGCAAATTTATTTTTGTACCAGATGGCATTTTTGATCGGATACTGCTTTCAATTTTTTTTACATGAACCGTGACAAATCTTGTTTTTACATTTTTTTCTAATTTTTTTTTGTAATTGGGCCTAGATGCCCGGGGAAAGCTAAAGGCGACCTCTCTGGGCTGGTTCGCCAGATCCGTAGCGAACGAAATGTTCGCTTGACGATCGACCAGCCAGCGAACGAATACATTCATTGGAGCCATCCTCCTCGCGATTGTCAGCCGAATATTATGGGTCCAAGAAGAAAGCCACTGGATGCGGCCTGCATCGGTGTCGCCAAAGCTGAGTGCTTGCTTTACCTCACAACAGACAAAGAATAGTGGCCTAAAAATGTAGTCGAGGTATAGCATTTGCGCTAAATGCAAAATTTAGATACGCGGTTCACAGGAGCTCCTAATTGACGTCTGTCAGCGTCAAATAGATGAGCCTACACTAAGTCAAGGTGCAATGGGCTGGCCATTCTCTGTTGAGCTCACTTGAGCATTTTCTTTATATTTTTCTCTCTTATCTAACCAGTTTTAGTGAAAAAGTTATTGATGGGCATTATATGGACCCTCTGACCCAAAATAAGTGTCGTGGTTTTAGTGCCTTTTTGTTCAAATTTGAAGTAAAACCACGACACTTATTTTGGGATAGTGGAAGTATTTACTAAATGTCCATCTAATATCTGAAAAAAATCAGTGTTTATTTTGAAAAATGTTCACCATTAATAAAAAATCACTCTATATTAACAAAAATGTTCATTCTCTATTACAAAAATACTCAACACATATTTAAGAAGTTCACCTTGTTTGAAAATATATTCAACTTGTTTGAAAATATGCACTGTTCAAGAAATCTTCCGATTCGGCGATTTATCGTCCGATTTATCGCTACTCTTGGGGTGACCGATAAGCTTATGCCTTATCTTTACCATTTATCGTTTGGGCCGATTTATCGCTATGACAAGCGATTTATGGGGAATCTACCGATAAATCGGGCCTATTCGCTGGACTATGTTTGCAAAAACTAAGTTTATTTGCGTTTTGTGGACCTTGTTATGCAATATGTACTATTTTCCTATTTTTTTTTGTCATTATACCAGGATTCAAAGGATAGGAATGAAGGTAACACTTCTGTCCAATATTACTTTGGTGTTGAATATAGCATGTTTTAGTGTTCGGAACGTAGGATTTGAAAAAAATGGCCGATTAATAGTCGACCGATAAAATCGATTAATCGTCAATTTCTGATTAATCTCTAATCCCCAGCTGACCGATACGATAAAGATAAGCGATATCCTCTACATTGAAAATATGTTTACCTTGTTGATTTATAAATTTACATTGTATATGGAAAAACATATTTAGAGTATATATGAATTTTTTCACCATATTTCAAAATAATGTTCACTTTTTAGACAACACTCAAGTATATTGATAATTGTTCATAGTGTATCACAAAAATGTATCCGTATTAAATTTAAAAATTGTTCACCGTGTTCGAAAGAAATGTTCAATATATATGAAATATTCATGTATAAAATTCAAGTTATAAATAAAATAAACAATCCATTTAAAACTAAAGCAAACAACAAAAACCAGAGAACACCATCTAAAAACATCAAAGAACCAAAATAAAATAAATGAGAAAAAAAACCATGAAAGCCTGAGAAACTCCGAATCAGTAAAATCAAAACGCAAAATCAGTCAATGCCGATGTCTCGATTTAAACGACACTTATGGCAGCCTCAACCGGGCGAGCGTGACCTTGGCTAGTCCAGTGCGCTGGAGGCAGTGTCATTTTATAACTTTTGCTTACTTGTATTTTATTTTCTTTTTTTATACTTCCAAACATTTTAAATGTATATATTACAAAAAATCTTTACAGAAAACAATTGAATATTTTAATCAAGCATGTGAAAAATGTCAAATGTGTATAAAAATGTTTTTCATTTATACCAATGAATATATATGAAAAAATTGATAATGTATTTATAAATTGTTGATCAAGTATTTAAAAAATGCTGATCAAGCATTTGAAATGTCTATTGAAAAATGTTTCTCACATATAAGAAAAATGTATACAAAATGTATATATATTTGTGCATGTAAAAATGTTGATAATCTATTTAAATGTGTAAGAAAATGTTTTTGATTTATACAAAATGTACAATCTACAAGTGGACAGCAAGAAACATATATTAAATGAAATTTAATTATGTATTTATAATGATAAAATGTAAACAAATAAGTTCCTGGTGTATACCAAAAATATACATTGTGTGTGCATAATAAGTAACTTGTATTTGAAAAATGTTGACCATATGTCCAAAACTTGTATTTAAGTCCACCTGTACATTGTACATTCTGTCAACAAAAATGTTTATTGTTTGTTTGAACAATGTTCAACGTGTGTCCTTGTCCTAGGGTGTCCTTGTCGGTTTTTATCAATTACTTATTTGCTCAACACATGTCAGGTTTTCAAAATACACAACATACAATTTTAGTGTAAACGTGAAACATTTTTGTTGACCCAGTCAGACTAATGAATGGGCCGGACCACCAGCCCGTTAAGGAGGAGGGACTCCGGAGGCCTCCAAAGTGCGATGACTCAAGACTTGGCATGTACTTCAAGCATATATGATTAGATTCGGCATGTAAATTCTTAGATGGAAACTGACCACGTGTAAACCTAGATACCCCTAGTGCCTATATAAACCAGAGGGAATAGTCTGTAGGGGCCATCCATACACCCATTCATCATACCCCTAGGGTTTGTACCACAACTGACGATCTCGCGGTAGATCAACTATGTACCTTGATACTTAAATAATATAAGCAAGAGCAGGACATTTGATTTTACCTCCATACAGAGGGCTCGAACCTGGGTAAACTTTGTGTGTTTGTGTTCTCTTTTGTTACCCATCAATCCGATCTAACAGCTCGGGGCCCCCTACCCGAGATCTGACGTTTTTGATACCAACATTGGTGCTTTCATTGAGAGCTCGTTGTTTGATCACCTAGAGTCGATGGCCCGTCTGCAGATCGACACTAGCATTGGCTATGGTGACATCTTCGTCCCCAACCAGCTCTTCACCTTCGACAACATTGTGTTGCATGCCGATCCTACCGGCCATCTAGGCTGTGTGGAGAATTTCGCCCCAAAGCAAGTTATCACATTCGGAAGTCTGGAGTATACCGCGGACGCTCGAGGGGATCCTCGAATCCGCCCCCACCCCGAGCTGACCCCGGAGATAGATCCGGTGACCAGTGAGTCCAGCTTAAACACCTGGCCCTTGGACGTTTCTTTTGTGCCGAGCTTGTCTTCGGACCCGGCAACGCCGATCGCGCCACCAACGACTGATGGAGTAACTACTCCCGCTACCCAGGGATCAACCCCGGGCGAGCAAGAGGTCGGCACCACGTCAAGTGACCTGAACAAATAGTTCCAGATCAGGCCGGCATACGCATAGGTCCTGGATACCGAGGAGCTCTCGCAAAATCAATGATGTGCTGGATCGAATCCAAAACTTGGCGATCTCATCTGCCGTTTACGATCAGATTGGATGTAAAGTAGATGAGTGGGAAATTTTAATCCCACCCACCACCCACCTGGTCGCCACGGTCGAGGACCTGACTGATACGCTCGACTACGGCTCCGACGAGGCCACCGACATGGACGAAGGCATCAGTGGCGATTCCGGAGCAGAACCACTCACGACCATACCCCACACAAGGAATTGGGCCGCAACGTCCACATATGATGTCTACATGGTCGACAACCCAAAAGATAATTTAAAGAAGAAACCTAATGAAACACCCAAGTGTCGCCACCCTAAAAGGCGATGTAAGGGCCACAACGAAAGTAGGAGCACGACCAACACCTCGGGTGTCGCCGATAATGGTGCCGCCCCCGAGGCCGTTGAGAACCTAAGCAAGGGCATTCAAGCCTCACCCACCCAACTTAATGGGCCCGTCGGAACGCCCGTGGAAGAAAACCTCAAGACATGGGTACCTTCAACGATGGGTCGAACAAGGATTATATCTTGGAGTCCAAAGGCAATGTATGCCTCGGACTCGATGACTTTGTCATACCCATAAATCCGTCTGAACAAACACAGTTTTAGCGACAGCTAATCATAACCGCGCGGAGTATAAAAAGAAGCAGCACGAGCTGTATACTCACAAGAATGCGCTAAATGCAAATGGATGAAAATCCTTGCGCTCGAAGCGGACCTCAAAACCCGAGGGGCGGCCCCCAAATCTTTCCTGAAAAGGCGGCTGTTACCTGACTTCGATGATGGGGCCGCGGACAACGAGCCACTTATGCACGACCACGTAGGCAAAGCTGGCCGACCCCCTAGAGGGTGAGATCGGCCAACAAGGGCACCCAAGACACCCCCCGTTAAAATACACCCTCACGACAAGAGTGTGGTTGAGCACCCCGAGACCTTCGATCCGCGTGATAAGCTACAACCCAACAAGGTTCCTGGTTCACGAAGCCGTGCAGCACCCGGTCTGGATGGCTGTGATGCTCGGTTGGATAGGCACGAAAGTACTCGGGAACAAGTCCAAGTTAGAGCAATGGCTCATGCTTAACCAGATGTGGCTCGTTTTTGAGAGTTTGTGCATCATGTATGTTTTATAGATGAAGTCATGGAGAACTAGTTCCAAGAAGGGTTTAAACCCATCAATATGAATCAATACGATGGAACAACTGACCCGGTCGTCTAGATAGAGGACTTCCTTCTTCACATCCACATGGCCCGGAGTGATGACCTCCATGCCATTAAATATTTACCCCTCAAGCTGAAAGGTCCAACAAGGCATTGGCTTCACAACCTCCCTAGAAATTACATTGGAAGCTGGGAGGAGCTCGAGGAGGCCTTTCGGGCCAATTTCCAGGGTACCTATGTTCGCCCCTTCTTGCCGACGACCTCAACCATATAGTCCAGAAGGAGGGCGAATTAGCTCAGAAATTCTAGAATTAATTCCTAATTAAAAAGAACCAGATCGTCGATGGTCCCAGCGTCGAGGCAATTGTAGTATTCAAACACAACATCCGGGACGAATTGCTTGCCGGCCATCTCGGACTGGGGACAGGACAAGTCGAGAATCATGTTGGCCCCCTACTCATGGATGACCCACTTTTGCATGGGTGAGGACATGATGCGGAGCATCCTACGGACATCTCCATGTCAAGAGCCCATGTGGCAAGTGACACGTGCGCCATCTACTTCTCATACATAAAGGTGAATCTTCTCCTTTACACGTGTTCACTTGACCCCTTCAAGGATGGTATACTACTTGACACTCCACTTGTGTGCATGCATAGGTGTTGTCGGAGCTTCACGGACGACAAGGAGGAGCGCAAGCGCCAAGGAACGCCTACACCATCCGCGAGGGAAGCGTGGAAGCGAAGACGGAAGAAGAAGAGCCTGTCCAGTCCAGAACGGGCGGTACTACCGCCTACAAGCGGTACTACCGCTCCCAAGCGGTACTACCGCCTACATGTGGTACTACCGCTCCCAAGCGGTACTACCGCCCGAGGTCCGGTACTACCGCCCTGCCTGTGCGCAGCCGTGGGCCTTTGGCCTTGTATCCCTCGCCACTTACCCCTTCGTGGCTCAGACTATAAATAGACCACCTCCACCTCCTTTCTAGGGTTAGCGAATATGATAGCTCATTTGTATGTGAGCTTTGCTCCTACCTTCTCCTCTTGAGAGAGTGAGACTACCTCCACCTTGGAGAAGATCCCTAGTGGATGCAAGACCTCCCACGGGAGAAGAATCCTTGTGGATTGTCAAGACCTCCCACGGGAGAAGAATCCTCGTGGATTGTCAAGACCTCTCTCCTCATAGGATTGGGATGAACTCTACCATGTATCTTATTTCCCTTTGATTGTTCGTGTACCTTGTGGATCTCATGTGTCTGTGAGTCTAGTGGATGTGTGATTGGACTTGTTCTTGAGTGTTTCTCTTGTGTTCTTCCCTTGTGTCCTTCTTGTTCTTGGGGATTCCCCTCCAATTCGTGAAAGATCTCCACTTAGGGTTCCACCCTACAACATCATGGTATCTAGAGCTATGGTTTCTCACGAAATTGGAGCCCCCCTTCGTGTTTTCTAGCCTTGTTTTGTTGTGTTCTTGCCCAATTTCGAAAATCCCCACCAAAAATAGCCCCAAATTTTTCTGTGATTTGTTGGTTTGATGATGTTTTGTTGGATTTGATCCATGGATTTGCTTGGTTTCGAGTGGATCTAGCATCTCCCCAAGTTTCACCACTTTCCATCCACGAAATCCATCCAATTTCGCCCCCGAAATCATCCATTTCCGCCCCAAACTCGCCCCGATCGCGATCTGCGAAGTTTTTCCCGACACCAGCGGTACTACCGCTCATCCAAGCGGTACTACCGCCCTACAAGCGGTACTAATTTTTTAGTTCCGCTCAACCAAAGCGGTACTACCGCCCCGCACTTTTTCAGCCTTCCGAGTTTCACCGTTTTGACCATAACTTTTACTCCCGAACTCCGATTTGAGTGTTCTTTGGCTCGTTGGAAAGCTAGCGACGTGCCCGAGCTGCTCATCTTGGTTTTACCACCATTTCACTCCATCATATTTTGTGAATTTTGACATCTCTTCCTAGGGCTTCCACCACATCATCCGCTATACCACCACCGACTTCCGCAACCTAACCATTTTGTCCCTCATAGTATTTGTGGTTGCTTGAGTAGTGATTTGAGTCTCCTAAGGTGTTTAGGCTACTTAGGGACAATTGCTTCTTCATCAACCACCACCACCACTTCCGCATTGTCATCTTTGACACCACCACCACCATTGTTTTCCGCTACCACCATTTGACATTTGTCCTTGAGATTTTGAGTTGTGGTTTTTCCGTTTCCTAAGGTGTTTCGGCTAATTAGGAACGGGTCTACATCAAGAGCACCGCATCTCATCATCATCATCGGACGGTAACCTCGACGACACCGTTGTATATTCCCCTTGCAATTGCATTGTTAACCCCTAGCCCATTTTGCGTCACTTGCCTATCGAGACTAGCCTTTGAGTATTGCCGGCAACGTTACTTGTGCACATTAGTAATCATCGTTCCGCCCTTCCATTGTATACATACCATATCATCTTGGTATCATCATATCATCCCTTGTGTCACAAGATTGTTCCCGCATATACACAATTGTTATCTTGGTTTGTGCATCGTGGCCATATAAAAAAAAAGAAGAATAAGCTTTTAAGCAAAAAGAGAAAGACAAAGAAGCTTCTAAGCAAGAGCCATAGCATCGCATCATATCATATCATACTTGATCATCTTGGATCATCTTGTGCTCAAAGCACCGGAACATCATACACATAGCATACTTGGGATAGAACGCTCATACATTTTGCATCTTATAGGTTGTGCACAAGTGTCGTATCCGCCTATTGAGCAATCGTGCTAGCGTCTCTCTTGAGTTGTGCAACACGAGCGTTTTCCGTGGACTCCACATTTTGTGCTCATTCCTTGGTTGCACGACCCCATTTATCTATCCATGTGTGTGTTTCCGTGTGCCACATTTTGCTATTGGTCTACTTGTTCCATTTGCGAATTTGTGAATCTCTTTCAACATTATTGACTCTTTCTAACTTTTTGCATCAAATTTTTGTGCCACTATCCTCACCGTGCTCCACCATAAGCTTTTATTTGTAGGTGTGAGTGAACAAGTCCGGTACCAATTCCACTATTCTTTCATTTCACATTGAGTGAAACAGGATACATCCTCAACGTTGGGAAAAGGTATCTTGGTATTGTTTATCTCATTTCCTACTCACCTTTGCTCTAGTCTTGTGATGGATAGGCAAAGCATTTCATCTCCGGTCTACAACAAGAACGACGAGTTCGGTGCCATGACTAGATCACATCGGCATCGACACCATCACCGACAAGAACGTGAAGGTCACGAGCTCAACATCAACAACCGCTCAATGACTTCACCATCTACCTTGGCATCTTCGCCAAGTGACTTCAAGGCATCTTTGCCTTTGGACTTGCGGCATCTTCGCCGACCCGCACCTCAAGAGAAGCTTCCCAAGCTCAAGTCCGCGACTTCCACGAGCTACTACGACCTCGTCAACGACCACGAGATTCCTTTCTATGGGACTCAAGACCCCGAGGAGTATCTTGAGTGGGAGCGCAAGATGGATGACTACCTCAAGCTACATCAAGTTCCTCCCGAAGATCAAGCGAAGTGCGCCACAAGAAACTTCCACGACCGTGCGTCGACATGGTGGCTTCACACACCTTCGGAGAGCTACGACATGAGTTGGTCCAAGACGAAGAAAGCTATGCGGCGAGAGTTCGTGCCTCCTACTTACAAGGAACAACTTCTTCACCAATTGGAGAACACCATACAAGGATCCAAGTCCATCGACGCGTACTTCAAGGAGATGAAGAAGGCCTTGCGACGAGCCGGCGTGGACGACCCCATTTGGATGAAGTTTTACTTCATGATGGGATTGGACAACGACATCTCCAAGACTATCTTCATCGAGAACTACAAGTCCCTCGACGACAACTACATTGGTGCTCTCAAGGCGGAACAAGACCTCATGAAGGTCAAGACTTCTCCACCGCAAGCACGTTTATCGAAGACCAAACTCCAAGATGGCGAGCATGAGGGTAGTACAACCACGATGTCCAAGCCCAACGAGCTCCAAGATGACGCTCCCAAGTTCGACTCCACCGCCATCCCTCTTCGTGGCATTATTGATGCCGAGTCTACTTCGACTCTTTTTCAAGACGGCGCCGCGACGACTACGACTACGGAGCCATTCGAGGACCACTCTTTGGAGGCGCACGACACGACGACGAGCACGGATGATGCTTCCATCTTTGGAGGCGAGAGTGATGATGTGCCATCTTCGGCCTTCATCCACGGCGACGATTACGAGATGGTTGAGCATGGGATTTTCCCTTCGACCATGGCGACATATGATGACTTGAGTGACTTTTGCCACCATATGGAGAGTGAGAGTGAGTTCACTACTAGCCCCATATATGACGAGTTGCCCCAATTCCCATGTGAGGAGAGCCACAACCCCCACCACTTGAGTGAGATGAGTGACTCCACCATATGTGAGTTTGAGTGCACCTACCTTGAGGGAGTGAGTGAGCCACCACCACATAGAGAGAGTGAGGAAGTTGATAGGGCACGTGAGGCCATTCGCATTTCTAACAACTTGACCTCTACCTCTATTGTGTCTTCCCATTTGGTGCTAGGTCCCATATATGATGATGCGCCGATTCACGACGACTTCGTCCTCCCTTTGGACAAGACGATGGCCATGGTGGAATATGATGCACCCCCCACATGGTTCCATCAAGATGAACATGATGACCACCATTTGGTCTTCGCCACCTCACCTACACCACTTGAGTGGAATGAACAAGGTAATATAGGTGAAGGTGATGCTCTAGTCCCACTAGTGGACATTTGTGATATTGATTGCTTGCATGATGTTGATCCACCTATTGCCATGCTTCATGCTAGTTTGACTACCTCATGGGATACATTACCCATTTATGATGTGTATGATGATTGCCATGTGGAGTCTATTAGTTGTGATGCCATGTTGCATAGGATCTCTTGTGATCATTCTTTAGGTCACATCATGTTTGATAATCCACTTGACTTGTCATATGCTATGCATGAGATCACTCGTATGTCATATTTGCAATCTCTTCGTAGTAACTATGCATATGCCATTAAGATAAACCCAATTTGCACATATGGCATAGATGACAAGCCCATGGTTATTGGCATTTGTTTTTCTTGTGATGATATTGACATGCTTCCTTTGCATCATATCCATCATATGTCATGCCATGATTACCTAGCCTCAGACATGCATTGTTTTGGATGTTGTTCCACTTCTCCACATTATGCTTCCGATATTGCTCATGAGGAGACCCCCATAGTTTCCTCATACATTTTCGGAGATTTTGATCCACCCAATCCATTGCATGATCCCCATACTTGTTTGCACAATATGCTCCCCATGAATTCCAATGATATTGTTGTGCCACATACTTGCTCTAATTTGAGTCTCCATTATGCTATCCATAATAACAAACCTCTCATGATGGATGACATGTTTCTATATCACGCATCTCATTTATTTGAGCATTGGTTACTTTGTGCTAACGAACACATGCACGTGCGCATCATGATGGATGATGTGTACATATACCACGCACACACGATTTTTCCTTTATCTTCGTTTTGTGTAGGTACTCATGAACATTTGTCAACCTCACAATCCCATGAGTTGACAAAACGAGCTCTTGAGAGCGACGACGCTTTGGGATCCCGTGGATTGTGCCTACCACCGTTCTCTTCGCGCAACGACTACGCGCATCTCTTTTACTTGGCTCTCACACGGCTATGGGTTATTTACCACTTGTCACCTTATACCCATACTATCGTGTTCACTTTGCATGTTATGCCTCTTGCTATGACTTTGCCATGCAATTGTGACCCTTGTTTGCCTTTACACATGATTCACTATTATGCCACTTCTATGTGTATTTGCATGCTTGGAGGAGATACTAGTAGCTATTGCCAAGATTTCTTGGTGCCCCATGCTATTGTTGATTCTTGTGTTGGGAGAGTCATGATATTCCATTGCTATTTCCATATGGCCTCTCATCAACACATTGATGCTATTTTGCTCATATCTTGCTTTCATGCTTGTGCTATGCCATGTCCATCACGTATGCTCACTATTTGCACACATGACATGCTTGCCATGATTACCTCTAGTACGTTGCATCTTCGCACTACTAGCATGTTTGACTTGATCACCATGATTGCTCGCTATGTTGCATCACCCATGTTCCACTCTTACTTGCTTTCTTGGGTTGATGACATATATGTTCATGCCTTTCACATGATATACATTGATCATTGTCACTTGTCTCAATTTGGTGCATCCCTCATATCCACATACCTTGAGTGCAACCATGCTATGATTATTGATCTTGGAGACTTGGACAACTTACTTGTGATGCATGCTTATTTCTTTGAGCTTCAAGATGATGAGTATTTGGTGATCCTCCGCTTCTACACGACGACGCCATCTCTTTCCCATGGTGATTTGGTTCTCGATCCGAGGTCGGATCTTTCCCAAGGGGGAGGGGATGATGCGGAGCATCCTACGGACATCTCCATGTCAAGAGCCCATGTGGCAAGTGACACGTGCGCCATCTACTTCTCATACATAAAGGTGAATCTTCTCCTTTACACGTGTTCACTTGACCCCTTCAAGGATGGTATACTACTTGACACTCCACTTGTGTGCATGCATAGGTGTTGTCGGAGCTTCACGGACGACAAGGAGGAGCGCAAGCGCCAAGGAACGCCTACACCATCCGCGAGGGAAGCGTGGAAGCGAAGACGGAAGAAGAAGAGCCTGTCCAGTCCAGAACGGGCGGTACTACCGCCTACAAGCGGTACTACCGCTCCCAAGCGGTACTACCGCCTACATGTGGTACTACCGCTCCCAAGCGGTACTACCGCCCGAGGTCCGGTACTACCGCCCTGCCTGTGCGCAGCCGTGGGCCTTTGGCCTTGTATCCCTCGCCACTTACCCCTTCGTGGCTCAGACTATAAATAGACCACCTCCACCTCCTTTCTAGGGTTAGCGAATATGATAGCTCATTTGTATGTGAGCTTTGCTCCTACCTTCTCCTCTTGAGAGAGTGAGACTACCTCCACCTTGGAGAAGATCCCTAGTGGATGCAAGACCTCCCACGGGAGAAGAATCCTTGTGGATTGTCAAGACCTCCCACGGGAGAAGAATCCTCGTGGATTGTCAAGACCTCTCTCCTCATAGGATTGGGATGAACTCTACCATGTATCTTATTTCCCTTTGATTGTTCGTGTACCTTGTGGATCTCATGTGTTTGTGAGTCTAGTGGATGTGTGATTGGACTTGTTCTTGAGTGTTTCTCTTGTGTTCTTCCCTTGTGTCCTTCTTGTTCTTGGGGATTCCCCTCCAATTCGTGAAAGATCTCCACCTAGGGTTCCACCCTACAACAGGACATCTGGCTGGCCCGCAGCTCCCACAGGAATGAATCCGGAACCTCAGAAGCTCGCGAGGGCAGTGGAAAATCCAAGCGCAACAGAAACAAGCACCAAAATAAAAATAGCGACAGTGATGCCGAGGACCCAGCAGTCAACGCAGGGTTCAGTGGATCACGGGGCAGACCTAAGAAGAGGCCTTTTAAAGGGAACAAGGACGACCCTAGCACGCTGGATAAGATACTCGATAGATCTTGCCAGATTCACGGCACGGTGGACAAGCCCGCCAATCACACCAATCAACATTGTTGGTTGTTTAAATAGGCCAGCAAAGCAGTATCTGAGGAATCCAGCAAAATCTTCTCTTGAAGTGATGACGAGGATGAACCTGATAACCCACAAGTATAGGGGATCACAACAGTTTTCGAGGGTAGAGTATTCAACCCAAATTTATAGATTCGACACAAGGGGAGCCAAAGAATATTTGCAATTATTAGCAACTGAGTTGTCAATTCAGCCACACCCGAAGATTAATTATCTGTAGCAAAGTGATCAGTATCACAGTAGTATGATAGTTTTAATAGTAGCGGTAGCAGTAATAGTAACGATAGAAGTGATAGCAGTGATTTTGTAGAAATAGCAGTAGTAACAGCAGCAGTAGTAACTTAGCAAGATCAATATGTAGGAAATTCGTAGGCATTGGATCGGCAATTTGTTGGATGATATTCATAAAGTAATAGTAACAACCTAGGGCGATACAAAACTAGCTCCAGTTCATAAATGTAATGTAGGCACGTATTTCATAAATAGTCATACATGCTTATGGAAAGAACTTGTATGACATATTTTGTCCTACCCTCCCGTGGCAGCGGGGTCCATAAGGAAACTAAGGGATTTTAAGGCCTCCTTTTAATAGAGTACCGGAACAAAGCATTAGCACATAGTGAATACATGAACTCCTCAAACTATGGTCATCACCGGAAAGTATCCCGCATATTGTCACTACAGGGTTTACGGATCATAACATGTAGTAGGTGACTATGACTTGCAAGAACAGATCTTAGAACATAGATATAATGGTGATAACATGAACGGTTCAGATCTGAAATCATGGCACCCAGGCCCAAAGTGTCAAGCATGAAGCATAGCAAAGTCATAGCAACATCAATCTCATAACATAGTGGATGCTAGGGATCAAGCCCTAAAAAAACTAACTCGATTACATGATGAATCTCATCCAACTCCTCACCGACCAGTGTGCCTACAAAGGAATTACTCACTCCCGGTGGAGAGCATCTTGGAATTGGCGATGGAGGAGGGTTCGTGATGACGGAGACCCATGAACCCCCTCTCCGGAACCCCAAACGGACTCTAAATCTGGCCTCACGATGAAGAACATGAGGTGGCGGTGGCTCCGTGATAACCCACAAGTGTAGGGGATTGCAACAGTTTTCGAGGGTAAAGTATTCAACCCAGATTTATTGATTCGACACAAGGGGACCCAAAGATACACCTGGAAACTTAGTATCTGCAACAAGGTAATTTAGTAGCAAAGTAATATGGAAATAGTGGTAACAGCAATAAAAGTAATGGTAGTGTTTTTGTAGTTTTTGTAATAGTAGCAGCGGAAAAGTAAATAAGCAACAAGCAATATGTGAAAAGCTCATAGGCATTGGATCGGTGATGGGGAATTATGTCGGATGCGATTCATCATGTAAAAGTTATAACCTAGGGTGACAAAGAACTAGCTCTAATTCATCAATGTAATGTAGGCATGTATTCCGAATATAGTCATACATGCGTATGGAAAAGAACTTGCATGACACCTTTTGTCGTATCGTCCCATGGCAGCGGGGTCCTAGTGGAAACTAAGGGATATTAAAGCCTCCTTTTAATAGAGTACCAGACCAAAGCATTAACGCATAGTGAATACATGAACTCCTCAAACTACGGTCATCACCGGGAGTGGTCCTGACTATTGTCACTTCGGGGTTGCCGGATCATAACACATAGTAGGTGACTATAAACTTGCAAGATAGGATCAAGAACACACATATATTCATGAAAACATAATAGGTTCAGATCTGAAATCATGGCACTCGGGCCCTAGTGACAAGCATTAAGCATAACAAAGTCATAGCAACATCAATCTTAGAATATAGTGGATACTAGGGATCAAACCCTAACAAAACTAACTCGATTACATGGTAAATCTCATCCAACCCATCACCATCCATCAAGCCTACGATGGGATTACTCACGCACGGCGGCGAGCATCATGGAATTGGTGATGGAGGAAGGTTGATGACGACGATGGCGACGATCTCCCCTCTCCGGAGCCCCGAACGGATTCCAGATCAGCCCTCCCGAGAGAGAGATTAGGGCTTGGCGGCGGCTCCGTATCGTAAAACGCGATAATTTTTCCTCTCCCCGAAAGTGAATATATGGAGTCCGGGGGTACGTCAGTGGAGCAACAGGGGGCCCACGAGGCAGGGGGCGCACCCAGGGGGAGGGGGCGCGCCCCCACCCTCGTGGACATGGTGTGGCCCCCCTGGACTGGATCTTTCCGCAGATATTTTTTATATTTTCCAAAATAATTCTCCGTGGATTTTCAGGTCAGTTCGAGAACTTTTTATTTCTGCACAAAAACAACACCATGGCAATTCTGCTGAAAACATCGTTAGTCCGGGTTAGTTCCATTCAAATCATGCAAGTTAGAGTCCAAAACAAGGGCAAAAGTGTTTGGAAAAGTAGATACGTTGGAGACGTATCAACTCCCCCAAGCTTAAACCTTTGCTTGTCCTCGAGCAATTTAGTTGATAAACTTAAAGTGATAAAGAAAAACTTTGACAAAATCTGTTTGCTCTTGTTGTTGTAAATATGTAAAGCCAACATTCAAGTTTTCAGCAAAGATCATGAACTAACCACATTCACAATAACTTTCAGGTCTCATGTCTACTCATATCAATGGCATAATCAACTAGCGAGCAATAATAATAAACCTCGGATGACAACACTTTCTCAAAACAATCATGATATGATATAACCGGATGGTATGTCGCTAGCCCTTTCTGAGACCGCAAAACATAAATGTAGAGCACCTTTAAAGATCAAGGACTGACTAGACATTGCAATTCATGGTAAAAGAGATCCAGTCATAATCATACTCAATGCAAATTAATAGTAATACATGCAAATGACAGAGGTGCTCTCCAACTGGTGCTTTTTAATAAGATGATGATGACTCAACATAAAAGTAAATAGATAGGCCCTTCGCAGAGGGAAGCAGGGATTTGTAGAGGTGCCAGAGCTTGATTTTTAAATAGAGATGAATAACATTTTGAGCGGTATACTCTCATTGTCAACATAGCAACCAAGAATCTCGATATCTTCCATGCTACGCACATTATAGGCGGTTCCCAAACAGAATGGTAAAGTTTATACTCCCCAACCACCAACAAGCACACTCCACGGCTGGCCCGAAACAACGGGTACCGTCCAAACCAGCAACAACCTTGGGGGAGTTTTGTTTAATAATTATGATTTGAGCATGGAACTGGGCATCCCGATTACCAGCCATTTTCTCATGAATGATGAGCGGAGTCCACTCATCGTGAGAATAACCCACCTAGCATGGAAGATATAGACATCCCTAGTTGATACATGAGTTGTTCGAGCATACAAAACAGAATTTCATTTGAAGGTTTAGAGTTTGGCACATACAAATTTACTTGGAACGGCAGGTAATACCGCATATAGGAAGGTATGGTGGACTCATGTGGAATAACTTTGGGGTTTATGGAAGATGCACAAGCAGTAGAGGTGAAGGCTAGAAAGCGACTGGGAAGCGACCAGCTAGAGTGCGACAACAGTCATGAACATGCATTAAAATTAATCAACAGTGAATGCAAGCATGAGTAGGATATAAATCACCATGAACATAAATATCGTGGAGGCTATGTTGATTTGTTTCAACTACATGCGTGAACATGTGCCAAGTCAGGCCACTTGAATCGTTCAAAGGAGGATACCACCCCATCATACCACATCACAACCATTTTAATATCATGTTGGCACGCAAGATAGACCATTATAAACTCTAGGCTAATTAAGCATGGCATAAGCAGCTACGATCTCTAATTGTCATTGCAAGCATGTTTCATTCATAACAAACTGAATCAAGAACGATGAACTATCATATTTACAAAAACAAGAGAGGTCGAGTTCATACCAGCTTTTCTCATCTCAATTAATTCATCATATATCATCATTATTGCCTTTCACTCGCACGACCGAACGGTGTGGATAATAATAATAGTGCACGTGCATTGGAATAAGCTGGAATCTGTGAGCATTTTAATACAAGATAGAAGACAAGGTAATATGGCTCAAGGTTAAATCCACAATAAAGCATATGAGAGCCACTAAGCATTTTCAATCATGGTCTTCTACTCTTGACCCCCAAAGAAAAGAAAAGAAAGTATTTACACGGGAAAGCTCCAAACAAGCAAAAGAAGAACGAGAAATCTGTTTGGGTTTTCTTTTAATTACTACTACTACAAGGATGGAAAGTAAACTAGCTAAAAGCTACAACTATTTTTTTTTGTTTTTCTTAAGGTTTTTCTAACACACAAGAAAAAGACTAAGAAAAAGAATTGAAACTAAGCATGGATGGTACAATGGAAGAGTGTGAGCACCAACAACTAGAATAAGTGTGTGAACATGAATGTAAAGTCGGTGAGAAACACGTACGCCCCCAAGCTTAGGCTCTTGGCCTAAGTTGGTCTATGGCCAATATTGGCCTGACGGATATCCAAAGTTGTAGTTGGGGTTGTACTGAGATGCAGCAGCTACTGCCTGCTGAGCTTCAGCTTGGAGACGGGCTGCTTCCATCGTCTCCTGATACTCATTTGCCTCCTCCCTGGTTATAGTATATCTCCCTTTTGCTTGAAAGTCAAACAAGGTAGGAGCAGGAAGGGCAATATGGACAGCGTGAGGCCTGTTAAAGATTAGTCGATACTTGAGGGATTGTTCGTCCCTCTCTATAAACCGATGACTAACCATATCATTAAAATCCTAATAAGCAGGCGGTAACAATTCATCATTTTCCTGTATAGGCACACCAAGGTGGCGGGCTATGCGAGTGGCATAAATCCCACCAAATAAATATCCATATAAACCCTTATGATGTAGCCTACGTGCAACAATGGCTCCCAAGTTATATTGTCTATCTCCTAACACAACACTCTTGAGAACAATAAGATCAGGGACGCACATATGGCAAGCCTCATCTTTACCGTTTATGCATCTACCAATAAAGAGAGCAAAGTAATGAATAGCAGGAAAATGAATGCTCCCTATGGTAGCTTGTGTGATTTCTCTAGATTCCCCTACAGTGATACTAGCAAGGAAATTTTATATTCAGATTTGCGAGGATCACCCATACTGCCCCACTGCGGGAGCTTACAAGCATCATTAAAATCCTCTAGGTCCATGGTGTAAGATTTATCATAAAGATCAATCAGGACAGTGTGAGAATTACGTGAAGATGAAAATTTAAACCTTCTCACAAAGGTGTGTGTTAAGTAACGGTGTTGGGGGCACTTATCTTGCATGAAGCCCTCAAGGTCAGCATTACGCACATATGCGTCAAATTCCTCCTTAATCCTGCTTGAACCATAAATTCTTCTGACGGCCATTCACAAGGCCGCACTTCAGCTTCCCTCGGTAGTTCATTGTCCGGCTGAAGCATCGCGAGCCTTGGTTCTTGCTTCCTTGAAGAACCACATTGGAAGATTTTCCTATGCATTTTTCTGAAATTTTTAGTAACTCAAAATAAAAGTTGACCAAACTCAACAAGATTGATAGTAATAACTCCTAGAAGTGCCTAGAGACTATATCATGCATTAGAACTACTTGGGACCAAAGAAATTTGACATGCAAGCTCAAGAACAAGGTCTCCATAGCAGCAAAAATTTGCAGTAAATAAAGCACTAGAACAAAAACTAATTGGACTAATGGAGGAGTCACATACCAAGGAACAATCTCCCCAAAATGTTTTGTGAATGGAGCTTTGAGCAAGGAGATCGAAAATGGAAGCAAGATGAGTTAGAACTCGTGCTTGAGCTGGGTAGTGATTTTTTTGGGAGGAAGAAGAAGGGTATGGATGGAGGAATAAGTGGAGGGGGCCACGTGGGGCCCACGAGGCAGGGGGCACGCCCTGGACCCTCGTGGCCAGGTGCTAGATCCCCTCACTGTGTTTTTTGTGCCAAATATTCTCAAATATTCTAGAAAAAATCATATTTCATTTTCAGGGCATTTGGATAACTTTTATTTTCGGGGTATTTTTTATTGCACGGATAAGTCTGGAAACAGACAGAAAATAGTATTTTTGCTTTATTTAATCTAGTTAACAGGAAGTAAAAGGAGGATACAGAAGGTTGTGCTATTTAGATTCACCCATCTCATGCTCATCAAAAGGAATCCATTAACAAGGTTGATCAGGTCTTGTTAATAAACTCTTTCCGAATAACATGAAACCGGAGAATTTTCGAATAGCACTAGGTTACCTCAATGGGGACATGTATGTCCCCAACAATAAGAATATCATATGTCTTCTTGACAATAGGAAGAGGAAATTCAAAACCTCCAATAGTAATAGTTGAAAATTTTCCAATAGAATTGATACTATGGACCTGAGGTTGTTTCCTCGGAAAGTGTACCGTATGCTCATTACCATTGACATGAAAAGTGACATTGCCTTTGTTGCAATCAATAAAAGCCCTACAGTATTCAAAAATGGTCTACCAAGGATAATAGACATACTATCGTCCTCGGGAATATCAAGGATAACAAAGTCCGTTAGAATAGTAACATTTGCAAGCACAACAGGCACATCCTCACAAATACCGATAGGTATAGTAGTTGTTTTATTAGCCATTTGCAAAAATATTTCAGTAGGTGTCAACTTACTCAAGTCAAGTCTACGATATAAAGAGAGAGGCACAACACTAACACCGGCTCCAAGATCACATAAAGCAGTTTTAACATAATTTCTCTTAATGGAGCAAGGTATAGTAGGTACTCCTGGATCTCCTAGTTTCTTAGGTATTCCACCCTTAAAAGTGTAATTGGCAAGCATGGTGAAAATTTCTACTTCAGGTATCTTTCTTTTGTTGGTAATAATATCTTTCATATACTTAGCATAAGGATTTGTTTTAAGCATATCAGTCAAACGCATACGCAAAAAGATAGGTCTAATCATTTCATCAAAGCGCTCAAAATCCTCATCATCCTTTTTGTTGGATGGTTTAGGAGGAAAAGGCATGGGTTTTTGAACCCATTGTTCTCTTTCCTTACCGTGGTTCCTAGCAACAAAGTCTATCTTATCATAACGTTGATTCTTTGATTGTGGGTTATCAAGATCAACAGCAGGTTCAATCTCTACATCATTATCATTGCTAGGTTGAGTATCATCATGAACATCATCATTAACATTATCAATAGGTTCATGTTCATTACCAGATTGTGTCTCAGCATCAGAGATAGAGATATCATTAGGATTCTCAGGTGTGTCAGCTACAGGTTCACTAGAAGCATGCAAAGTCCTATCATTTTTCTTTTTCTTCTTCTTAGAAGAACTAGGTGCATCTAAATTAGCTTTGTGAGAATCTTGCTCAATTCTCTTAGGGTGGCCCTCAAGATACAGAGGTTCCTGAGTCATTTTACCACCTCTAGTTGCAACTCTAACATCATAGTCATTATTCTTACTATTTAATTCATTGAGCAAATCATTCTGAGCCTTAAGTACCTGTTCTACTTGAGTGGTAACCATAGAAGCAAGTTTACTAATGAGTTTCAATTCACCTTTAACTCTACACATATAATCACTCAAGCGTTCAATCATATAAGCATTACGTTGCAATTGTCTACCAACATAAGCATTGAAGTTTTCTTGTTTCACAATAAAATTATCAAACTCATCTAAGCATTGGCTAGCAGACTTATAACGAGGAATATCACCTTCATCAAATCTATAAAGAGAATTTACCTTTACTACCTGTGTCGGGTTATCAAGACCATGTATTTCTTCAATAGGTGGTAAATTCTTAACATTTTCAGCTTTAATACCTTTTTCTTTCATAGATTTCTTTGCCTCTTGCATGTCTTCAGGACTAAGAAATAGAACACCCCATTTCTTCGGAGTTGGCTTAGGGACTGGTTCAGGAAGTGTCCAATTATTTTCATTGGCCAGCATATTATTCAATAGTAATTCAGCTTGATCAACTATTCTTTCCCTAAAAACACAACTAGCACAACTATCCAGGTGGTCTCTGGAAGCATCGGTTAGTCCATTATAAAAGACATCAAGTATTTCATTCCTCCGAAGAGGATGATATGGCAAAGCATTAAGTAATTGGAGAAGCCTCCCCCAAGCTTGTGGAAGACTCTCTTCTTCAATTTGCACAAAGTTATATATTTCTCGTAAGGCAGCTTGTTTCTTATGAGCAGGAAAATATTTAGCAGAGAAGTAATACATCATACCCTGGGGATTACGCACACAACCAGGATCAAGAGAATTAAACCATGTCTTAGCATCACCCTTTAACGAGAAAGGAAATACCTTAAGGATATAGTAATAACGAATCTTTTCATCATTGGTAAACATGGTGGCTATATCATTCAACTTAGTAATATGTGCCACAACAGTTTCAGATTCATAGCCATTGAAAGGATCAGATTCAACCAAAGTAATTAACTCATGATCAACAGAGAAATCATAATCCTTATCAGTAACAAAGATACGTGAAGTAGCAAAAGCAGGGTCATATTTCATTCTAGCATTCAAAGACTTTTCTTTCAACTTAGATAATAATTTCTTAAGATCATATCTATCGTTGCAAGCAAGAAAGTCTCTAGCAGTTTCTTCATCGAGAACATAACCCTCCGGAATAACAGGCAATTCATATCTAGAGGGAGAAGCTTCATCATCACTTTCATTAATATTATCAGTTTCAATATTAGCATTCTCCCTAACCTTAGCAATTTGTTCATCTAGAAATTCACCTAGTGGCACAATATTGTCAAGCATAGAAGTAGTTTCATCATATATAGCAGAAGTGGCACCATCAAGAACATGCGACATATCAGATTCAATAGCAGGAGTAGGTGTCGCAAATTTACTCATAATAGAAGGAGAATCAAGTGCAGAGCTAGATGGCAGTTCCTTACCTCCCCTCGTAGTTGACGAAAAGATCTTGGTTTTTGAGTCCTTCAAATTCTTCATAGTGATCAACAGATATAAATCCCAAGTGACAGAGAATATAGCTATGCTCCCCGGCAACGGCGCCAGAAAATAGTCTTGATAACCCACAAGTGTAGGGGATCGCAACAGTTTTCGACGATAAAGTATTCAACCCAAATTTATTGATTCGACACAAGGGGAGCCAAAGAATACTCTTAAGTAATAGCAGATGAGTTGTCAATTCAACCACACCTGGAAACTTAGTATCTGCAGCAAGGTAATTTAGTAGCAAAGTAATATGGAGATAGTGGTAACAGCAATAAAAGTAACGGTAGTGTATTTGTAAGTTTTGTAATAGTAGCATCGGAAAAGTAAATAAGCAACAAGCAATATGTGAAAAGCTCGTCAGCATTGGATTGGTGATGGGGAATTATGTCGGATGCTATTCATCATGTAAAAGTTATAACCTAGGGTGACAAAGAACTAGCTCCAGTTCATCAATGTAATGTATGCATGTATTCCGAATATAGTCATACATGCTTATGGAAAAGAACTTGCATGACATCTTTTGTTCTACTCTCCCGTGGCAGCGGGGTCCTAGTGGAAACTAAGGGATATTAAGGCCTCCTTTTAATAGAGTACTGGACCAAAGCATTAACACATAGTGAATACATGAACTACTCAAACTACGGTCATCACCAGGAGTGGTCCCGACTATTGTCACTTCGGGGTTGCCGGATCATAACACATAGTAGGTGACTATAGACTTGCAAGAAAGGATCAAGAACACACATATATTCATGAAAACATAATAGGTTCAGATCTGAAATCATGGCACTCGGGCCCTAGTGACAAGCATTAAGCATAGCAAAGTCATAGCAACATCAATCTTAGAACATAGTGGATACTAGGGATCAAATCCTCACAAAACTAACTTGATTACATGGTAAATCTCATCCAACCCATCACCGTCCAGCAAGCCTACGATGTGATTACTCACGCACGGCGGTGAGCATCAAGGAATTGGTGATGGAGGAAGGTTGATGACGACGATGGCGATGATCTCCCCTCTCTGGAGCCTCGAACGAACTCCACATCAGCCCTCCCGAGAGAGATTAGGGCTTGGCGGCGGCTCCGTATCGTAAAACGCGATAATTCTTCATCTCTCATTTTTCTCTCCCCGAAAGTGAATATATGGAGTCCGGGGGTACGTCGGTGGAGCAACAGGGGGCCCACGAGGCAAGGGGGCGCACCCAGGGGGAGGGGGCACCCCGCCACCCTCGTGGACAGGGTGTGGGCCCCCCGGTCTGGATCTTTCCGCAGATATTTTTTATATTTTCCAAAATAATTCTCCGTGGATTTTCAGGTCATTCTGAGAACTTTTTATTTCTGCACAAAAACAACACCATTGCAATTCTGCTGAAAACAACGTCAGTCCGGGTTAGTTCCATTCAAATCATGCAAGTTAGAGTCCAAAACAAGGGAAAACATGTTTAGAAAAGTAGATACGTTGGAGACGTATCACTCCGTATCGCAAAACGAGATAATTCTTCTTCCCTAATTTTTCTCCAAAAATAGGTATTTATGTAGTTGGATTCAGGATCTGCGGGGCCACCAGGTGAGGACAACCCACCTGGGCGCACCAGGAGGGGGGCACCCTGGTGGGCTGTTCCCACCCAGTGTAACATCCCAAATTTTCAATTTGGAATGTTATACATAGATCATACTGCATTGCATATTTCTTTGCATTTTGTGTGTGATGATCCTCGAAAATTCTAAGCAACTCAAGGACCTACGGAGAGATTTGGGAATTCTACCGTTTTGTATTTGAGTTTTCTCGAATACCGGTACGAGGATAACATTGGTTTTAATTATTTTTCTCTCCTAAAAATATTTCTAAATAAAATATATGAGTGGAGATAATATGACTTCTCCAAAATAACAGAAATATTGGAGGAAAAAATATATTAAAATCACTTTTGGTATTTTTTTCCGTTTTATTTGCTATTTTATTTGCATAGGAAAAATTCGGGTTTTTCAAAATTGCATTTAGGTCCGGGAAAAATGATCACTTTGTCCTAAATATTATTAGAGGATGGTGAAAATTTATTTCGGGATTTTTTGGAGTCCGTTTAGTATCTTTTGTTAGTTTTCGTACGACAGGACTCGTTTAAAAAAAACCCGCCTTTGGGCCGTGTTCGGCCAGAACTCCTGTGGCCTAGGGCCTTTAAATGCCGCAGAGGGCCCAGCCGCCGCCCCAAGCCAGCCCGCCTCGCCCGCCCCTGCCCTTTCCCTAGCGCCGCCGCCGCCGCCGCGCCGTTCGCCGTGCCGCCGCACCCCGCCGCCCCGCCCGCCGGAGTTGTCGCCGCCGCCGCCGGACTTTTCGCCGGAGTTCGCCGCCGCCGAGGTAGCCGCCGCCGCCGTCGGTTTTTCTTAAAGAACCGATCGGTTTTTTAAGAAACCCTAGATCCGTTTTTTTAGTTTAGATCCGTTTTTTTCCGGTTTAGTTATTTAGCGGACGTTCGTTGATACGTCCAAAACGTATCTATAATTTCTGCTTGCTCCATGCCACTTTTGGGTGATATTGCTATGATATTCATACACTTCCATACACTTTTGATCATATTTGGACTAACCTACTAATCCAGTGCACCCCGGTGCTAGTTTCTGTTTTCGGCTGATTTTGTATTTCAGGTTTTCACGTTACGAGAACTGCAAGGAAAAATCCAGAAAAATTATATAAAAAATCAGCGTTCCGGAACCTACTCTGCGCTCGAAGTACAGCCGGGGGGGGGGCACCAGGGCTCCAGGCGCCGTGGCGGCGCCCCCCCCCCCTGGGCCACGCCGGGGGGCGCCTGGGCCCCCCGAAGCCCGTCTGGTGCCCCCTTTGTCATATATTTAGAGCGTCCCTCGAAACCCTCGAGACGGGAACTCTTTTTCGCGATCTCATCTCTGTTCCACCGCCGCCGCCGCTTCCAAGATCGGGAGCACCAGGAGAACGCTTCCCGGCACCCTGCCGGAGGGGAGGATCACCACCGGGAGCTTCTCCACCACCATGGACGCCTCCCGGATGAGTTGTGAGTAGTCTCCCTTGGACCATGAGTCCATGACCAGTAGCTATGTGATGTTCTCCTCCCGTTCTTGTGCTTCACTAATTAGTCCTCGTGAGCTGCCCTACATGATCGAGGCACATATGTAATCCTTATGCTGTTGCTATGATGAGTTTGCTGGGATCCGATGGATTATGAGATTATGTTCAGATTGCGATTGAGTAATATATTTGATCTACCTCTTTTATATTTATGTTCATAAGTAATTCTTGCATGTTCTCCGTTGTTATTTATTGCTTTGGCCAAGTAATACGTAGTGACTCCAAGAGGGAACGTTATGCTCGATTGTGGGTTCATGCCCCTCGATGACTAGCTTGAGTGACAGAAACATGAGTCTAGGGGATGTGATGTTGCCACAAGGGGGAAAACAACGGTGCTTGTGCCCGCGGGTGCAATGATTGTTTACTTTACGCAAAGTTCTTTTAATGCAGTTGTCTGTTGCTTTGAGTTTACACTATGGGTGGGGCTCGCAACTTAATACCAGCGAGATGTTCTGGATAGATATCTCAAGGTGGATGATTAGTAGTAGATATTGATGGATTTCGGTCTACTTACTTTGGCGTACCGCCCATGCTTTGAACCTCAACCTTTCTTGCAATGTAGTCAGCATTGGTTTGCGTTCGTGGTCCTGTCAATTGCCCAGCTGTAATTCGTTTACCTCACATAGTTGTTTTATCGTCTTTTGGGAGAGAGACATCACTAGTGAACATCATGAGACTCCGGTCCATATTACCATCATTGATCACATCCGCTATTTATTTTTCACTTTTACTTACTATTGCAAACACTATCTATCACTACTATCATTTGCGTTTAATCCTTTGTGAACTACAAGGCCGGAGGGATTGAGAACCCCTCTGTACTCGTTGGGAGCAAAGTTATTTGTATCTGTGTGCAGGTCCACGTTGATTGCTAATATCTGGCGCCGTTAGCAGTTGACACCTACTTGTTGAACCTAGGAGTCTCTCGGGATTCGATCCTTGGCATATTTGCTATGGGAAAACACTTCCACAACACTGCATCTTTCACCTTCCACTTGGGGTAACAAACGAGGGGTTAGAGGCCCATCAAGGAGTATTTTCTGGCGCCGCTGCCGGGGACTCCACTCTTCAGGATAGGGGAGTTGCATGCTATCTTTTACCTTTGCTTTTTAGTCTTGTTAGTTTACCTTTCAGTTTTTGCTTTAGTACCTTTTATCGAAAAACACAAAAATAGTTATCTTGCTTGCTTGCTACTATGGGTTCCACCGAGAACACCAAGTTGTGTGACTTCACAAGTCACAACAACGATGACTTTATCAGCACACCTATCACTACACCTGCCACTTCAGCACCTTCATATGAAATTAAACCTGCTTTACTTAACTTAGTCATGAAAGATCAATTCTCCGGTGCTGGAGATGATGCTGCTTTACACTTAAACAACTTTGTTGAACTTTGTGATATGCAAAAGTACCAAGAAATAGATGGTAATATTGTTAAGCTTAAGCTTTTTCCTTTCTCCTTGAGAGGAGGAGCTAAAATTTGGTTTCAGTCTTTGCCTAGAAATAGCATAGATTCATGGGACAAGTGCAAAGATGCTTTTATTGGAAAATACTATCCACCTGCTAAAATTATCCAACTTAGAAGTAACATAATGAATTTTAAACAATTGGATAATGAACACGTTGCCCAAGCTTGGGAACGTATGAAATCTCTTATCAAGAACTGCCCTACTCATGGTTTGACTACTTGGATGGTTATCCAAACTTTTTATGCAGGCTTGAACTTTACCTCGCGGAACTTGTTAGATTCGTCCGCGGGAGGAACTTTTATGTCAACTACACTTGGTGCTGCCACAAAGCTTCTCGATGAGATGATGACCAACTATTCCCAATGGCACACCGAACGCGCTCCAACAGGTAGGAAGGTAAACTCTGTCGAGGAGATTTCCTCCCTTAATGAGAAAGTTGACTTGATCATGTCTCTAATTTCGAAGCAATCTTCTGTTGATCCTCGTGATGTTCCTTTAAATTCTTTGATTGCTCAAGAACAAGTAGATGTGAACTTTATCTCTAGAAACAATTTTAACAACAATGCTTATAGGAGTAACTTTGGTAACAATCCTAGACCGTTCCCCTCTAATTCTTATGGGAACAACAATGCTTATCCTATCACCAAGAACTCCACTACTGAACTAGAGACTATGCTTAAAGATTTCATCACTACCCAAAAAGCCTTTAATAAGAGTGTAGAAGAAAAACTACATAAACTAGATGATCTTTCTTTTAAGGTAGACCATTTAGCCAATGAGGTAAAATTACTAAATATTAAAACTTCTCCTCTTGAGGAGAGGGAAGTCACTCCTATAAATGCTATTCAAGTGCAAATTAATGAAAACATTAGGATGATGGCTAAACTTAAAGAGAGATGGGCTAGAGAAAGGGAGGAAGAAGATAGAATTAAGAGCCTTCCTACCCACCACACTGTTGCTACTATCCAAGTTGTTGAGGATGTTCAAACTCCTAGCACCCAATGTACTCCTGGTCCCATTGGACCTATTAATGGTGATGCTATGACTATAGAAACTAGCAAACAAGTGAACCTAAAGGACACTACTACCACTTTACTTGATGCTCGTGACCTTGATTTTGATAATTGCACTCTTACCGAAGTTATTGATTTCCTTCACAAGATGTCTAGAGATCCCCGCACTAGCACGCTTAACCTTGCCTTCACAGAGCATATCACTAATGCTCTCATCAAAGCTAGGGAGGAGAAACTTAGAGTAGAAGCCTCCATACCTAGAAAGCTAGAATATGGTTGGGATCCTATGATAAAAATTAAATTGAATGACTTCTCTTGCTATGCATTATGTGATGTTGGAGCTAGTACCTCTGTTATGCCCAAAAGAATATATGATATGCTTAAATTGAAACATTATGATTCTTGTTCTTTTGGTGTTCGTCTCGTTGATTCTTCCATAAAGAAACCTTTGGGGAGGATCGACGATGTTCTTTTTGTTGTTAATGATAATTATGTTCCCGTTGATTTCACTATTATGGATATTGAATGTGATCCTTCATGTCCAATTATTTTGGGACGTCCCTTTTTACGCACCGTTGGTGCTATCATTGACATGAAAGAGGGTAATATAAAATTTCAGTTTCCTCTCAAGAAAGGGATGGAACACTTCCCTCGAAAGAAGATCAAGTTACCTTTTGAGTCCGTTGTACGGGCTAGCTATTCTTTTACTCTTGATAAAACTTGATCTCTATGCATTATGCCTAGCTTAAAGGCATAAAAGAAAGCGCTTTTGGGAGACAACCCACATGAATAAATATTTTTCTTTTGTTGTGTCTTGATGTTTTTTACTACAGTAGCATCATCATTGTATCTTTGCTTTTCATATTTGTGCCAAGTATAGCCTCTGATTGCTAGAAAGTTCAAAAGTTGTGAGGTGCTGTCCAGGAAACAGATTCTGTCCTTGGATAGAAAAATTCGTATAAAATCACCAGACCATCTTTTTAGTCTGAATTTTTTCGACAGCGTTCTCTATATAATTTTCTTTCGTGCATCTGTTCTGAGTTTTTTGATTTGAGTTGCAGAAGTACCACGAACAAATCAATTACTACCTGCTATTCTGTTTTTCATAGATTCTGTCCTGTTTTGCCTTTCCTTCGGTTTGCAAACCAAGAGCTTGCTTTTTCTTTGCAAAAACCTTTTGGAAATCTTGAGAAACAGTAGAACTTCAAGAATATCTTTATTTCCAGCAAGGAACAATTATTTTATTAAGGGTACTAACCTCGCTAATCAGATTATGATGAGTTATGTATGAAGGGAGTTTTCAAGTGTGCGAGGGAAGATGATAAAAAGATTCAGGAGTGTCAAGCGCTCAAGCTTGGGGATGCCCCCGTGCACCCCCAAGAAATATTGAAGGAGACTCAAGCGTCTAAGCTTGGGGATTCCCCCCGTGCATCCCCTTCTCCATCAACATTATCAGTTCGTCTTTCGTTCCGCTATATTTTTATCACTTCATGTGTTATGTGCTATGCTTGGAGCGTCTTGCTTTTAGTTTTCTTTTTAGTTTTTCATAACGAGTCGGAACTCAGCATTCCTTTATGTGGGAGAGAAACACGCTCCACTTCTACCTAGAACATAACATAGAATTTTCATGTCTATCTTTGCTGTGTGTGTTCTTTGTCTTTTAATAGCTACTATCATGCTCTGCTCTTAGTATTCATGCTTATCTGTTCAAAGAGCTTTTGTTTAGTTGGTTGCTTGAACTCTCTTTAATTATCATGCTCACCTTATTAAGAGAATTTGCTTCCGTTGCATTGGTTAATATGTCTATGATAAGGATGCTACGTGCATAATGGGGCTTAGTAGTTCAGGTTTTCTTATGGTTAGTCTCAAATAGCTAGGGGATTCCCAATGTGTTATTGGAGTACCAACATGATTTGTTTGCCTATGATGTGGTATGGTTTAGTAATATCTTCCTTCGAGAATTTATTTTGATTGACTTGGCATATGCCCACGCATATTTAAGACTGTAAAGAAAGTCTGTCAAGCCTTGATGATCTTTTATTTCTGAGTAGCGATATAACCACCATGCCTGATTCAATATTGCTTTGTCGCTCTGCATGATTATGACCGTCATTGCTCTCTTAGTTGGTCGCTCCCAGTCTTTTGCTAACCTTCACCTGTACTAAGCGGACTGACTACTTGTGCATCCTTATCCTTTTAAACCAGTTATGCCATATGAGTCCACCATATCTACCTATATGTGGTATTTCACCGCCACTCCAAGTAATTTACATGTGCTACCTTTAAAACCTTTAATTTTTGCAATATATAGCTCATGGGAAAGTAGCTTAAAAACTATTGTGGTAAAGAATATGTTGCCTATGTATCTTATTTCTTATGAGTTGCTTGCTGAGTGGTAACCATGTTTCTGGGGACGCTATCAACTGTCACACTTTTGTTGAATATCATGTGAGTTGCTATGCATGTTCGTCTTGTCTGCAGTAAGGGTGACTTGCCGTGGGTTGAATGAGTATGCATATTGTTAGAGAAGAACATTGGGCCGCCAACCAAAGCCATGTATCATGGTGGAAGTTTTAGCTTGGACTTAATCCTCAATCTCTTATGAGAATATGCTTATGCATTAAAGAGGAGTCCATCATCTATTTTCTATGTTGTCCCGGTATGGATGTCCTCAAGTTGAGATCTATCAAAAACGAGAAATCAAATGCGATTTATCTCCTTGGACCTTTGTACATGTGGCATAGAGGTACCCCTTTGTGACACTTGGTTGAAACATATGTGATGCAATGATAACCCATGAAAATCTGAGCTAATTAGGACAAGGTGCGAACACTATTGGTATTCGATGCATGAGGCTTGCAACTTATAGGATGTCTTATGCATGACACATATGAAGTACTACTACCGTTGACAAAATTGCTTCTATGTTTTCAAAATAAAAAGCTCTAGCACATAACCATTCTTTTACTTTTATGTTGAGTCTCCACCTTCTCTTAAAAGCACCAACTACTGAGAGCATGATTGTCATTCTGAGTGTAATGTGCATTGTCTCAAAGTAGCATTGTCTTTTGCATGATTGTGATATCGTTTATTTTGAAATCATTGTATCTAGTCATCACTTAAACCTTGAAGGTGCCCCTGCATTTATGTTTTGCATCACTAAAGGGGGCAAGCTAGATATCACTTTATCATATTTGCACACCATGATCATTGCAAATCTTTTTGATGTTTCAGTTTCATATTGTAAAATTTTCAGTCATTTGTGATTTTCTCATGAGGCAACTTACTTACTATAGAATCATTGTCTCAGTAAGCTTTTGTCATATGACTATAAAAAGTCCTATATGGTTAATAGCATGTCACCACAAAAATTATTCTTGTTATCATTTACCTACTCGAGGACGAGCATGAATTAAGCTTGGGGATGTTGATACGTCCAAAACATATCTATAATTTCTGCTTGCTCCATGCCACTTTTGGGTGATATTGCTATGATATTCATACACTTCCATACAATCCAGTGCACCCCGGTGCCAGTTTCTGTTTTCGGCTGATTTTGTATTTCAGGTTTTCACGTTACGAGAACTGCCAGGAAAAATCCAGAAAAATTATATAAAAAATCAGTGTTCTGGAACATACTCTGCGCCCGATGTA
>LR738711.1:113802248-113818483 GCA_902687465.1 Secale cereale
GGCGCGCCCCCCTGGGCCGCGGAGGGGGGGCGCCTGGGCCCCCCGAAGCCCGTCTGGTGCCCCCTTTGGCATATATTTAGAGCGTCCCTCGAAACCCTCGGGACGGGAACTCTTTTTCGCGATCTCATCTTTGTTCCGCCGCCGCCGCCGCTTCCAAGATCGGGAGCACCAGGAGAACTCTTCCCGACACCCTGCCGGAGGGGAGGATCACCACCGGGAGCTTCTCCACCACCATGGACGCCTCCCGGATGAGTTGTGAGTAGTCTCCCTTGGACCATGAGTCCATGACCGGTAGCTATGTGATGTTCTCCTCCCATTCTTGTGCTTCACTAATTATTCCTCGTGAGCTGCCCTACATGATCGAGGCACATATGTAATCCTTATGCTGTTGCTATAATGAGTTTGCTGGGATCCGATGGATTATGAGATTATGTTCAGATTGTGATTGAGTAATATATTTGATCTACCTCTTTTATATTTATGTTCATAAGTAATTCTTGCATGTTCTCCGTTGTTATTTATTGCTTTGGCCAAGTAATACGTAGTGACTCCAAGAGGGAATGTTATGCTCGATTGTGGGTTCATGCCCCTCGATGACTAGCTTGAGTGACAGAAACATGAGTCTAGGGGATGTGCTGTTGCCAAAAGGGGGAAAACAACGGTGCTTGTGCCCGCGGGTGCAAGGATTGTTTACTTTACGCAAAGTTCTTTTAATGCAGTTGTCTGTTGCTTCGAGTTTACACTATGGGTGGGGCTCGCAACTTAATACCAGCGAGATGTTCTGGATAGATATCTCAAGGTGGATGATTAGTAGTAGATATTGATGGATTTCGGTCTACTTACTTTGGCGTACCGCACATGCTTTGAACCTCAACCTTTCTTGCAATGTAGTCAGCATTGGTTTGTGTTCGTGGTCCTGTAAATTGCCCAGCTGTAATTCGTTTACCTCACATAGCTGTTTTATCGTCTTTTGGGAGAGAGACATCACTAGTGAACATCATGAGACTCCGGTCCATATTACCATCATTGATCACATCCGCTATTTACTTTTCACTTTTACTTACTATTGCAAACACTATCTATCACTACTATCATTTGCGTTTAATCCTTTGTGAACTACAAGGCCGGAGGGATTGACAACCTCTCTGTACTCGTTGGGAGCAAAGTTATTTGTATCTGTGTGCAGGTCCATGTTGATTGCTAATATCTGGCGCCGTTAGCAGTTGACACCTACTTGTTGAACCTAGGAGTCTCTGGGGATTCGATCCTTGGCATCTTTGCTAAGGGAAAACACTTCCACAACACTACATCTTTCACCTTCCACTTGGGGTAACCAACGAGGGGTTAGAGGACCATCATTCGTCCATACGTTCGTTTTAACGAACGTTGTTCGCGCGTTAGCCACAGACAGCGAACGTTCGTTCGTTAGCCTGTTCGTCAGTTTTCTTTCTCGGGGTATTTATCCACGATTATTTTCGATCGCGATTTCTACCTTGATGTTGTTTTTCGTTTTTCTTTTCGCTCGAGAGTCAGAATCAGGTGATTCAAAATCCCAGATCTTCATCTCGACGCCCTCTTTCTGTTTAACCAACTTGAACAAAGTTTTTCTACTGTAAAATTTGACCCTAGAGCAGATTAGTAATCGGATCTCGTTTCTTTCGCAGTTTGAGTTTCGTTGCTTCTTTCGATTTGATTCTTTTTGCAAACCGGAGTTCTTAAGTTGTACTTTCTGGTTAGATCTTATCTTTTGGAGTTTTGTTTGTGCATCATTGCTTTTTTGATTATGTATGCTATTGTTTGCTTGCGATAGAATACCCGGACTATGAAGCGTGCTACTACGAGCCTCTAGGTTTTGCGAGTCGTCACCAAGGCAAGTAACACTTTGATCATACCCCTTTATTACCTAGTTTTTATGCATTAGATCAAACCCTCACACATTGCATGAGTAGGATCTGATAACTTGTGGGACTGGGAAGTAGATTGAGGTAGAACCTATTACCTGCATTATTGTTCAAACCCTTGGGAGTTACTTCTACGTTATGCTTAGGTTGCCATGCTATGCTCGTAGACGTGGTTTGGGTTTGAGTGAAATCCATGATAGATGTGAGTTGTTAATTAATGGTTCAACTTAAGGTGGCTACTTAAATACACATCTGGGTGGATTGGTTGCAGGGCACCTGGAGAATCCAGTGTTGTCCTAGGAAATCCCGGGGTTCCGTGTGAATTTTCCTATGGAATGCCACCCAGGCTCAAAGGGATCATAAAACTATTCATGCTAGAAACTTCCGTGTGCAGCCACAATGCCAATATGGGCTCTGGCATAGTATGAGTAAGTTGTGTGAGATCTTTCGTGGTGGACTAGCAGATGTAGGGGAAAGTAGGTGTACGAGTTCACCTGGGGTAAAGAGTAAATGCTTCTGAAAGACTGTGTCTCGGTCATCCGCTTCTCAAACACGATGCAGTGTGAGAAATCCAACTGAGGAGATCGAGTCTTGTGGGGAATAGTGCACAAACCTCTGCAGAGTGTACAAACTGATCATGATTAGCCGTGTCCCCGGTTATGGACAATTTTGAGTATCCGGTACTTGAATTATTGGTTGATCTCATCACTCTAAAGTTAATTTGTTGGGTTAATGATTACTTTAATTTGGGATTGAGTTGGAGGTACCTTCTTAATGATGTTTCCACTATCATGATAGTTAAAAATAAAATTATTCCTTTGTTGTAGGAAAAAATTGGCTTTACGCAAGAACTTTAACCTTAGAGCCTCCACCAGCCAAATATGCATATAGTGTAGCCTTTATTCTGTTACTTGCATCTTCTGTGTTATCTTGCCAGCATATTCCATGTGCTGACCCGTTTCGGGCTGCAACATATTATGTTGCAGACTTTTCAGACGAGGAGTAAGACGTTCTAGGTCGTTTGTCATGCACTCAGCTATGCCGTTGGAGTTGATGGACTCACTTATCTTCCAAGCCTTCCGCTATTATTTTGTTAGTTGGCCTTAAGCCATAGACCTTTTGTAACAAGTTCTCTTTGGAGACATTCGATGTAATAAGTGTGTGATTGCCACTCTGTTATAAATCCTTCAAGTGCTGTGTGCGTCAGCATTACCGATCCAGGGATGACACTGAAACACAGAGACTTCGGTCCTTTTGGATCGTGGTCGCTACAAGATGGTATCAGAGCACACACTGACTGTAGGACACGACCACTAAGATTAACTCTAGGTCACTCTTCTCTACTCATTTCTGACTCCTCTCCGTTTTCTACTTCTTTAGGATGGTGGACCCGAGGAACAAGTTCACGCAACCGGATGAAGACACACCTTTTGGACGACACTTGAATGAAGTCACTAGGTACCTAAACATAGGAATACCAAGCTTTACCGGGACCTACACCGCCACTCTACCAGAAGAGGTGCGATGGAGCATTCAAGTTCAAGTTCCCGGGAGAACCTTCGCACCATCCACGGAGTCAATAGAGTTTTCCTTTGATGCACCAACCTGGAGCCTAGGCAAGAGTATGGCAGCCCACATCACTATGGGAAGAATCGGAGAAGTTTATAAGCAGGAGCTGAAGGACACTATCTACCAGATTTGTGGACGCCGAGATGAGCGTTGGGACATGATCAGCACTCGGAAGGATAGGTCCATTGCAGCTTTCATCCAGGAGTTAAACCAGCACATTCGACGACAGGAGCACCAGATGTGCGCTGGGATGATAGGTTTGAAGAAGGCACTAACCAGGAGCTTGGAGCTAGAAGAAGAACTCAAGTCTACTCGTGACGGATTCGAGGAGGAGATGTTGATACTAGTGGAGAAGAATGATGATTTGACAAGGAAGCTAGGAGTATTCATGGGAGATCCAGCACCAGGAGGAGAAGAAGAGGAAGAAGAACCCAAGGAGATTCGTTCTGAAGATTACATCATCATCGACGACACGAATTCGGACCCCGATGATAGTGAAGACGAAGACTATGAAGGTGAAGCTGGAGCAGACATCATGGAATCTTCCGCCGATCAAAGTTTCTAGATGACCACCCTATGACTAGTAGCTTTTCCCCCACAAAGTAGTTTTAGAGCACTTTTGTAACATTAGTTAGATCTTGTAAGACCTTGCTTGAAATTGATTGGTGTGATATGATTGTGTTTGTCTCATGTGCATATGGGTAGTGAATTTATCTTAGACCTCAATTCTATTCTAATCTCTTCCCTCTACAACCATCAGATGCCTCCAAGACGTGAGCCTGGATTTGAGTTTCCCCCTGAGCTCACTCAGTTGATCCAGCAGCAGAACACTTTGATGCAACTTCTTGTCCAGAACACTCAGAACAACCAGAACAACAACAACCCTCCAGCACCACCACCCGTGGACAACCTGGCACGTTTCTTAAGGTTGCAACCACCGGTGTTTGCGAGCAGCATTGAACTAATAGTTGCTGATGACTGGCTGCGCAAGATTGGAAGGGATTTGACCACCACCAATTGCTCGGATGCTGAGAAAGTGCGATTTGCCGCACACCAGTTGTCTGGACCAGCCGCAGAATGGTGGGAGAATTACACAGCCACCTTCCCTATAGCCAATGTCACTTGGGAGCAGTTTCAGCAAGCTTTCAGTACTGCCCATGTCTCGACTGGAGCTATGAGCATGAAGAAGCGGGAGTTTCACAACTTGCGCCAAGGAAATCGTACTGTGGCTCAGTACGTGGATGAGTATAGTACCCTATCTCGTTATGCTCCAGATGATGTGGCCACAGATGCCGCTAAGCAGGAGAGATTTATGGAAGGACTGAATGATGAGATGAGCGTACAGTTGATGGTGGCAACTTTCAACAACTACCAGGAGTTGGTAGATAAAGCTCTTATGATTGAAGGGAAGCAGCAGCAGATTGAGAGCAGCAAGAGGAAGTATGGACAAGGAAGGAATAATTCTGGAGCCCAGCAGAAGCCCCGATTCACTCTGAATTTGGGAGGATACACCCAAAACCATGGAAGCCACAACCACACTGGAGGAAGTTCCCACAACCATAGTGGCTCCAAGAATGGGAATGGGAATGGAGCAAACAATAATCAGAACCGCTCTACCCCATCCACACCCGCCAAGAGGGATTTGAGCCACGTCACCTGTTTCAAGTGCGGGAAGAATGGACACTATGCCACGGAGTGCCCTGAAGCTAAGAATGGTAACGACAATGGAAGCGCCGGGAAGAAGCCCAACCCATTCAACAAAGGACAAGTGAACCACGTGACCGTGGAGGAGGTTGAAGAACAACGAGATGCGGTGATCGGTAAGTTTTTGGTTAAGTCATTTACCGCAGTACTTCTTTTCGATACTGGTGCATCGCATTCATACATTTCAAGGGGATTCGTAAATAGACATAAGTTGTCCACTAGAGTCCTCATGGCCCCCATGTTAGTAAGTTCACCCGGAGCGGAATATGTGGCAAATCAAGGATGTTTTCAGATGCCATTGACCATTGGACGCCATGTTTTCCCCTCAGACCTAATAGTTTTGGAGTCACAAGGATTGGATGTGATATTAGATATGGATTGGCTATCAAAGTATGGAGGTAACATCGATTGTGCCTGCAAGTCTATTTTGCTTACCACCCCGGAGGGAAAAAGGATTAAGTATGTATCTAGGCATTCGCCTATAAGGACACAAGTACATTCTCTCACGAGAGTTGTTCAGGTGGAAGTGCCGGTAGTAAAGGATTATTCGGATGTGTTTCCAGAGGAGTTACTAGGCATGCCACTGGATAGGGATATTGAGTTTTTGATTGAGCTGTTGCCTGGCACCGGACCAATATCTAAGAGACCGTATCGGATGCCAGCGAATGATCTGGAGGAGATCAAGAAGCAGATTAAGGAGTTATTGGAGAAAGGATTTATTCGCCAAAGTTCATCACCTTGGGGAGCCCCAGTGCTTTCGGTCGAGAAGAAGGATGGATCTTTAAGAATGGTCGTTGATTATCGAGCACTGAATGAAGTGACTATTAAGAATAAGTACTCGCTGCCGATGATCAATGATTTGTTCGACCAACTCCAGGGAGCGAAAGTATTCTCCAAGATCGACCTACGATCTGGATACCACCAGTTGAAGATCCGAGAGAAGGATATACCTAAGACAGCCTTCACCACAAGGTACGGGCTACATGAGTATACGATTATGTCATTGACTAACGCCCCTGGCTATTTCATGAGTATGATGAACAAGGTGTTCATGGAGTTCTTGGATAAGTTTGTCGTGGTATTCATTGATGACATTTTGGTGTACTCGAAGGATGAAGAGGAACATGCAGAGCATTTGCGTTTGGTATTGGAGAAGCTCAGGGAACATCAGTTGTATGCCAATTTTAGCAAATGTGAGTTTTGGTTGAAGGAAGTTGGATTCTTAGGGCATGTTATATCGGGAGAAGGTATAGCAGTGGACCCTGTCAAAGTGTAGGCAGTCACTGAATGGTTGGCACCCACTTCAGTTTGAGAGATCCGCAGTTTTCTTGGACTCGCGGGATACTATCGGAGGTTCATAGAAAATTTCTCCAAGATTGCTAAGCCAATGATGACATTATTGAAGAAGGAGACAAAGTTCGATTGGAATGAGGAGTGCGAAGAGAGTTTCCAGGAGTTGAAGAAACGGTTGATGACAGCCCCAGTGTTGATATTACCAGATATACGCAAGGATTTCCAAGTATACTACGATGCTTCACGCTTAGGACTTGGAGGAGTACTTATGCATGATGGAAGAGTTGTCTCTTATGCATCCCGTCAACTGCGACCGCACGAGTTGAATTATGCGACGCACGATCTGGAGTTAGCAGCTGTAGTGCACACACTCAAAACCTGGAGACATTTTCTTATTGGAAATCGTTGTGATGTGTACACGGATCACAAGAGTTTGAAGTACATTTTCACTTAGAAGGAGCTGAACCTCAGACAGAGGAGATGGTTGGAGCTCATAAGGGATTATGACATGAAGCTGCACTATCACCCAGGAAAGGCCAATGTCGTTGCAGACGCTTTGAACCGAAAGAGTTATGCGAACACCTTAGTAAAAGGGGGATTGCCACAGGAGTTAGCAGAAGATCTCAGGGAGCTTCGTTTGGAGATAGTTCCCAGAGGTTTTGTCGCAAATTTGGAGGTTCAGTCGACATTGCTGGGAAAGATACGCGAAGCCCAAAAGGAGGACATAGAGATTGCCGAGATAAATAAGAGGATGAGTGAAGGAAAAGCCAAAGGATTTCGTGAGGATGAGCACGACACCTTGTGGTTTGATGATCGAATCTATGTGCCCAACGACCCAGAGATCAGGAAGTTGATACTGCAGGAAGGACATGATTTGCCATACTCGATACACCCCGAAAACACCAAGATGTATTTGGATTTGAAGGAACGTTTCTGGTGGATGGGAACGAAGAAGGATATTGTCGAGTATGTAGCCGTATGTGATGTATGCCAGAGAGTAAAAGCAGAGCATCAGAAGCCAGCAGGATTGCTACAGCCTATGCCGATACCCGAATGGAAGTGGGAGAAGCTTGGCATGGATTTTTTCACCGGATTACCCAAGACCAAATCGGGATAAGATTCAATCTGGGTAGTAGTGGATCGTTTGACCAAGGTAGCCCACTTTATCCCCATGAAAACCACATACACCAGTGCGAAGTTGGCCAAGATATACATGACCAGGATCGTATGTCTGCACGGAGTTCCGAGGACCATTGTGTCAGATGGAGGAACACAGTTCACCTCAAAGTTTTGGCATCAGCTACACCAAACTTTGGGAACGAGGCTGGAATTCAGCACAACTTTTCATCCGCAGACCGATGGACAGACCGAGAGAGTCAACCAGATTCTGGAGGACATGTTGAGAGCGTGTGCGCTAGATTATGGATCCAGTTGGGATGATAATTTGCCCTACGCTGAGTTCTCATACAACAACAGTTACCAGGCTAGTTTGAAGATGGCACCGTTCGAAGCATTGTACAGAAGGAGATGCCGAACGCCGTTAATGTGGGACGAAGTTGGAGATCGACAGTTGTTTGGACCGGACCTGATCAAAGAGTCCGTAGAGAAGGTTAACCTGATTCGGGATAGACTGAAGGTAGCTAAGTCCAGGCAGAAGAGTTATGCATACTCGAAGCGCAAGGAGATAGCTTACGAAATCGGAGACAGTGCATATTTGAGAGTATCGCCTCTACGAGGTGTTAAACGTTTCGGAGTCAAGGTAAAACTAGCCCCGAGATTTGTGGGACCTTACCGTGTTTTGGAACGCATGGGAGAGGTTGCCTATAAGTTGGAGTTGCCCAAAGGATTGTCAGGAGTGCACGACGTGTTTCACGTTTCGCAGCTTAAAAAGTGCCATGCGGAGATGGCCGATATTCCACTTAGAGACACAATACCCCTGGAAGCAATTCAGTTGGATAATGATCTGACTTATGAGGAGAAGCCTGTTAAGATTCTCGATTTTTCGAGCAGAGTCACCCGCAGTTAGGTTATCAAGTTTTGCAAAGTTCAGTGGAGTCACCACAACGAGGAAGAAGCCACCCGGGAACGAGAAGATGATCTACGCAAGGACCACCCACACCTGTTCTCTAGCCAAGCCGAATCTCGAGGGCGAGATTCATTCTAAGGGGGGTAGGTTTGTAACATCCCAAATTTTCAATTTGCAATGTTATACATAGATCATACTGCATTGCATATTTCTTTGCATTTTGTGTGTGGCGATCCTCGAAAATTTTGAGCATCTCAAGGACCTACGGAGAGAGTTGGGAATTCTATCGTTTTGTATTTGAGTATTCTCGAATACCAGTATGAGGATAGCATTGGTTTTAGTTATTTTTCTCTCCTAAAAATATTTTTAAATAAAATATATGAGCGGAGATAATATGACTTCTCCAAATAACAGAAATATTGGAGGAAAAATATTAAAGTTACTTTTGGTATTTTTTTCGGTTTTATTTGCGATTTTATTTGCATAGGAAAAATTCGCGTTTTTCAAAATTGCATTTAGGTCCGAGAACAATGTTCACTTTGTCCTAAATATTATTAGAGGATGGTGAAAATTTATTTCGGGATTTTTTGGAGTCCGTTTAGTATTTCTTTTGTTAGTTTTCGTACGATAGGACTCGTCTAAAAAAAGGAAACCGCCTTTGGGCCGTGTTCGGCCAGGACTCCTCTGGCCTAGGGCCTTTAAAGGCCGCCAAGGGCCCAGCCGCCGCCCCTAGCCAGCCCACCTCGCCCGCCCCTGCCCTTGCCCTAGCGCCGCCGCCGCATAAGCCACGCCGTCGCCGCCACTCGCCGCCGCCGTCGCGCCTCGCGCCGCCGCCGCCGCGCCTCCGCGCTGCGCCGCCGCCCCGTTCGCCGCGCCGCCGCACCCCGCCGCCCCGCCCGTCGGAGTTGCCGCCGCCGTCGCCGGATGATACGCCCAAAACGTATCTATATTTTCTGCTTGCTCCATGCCACTTTTGGGTGATATTGCTATGATATTCATACACTTCCATACACTTTTGATCATATTTGGACTAACCTACTAATCCAGTGCACCCCGGTGCCAGTTTCTGTTTTCGGCTGATTTTGTATTTCAGGTTTTCACGTTACGAGAACTGCCAGGAAAAATCCAGAAAAATTATATAAAAAATCAGCGTTCCGGAACCGACCTTGCGCCCGAAGTACAACCGGGGGGGGGGGCACCAGGGCTCGGGGCGCCCTGTGGGCGCGCCCCCCCTGGGCCGCGCCGGGGGGGCGCCTGGGCCCCCCGAAGCCCGTCCGGTGCCCCCCTTTGGCATATATTTAGAGCATCCCTCGAAACCCTCGGGACGGGAACTCTTTTTCGCGATCTCATCTCTGTTCCGCCGACGCCGCCGCTTCCAAGATCGGGAGCACCAGGAGAACTCTTCCCGGCACCCTGCCGGAGGGGAGGATCACCACCGGGAGCTTCTCCACCACCATGGACGCCTCCCGGATGACTCGTGAGTAGTCTCCCTTGGACCATGAGTCCATGACCAGTAGCTATGTGATGTTCTCCTCCCGTTCTTGTGCTTCATTAATTAGTCCTCGTGAGCTGCCCTACATGATCGAGGCACATATGTAATCCTTATGCTGTTGCTATGATGGGTTTGCTGGGATCCGATGGATTATGAGATTATGTTCAGATTGATCTTGAGTAATATATTTGATCTACCTCTTTTATATTTATGTTCATAAGTAATTCTTGCATGTTCTCCGTTGTTATTTATTGCTTTGGCCAAGTGATACGTAGTGACTCCAAGAGGGAACGTTATGCTCGATTATGGGTTCATGCCCCTCGATGACTAGCTTGAGTGACAGAAACATGAGTCTAGGGGATGTGCTGTTGCCACAAGGGGGAAAACAACGGTGCTTGTGCCCGCGGGTGCAAGGATTGTTTACTTTATGCAAAGTTCTTTTAATGCAGTTGTCTGTTGCTTTGAGTTTACACTATGGGTGGGGCTCGCAACTTAATACCAGCGAGATGTTCTGGATAGATATCTCAAGGTGGATGATTAGTAGTAGATATTGATGGATTTCGGTCTACTTACTTTGGCGTACCGCCCATGATTTGAACCTCAACCTTTCTTGCAATGTAGTCAGCATTGGTTTGGGTTCGTGGTCCTGTCAATTGCCCAGCTGTAATTCGTTTCCCTCACATAGCTGTTTTATCGTCTTTTGGGAGAGAGACATCACTAGTGAACATCATGAGACTCCGGTCCATATTACCATCATTGATCACATCTGCTATTTACTTTTTCGCTATTATTTACTATTGCAAACACTATCTATCACTACTATCATTTGCGTTTAATCCTTTGTGAACTACAAGGCCGGAGGGATTGACAACCTCTCTGTACTCGTTGGGAGCAAAGTTATTTGTATCTGTGTGCAGGTCCACGTTGATTGCTAATTTGCGCTGTTAGCAGTTGACACCTACTTGTTGAACCTAGGAGTCTCTGGGGATTCGATCCTTGGCATCTTTGCTAAGGGAAAACACTTCCACAACACTGCATCTTTCACCTTCCACTTGGGGTAACCAACGAGGGGTTAGAGGCCCATCAAGGAGTATTTTCTGGCGCCGTTGCCGGGGACTCCACTCTTCAGGATAGAGGAGTTGCATGCTATCTTTTACCTTTGCTTTTTAGTCTTGTTAGTTTACCTTTCAAATTTTGCTTTATTAACTTTTTATCGAAAATCACAAAAATAGTTATCTTGCTTGCTTGCTACTATGGGTTCCACCGAGAACACCAAGTTGTGTGACTTCACAAGTCACAACAACGATGACTTTATCAGCACACCTATCACTACACCTGCCACTTCAGCACCTTCATATGAAATTAAACCTACTTTACTTAACTTAGTCATGAAAGATCAATTCTCCGGTGCTGGAGATGATGCTGCTTTACACTTAAACAACTTTGTTGAACTTTGTGATATGCAAAAGTACCAAGAAATAGATGGTAATATTGTTAAGCTTAAGCTTTTTCCTTTCTCCTTGAGAGGAGGAGCTAAAATTTGGTTTCAGTCTTTGCCTAGAAATAGCATAGATTCATGGGACAAGTGCAAAGATGCTTTTATTGGAAAATACTATCCACCTGCTAAAATTATCCAACTTAGAAGTAACATAATGAATTTTAAACAATTGGATAATGAACACGTTGCCCAAGCTTGGGAACGTATGAAATCTCTTATCAAGAACTGCCCTACTCATGGTTTGACTACTTGGATGGTTATCCAAACTTTTTATGCAGGCTTGAACTTTACCTCGCGGAACTTGTTAGATTCGGCCGCGGGAGGAACTTTTATGTCAACTACACTTGGTGCTGCCACAAAGCTTCTCGATGAGATGATGACCAACTATTCCCAATGGCACACCGAACGCGCTCCAACAGGTAGGAAGGTAAACTCTGTCGAGGAGATTTCCTCCTTAAATGAAAAAGTTGACTTGATCATGTCTCTACTTTCGAAGCAATCTACTGTTGATCCTCGTGATGTTCCTTTAAATTCTTTGATTGCTCAAGAACAAGTAGATGTGAATTTTATCTCTAGAAACAATTTTAACAACAATGCTTATAGGAGTAACTTTGGTAACAATCCTAGACCGTTCCCCTCTAATTCTTATGGGAACAACAATGCTTATCCTATCACCTAGAACTCCACTACTGAACTAGAGATTATGCTTAAAGATTTCATCACTACCCAAAAAGCCTTTAATAAGAGTGTAGAAGAAAAACTACATAAACTAGATGATCTTTCTTTTAAGGTAGTCCATTTAGCCAATGAGGTAAAATTACTAAAAATTGAAACTTCTCCTCTTGAGGAGAGGAAGGTCACTCCTATAAATGCTACTCAAGTGAAATTAATGAAAATATTAGGATGATGGCTAAACTTAAAAAGAGATGGGCTAGAGAAAGCGAGGAAGAGGATAGAATTAAGAACCTTCCTACCCACCACACTGTTGCTACTATCCAAGTCATTGAGGATGTTCAAACTCTTAGCACCCAATGTACTCCTGGTCCCAATGGACCTATTAATGGTGATGCTATGACTATAGAAACTACCAAACATGTGAACCTAAAGGATACTACTACCACTTTACTTGATTCTAATGACCTTGATTTTGATAATTGCACTCTTACCGAAGTTATTGATTTCCTTCACAAGATGTCTAGAGACCCCCGCACTAGCACGCTTAACCTTGCCTTTACAGAGCATATCACTAATGCTCTCATCAAAGCTAGGGAGGAGAAACTTAGAGTAGAAGCCTCCATACCTAGAAAGCTAGAAGATGGTTGGGATCCTATGATAAAAATTAAATTGAATGACTTCTCTTGCTATGCATTATGTGATGTTGGAGCTAGTACCTCTGTTATGCCCAAAAGAATATATGATATGCTTAAATTGAAACCTTTTGATTCTTGTTCTTTTGGTGTTCGTCTCGTTGATTCTTCCATAAAGAAACCTTTGGGGAGGATCGACGATGTTCTTTTTGTTGTTAATGATAATTATGTTCCCGTTGATTTCACTATTATGGATATTGAATGTGATCCTTCATGTCCAATTATTTTGGGACGTCCCTTTTTACGCACCGTTGGTGCTATCATTGACATGAAAGAGGGTAATATAAAATTTCAGTTTCCTCTCAAGAAAGGGATGGAACACTTCCCTCGAAAGAAGATCAAGTTACCTTTTGAGTCCGTTGTACGGGCTAGCTATTCTTTTACTCTTGATAAATCTTGATCTCTATGCATTATGCCTAGCTTAAAGGCATAAAAGAAAGCGCTTTTGGGAGGCAACCCACATGAATAAATATTTTGCTTTTGTTGTGTCTTGATGTTTTTTACTACAGTAGCATCATCATTGTATCTTTGCTTTTCATATTTGTGCCAAGTATAGCCTCTGATTGCTAGAAAGTTCAAAAGTTGTGAGGTGCTGTCTAGGAAACAGATTCTGTCCTTGGATAGAAAAATTCGTTTAAAATCACCAGACCATTTTTCTGGTCTGAATTTTTTCGACAGCGTTCTCTATATAATTGTCTTTCGTGCATCTGTTCTGAGTTTTTTGATTTGAGTTGCAGAAGTACCCCGAACAAATCGATTACTACCTGCTGTTCTGTTTTTCACAGATTCTGTCCTGTTTTGCCTTTCCTTCGGTTTGCAAACCAAGAGCTTGCTTTTTCTTTGCAAAAACCTTTTTGCAATCTTGAGAAACAGTAGAAATTCAAGAATATCCTTATTTCCAGCAAGGTATAATTATTTTATTAAGGGTACTAACCTCGCTAATCAGATTATGATGAGTTATGTATGAAGGGAGTTTTCAAGTGTGCGAGGGAAGATGATAAAAAGATTCAGGAGTGTCAAGCGCTCAAGCTTGGGGATGCCCCCGTGCACCCCAAGAAATATTCAAGGAGACTCAAGCGTCTAAGCTTGGGGATGCCCCCGTGCATCCCCTTCTCCATCAACATTATCAGTTCTTCTTTCGTTCCGCTATATTTTTATCACTTCATGTGTTATGTGCTATGCTTGGAGCGTCTTGCTTTTAGTTTTCTTTTTAGTTTTTCACAATGAGTCGGAACTCAGCATTCCTTTATGTGGGAGAGAAACACGCTCCACTTCTACCTAGAACATAACATAGAGTTTTCATGTCTATCTTTGCTGTGTGTGTTCTTTGTTTTTTAATAGCTACTATCATACTCTGCTCTTAGTATTCATGCTTATCTTTTCAAAGAGCTTTTGTTTAGTTGGTTGCTTGAACTCTCTTTAATTACCATGCTCACCTTATTAAGAGAGTTTGCTTCCGTTGCACTGGTTAATATGTCTATGATAAAGATGCTACGTGCATAATGGCGCTTAGTAGTTCAGGTTTTCTTATGGTTAGTCTCAAATAGCTGGGGGATTCCCAATGTGTTATTGGAGTACCAACATGATTTGTTTGCCTATGATGTGGTACGGTTTAGTCATATCTTCCTTCGAGAATTTATTTTGATTGACTTGGCGTATGCTCACGCATATTTAAGACTGTAAAGAAAGTCTGTCAAGCCTTGATGATCTTTTATTTCTGAGTAGCGATATAACTTCCATGCCTGATTCAATGTTGCTTTGTCGCTCTGCATGATTATGACCGTCATTGCTCTCTTAGTTGGTCGCTCCCAGTCTTTTGCTAACCTCCACCTATACTAAGAGGAATGACTGCTTGTGCATCCACATCCTTTTAAACCAGTTATGCCATATGAGTCCACCATATCTACCTATACGTGGTATTTCACCGCCACTCCAAGTAATTTACATGTGCTATCTTTAAAACCTTCAATCTTTGCAATACATAGCTCATGGGAAAGTAGCTTTAAAACTATTGTGGTAAAGAATATGTTGCTTATGTATCTTATTTCTTATAAGTTGCTTGCTGAGCGGTAACCATGTTTCTGGGGACGCCATCAACTGTTACACTTTTGTTGAATATCATGTGAGTTGCTATGCATGCTCGTCTTGTCTGAAGTAAGGGTGATTTGCCGTGGGTTGAATAAGTATGCATATTGTTAGAGAAGAACATTGGGCCGCCAACCAAAGCCATGTATCATGGTGGAAGTTTTAGCTTGGACTTAATCCTCATTCTCTTATGAGAAGATGCTTATGCATTAAAGAGGAGTCCATCATCTATTTTCTATGTTGTCCCGGTATGGATGTCCTCAAGTTGAGATCTATCAAAAACGAGAAATCAAATGCGATTTATCTCCTTGGACCTTTGTACAGGTGGCATAGAGGTACCCCTTTGTGACACTTGGTTGAAACATATGTAATGCAATGGTAACCCATGGAAATCCGAGCTAATTAGGACAAGGTGCGAGCACTATTGGTATTCGATGCATGAGGCTTGCAACTTATAGGGTGTGTTATGCATGACACATATGAAGTACTACTACCGTTGACAAAATTGCTTCTATGTTTTCAAAATAAAAAGCTCTAGCACATAACCATTGTTTTACTTTTATGTTGAGTCTCCATCTTCTTTTAAAAGCACCAACTACTGAGAGCATGATTGTCATTCTGAGTGTAATGTGCATTGTCCCAAAGTAGCATTGTCTTTTGCATGATTGTGATATCGTTTATTTTGAAATCATTGTATCTAGTCATCACTTAAACCTTGAGGGTGCCCCTGCATTTATGTTTTGCTTCACTAAAGGGGGCAAGCTAGATATCACTTTATCATATTTGCACATCATGTTCATTGCAAATCTTTTTGATGTTTCAGTTTCATATTGTAAAACTTTCAGTCATTTGTGATTTTCTCATAGGGCAACTTAATTACTATAGAATCATTGTCTCATTAAGATTTTGTCATATGACTATGAAAAGTCCTATATGGTTAATAGCATGTCACCACAGAAATTATTCTTGTTATCATTTACCTACTCGAGGACGAGCAGGAATTAAGCTTGGGGATGTTGATACGTCCAAAACGTATCTATAATTTCTGCTTGCTCCATGCCACTTTTGGGTGATATTGCTATGATATTCATACACTTCCATACACTTTCGATCATATTTGGACTAACCTACTAATCCAGTGCACCCCGGTGCCAGTTTCTGTTTTCGGCTGATTTTGTATTTCAGGTTTTCACGTTACGAGAACTGCCAGGAAAAATCCAGAAAAATTATATAAAAAATCAGCGTTCCGGAACCGACCTTGCGCCCGAAGTACAGCCGGGGGGGGGGCACCAGGGCTCGG
>LR738711.1:113818568-113833900 GCA_902687465.1 Secale cereale
GGGCGCCCTGTGGGCGCGCCCCCCTGGGCCGCGCCGGGGGGGCGCCTAGGCCCCCCGAAGCCCGTTCGGTGCCCCCCTTTGGCATATATTTAGAGCGTCCCTCGAAACCCTCGGGACGGGAACTCTTTTTCGCGATCTCATCTCTGTTCCGCCGCCGCCGCCGCTTCCAAGATCGGGAGCACCAGGAGAACTCTTCCCGGCACCCTGCCGGAGGGGAGGATCACCACCGGGAGCTTCTCCACCACAGTGGACGCCTCCCGGATGACTCGTGAGTAGTCTCCCTTGGACCATGAGTCCATGACCAGTAGCTATGTGATGTTCTCCTCCCGTTCTTGTGCTTCACTAATTAGTCTTCGTGAGCTGCCCTACATGATCGAGGCACATATGTAATCCTTATGCTGTTGCTATGATGAGTTTGCTGGGATCCGATGGATTATGAGATTATGTTCAGATTGATCTTGAGTAATATATTTGATCTACCTCTTTTATATTTATGTTCATAAGTAATTCTTGCATGTTCTCCATTGTTATTTTTTGCTTTGGCCAAGTGATACGTAGTGACTCCAAGAGGGAACGTTATGCTCGATCGTGGGTTCATGCCCCTCGATGACTAGCTTGAGTGACAGAAACATGAGTCTAGGGGATGTGCTGTTGCCACAAGGGGGAAAACAACGGTGCTTGTGCCCGCGGGTGCAAGGATTGTTTACTTTACGCAAAGTTCTTTTAATGCAGTTGTCTGTTGCTTTGAGTTTACACTATGGGTGGGGCTCACAACTTAATACCAGCGAGATGTTCTGGATAGATATCTCAAGGTGGATGATTAGTAGTAGATATTGATGGATTTCGGTCTACTTACTTTGGCGTACCGCCCATGCTTTGAACCTCAACCTTTCTTGCAATGTAGTCAGCATTGGTTTGCGTTCGTGGTCCTGTCAATTGCCCATCTGTAATTCGTTTACCTCACATAGCTGTTTTATCGTCTTTTGGGAGAGAGACATCACTAGTGAACATCATGAGACTCCGGTCCATATTACCATCATTGATCACATCCGCTATTTACTTTTTCGCTATTATTTACTATTGCAAACACTATCTATCACTACTATCATTTGCGTTTAATCCTTTGTGAACTACAAGGCCGGAGGGATTGACAACCTCTTTGTACTCGTTGGGAGCAAAGTTATTTGTATCTGTGTGCAGGTCCACGTTGATTGCTAATTTGCGCCGTTAGCAGTTGACACCTACTTGTTGAACCTAGGAGTCTCTGGGGGATTCGATCCTTGGCATCTTTGCTAAGGGAAAACACTTCCACAACACTGCATCTTTCACCTTCCACTTGGGGTAACCACCGAGGGGTTAGAGGCCCATCACCGGACTTTTCGCCGGAGTTCGCCACCGCCGAGGTAGCCGCCGCCGCCGCCGTCGGTTTTTCTTAAAGAACCGATCGGTTTTTTAAGAAACCCTAGATACGTTTTTTAGTTTAGATCAGTTTTTTCCGGTTTAGTTATTTAGCGGACGTTCGTCCGTACGTTCGTTTTAATGAACGTTGTTCGCCCGTTAGCCACAGATAGCGAACGTTCGTTCGTTAGCCTGTTCGTCAGTTTTCTTTTTCGGGGTATTTATCCGCGATTATTTTCGATCGCGATTTCTGCCCTGATCTTGTTTTTCGTTTTTCTTTTCGCTCGATAGTCGGATTCAGGTGATTCAAAATCCCAAATCTTCGTCTCGACGCCCTCTTTCCGTTTAACCAACTTGAACAAAGTTTTGCTACTGTAAAATTTGACCCTAGAGCAGATTAGTAATCGGATCTCGTTTCTTTCACAGTTTGAGTTTCATTGCTTCTTTTGATTTGATTCTTTTTGCAAACCGGAGTTCTTAAGTTGAACTTTCTGTTTAGATCTTATCTTTTGGAGTTTTGTTTGTGCATCATTGCTTGTTTGCTTATGTATGCTATTGTTTGCTTGCGATAGAATACCCGGACTGTGAAGCGTGCTACTACGAGTCTCTAGGTTTTGCGAGTCGTCAGCAAGGCAAGTAACACTTTGATCATAACCCATTATCACCCAGTTTTCATGCATTAGATCAAACCCTCACACATTACATGAGTAGGATCTGATAACTTGTGGGACTGGGAAGTAGATTGATGTAGAACCTATTACCTGCATTATTGTTCAAACCCTTGGGAGTTACTTCTACGTTATGCTTAGGTTGTTATGCTATGCTCGTAGACGTGATTTGGGTTTGAGTGAAATCCATGACAGATGTGAGTTGTTAATTAATGGTTCAACTTAAGGTGGCTACTTAAATACACATCTGGGTGGATTGGTTGCAGGGCACCTGGAGAATCCAGTGTTGTCCTAGGAAATCCCGGGGTTCCGTGTGATTTTTCCTATGGAATGCCACCCAGGCTCAAAGGGATCATAAAACTATTCATGCTAGAAACTTTCGTGTGTAGCCACAATGCCAATATGGGCTCTGGCATAGTATGAGTAAGTTGTGTGAGATCTTTAATGGTGGACTAGCAGATGTAGGGGAAAGTAGGTGTACGAGTTCACCTGGGGTAAAGAGTAAATGCTTCTGAAAGACTGTGTCTCGGTCATCCGCTTCTCAAACACGATGCAGTGCGAGAAATCCAACGGAGGAGATCGATTCTTGTGGGGAATAGTGCACAAACCTCTACAGAGTGTACAAACTGATCATGATTAGCCGTGTCCCTGGTTATGGACAATTTTGAGTATCTGGTACTTGAATTATTGGTTGATCTCATCACTAAAGTTAATTTGTTGGGTTAATGATTACTTTAATTTGGGATTGAGTTGGAGGTACCTTCTCAATGATGTTTCCACTACCATGATAGTTAAAAATAAAATTATTCCTTTGTTGTAGGAAAAAATTGGCTTTACGCAAAAACTTTAACCTTAGAGCCTCCACCAGCCAAATATGCATATAGTGTAGCCTTTATTCTGTTACTTGCATCTTCTGTGTTATCTTGCCAGCATATTCCATGTGCTGACCCGTTTCGTGCTGCAACATATTACGTTGCAGACTTTTCAGACGAGGAGTAAGACGTTCTAGGTCATTTGTCATGCACTCAGCTATGCCGTTGGAGTTGATGGGCTCACTTATCTTCCAAGCCTTCTGCTGTTATTTTGTTAGTTGGCCTTAAGCCATAGACCTTTTGTAATAAGTTCTCTTTGGAGACATTCGATGTAATAAGTGTGTGATTGCCACTCTGTTATAAATCCTTCAAGTACTGTGTGTGTCAGCATTACCGATCTAGGGATGACACTGAAACACAGAGACTTCGGTACTTTCGGATCATGGTCGCTACACCCAGGTGCCCCCTCCGGTGGTTCTTGGCTCCAATAATTTTCTTTTGTTATATATAAAATCCTCGCAAAGTTTCGTTCCAATCCGAGAAGTTTTATTTCTACAGAAAAACAACACCAAGGTGGTTCTGCTGAAAACAATGTCAGTCCGAGTTAGTTTCATTCAAATCATGCAAGTTAGAGTCCAAAACAAGAGGAAAAACATTAGGAAAAGTAGATACGATGGAGACGTATCAACTCCCCCAAGCTTAAACCTTTGCTTGTCCTCAAGCAATTCAGTTGATAAACTGAAAGTGAAAAAGAAAAACTTTTACGAACTCTTTTTCTCTTGTTTACATTAATAAGCTTAAGTAGCACCCATGTTTTCAGCAAAGATCATGACTAACCATGTCAACAATAACTCTTAGAAATTATATTAACTCATATCAATAGCGTAACCAACTAGAGAGCAATAATACGATATCTCAAATGACAACACTTTGTTAAAACAACCATGATATAATATGACAACAGTGGTATCTCGCTAGCCCTTTCTGAGACTGCAAAACATAAATGTAGAGCACCTCCAAAGTTCGAGCAGCGACTAAACATTGTAATTCATGGTAGAGAAGATCCAGTCATGCTAACACCCAACATTAACTATACACAATGCATGAGGATGACAATAGTGCTCTCAGATCTGGCACTTAATTGAGAAGGTGATGACTCAACTTGAAAGTAAGTAGATAGTCCCTTCGCAGAGGGAAGCAGTGATTTGCAGAGTTGCGAGAGCTCAAGGTTTTAAAACAGAGATAAATGTAATTTTGAGAGATGCACCCTTCATATTTACTTTGTGAGCATCAGTTATCAATACCTTCCATGCTAATCACATTAGTAGTGGTTCTCAAGCGGAAAAGTAAAGGTTTCACTCCGTAGGAGTTTTGTTTGATTATTTGTAATTCATTTTCTTTTTGAATTTGGGTCTGGGAATCCCTTTTACCGCCCCTGTCGTGCAAGGAGAAGTGAATAAATACACGTCATGAGAATAACCCGCTTAGCATGGAAGATACCGACTACCTCCTGTCACTCTATGAACATTCCAGGCACACAAAAAGGATGTTTGTTTGAAGTTTTTAGAGGTGGCACATGCAAATTTATTTAGGACAGCAGGGCAATACCGCATATAGGTAGGTATGGTGGACTCATCTGGAATAACTTTGATTTTTGAATTTGATGCACAAGCAGTATTTCCTCTTAGTACAAGTGAAGGCTAGCAAGTAGGTTGGGATGTGGCCAGCTAGAGAGCAACAATGGTCATGAACATGCATCATGCATAATAAACATTGGAAACCCGCATGAGTAGGATATGGACACCATGAACATAAATATCATAGAGGCTATGTTAGTTTTGATTCAACTACATGCATAAACATGTGCCAAGTCAAGCCAATCGAACATTCAGAAGAGGATACCATATCATCATACTACATCACAATCGTTTTAACGCAATGTTGATATCCAAGATAAATCATTATCGACCCATAGCTACAATCGTTTTAACGCAATGTAAATATTAGTACAGGTGAAGGCTAGCAAGTAAGTTGGGAAGCGGCGAGCTAGAGAGCAACAATGGTCATGAACATGCATTATGCATAAGAAACATTGGATATTGATACGTCTCCGACGTATCTATAATTTTTGATTGTTCCGTGCTATTGTTTATGAAGTCTTGGATGTTTAATGGGCTTTATCATTCACTTTTATATCATTTTTTGGGACTAACCTACTAACCCAAAGGCCTAGTCCAGATTGCTGTTTTTTGCCTATTTCAGGGTTTTGCAGAAAAAGAATATCAAATGGAATGAAACCTTCGCGAGCGATTTTTTTGGAGAAAATCACGCACGCGGAGCTTGAGGACCAAGTCAGGGGACAGAGAGGTGGCCCTCAAGGGTGGGGGGCGTGCCCCCTTCCCACGGCGCGCCCCCTGCCTCGAGGCCCCCTCAAGTTGCCCCCGGTGCCCTCCTTCTTCCTATATAAGTCCACGTACCCCAGTAACTCCGAAGACAGAGAGAAAACCCTGATTCCACCGCCAAAGCTTCTGTTCCCATGGAGATCCCATCTTGGAGCCTGTTCCGGAGCTCCACCGGAGGGGGATCCATCACGGAGGCCTTCATCATCATCATCATCACCCTCACCATGAGTTGTGAGTAGTTTACCACAGACCTTCGGGTCCATAGCTATTATCTAGATGGCTTCTTCTCTGTCTCCGGATCTCAATACAAAGTTCTCCTCGCTCTTCGAGGAGATCTATTCGATGTAATATCTTTTTGCGGTGTGTTTGTCGAGATCCGATGAATCGTGAGTTGATGATCAACGTTATCTATGAAAGATATTTGGTTCTTCTCTGGACTTTTTATGTGTGCTCATAATATCCTTGCAAGTCTCTTCTAATTATTGGTTTGGTTTGGCCTACAAGATCTATAGTTCTTGCAATCGGATAAGTGCTTGGCTTTGGGTTCAATCTTGCGGTGTCCTTTCCCAGTGACAGTAGGGGCAGCAAGGCACGTATTGTATTGTTGCCATCGAGGATAAAAAGATGGGTTTACATCATATTGCTTGAGTTTATCCCTCTACATCATGTCATCTTGCTTAAGGCGTTACTCTGTTCGTATGAACTCAGTACACTAGATGCATATTGGATAGCTGTCGATTTGTGGAGTAATAGTAGTAGATGCAGGCAGGTGTCGGTCTACTTGTCTCGGACATGATGCCTATATATAATGATCATGCCTAGATAGTCTCATAATTATTCTCTTTTCTATCAATTGCTCGACAGTAATTTGTTTACCCACCGTAGAATATCGCTATCATGAGAGAAGCCACTAAAGAAAACTATGGCCCCCGGGTCTATTCTCAACATATCAATCTACATCTACTTTACTTTTACCGCTTTTATTTTCTGTTTTATTAAACTAAAAATACCAAAAATATAAACTATCATCTCTATCAGATCTCACTTTCGTAAGTGACCGTAAAGGGATTGACAACCCCTTATCGCGTTGGCAGCGAAGTTCTTATTTGTTTGTGCAGGTGCGAGGGACTCGCGCGTGGTCTCCTACTGGATTGATACCTTGGTTCTCAAAAACTGAGGGAAATACTTATGCTACTGTGCTGCATCTCCCTTTCCTCTTCGAGGGAATACAACACAAGCTCAAGAGGTAGCAAGAAGAATTTCTAGCGCCGTTGCCGAGGAGGCTTACGCAAAAGTCATATACCAAGTACCTATCACAAACCCTTATCCTTCGCATTACATTTTTTGCCTCTCGTTTTCCTCTCCCCCACTTCACCCTTGCCGTTTTATTTTCCTTTTTTCCGTCGTGTGTTTTTCGTTCGCTTGCTTCTTGTTTGCTTGCGTGTGTTAGATTGCTTGCTTGTCACTATGGCTCAGAACAATACCAAATTGTGTGACTTCTCCAATACCAAGAACAATGACTTTATTAGCACTCCGATTGCTCCTATTACCGATGCTGAATCTTGTGAGATCAATGCTGCTTTGTTGAATCTTGTCATGAAAGATCAATTCTCCGGCCTCCCTAGTGAAGATGCCACTACCCATTTAAACAACTTTGTTGATTTGTGTGATATGCAAAAGAAAAGGGATATGGATAACGATATTGTTAAATTGAAGTTATTTCCGTTTTCACTTAGAGATCGTGCTAAAACTTGGTTTTCCTCTTTGCCTAGAAATAGTATTGATTCATGGAATAAGTGCAAAGATGCTTTTATCTCTAAGTATTTCCGTCCTGCTAAGATCATCTCTCTTAGAAACTATATTATGAATTTTAAGCAAGTAGATCATGAGCATGTTGCACAAGCTTGGGAGAGAATGAAATTGATGATATGTAATTTCCCTACACATGGTTCGAATCTATGGATGATTATTCAGAACTTTTATGCTGGCTTGAATTTTGCTTCTAGAAATCTTTTAGATTCGGCCGCCGAAGGAACTTTCATGAAAACCACCTTAGGAGAAGCTACCAAACTCCTAGATAATATTATGGTTAATTATTCTCAATGGCACACCGAAAGATCTAGTAGTAAAAAAGTGCATGCTATCGAAGAAATTAGTGTTTTGAGTGGAAAGATGGATGATCTTATGAAATTGTTTGCTGCTAAGAGTGCTTCTTCTGATCCTAATGAGATGCCTTTGTCCACTTTGATTGAGAATAACAATGAATCTTTGGATGTGAATTTTGTTGGTAGGAATAACTTTGGTAATAATGCTTATAGAGGTAATTTTAATCCTAGGCCTTGTCGGTGTACTAAAGTAGGGGTACCTTAGTATCCCGACTTGTGCACGGGCAGTAGCAGCGTCCCATGGTCTGGCTCACCACGCGCCCGCCAAAGCCCACTCTAGACCCCTTGAAGCCATTCAAGAACAAAGTATTCAAGTTAAGAGACAAGACCCCGGCAAGAGGAGCTTGCCGGGAAGGCCGCACCAGGCTCAAGGTTAACATTCCAGCATAAGACCCTGGCAAGAGGAGCTTGCCAGGAGGGCCAAAGAACAGCACCTCAAGAAGGTATATCGTGGCGCATCATGCGCCCCGGCAGGACCCGGAGAGCGACAAGCTTCCGGGCCCGGCAAGATTGCGACCCCGGCAAGGTGCTTGCCGGGGGAAGCTTGCGCTGTGTGCCTGCGCTCCAGCTCATCTGGCCACGCGTCACCCTGGGGCCCTTCCAGGGGCACGTGGCAGATGGCTGTGCAGCCTGGGGTACACGATGGCGAGCCGCGATGACGAGGCAATCGCCGTGGCGAACGGAGACGCATGGACGGACGCTTTTGGGGCGACGACGACGGGCATTCAATGCCCTTGTCCCCCACCGTCAGAGTTAGGTGAAGACGACTGTTCATACACTGTTCATGCACTGTTACAACCACCACCAGTTTTACGTTTTTACCCTCCTCTACGTTGGCACCTGTCGGTGGCCCCTTTGAGCTATAAAAGGAGGCCCATGCACAACGTAGAGGGGGTTCGATCCCAGAAACTTGATCATTCCCACGCTCGGTGTAGCTAGTACTGTAGATCTTCAAGCTCCCGAGCTGAAGAACTCAATACAACTAAGGCAGGAGTAGGGTATTACGCGTCCGAGCGGCCCGAACCTGGGTAAACTGCCCGCGTGTGCCCCTCGATCCGCTCTTCGTGCTCCCTCCGCACCCTTGCCGTACCGTAGAAGGGGCTCCGGTCCCATAGGTGTTCGTGGGTGACCAGTTTCCCCGACATCTTTGGCGCGCCAGGTAGGGGGGCGTCGAGGTTGTGCGAACCTGATCCGGCGCTCACGCGGGCGCAACCTTCAGCAACTTCACCAGCTCCATCAACCTCATCGACTACATCAACATGCCTTCGAAGAAGAAGGCTCCGGAGGTTGGAGGCCCGTCCGCGTCAATCCCTCCACCACCAGAACCAACGGTTGGTGGGGGAGACGCCGGCGGAAGGGCGGACGCCGGTGGGGAGACTCACGGCGCCACCAAGTCCAAGGACAAGACGGACGACCGGGCGAACTCCAAAGCCTCGGCGTCCGTGCACGCACCCCGTCCCTCTCAGGAGGCGCCGGGCCAGCAGCGACGTGGCACCGACGGTACCATCCGTCTGCTGGGACAAGGCCAAACTGGTGGATCGCGGGACGCTCAAGGCCAGCAAGCTGGCACGAGCAAGGCGCGGTCGCCGGGGCGAGAACCTGCTCCTTCTAACGCTGTTAGAAGTCCGAGCATATCTCGCTCCTCGCACCGCTCGCCACCACTCCCTTCCACTCCGGCTGAAGCTCTCGCCAGAGCTCAGCTGCTCCTCGATTTCCCTAAGCGGCTGACAAGGCCGAAGATTGGAGGGCGACGATCCAGAGCCTCATCGCCTTCGCCGACAACGACACACCGCAGCAGCCGGCAACATCGCGGCCGCGGCAAGTCGACCAAGCGAAGGCCGACGGTGACAAGACCGCCGGGGGTGCAACTACCGTGCACTCCCCGCCGCGGAAGCAGAAATCGCCGACCCGCCGGATCAACGTCGACGACGACTCCACGGCGTCGTCGGACCCGCGGGCTCGCCGCGATCAGCGCCAAGTCCTTGACGACAGGCGACAAGAAGACGCTCGAACTCGTATCGAGCGTCGAAGAGAAGCCAGAAGACAGTCTGATCAGCACGCTGGGACCGCTGTCGACATGCACGCGCCCGGTGAACCAGGCGACTTGCCGTACGCGGCAGGTTGCCCTGCGTTCACCCGAGAGCTGCGGCAAGTCCAGTGGCCCAGCATGAAGAACTTTAAGCCCGACGTACCCGAGAAGTACGATGGCAAGACACACCCCTCGGAGTTCCTCAGCATCTACACCATTGCGGTGCAGGCCGCCGGGGGACGCGACGAGAAGATTCTAGCCAACTACTTCCCGCTCGTGCTTAAGCCAAACGTCAGGTCTTGGCTTATGCACTTGCCGGAGAACTCCATCTCTTCTTGGGCAGATTTGTGCCACCAGTTTGTCGGCGCCTTCACGGGCGGCCACAAACCCCACGGCCAGGAGAGTGCTCTCCACATTCTTGCCCAGAAGGAGGGAGAGTCCCTACGCAAGTACATCCAAAGGTTCAGCCGCGTTCAGCACAATATCCCCGATGTCCACCCTGCCGCGGTTATCAGCGCGTTCCACCAGAACGTGCGTAACCGCCGGATGAGGGAGGAGATGGCGATGACCAAGATCCGGGATGTCAGCGAGCTTTACGCTCTGGGTGATAAGTGTGCGCGTGCTGAAGAAGGGAGGAGACTCCCCGGAGAGGATACCGGTGCAGGAGGAAGTGACAGCGAGGATGCCGCCCCGGCAAGGAAAAACTGGCGGCGGAATAATAGGAAGAAGAAGAACAAGGAGGTACTGGTTGTCGAGCAGTCCGGCAAGGAGGCTGCCGCCAAGAAGACACAGGCTGGTGGCTCCGGCAAGGAGACCGCCCCTGTAGCGGCAGCCGACAAGCAGGACGGCTCCGACAAGCAGTACTGCAAGATCCACCGCACCAAGGGCCACGATCTCCAGAACTGCAAGAGAGTAGAGTACCTCGTAGAACAGCAGAAGGCTGAATACGAGCGCCGCGACAAGGAGAAGGCCCAAGGAGGCGGGTGAGAGCCCAGCAAGAAGCGGCCGTTCAATGGCCGGGGAGGACGCCGCGGCAAGGCCAAGCAGCGGCAAGGAGACAGACCTCCCCGTGGCCGCGACAAGGATGAAGACGAAGACGATGACGAGGATTTGGATGACGGAGATAACAGCGAGCAGGAGTTCCAGAAGGCCACAAAAGTTCTGTGCTTCGATGGGGGCGCCTCTCTGCATACTTCCCACCGCCAACTCAAACAATGGGTGCGGGAAGTGAATGCAGCTGAGCCACCTGTCGAGTCGCGCAAGCTGCTGAAATGGTCCGGCACGCCCATCATCTTCGATCTTGAGGACCACCCTGACCGCGCAACTGCGGTCGGGTGCTTGCCGATGTTGGTTTCACCAACTATCCGCAACCTCAAGGTCACCAAGATATTGGTTGACGGCGGGGCTGGCCTCAACTTGATCTCCTCCGCTGTGATCAAGAAGCTGCAGATCCCCGACAGCGAGCTCGAGGAAACCGGAACGTTCCAAGGGATCAACCCGGGAAGGAGCAAGCCGAAGGGGAAGATCACGCTGCCGGTGACCTTTGGCGGAGAGCTTAACTTCAGGACGGAGAGGATCACGTTCGACGTTGCCGATATCCCATTACCATACAATGGGATACTTGGCCGTCCTGCGCTCGCCAAGTTCATGGCAGCCTCCCACTATGCATACAACATGCTCAAGATGCCGGGGCCAATCAGCGTCATCTCTGTCCCCGGCGACAAGAAGGACGCGCTCATCTGCGCAGACAAGATCTACCGGGACGCAGTAGCCGCGGCAGACAGCAAAACACTTGGCGCTAAAGCTCCCGGGGGGAAGACCAAGACCAAGTCCGGCAAGAGCTCTGGGGCCCACTACGGCAAACGCACCTCTTCGGAGTGCTGCGCTGCCGTCGAGGACGCACCATCGAGCTCCACCGGCAAGTGCAAGAAGGGTATGGCAGCTCCACCTGCAACCAAGAAGGTGTCCGCCAAGGAGGACGGCACTGGTGGTACTTTCACCATCAGTGCTACGCTCGACCACAAATAGGAAAGCGCGCTCGTTGCCTTCCTGCGGGCGAATGTCGATGTGTTTGCATGGCAACCATCTGACATCCCCGGCGTTCCCAGGAAGCTAATTGAGCACAAGCTTGCTGTTTGTCCTCACGCGCGGCCCGTCAAACAGAAGGTCAGAAAGCAAGCGGTGGAGCGCCAAGAGTTTATTGCCGAAGAGATCAAGAAGTTGGAAGCAGCAGGCCTTGTTAGAGGTGTACTACATCCCACGTGGTTGGCTAATCCAGTTGTCGTGCGTAAGGCTAATGGGAAGTGGAGACTTTGTATAGACTTCACTGATGTGAATAAAGCTTGTCCCAAGGATCCGTTTCCCTTGCCGCGCATTGACCAGATCGTTGACTCCACGGCCGGATGTGAGTTGCTTTCATTTCTTGATGCATACTCCGGATACCACCAGATATTCATGGCTGAGGAATATGAAGAGAAGACTGCATTCATTACTCCATGTGGCACATATTTCTTCATACGCATGCCCTTTGGACTGAAGAATGCGGGCTCGACATTTGCAAGGGTGGTCCACACTGCTTTTGAGCCGCAGATACACAGGAATGTAGAAGCCTACATGGATGATATAGTGGTCAAGAGCAAGGACAAAGATACCCTGGTACAAGACCTAGAAGAAACCTTTGACAATCTGCGCAAGATACAACTCAAGTTGAACCCCGAGAAGTGCGTCTTCGGAGTTCCCTCCGGCAAGCTTCTCGGGTTCTTTGTGTCCCAGAGGGGGATTGCGGCCAATCCTGACAAGATAAAGGCCATCAAGCAGATCGAAGCCCCAAAGCGCGTCAAAGATGTACGAAGGCTTGCGGGTTGCGTGGCTGCCCTCAGCAGGTTCATTTCAAAGTCTGCAGAATGCGCCCTGCCTTTCTTCAAAATCTTGAAAAAGGCAGGTCCTATGAAATGGACTCCGGAAGCGGAGGCAGCGCTGCAAGACTTGAAAGGATACCTGTCCTCTACTCCAATACTTGTCGCACCTAAGCCACAAGAGAAGTTGCTGCTATACTTAGCAGCAACCAATCAAGTGGTTAGTGCTGCGTTGGTAGCGGAGAGGGAGGCAGAGGAGGAGCCCACAACCCCGGCAAGCACATCCAGCGACAAGCAGGGGGCTTCCCCGACAAGCTCTGGCCCCGACAAGGACAAGTCTGCGCAGGAACAAGGAGAAGTGCGAAAGAAGATGGTGCAGCGCCCGGTTTATTTTGTAAGTTCCCTCCTGCAGGGGGCTAGGTCAAGATACTCTGGGGTGCAGAAGTTACTTTTCGGTCTCCTCATGGCCTCAAGAAAGCTGCGCCACTACTTCCAAGCACACGAGATAACAGTGGTCACTCGCTTTCCATTGAAGAGGATATTGTAGAATCCAGAAGCAACAGGCAGGATCGTCGAGTGGGCACTAGAGCTGTCGAGCTTTGGTCTCAAGTTTGAGAGTACTTCAACTATACAGAGCAGAGCTTTGGCAGAGTTCATAGCGGAATGGACCCCAACACCAGACGAAGAAGTCCCAGAGAAAAACATCCCCGTCCAAGAAGCAATCAAGGAATGGATAATGTACTTCGATGGTGCCTTCTCGCTGCAAGGCGCCGGTGCTGGTGTGCTACTTGTCGCACCCACCGGGGAGCACCTCAAGTATGTTGTCCAAATGCACTTTCCCAAGGAGCAATCGACAAACAATACTGCTGAGTATGAAGGTTTGCTTGCCAGCCTCAGAATGGCGGCCGAACATGGGATCAAGAAGCTGATTGTGCGGGGAGACTCACAATTGGTGGTCCGACAAGTGAACAAGAGTTACCAGAGTCCTTTGATGGAAGCTTATGTAGATGAAGTGAGGAAGCTTGAAGAACACTTTGAAGGCCTGCAGATGGAGCATGTCCCAAGAGCTCAGAATGATATCGCAGATGGCCTCTCAAAGTGTGCTGCAATGAAGTTACCTGTGGAACCAGGGACCTTCTTGCTCAAGCTAACTCAACCATCCTTTACACCATCAGTTCGGCAAAGCAAGAAAAGAAAGTTGGTCTCCAGCGACTACTTGCTGGTGGATCTTCCTGAAGCCGCCGCCAAGGTCCCCAAGATCAACGACCAAGTTGCTGAGGAACAGTCTGCTCCTGCAAACCCAAGGGCCTGTACAGTTGAAGCAGGCGTTCCCGACAAGTTTTGCCCCGGCGAGCTTGCCGGGGGGCGTACATCTCCGGCAGAGCCTCAGGTTCTTGCCGTAGAAGCCGACGTCCCCGCAGCAGCACTGATGCCTTTTGTCCTTGTTGTTGAGCCTCAGGCTCCAGCATGGGCACAGCAAATCGTCCGCTTTCTTCAAACTGGGGAACTTCCCGAAGAACCAGAAGAGATAGAGAGGATTACCAGGCAGTCAAGTATGTATCAGTTCGTCGGCAACGAGCTATACAGAAGAAGACTCAATGGTGTCAGATTGAAGTGCATTTCTCGGGAAGATGGACAGAAGCTGTTAGCGGAAATACACGGAGGCATATGTGGCGACCACATTGGCGCAAGAGCACTTGCCGGGAAGGCGTTCCGGCAAGGTTTCTTTTGGCCAGAAGCCCTCCAAGACGCGACTGCACAAGTAACCAAGTGTGAAGCGTGCCAGTTCCACGCCAAGCAGATTCACCAGCCAGCTCAAGCTCTCCAGACGATACCTTTGTCTTGGCCCTTCTCGGTCTGGGGGCTCGACATCCTCGACCCCTTTCCCCGCGCAGTCGGGGGCTTTGAGTACTTGTACGTTGCCATCGACAAGTTCACAAAGTGGCCAGAAGTGGAACCAGTGAGAAAGGTGACCGCACAGTCAGCTGTCAGGTTCTTTAGGTCGATCGTTTGCCGTTTCGGAATCCCTAACAGAATCATCACCGACAACGGCACACAGTTCACAAGCCGCACCTTCATGCAGTACGTCCAAGACCTTGGCGCCAAGGTCTGCTTCGCTTCTGTTGCTCACCCGAGGAGCAATGGTCAAGCGCAGAGGGCAAACGCGGAAGTGCTGCGCGGACTCAAGACAAGAACCTTCGACAGGCTGCACAAGTGCGGAAGAAACTGGATCGAGGAGTTGCCGACGGCTCTTCGGTCAATCAGGACGACACCAAATCGAGCCACCGGACAGACACCCTTTGCTCTCGTCTATGGAGCAGAGGCAGTTCTCTCCATGGAACTCGTATACGGGTCTCCTCGAGTGCTCGCTTACGATGAGCTCGCGCAAGAGCAGTTGCGGCAAGATGATGCATTGCTCCTCGAGGAGGACCGTCTCCAGGCTGCTGTACGAGCTGCTCGATACCAGCAAGCCTTGCGTCGCTATCACAGCCGCAAGGTCAGGGCCAGGAGTCTCGAGGAAGGCGACCTTGTTCTTCGGCGCGTTCAGTCCGCCAAGAACTCCAACAAGTTGACGCCGAAGTGGGAAGGCCCTTATCGGGTGAGACAAGTCACAAGGCCCGGCGCTGTCCGCCTTGAGACCGAAGAAGGCTTACCGGTGGGCAACTCCTGGAACATAGAGCATCTTCGCAAGTTTCACCCATAAGGCGCGGTTGCCGTGATTCGCTCCGGCAACCACCGTTTGTACAAGTCTTGCCGCTGTTGCATGTAAACCTTTGTACAAAGCCGGGCGCAGACCCCGTGCATCAGTAAAACTTTTGTGCCTTGCACCATTTGTCATTTCATGCCTTTTCCTTTTACTTGCATGTATCATCTGACACTTTGTGCAGCACACATCCCCGGTAAGCAATAGCAAGCCGCAAGGCTCCCTACTTGTGTTTCCTCCTCTTTGCCTTTCTCTCTGAAATAGAAGAAGTGTTCCTCGCGCACAAGTTTGCCGGGGGG
>LR738711.1:113834101-113943352 GCA_902687465.1 Secale cereale
AGGTATGGACCAAGTGCTGTTCAAGAAAGGGAAGCCTTGTCGGGAAGCAAACAATCCATGAAAGCTAAGTTGCCAGAGTTTGAGCAATTTAAATTTTTAAAATTTTAGTTGTCTTCCTTGAACAACCACACTTTGTATGGAAAACCTGTGCGCGGAGGAACCTACCCGTGGCTAGCCGCGCCCTTACTTTGTTTCGAGCACGCTCAACGGCTTAAGTGAGTTGCGACAAGTGTCGCGCCCTTACTTCGTTTTCGAGTTCGCTCAGCAATCTAAGTGTGCTGCGACTAGCTGCGGCAAGGTTTCTTGCCGGCAAGGGCATTGCTAGCAGGCTGCTAAGAGTCCCGCACTCAGTGCTCACGACAAGGGTCCCTTTGCCGGCAAGTTCCCTAAAAGCGAAGGGTGGAAAGCATACAAAGTGAAGGGACTAAACAAGGGAGATAACACTGCATTGATTATCCAAAATAAAGTTATATTACAAGATAACTGGCCGCTGTTCTAACCAACTACTGCCTACGACTTAATCGACAGCGGCAAGGGAAGCAGAAAGGAGGAAGCCTAGTCTCTTCGGTCTCCGTCGACCCTCTTGATCTTGCCCGCCTTGGCTACGATGTGGGCAACTTGTGCCTTCAACGCCTCCTGGTCAGCTTCGGGCGGCAGGGTTCGGAGGACGTTGACGAGGTTGATCCCGGGATTGTGATAGACGATTGTGGGGACCCCGACTCATAAGTCGTGATCACCGAATGCACGTGTACAGTGATCCCAGAGATCAATGCTCACTGAACACACAGAAGCTGAATAACAAGAGTCTTACATCCTTACATACCGTGTTACACAAATAGGACCATAATGGTCAAGTCTTGAATATATCATCGCAGCGGAAATCTTCAACGACAACATGGACCCATGTTATCTGCCTTTAACCCTACAGGCATTCTGACTAGGAAGCGTCCTAGCTCGCATGCTCGTCACCAAGAAATCTTCATCATAACTTGTTCTCTCCTGCCTGGCCAATAAAATAACCAGTGGCAAGCCAATGAGTACATTGAATGTACTCGCAAGCAACCCAAGTGTGATAACAGAATAATTATGCAAGGCTCTACTGCTAGGTTGGCAGTTTTGCGGAAAGCTAGTTTTTCATATGCAATTATGATCAACATATAACAAGGGCATGCATGTGTCTGTAACAAGTATCAGGAGGTCACAAACATCAATATCGAGAAAGAGTTGTAATCAACTCATGTTCAAGCTCATTGTGACTCTCTCACAATCACATCAACAATATCTCTGAATCGTGTTGTTTCCTAGAAACTTATGGACATAGTCTAAGTAGCACCACCCAACTATCCTTGACCGCGGACACGGCTATTCGAATAGTTTGACACTCTGCAGAGGTTGCACACTTTACCCACAAGATCCGGGGAACTTCCGTGTCATCCACGACCCGCGGTACCTCAAGTACCCGGGGTAAGCACCCGATCACTACCTTTCCCTAGGCGACACTAACATAGAGTCCACTCGATTGGTAGCAGCCCCGTGCCAAACATTTCACATCTCAAGGTTTGTGGAGACTCGCTCCGTATTCATCACATATCACAAGCACGGGGTACCAACGGTGTGTCCGGTGCCCTGTGAAAACAGTCATGGCCGCCTATCCAAGCATGACCCCATCCCGAGAGTGACCTCATGTCACCCCCGTCACTAGTAATGCGGGCACCATGCTAGTATCGACCTAGGTAATCAATAATGCCCTTTCCCATGTAAGGGTAGAGTGGTTGCGCATGTTTGGTTGGGACGGTAGTCACACATAAATCTAATCCATCTCTGTAAACAACACTTTCGTCAAGCCTTGGCACACTACTTCTTCACCAAGTAGTGCCCTAGCTCTTCATCAACTCCCAGGGGCATTAGTGGCACCCACTGGGTCATTTGCAAGTATGTCAGACCACACTTGTTTCACTCAATGCATAACCCCGACCCATTTTGCGTAGCCAACTACTATAGCATACATCTATCTACTCCCAACCACATAACCCTCATAGGAAGGTAGGGTCATGTCTGATGCAAGTTCAACAGTAAAGTAACAAAGGTACCAACCAAAGTGGTCACCTCTTCTACATGATTCCGATGCATTGAATAATAAGGTGCTATGAGACATGCATAAAAAGGTTTCTTGAACATGGTCAAAGGGCTGCTTGCCTTATTCTTCAGAGTCTTCAAATCTTCTGGTCCATCTCCGAATACTCCGTTTATTACGTCAACTAACGATGGAAACAATCATAATAAGCAACACAATCAAAGCAAAAATAAAAGTGCTCTAAAAATAGGAGTTGGACTTTTCTAGGATACCTGTGGTCATATTAGAAATGACCAAGGTGGTTTCATAGGTATTGGATCAATGGGTGATTTGGAACATTCCAATATGATGGAACCAAAGGGTTTATGGATTTGGAAGAAGTATACAGAAATATTTTCTTAAATGATGAGCCAAGGCACCCATCAACAAGTCATGATTTTAGAAGCATCTAGGAGTTGGTTTCAATGGATTTGGAATTCAAATGAATTTCCTAGGATTTTCCAAAGCTGATAAATATAAAGAAATGGCTCAATATTTGGTGGGGTACATAAACTATTATTAAAAATGTTCCAAAACTAAGTTTGGACATGACAATCATCTAGGAATTTGAATCACTGCATTTGGATCAAAAATGAGCTCTCTGTGATTTTCTAAAGTTAATCACAGAAAGTGGAAAATGGGCATTTGATAAATATTTGTGTAGGGAAAGTTTCTGGAATAATGTGCATGTTGCACCATGTGATAGAGCATGATTTATGGAGCCATAGGAAATTTGAATCATGCAATTTGGAGTTCAAATGAATTATCTAGACATTTTTGAAGTTGACAGAATAAAGAAAAGGAAAAAGGGAATAAGGGTTCAACCTTATATAGTGTGCATGGCGAGGGATAGCTAGCGGGCCGGCCCAGCGGCTCGGCCGCTCGCGTGCAGAGGGGGGCCACGCCGGAGGCGTCTTTCGGGGATGCGCTTCCGCGCGGGGGAGGCGGGCTGGCCGAAGCCGCCTCCACTTAAACGGGTGGGCCTGGCCCCCGGGGTCGCTGACCTGCGGGCCCCTCCCGCAGGGTCATCCCCTACCTCCCGCGCCCGCGATGGAGGGGCTGGTTGCCGCGGCTGCGCGCCGGCCGGCGCCCGTCCCCGGCGGCAGGGGCCACCTCTGGCCAGGCCGAGGCCATCGGAGAGTTCCTCGGGGAGCGGCGCGTCGGGGAAGCCCCTTGGGGCGGCAGGGGAGGAGCCGGAGCACCACCTTCACCTGACCATGGCGGCGGCATCGTCGGTTGATGGTGGAGCGGGCACCACAGGGCACCGGAGCAGGAGATAGAGAGTGGGGGAGCTCCGCCGGTCTGCTGCGGTTCTCCGGGTGGCCAAGGAAGAGGAGGAGAGGCCCTGGTTCACCAGTGCCGGGCAGAGTCCGACGGCGGCTCGCTGGCCATGGAGGGGCAAAGAGGCCACGGGAGGAGGAGTGGGGTGGTCCAAGAGGATCAGGAGAGGGAGAGGGAGTCCATCGGAGCCGCGAGGGGGCTCGGGGCGGCCTATAAATAGGTGAGCGCCGGTCCACCGAACACGCGTGCGCCGGCGAGGCCCTTGCTGTCGTTGCAAGCCACGGGGGCACCACCGGGCATGTCCAGGGCGTTCGTGGGGGCGGGTCCATGCTTAGAGGAAGAGAGAGGAGGAGCGGGGAGGCATCAGAGGCTTCGCGCGTGCGAGCTTCCTCACTAGAGCTCGGGGTCGGCCGGTGCACGTGCGGGCAGAGGTGAGAGAGGAGGAGAGAGGAGGGGGCCGACAGCCCAGCGTGTTGCGGACGTCGAGGGGACCTCGGGAGACACGGTCGCTCTGCCCAAGGCCGCCTGGAAGCCTCGGGAGGGCTGAGCTACAGTGCCTCGGTACACTGTAGCGTGCTCGAGAGCGCGCCTTTGGCCGGCATGCTCATGTCTTGCTTCCTAGGCGTGTCCCCTAGTGCCCAGTAGTGTCTAGTAGTGCTAGGGGATAGTAAACAATGGGGAGGTAGTCTTGGATGCTTTGGGGAACCACTGGGATGAGGAGGGAGGTGAGGAAGAGGGTGAAACCTGCTGTCCAGCAGTGTAAATTGGGGTTTTACCCCCTCCAATAATTGAGCTGAGGCCATGGGAATGTTACTGGGGGTAGATGATGATCAGAATAGGCTGTGGTAAGAATTTGAGGTAAGGATAAAAAGTAAAAGAGGTTCAAACACTGGTTTTGGTAAATGAACAGAAGGTGTTTGATCAGTGTTTGGTCAAGTAAATGACATCCACTTGACATGGGACTTAACAGGATCAAATGTCACATATAATTAGGCCCCTACACCAAATTTGAGCTCATTTGGGCAAAGTGGCCAATGTAACTTTGGTGAACCCTAGAAATCAACAGAAATGGTTTCACCTTGTTTGAGTCAAGCAAATCATCTCCCCTTGATGCACCACTTGGTGTAGCATCATCACTTGGGGTTATGATCATGCCCACAAAGTTTGAGGTTCCAGGTAAAAAGTTGACAATGTAAAGTTGTTCAAATTTGAATTTGAACAGAAGTGGTTTTGGGGTGATCTGATCAAGTTGCTCTATTCCAAATCTTGTGCCATTTGGTCTAGATGCCTTATTATGCCATTCTAGCATGTGCACCAAATTTGAGAGCATTTGGACAAGTTTGGCAATGTAAAGTTGCTCAAACTTCAAATATGGACAGAATGGTTTTGAGGGGATTAGAGGATGTTTCTTTGATCTTCAAGGCATGAGGCTTTGCAAGATCATCAAATATGTCATATATGACATGATAGAATTTCCCTGGAATTTTTGGAGAATATTTCCTTTGTAAATATTTCAAAAGCTTGAAATATCCAGAAAGGGTTTTGGAAGGATTTGTCCAATATTTTGAACATGACCATGTGTTGAAACTCTTATATATGGACAATATATGTCCTATGAGTCTCCCTGAATTTTGGCAAATATTTCTGAAATGATTAAATAATTTTTCCCTATTAAAGACCATTTCTGGCCTTAAGAAAAAGCTTTTAAATAAAATATAAAATTAACTTTTAAAATTTTACTTTTGTGGTTTCTGGGAGTCCTATACCTAATAGGATTCAAATATACTTTTTGAAAGATTTTTCACACCCTAAATAAGGTACTTGCAGTGCAAACCTCAATTCAGGGGTTTTTGGAAAACTAATTTTTGAAAATATCATTTGGCCAAAATATTTTTATAAGAAAATTCTATACTGGTCTATACACATGGCATGATCATTGGGAAAAGGTTTTGGGTCAAGGAGATGAAGTATAAGAGTTGGAGGATTTATTTGATTTTTAGAGCACTAGCAAACAACAGACAAAAGTCAAATCAAGCAAGGTCAAAAACACTCAAAGTTTTTGCAAATCCACATTTTTAACATGAAAGTTAGCTTAAGCAATGTGACATGAAAATCAGGGTGTGACAACGATCTTCGACAACACCCGCTCCATAGTACCCGTGCAAAGCCGGCGTGCCTCGTCAGCCAGCTGTGCGGGGATCCTCTCCCGTAGCCGCGCGAGGGCCGGCGCCACCCCTTTGAAGAACAGGCTCAGCTTGGCGCTGTGGGGGAGGCTCTCGTCGGGGGAATACACGAGGTGCTCCGCCTTCAGCGCCACCATCTCCCTGTCGATGTTGGCAGCGGAGGCGACGAGCTCTTCAGTCCACTGCTCCACCGTCCGCTGGAAGTTGTTTTGCGACAAGGCGGCGCTGTCCAACAACGCCCTTTCAGACCGGAGGTCTTCTTTCAGCTTCGTTTCACGGTCCCGGGAAGCGTCGAGCGAGTCGGTGAGGGTGGAAATCTTCAGTTCCAAGTCTGCAATGGAATCCTTGGCGTCGATGAGCTCTTTGCCTTTCTCGGAGAGGCGGACTTGCAGCTCCGAGTTGGTGTGGGCGTCCTTCTCCCGCGCCACGTTGAGCGCGGTAACCCTGTCCTCGCTCGCCTTCAAGTTTGTCTCCATCTGCGCCACCCGGGCCTCTAGATCCCTCTTGGCGGTCTCTACGGCAGCAGCAGCGTCCCTCGCCTCCTGCAGAGCCCCGCCAATGGCCTGCTCACGAGCGGTGAGGTCGTCCTCGTGGCTATCGAGGTCGACCTTCCGCTGGTTGAGCTCTCCCTCCCGTCGAGACAGATCCTCGGCGGTCCGTCGCTGCTGCTCCTCGACCTCAGCCTTCTCGAGGACGAATGCTTGCTGCGCCTCGGCAAGCTCTTCGCGCTCCTCCGCCAAGTTCCGGAGGGCCGCCTGGTTGGCGGCACAGAGCTCCGCGGCGCGCTTCTTCAGATCAGCACCAGCCTTGGCAGCCAAGGCCTCCCGGGAGTCCAACTTAGCCTGCCTGGCCCGGTACAAGGCCAGGAGCCGGCGTAAGAGTTGCTCCTCTTCGGGCTCGTCGCTGCTGCCGGGCGCATCGACGACCCTCAGCCCGGCGGAAGCGAGAACTTCTCCGTCGAAGCTCTCCCCCTCCGCGGGTGCCCTTGATGAGGACGCCCACGGGACTTGGATGAAGACCCCGTTGGCGGCCTCCAGATAGACGCCCGACCTAGCCGCAGGGGCGGAAGGGTCGGCGGCCGGTGCAGCGTCCGGCGCTCCTGCGGCCTCAGGACCAGCAGTGCGGTCCCCGGTCCCTTCCCCAGTTGCCGCGTCAGCGGTCGGGGCAGTCTCCTCAGCGGCTGGCTCGTCGGCGCCGGCCATTCCTTCTGCGGTGGTGGCGTCGCCAGCATTGCCGCGCATGTCCTCCTCAGCGATGGTCTCCGTCTCCATCGGCTCCGGGGCGGGCGGATCTGACAGAAGAAAAAGAAAAGAAAAGATCGTCAAGCAAATATCCAAAAAAGAAGAATCTAAGAAGAAGAAATTACAAGGGCCACCTGCGCGGGCCTCTTCGGTGGCGGGCTCCCTCGCCGGGGAGTTCTCCCTTGGCGGCGTAGTAGTGGCCCCTGCTGGCGGAGAGCCGCTTGCGCCTTTCCTTGGCGGGGTACCCACCCTTGTCGGGGTGCTCGCCCTTGTCGGGGTGCCCACCCTTGGCGGAGTACTCATCCTTGGCGGGGAGGGTGGAACAAGCGGCTCGTCGGGGGCGGCCTCCTGGTGCTCCTGCGGCTGCGGCTCCACTTCTGCACAAGACAACAAGACATCAATAAGGGTAACAAGCTCAAGCGCGCCCATCAAGCGGAAAAGTGAACGCAGGACTTACGCTGGGGGCTGCTCTCCGGAGCAGCAGGCTGGTCCGGCAAGTTTGTCGCTGGCACATCCCCCGTCGCTGCGGCAGGCTCGTCGTCCTTGATGTCAACCACATGGATCTTGGCCCTCTTCGCCATCCTCTGGGTCAAGGTCCTGGAAACCAAACAGGGTCAGAACCAAGCAAGAGAAACCAAGACAAAAGCAACAAAAGTCAAAAGAAATAGAAATCGCGAGTGAACCACTCCTTGTGCTTGGGGTCATGTTTGAACAGCTCCCGGACCGTCCCCTTGAGTTCCAAGACAGTGAAGTTGTCATTCAACCCGGGGCGCAGCCTCATGCGATCTGCCGCGTTGCCGAACTCCCAGGCAGGCTTCTTCCTTTCCTGCAGAGGGGCAATGCGGCGGCGGAGGAAATCGGCCCCGACTTCACCTACAGTAAGATTGGCGGCCCGGAGACAAAGGATCCTAGTAAGGGCAATCTGCAGCTTGTCGTCCTCTGGGGCCAAATCGCTCCAATCCTTGCCGCGCACTATTGCAGTCTGGCGCGGCGAGGTAAACTGCTCGGGCTCATCTTCCATGACCCAGCACCAGTCAGCCCTCCACTCCTCCCACTTGCCACGGAGCTCCCCAATCAAGTACGCCTCCTTCTTGCCGAGCCTGAAGATCCAGGAGATGCCGCTGGAGAGTGGAGATTCGGACTCTACTCTAGGCGTGAAGAAGTGGCGGAAGAGAGCTACATTTGGGTGGACCCCGACGTAGTTTTCGCACAGATGTGCGAAAACGGCCAAAGTGAGGACGGCGTTCGGGGTGAAATCTAAGAGGTGGAATCCGTATGTGTTCATCACATCACAGAAGAACTCTGAATACGGAGGACACATGCCGCAATGAAAAAACGAAGCGAAGTAGTGGTAACCTCCCGGGTACAGGTCGATGGCTGCGGCGGGGAGGACTCTGGTGCGAGGGTGAGCCTTCGTCTCCCTCGCCCAGAACAAGTAGTACTTGTCCCGTAGCTCCCTCGCGCCGAGCCTCGGCGGGAAGACCACCATCCTTATCCGCATGGCTGCCAGCTTCGCCGCCTTGTCGGACTTCTCCTTCTTCGCCTGGTCGCTCTTCGCCTTGTCGCTCTTCGCCTTGTCGCTCTTCGCCTTGTCGCTCTTCGAGGCCATGGCGGGGACGGCGACGGAGGTCGACGGCGCTGCGGGTGGTGAAGACGGCGGAGGAAGGGCAGAGGCGGGGAGCGGCGGGGGTTTCTGGAGATTCAAGACACAATGAAAGCAATGGGGGAAACTGCCCCTGCTTCCTCTGCTTTTAAGGGGGAAGTGGGATACGTTCCGCATTTCCCCATTAAAGAAACAGGCCACGATCTCTCCCACGACGCCGCAATCGACGCGTGCCGTTAGGGAGGGATGCAGCGAATCTGGAGTGGGAAACGGCGCGCCGTGGGCCGCGTGTGCCCATGCACTGTTCTGGGCCTGGCCCAACAGCGCTCGGCACCGTGTCTGGCCCAGGCCCGGGGGCTCCTGTCGGTGTACTAAAGTAGGGGTACCTTAGTATCCCGACTTGTGCACGGGCAGTAGCAGCGTCCCATGGTCTGGCTCACCACGCGCCCGCCAAAGCCCACTCTAGACCCCTTGAAGCCATTCAAGAACAAAGTATTCAAGTTAAGAGACAAGACCCCGGCAAGAGGAGCTTGCCGGGAAGGTCGCACCAGGCTCAAGGTTAACATTCCAGCACAAGACCCTGGCAAGAGGAGCTTGCCAGGAGGGCCAAAGAATAGCACCTCAAGAAGGTATATCGTGGCGCATCATGCGCCCCGGCAGGACCCGGAGAGCGACAAGCTTCCGGGCCCGGCAAGATTGCGACCCCGGCAAGGTGCTTGCCGGGGGAAGCTTGCGCTGTGTGCCTGCGCTCCAGCTCATCTGGCCACGCGTCACCCTGGGGCCCTTCCAGGGGCACGTGGCAGATGGCTGTGCAGCCTGGGGTACACGGTGGCGAGCCGCGATGACGAGGCTATCGCCATGGCAAACGGAGACGCATGGACGGACGCTTTTGGGGCGACGGCGACGGGCATTCAATGCCCTTGTCCCCCACCGTCAGAGTTAGGTGAAGACCACTGTTCATACACTGTTCATGCACTGTTACAACCACCACCAGTTTTACGTTTTTACCCTCCTCTACGTTGGCACCTGTCGGTGACCCCTTTGAGCTATAAAAGGAGGCCCATGCACAACGTAGAGGGGGTTCGATCCCAGAAACTTGATCATTCCCACGCTCGGTGTAGCTAGTACTGTAGATCTTCAAGCTCCCGAGCTCAAGAACTCAATACAACTAAGGCAGGAGTAGGGTATTACGCGTCCGCGCGGCCCGAACCTGGGTAAACTGCCCGTGTGTGCCCCTCGATCCGCTCTTCGTGCTCCCTCCGCACCCTTGCCGTACCGTAGAAGGGGCTCCGGTCCCATAGGTGTTCGTGGGCGACCAGTTTCCCCGACAGGCCTTTTCCTAGTAATTCCTCTAATAATTATGGTAATTCCCACAACAACTCTTATGGAAAGATGCCTTCTGAATTTGAAACTAGAGTTAAAGATTTTATGATCTAGCAGAAGAATTTCGATGCTATGCTTGAAGAGAAATTGCTTAAGGTTGATGAATTGGCTAGAAGTGTGGATAGAATTACTCTTGATGTTGATCCTTTGAAACTTAGATCTATCCCACCTAAGTATGATATCAAGGAGTCTCTCAAAGCCATGCGAATTTCCATTGATGAATGCAAAGAAAGAACCGCTAGAATGCATGCTAAAAGAGAAGATTATATTAAACCGTGTTCTTCTAGTTATCATGAAAATAAAGATGATGATCTGAAAATTATTGATGTGTCTCCTATTAGATCCAGGTTTTCTAGTATCAATCTTGATGAAAATAGGATTGGAGATGATTCTGCTTTAAGGTGTCCCAATGATTCGGAGTTTTTAGATCTTGATGCTAAAATTGCTATAAGTGGGAATGAAGAGATTAAAACTTTGCATAGTGATGAACCCACTACTTTAGATTTCAAGGGATTCAATTATGATAATTTCTCTTTGATTGATTATATTTCCTTGTTGCAATCAGTGCTAAATTCTCCGCATGCTTATAGTCAAAATAATTTTTTCACTAAACATATAGTTGATGCAATCTTATGAAGAAAATCTTGAGTTGGAAGTTTCTATACCTAGAAAGATTTATGATGAATGTGAACCTACTATCAAAATAAAGATAAAAGATCATGAATGCTATGCTTTGTATGATTTTGGTGCTAGTGTCTCCACTATCCCAAAAACTTTGTGTGATTTGCTAGGGTTCCATGAGATTGATGATTGTTCTTTAAATTTGCATCTTGCAGATTCCACTATTAAGAAACCTATGGGAAGAATTAATGATGTTCTTATTTTTTCAATAGGAATTATGTGCCCGTAGATTTCATTGTTCTTGATATAGATTGCAATCCTTCATGTTCTATTATTCTTGGTAGACCTTTTCTTGGAACGATTGGTGCAATTATTTATATAAAGGAAGGAAATATTAGATTCCAATTTACATTAAGGAAAGGCATGGAACAATTTCCTATAAACAAAATCAAATTACCATATGAATCCATCATGAGAGCGACTTATGGATTGCCTTCCAAAGATGGCAATACCCAGATCTATCTTGTATCGTGCCTAGCTAGGGGCGTAAAACGATAACGCTTGTTGGGAGGCAACCCAATTTTATGTTTTTTGTTTTTGTTGCTGTTAGGGAATAAATATTGCATCTAGCCTATGATTATATGTGGTTTCATATTTTTTTTAGTGTTTTTGCCAAATAGAACCTTTGGGAAGACTTGTGTGAAGTTTATATGATCTTGCTGTGAAAAACAGAATCGTTAGCGCTGGCTAAAATAGTAGTGAGATTTTACTGGAGCATGATTTTTAGTTGATTCTTTTTGAAGATGATTGGTAGAAAAATTCCCCAAATTTACCAATTTAGTTTGAATTTTTTGGAGTTCCAGAAGTAGGAGAACCCTGCAGATTACTACAGACTGTTCTGTCTTTGACAGATTCTGTTTTTCGTGTGTTGTTTACTTATTCCGATGCATCTATGAGCAGTATTGGAGGATATGAACCATCAAGAAGTTGTATTACAGTAGGTTTAACACCAATATAAACAAATAATGAATTCATTGCTGTACCTTTGAGTAGTGGTTTGCTTTCTTATACTAACGGAGCTCATGATAATTTTTGTCTAAGTTTTGTGTTGTGAAGTTTTCAAGTTTTGAGTATTGCTTTGATGGACTATGGAACAAGGAGTAGCAAAGGCCTAAGCTTGGGGATGCCCATGGAACCCCATGTAAATTCAAGATAATAAAAAGCCTAAGCTTGGGGATGCCCCGGGAAGGCATCCCCTCTTTCGTCTTCATCCATCGGTAACTATACTTGGAGCTATATTTTTATTCGCAACATGATATGTGTTTTGCTTGGAGCGTCTTGTATAATTTGAGTCTTTTCTTGTTAGTTTTCCACAATCATCCTTGCTGGACACACCTATTTGAGAGAGTTAAATATGGCCTAGAAATTGTTAGAACACTCTATGTGCTTCACTTATATCTTTTGAGTTGAATAGTTTTTGCTCTAGCGCTTCACTTATATCTTTTAGAGCACGGTGGTGATAGTATTTTGTAGAAATTGTTGAACTCTCAAGCTTCACTTATATCTATTTGAGAGTCTATTAAAACAGCATGGTAATGTGTTTAGGCTAAAGAAACTAGTCTTCACATGATAGACATCCAATGTCAATGTAGTAAAAAAATTCACACTAAGTGCATTGAATAGAATGAGATGTTGGATGCTTGATAATTGTTTTGAGATATGAGGATAGTGATATTAGAGTCATGCTAGTGGAGTTATTATGAAATTGAGAAATATTTGTGTTAAGGTTAGTGATTCCCGTATCATGCACGTATGGTGAACCGCTATGTGACGAAGTTAGAGCATGAGGTATTTGTAGAGTGCCAACCTTTGTGTGGAGGTCGGGGGCGTGCGATGGTTAACTCCTACCAACCTCCCCCCTAGGAGCATGCGTTGATTGCTTTGTTTTGATGACTCATAGATTTTTGCAATAAGTATATGAGTTCTTATGACTAATGTTGAGTCCATGGATTATACACGCTCTCACCCTTCCACCATTGCTAGCCTCTCTTGTACCACGCAACTTTCGCCGGTGCCATAAACCCACTATATATCCTTCCTCAAAACAGCCACCATATTGTTCCTCAAAATAGTCACCATACCTACCTATCATGGCATTTCCATAGCCATTCCGAGATATATTGCCATGCAACTTTCCACCGTTCCGTTTATATGACACGCATCATATTGTCATATTGCCATGCATGATCATGTAGTTGACATCGTATTTGTGGCAAAGCCACCATGCATAACTTCATACATGTCACTCTTGTTTCATTGCACATACCGGTACACCGCCGGAGGCATTCATATAGAGTCATAGTTTGTTGTTGTAGTATCGAGTTGTAATTTCGTGTTGTAATGAAAGTGTGATGATCATCATTATTAGAGCATTGTCCCATGGGAGGAATGGCTAAATCTATAAAGCCCCTCCGCAAAAAAGGGAAAGGCCAAAGAAAAAAGAAAGGCCCAAAAAAAGGGGAAAAAGAAAAAAAAGGAAAAAAAAGAAAAAAAGGGACAATTGCTACTATCTTTTTTCCACACTTGTGCTTCAAAGTAGCACCATGTTCTTCATTGTAGAGAGTCTCATGTTTAGTCACTTTCATATACTAGTGGGAATTTTCACTATAGAACTTGGCTTGTATATTCCAACGATGGGCTTCCTCAAATGCCCTAGGTCTTCGTGAGCAAGCAAGTTGGATGCACACCCACTAGTTTCTTTTGTTGAGCTTTCATTCATATTTAGCTCTAGTGCATATGTTGCATGGCAATCCCTACTCACTCACATTGATATCTATTGATGGGCATCTCCATAGCCCGTTGATACGCCTAGTCGATGTGAGACTATCTCCGTCCTTTTTGTCTTCTCCACAACCACCTCTATTCCTCCCATAGTGCTATATCCATGGCTCACGCTCATGTATTGCGTGAAAGTTGAAAGGTTTGAAATGATAGAGTATGAAAACAAATGCTTGGCTGAAATCGGGGTTGTGGATGATATCAATATTTTGTGTGATGAAGAGGGAGCATAGCCAGACTACATGATTTTGTAGGGATAACTTTCTTTAGCCATAGTATTTTGAGAAGACATGATTGCTTTGTTAGTATTGGTTGAAGTATTATTATTTCTTATGTCAATATATACTTTTATCTTGAATCTTTCAGATCTGAACATTCGTGCCACAATTAAGAGAATTACATTGAAACACTATATTGATTAGCATTCCACATCAAAAATTCTTTCTTTATCATTTACCTACTCGAGGACGAGCAGGAATTAAGCTTGGGGATGCTTCATACGTCTCCAACATATCTATAATTTTTGATTGTCCCATGCTATTATTTATGAAGTCTTGGATGTTTAATGGGCTTTATTATTCACTTTTATACAATTTTTTGGGACTAACCTACTAACCCAAAGGCCGAGTCCAGATTGCTGTTTTTTTGCCTATTGCAGGGTTTTGCAGAAAAAGAATATCAAACGGAGTCCAAATGGAATGAAACCCTCGCGAGAGATATTTTTGGAGAAAATAACGCACGCGGAGCTTGAGGACCAAGTCAGGGGACAGAGAGGTGGCCCTCGAGGGTGGGGGGCGCGCCCCCCTGCCTCGAGGCCCCCTCCAGTGGCCTCCGGTGCCCTCCGTCTTCCTATATAAGTCCACATACCCCAGAAACTCCAAAGACAGAGAGAAAACCCTAATTCCACCGCCGTAGCTTCTGTTCCCGAGGAGATCCCATCTTGGAGCCTGTTCCGGAGCCCCATCGGAGGGGGATTCATCACGGAGGCCTTCATCATCATCATCATCGCCCTCACCATGAGTTATGAGTAGTTTACCACAGACCTTCGGGTCCATAGCTAGTATCTAGATGGCTTCTTCTCTCTCTCCGGATCTCAATACAAAGTTCTCCTCGCTCTTCGAGGAGATCTATTCGATGTAATCTCTTTTTGCGGTGTGTTCGTCGAGATCCGATGAATTGTGAGTTTATGATCAAGGTTATCTATGAAAGATATTTGGTTTTTCTCTGAACTTTTTATGTGTGCTCATAATATCCTTGCAAGTCTCTTCCAATTATTGCTTTGGTTTGGCCTACTAGATCTATAGTTCTTGCAATGGGAGAAGTGCTTGTCTTTGGGTTCAATCTTGCGGTGTCCTTTCCCAGTTACAGTAGGGGCAGCAAGGCACATATTGTATTGTTGCCATTGAGCATAAAAAGATGGGGTTTACATCATATTGCTTGAGTTTAACCCTCTACATCATGTCATCTTGCTTAAGGCGTTACTTTGTTCATATGAATTCAATACACTAGATGCATGCTGGATAGCGGTCGATGTGTGGAGTTATAGTAGTAGATGCAGGCAGGAGTCGGTCTACTTGTCTCAGACGTGATTCCTATATACAATGATCATGCCTAGATATTCTCATAATTATTCGCTTTTCTATCAATTGCTCGACAGTAATTTGTTTACCCGCCGTAGAATATCGCTATCATGAGAGAAGCCACTAGAGAAAACTATGGCCCCCGGGTCTATTCTCAAGATATCAATCTACATCTACTTTACTTTTACCGCTTTTATTTGCTGTTTTATTAAACTAAAAATACCAAAAATATAAACTATCATCTCTATCAGATCTCACTTTCTTAAGTGACCGTAAAGGGATTGACAACCCCTTATCGCGTTGGCTGCAAAGTTCTTATTTGTTTGTGCAGGTGCGGTGGACTCGCGCGTGGTCTCCTACTGGATTGATACCTTGTTTCTCAAAAACTGAGGGAAATACTTACGCTACTGTGCTGCATCTCCCTTTCCTCTTCGAGGGAATACAACGCAAGCTCAAGAGGTAGCAGATATCAGCATGAGTAGGATATGGACACCATGAACATAAATATCATAGAGGCTATGTTGGTTTTAATTCAACTACATGCATGAACATGTGGCAAGTCAAGCCACTTGAAACATTCAGAGGAGGATACCATATGATCATATTACATCACAATCATTTTGACGCAATGTTGTCCTCCAAGATAAATCATTATCCACTCCTAGTTATTTAAACATGGCATGAGAAACTATAATCTCTAATTTTCATTGCAAAATGTTTGATCATAATAGGCTCAATCATGGATACTAGGTTAAACATATTTACAAAAAACAAAAATAAGTTGAGTTCACACCCGTTTCTCTGCCACGGCCATTTCACCAAATATCGTCATCATTGCCTTTCACTTGCATGACCGACTGATATGAAAACAATAATTGTGCAAGAGTGCCATGTACTAAGCTGGAATCTGCAAAGAATTTATTCATAAAGGAGAAGACAAGGCAATTTGAGTTCTTTGTTAGTTAAGCGATAATGCAAATGAGAGCCACTCAACATTTTCATCGTGGTCCTCTCCTCGGTGCGACTAAAAAACTGGAAAAGAAATTCAGAGAAACAAACGGAAATATTTTTGGAGTTTTTGGTTTTTCTCTAAGAAGGCAAAAGAAAGAAAACAAAAACGAGAAAAACTATTGACACGGGAGAGCTCCCAACAAGCAAAAAGAAGAGTAGAAATATTTTTGGGTTTTTCTCAAGGTTTTTCAAACACACAAAAAGAAAGCAAGAGAAAAATAAATCTAGCATGGATAATACAATGAAAAAGTGTGAACACCGACAACTGGAATGAAATGTTTGAACATGAATATAATGTCGGTGGAAACACGTACTCCCCCAAGCTTAGGCTTTTGGCCTAGCTTGGTAATCACCATCCGTAGTAGCCATCCGGTTCCATGTCGAAGTGCTGTGGTGGTAGCACCTGATCGTCCCACTCCTGAGGCTTATCCTCAGCAACCGCATGGGCATGCCGATAGGCAACAATATCTGCTGGCATAATCGTATATCCGCCCCTTGCAATAGAATCAAACAAAGGAGGTGCAGGAAACGGAATAATATCACGAGTAATATCACTAAAGACTAAGTTATAAGCAACATCCATAGTAGTGTTCTCGCCATCAATAAAGTGGTGATATATCATAGCCCGACGACCTAAGTAAACCTTCGGCAAACGATAATCATGCTGGTGTATCTGAATGTTAAAACGACTCGCTAAGCGAGTAGCATAAATGCCGCCATGAATTTTACCCTTGGACCTGTCCAGGTGAAGACGGCGTGCCACAATAGCCCCCAAGCTATAAGTGTTGTCGCCCTCAAGTTCACGACATAAGACAGCGAAGTCTGGGGCACTGAGTGCACAACCCTTCTCTCTAGCAAGTAAACGCTTCACAATGAATGGAGCAAAATAATGCATAGAAGGAAAATGCAGGCTAGCGGCGGTAATGCCTGTCACCCCTCTCTCATATCCCACTGTAAGAGTGTGGTAGAAACCATCAAACTCTGCGGGCCTAGGTTCTCTTAAATCCCCATCAGAAGGGATCAAGCATATGTCACAAAATTCAGTGAGTGGCATCTGATGGGTTTCAACATATAGATTAAACTGCACCTGAGGGGGATTATTCCTACTTAAAAATTGAAAACTTTACACAAAGGAATTTGTGAGGAGATGATACTGTTCAGACTCAGGTGCGTTGAAGTTGGTGAGGCCGGCATTAGCAGCAAATTGTGCAAACTCTTGATGGATTCCAGCTCCATCTATGAATGGGTTGTGCGGCCATTCGCACGGCCGTACCTCCGTCATTCTCCGGGGGCGGAGATCATTGTCAGAAGACTCCTTAATAACTCCCTTGGAGTTCTTATTGGAAGCAAACTTCCTAAAAAACTCATCTTTTTTCCTATAAACAAAATTCTAAAAAAATTGGTCCACAAAATTTCGTCAACAAAACTTCACTAGAATGATAGTAACTACTCATAGACATGTATAGGGGTCATATCAAGCATTCAAACTACTTAGAACTCTAAGAATTCAACATGCAAGCTCATATACAACAACACCAAGAGTAGCTAATTATTCAAAATATAAACCACTAAAGCAAAAACTATTTGGAGCAATGGGGGAATCACATACCAAGTAGCAATCCCCCAAAACAGTTTTGGAAACGGAGCTTCGAGCACAGAGATCAAAATCCACGGGTTTGAGAGCAAGAACACGAGATAATGCAATGGTCATTATTTTCTGGAGGTACGAGACGAAGTGGAGTAAAGAGATAAGTGAGGGGGCCCATATGGGGACCACAACCCATCAGGGCGTGCGTGGGGCTGCTAGCGCGCCCAGGTGGGTTGTGCCCACCTGATGCACCCCCTTCTGATGTTATTTGCACTAAAAATTCTAAAATATTTAGAAAAAAGTCATGTTAAATTTTAAGGACATTCAAAACACTTTTATATTTGAGATATTTTTCTATTGCACGGAGAAAAACTAAACATGCAAAACATGGCATTTTATTTTTGTTAAACTAAGCAGAACAGGGAATAAAAGGTAGGGACATAGAGTTGTGCTCACTAGATTCCTCAATGATAACCCACAAGTATAGGGGATTGCAAAAGTTTTCGAGGGTAGAGTATTCAACCCAAATTTATAAATTTGACACAAGGGGAGCCAAAGAATATTTGCAAGTATTAGTAGCTGAGTTTTCAATTCAACCACACCTGGAGATTAATTATCTGCAACAAAGTGATCAGTAGCAAAGTAGTTTGATAGTTTTGATAGTAGTGATAGAAGAAGTAGGAATGGTAACAGTGATAGCAGTAGTTTTGTAGCAAGTGTAACAGTAGCAGCAGCAGTAGTAGTAATTTAACAAGATCAATATGGGACAAATTCGTAGGCATTGGATTGGTGATTCGTTGGATGATATTCATCATGTGACAATTATAACCTAAGGCGATACGACACTAGCTCCAGTTCATCGATATAATGTAGGCATGTATTCCATAAATAGTCAGCCATACTTTATTAAAAGAACTTGCATGACATCTTTTGTCCTACCCTCCCATGGCAGCAAGGTCCATATTGGAAACTAAGGGATATTAAGGCCTCCTTTTTAATAGAGAACCAGAACAAAGCATTAACACATAGTGAATACATGAACTCCTCAAACTACGGTCATCACCAGGAGTGGTTCCTGTTATTGTCACTCCAGGGTTGCCGGATCATAACACGTAGTAGGTGACTAGAACTTGCAAGATCAGATCTAAAACATGGATATAATGATGAATTCATAAACGGTTCAGATCTGAGTTCATGGCATCTGGGCCCAAAGTGACAAGCATTAAGCATATAGCGAAGTAATAGGAACATCAATCTAAGAACATAGTGGATACTAGGGATCGGGCCCTAACAAAACTAACTCGATTACATGGTGAATCTCATCCAACTCCTCACCGACCAGCAAGCCTATTAATAAATTACTCACTCCCGGTGGGGAGCATCATGGAATTGGTGATGGAGAAGGATTGGCGATGACGAAGAACGAAGACCCCCCTCTCCGGAGCCCCAAATAGACTCCAGATCTGGCCTCCCGAGGAAGAATAGGAGGTGACGGCGGCTCCGTTTCATGGATCGCGATAATTATTTCTTCCTGATTTTTTCCTCCAAAAATAAGAATTTATAGGGTCAGGGTTGTCGTCTACGGGGCCACCAGGTGGGTACAACCCACCTGGGCATGCCAGGAGAGGGGGGCACACCCTGGTAGGTTGTGCCCACCCAGGGGCCCCTCTCTAGTGGGTCTTGGCTCCAGTAATTCTCTTTTATTCCATAAAAAATCCTTGCAAACTTTCGTTTCATTCCGAGAACTTTTATTTCTGCACAAAAACAACACCATGGTAGTTCTGCTAAAAACAGCGTCAGTCCGGGGTTAGTTTCATTCAAATCATGCAAATTAGAGTCCAAAACAAGAGGAAAAGCGTGAGAAAAAGTAGATACGTTGGAGACGTATCAACTCCCCCAAGCTTAAACCTTTGCTTGTCCTCAAGCAATTCAGTTGATAAACTGAAAGTGAGAAAGAAAAACATTTACGAACTCTTTTGCTCTTGTTTGCATAAATAAGCTTAAACAACACCCAGGTTTTCAGCCAACATTATAACCAACCATGTCAACATTAAAATTTGAAGATTATATTAACTCATATGAATGACATAATCAGCTAGCGAGCGATAATAAGACATCTTAAACAGCAACATGTTGTCAAAACAACCATGATATAATATGACAATAGTGGTATCTCGCTAGCCATTTCTAAGACCGCAAAACATAAATGCAAAGCAACCCCAAAGTTCAAGCAGTGACTAAACATTGTAATTCATGGTAGAAAAGATTCAGTCATGCTAACACCCAACCTTCACTACACACAATGCATAGGCATGACAATAGTGCTCTCAGATCTGGCGCTTATTAGAGAAGGTGATGACACAACATAAAAGTAAAATAGAAAGTCCCTTCCCAGAGGGAAGCAGTGATTTGCAGAGGTGCCAGAGCTCATTTTTTTTAAACAAAGGTAAATGAAATTGAGAGATGCACCCTTATCATTCACTTCACGACTATCAGCTATCGACATCTCCCATGCTAAACAAGCTAGTGGCGGTTCCCAAGCAGAAATGTAAATGTTTGAACTCCATTAGGAGTTTTTCGTTTGTTTATTTGTAAGCTTTTTGTTTGTAATTTGGGACTGGGAATCCCTATTACTGCCCTTTTCTCGTGCAATGGCGAGTGAATAAACACTCAACCTGAGAATAATCCGCTTAGCATGGAAAATACCGACCACCTCCTGCCGTTCCATGAACGATCCAGGCACATAAAAGGGATATTTATTTGAAGTTTTTAGAGGTGGCAGATGCAAATTTACTTGGAACGGCAGGGTAATACCGCATATAGGTAGGTATGGTGGACTTATCTAAAATAACTTTGAGTTTTTGAATTTGATGCACAAGCAGTATTCCCGCTTAGTACAGGTGAAGGTTAGCAAAATAGGTTGGAAATCAGCTAGCTAGAGAGCAACAATGGTCCTGAACATGCATTATGCATAATAAACATTGGACACCCGCATAAGTAGGATATGGACACCATGAACATAAATAGCATAGAGGCTATGTTGGTTTTGGTTCAACTACATGCATAAACATTTGCCAAGTCAAGCCACTTGAACATTCAGAGGAGGATACCATATCATCATGCTACATCACAATCATTTTAACGCTATGTTGATATCCAAGATAAATTATTATTAACTCCTAGTTACTTATGCATGGCATGAGAAACTACAATCTCTAATTGTCATGGCAAACATGTTTAATCATAATGAGCTGAATCATGGGTACTAGGTTAAACATATTTACACAAACAAAACAAGTTGAGTTCATACCAGTTTCTCCTTGCCACGGCCAGTTCATCGTATATCGTCATTATTGCCTTTCACTTGCACGACCGAATGATATGAAAATAATAATAGTGCAAGAGCGCCGTGGACTAAGCTCGGTTCTGCAAAAATAATAATAATTATTCAACAGAAGAAGACAAGGTAAAAATGTGCTCTTCATTAGTTCAACAATTATTCATATGATAGCCACTCAACCTTTTCATCGTGGTCTTCTCCTCGGTACAACTCGAATAAAAGGAAAAGAAATTCAGAGAAACACACTGAAATATTTTTAGAGTTTTTGGTATTCTTGAACACGCAAATACAAGGAAAAAGCAAAAACTAGAAAAACTATTTACGCGGGAAAGCTCCCAACAAGCAGAAGAAGAACAAGGAAATCTTTCTGGATTTTGTTTTTAGTGCTACTACTAAGCATGCATAGAAAGTAACTTACTACAACTATTTTTTTGTCTTTCTAAAGTTTTTCAAAAACACAAGAAGAAATCGAGAAAATAAATCTAAGCATGGATGATACAACGGAAAAGTGTGAGCACCGACAAATAGAATGACATGTAAACATAAATGTAATGTCGTTGAGAAACACGTACTCCCCCGAGCTTAGGCTTATGGCCTAGCTTGGCAGTCGATCAGTAGCCTGGAGGATAGTAGTCGGAGTGGTAGCTCATGGAGGCTCTCGGTGTGAAAGCCTCAGCCTGCTGTGCTACCCTCACTGCTGCGTTATGAGCTTGGGCCTCGCTCTCAAGAAAAAATATCTTCCCTTACTGTTACTGTCAAAAAGAGCCGGCGCAGGCAAATAGGTGTGCACAACATGTGATTGGTTAAACAACAGATTGTAAGTGAAGTTATGAATCTTTCCTCTAAGGAATTTATGGTATTTTAAAGCACCAAAATCTAAATACTGAGTAGGTAGGATAGGGTCAAAGGGCAAGGGTGAAATACCCAACCCTCGTGCTAAACGTGTGGCATAAATTCCACCATATAAACAGCTACTGTTAGCATTATGCTCAAGTCTGCGTGCAACAATTGCCCCAAGGTTATAATTTCTTTCACCGGTAAGGGCACTGCGTATGAGTCTCAAGTCTGGAGCACAAAGTGCACCACAATCTTGTTTTCCTACCACACATTTCCCATTGAATAATGCAAAATACTGAATTGCGGGAAAATGTATACTCTTTATTCTACCATGTGTCACTCCCCTATTTTCATCGTAAAAAAGGCCAGACAAGAAAGACTCGAACTCAGCCCTTGGTGGTTCATCGAGTGAACCCCAAAATGGAAGTTTACAATGGTAAGCAAAATTCTCCAGTGGGATAGTAAATGGGTTATCATAAAGCATAAAGGACACCCTAGACTCACATGCAAAATATTTAAACTCCTTGACAAATGATTCAGTGAGAAGTTGGCGTTGTTCACACTTATCTGAAAGGTAGGAGCCAAGAGCAACATTGTGAACATATTCCTCAAATTCCTCGTTGAGGCCTATTTGCAGCATATATTCATCGCAAGGCCACAAACATGTTTTGGTGGCGGCCTCTCGGGTAGAACTTGCACTCGGTTCTACATAAGATCGGCGAGCAAAATTTTCACTAGAAGATGCTCGTGAGGATCTTCTGCTCGAAGAACTCCTTCCAAACAAGTTCATAATGTCCGCGTACAATTTTTCCTATGAACAAAAACCTGAAATTTTAGTCCACAATTTTTTCTCAAAAAAACTTCACAAGGTTGCTAACAACCACTCATAGGGATACATACAAGCCATAGCAAGCATTCAAACTACTTAGAGCACTAAAAATTCAACATGTAAGAACATCTACAACAGCACCAAGAATAGCTAATTATTCGAAGTATAAACCACTAAAACAAAAAACTATTTGAAAAAATGGTGGAGTCACATACCATGCAACAATCCCCCGAAACAGTTTCGGAAAGGGAGCTTCGAGCAAAGAGATCGAAATCCATGGGTTTGAGCTCAAGAACACGGGAGAGAGAGCAATGGAGATTTTTCGTGGAGGTAAGTGATGATGTGGGCTAAAGAGATAAGTGAGAGGGCCCACGTGGGGACCACAACCCACCAGGGCACGCCTGGGGGTCATGTCGCGCCTAGGTAGGTTGTGCCGACCTGGTGCACCCCCTCTGGTATTATTTGCACCAGAAATTCAGAAATATTTAGAAAAAAATTGTATAAAATTTTCAGGGCATTCTGAGAACTTTTATTTTTGGGCCATTTTTTATTGCACATGAGAATTAGAAAACAGACAAAACATGGCATTTTATTTTATTTAACTAGTAAAAATAGAAAATAAAAAGTAGGGACAGAAAGTAGTGCTTACTAAATTCATCGACTTCATACCGCTCAAAAGTGATTCATTAATAGGGTTGATCAAGTCTTATTAAAAAACACTTTCGGTTGGCATGAAATGGAAGAACTTCCGTAAATCACTAAGCTACCTCAATGGGGATATGGATGTCCCCCACAATAAGCATTTCATATTTCTTTTCGACGGTAGGTAGAGGTATTTGAAAACTTCCAATAGTGATTGTCGGAGATTTTTCAATAACATTAATACCATTCACTTGGAATTGTTTCTTCGGAAAGTGCACCATATGCTCATTACCATCAATATGAAAAGTGACCTTGCTTTTATTGCAATCAATAACAGTCCCTGCAGTGTTCAAGAAGGGTCTACCAAGGATAATTGACATATTATCGTCCTCGGGCATCTCAAGTACAACAAAGTCGGTCAAGATAGTAACATTAGCAACAACAACATGCACATCCTCACAAATACCGATAGGTATGGCAGTTGACTTGTCAGCCATTTGCAAAGATATTTCAGTAGGTGTGCGTTTATTCAAGTCAAGTCTTTTATATAAAGAGAAAGGCATAACACTAACACCGGCTCCTAAATCACATAAAGTAGTTTTCACATAATTCTTTTTTATAGAGCACGGTATAGTTGGTATACCCGAATCTCCAAGTTTTTTAGGTACTCCATCTTTGAAAGTATAATTAGCAAGCATAGTGGAGATTTCTGCTTCGAGTATTTTTCTCTTATTAGTGATGATGTCTTTCATATGCTCTGCATAAGGAGGCATTTTTAAGATGTCAGTCAAGCGAGTACGCAAAAAAGACTGGCCTCAGCATTTCAGCAAAGTGTTCAAATTCTTCATCATCTTTCTTTTTAGTCGACTGGCACTACAAAAAAAAAATACACTTCCGTGATGATACGTGTTTGTCACAGTAGGTCACGTTTTCTATCATGCATGTACATCCATGACAAATTTATGACAGAATCAAGATAGTCATACCTGTGCTGTCGTAGAAGTGTTCCATGACATTACCAAAATTATCATAACGGAAGTGTCCACTTCCATGACGATAAATCACGCGTCACAGAAGTGCTTTCATCAAGGGTGACCTACACGTGGCATCCACCGTAACTGAACATCCTTAAGCTATCGGGTTCGGTTTTGGATTCGATAACCCATTAACAGCCCCGAGCAATGGGGATCTTCCACGTGTAAAATCATCATTGGCTGGAGGAAACACGTGTTGGCTCACCGTTGGGACAGATGTCATCCACTCATTGGACCCAAAGCGCCTATGATACGTCGACACGTGGCACGGCCCAAAAGAGGCCCATTTCTGTGAAAAGGCCGGCCCGTTTGACTTGGTCAAAAGGTGGCGGGCCGGCCCACGGCAAGCCCGTTAATGGCCTGTTCTCATATATCCCATTTACAGCCCGCTAACCCAGGACCCATTTATGGCAAATCCGAATTAGGCCCAATAGCGTCATCTGGGCCGTCCAATATAATTCCAGCCTGTTTTAACTTCCGGCCCATGTATGGCCCATGACGTCTTTTGGCCCATATGAGGCCCTTGGTAACCCTCGGCCCATTAACGGCCCATGGTAAAACTGGCCCCTAATGAACAGTGTATCACTTTATACCCATTAACGACCCATTATACAAAAAACAAGCCTCTTAATGGCATGTTCGCATATAGCCCATTTACAGCCTGCTAACCGAGGGCCTGTTTACAGCCTATCCGAATTAGGCCCAGTAGCGTCATCTGGGCCGTCCAATATAATTCCAGCCCGTTTTAACTTCCGACCCATGTATGGCCCATGACGTCTTTTGGCCCATATGGGCCCTTAGTAACCCTCGGCCCATTAATGGCCCATGGTAAAATTGGCTCATAATGAACACTGTATCACTTTATACCCATTAATGGCCCATTATTCCATTGGGCCGTTTCTAGCCCATGTTATCTTTTGGCCTTCTGAGGGCCCATTTATTCTTGGGCTCATTTCCAGCATTCGTTTACTTTCGGCCCGTTACTGTCATTTTTTGCTTGTGGGCCAAATAGAGCCCGTGGTTACAGTCGGCCCATTTGTGGCCCGTTAATACGTTGGGCCATTTTCATAGCGTCATCAAATACGACCTATTAACGACGGCCTGTTATGGTCGGCCCATGAACGGACGATTTCAATTCTAGCCCATTTACGACCATAATGTGGTCTGTTATTGGCCCATGTTTGGCCAACCGATCATACGGCCCGTAGAAGGCCCATTGATGATACGACCCGTAGAAGGCCCATTGTGCCTATGGCCCATAGAAGGCCCATTGTGTCTACGACCCTTAGAAGGCCCATTGTTTCTATGGCCCATAGGAGGCCCATGTTAATTGTTGGGGAACGTTGCATGGGAAACAAAAATTTTCCTACGTTCACCAAGATCAATCTAGGAGATGCATCTACGAGAGGAGAGTTGGATCCACATACCCTTGTAGATCGCTAAGCGGAAGCGTTCAAGAACGCGGTTGATGGAGTCGTACTCGCTGCGATTCAGATCGCCGAAGATCCTAGCACCGAAGCAACGGTGCCTCCGCGTTCAACACACGTGCAGCCCGGTGACGTCTCCCACGCCTTGATCCAGCAAGGAGAGAGGGAGAGGTTGGGGAAGACTCCATCCAACAGCAGCACGACGGCGTGGTGGTGGTGGAGGAGCGCGGGACTCCAGCAGGGCTTCGCCAAGCGCTGCAAGAGACGAGGAGGGAGAGGGGTAGGGCTGCGCCAAGAGGGAGACGTTCTCGTGTGTCAAACAGCCCTAAAACCTCACATATATATAGGGGGAAGGGAGGGCTGCGCCCCCCTTTAGGGTTTCCCTCCCCTAGGGTGCGGCCAGCCCTAGATCCCATCTAGGGGGGCGGCCAAGGGGGAGAGAGGGGGAGGCGCACCACTATTGGGCCCTAGGGCCCAACTGCCTTAGGGTTTGCCCCCTTCCCCTCTTGGAGGCGCCCTGGGACTTGGTGGGGGGGCGCACCAGCCCCCTTGGGGCTGGTCCCCTCCCACACTTAGCCCACGCAGCCACCTGGGGCTGGTGGCCCCACCTGGTGGACCCCCGGGACCCTCCCGGTGGTCCCGGTACATTACCGATATCGCCCGAAACTTTTCCGGTGACCAAAACAGGACTTCCCATATATGAATCTTTACCTCCGGACCATTCCGGAACTCCTCGTGACGTCCGGGATCTCATCCGGGACTCCGAGCAACATTCGGTAACCGCGTACATACTTTCCCTATAACCCTAGCGTCATCGAACCTTAAGTGTGTAGACCCTACGGGCTCGGGAACCATGTAGACATGACCGAGACAACTCTCCGGCCAATAACCAACAGCGGGATCTGGATACCCATGTTGGCTCCCACATGTTCCACGATGATCTCATCGGATGAACCACGATGTCAAGGATTCAATCAATCCCGTATACGATTCCCTTTGTCTATCGGTATAGCACTTGCCCGAGATTCGATCGTCGGTATACCGATACCTTGCTCAATCTCGTTACCGGCAAGTCTCTTTACTCGTTCCGTAACACATCATCCCGTGATCAACTCCTTGATCACATATTGTGCACATTATGATGATGCCCTACCGAGTGGGCCCAGAGATACCTCTCCGTCATACGGAGTGACAAATCCCAGTCTCGATTCGTGCCAACCAAACAGACACTTTCGGAGATACCTGTTGTGCACCTTTATAGCCACCCAGTTACGTTGTGACGTTTGGTACACCCAAAGCATTCCTACGGTATCTGGGAGTTGCACAATCTCATGGTCTAAGGAAAAGATACTTGACATATAGAAAAGCTTTAGCATACGAACTACACGATCTGTGCTAGGCTTAGGATTGGGTCTTGTCCATCACATCATTCTCCTAATGATGTGATCCCGTTATCAACGACATCCAATGTCCATGGTTAGGAAACCGTAACCATCTATTGATCAACGAGCTAGTCGTCTAGAGGCTCACTAGGGACATGGTGTTTATCTATGTATCCATACATGTATCTGAGTTTCCTATCAATACAATTCTAGTATGGATAATAAATGATTATCGTGAACAAGGAAATATAATAATAACTAATTTATTATTGCCTCTAGGGCATATTTCCAACAGTCTCCCACTTGCACTAGAGTCAATAATCTAGTTCACATCGCCATGTGATTAACACTCACAGGTCACATCGCCATGTGACCAACATCCAAAGAGTTCACTAGAGTCAGTAATCTAGTTCACATCAATATGTGATTAACACTCAATGAGTTCTGTGTTTGATCATGTTATGCTTGTGAGAGAGGTTGTAGTCAACGGGTCTGCAACATTCAGATCCCTATGTACTTCGCAAAACTTTATGTCATATCGTAGATGCTGCTACCACGTTCCACTTGGAGCTATTCCAAACTGTTGCTCCATTATACGTATCCGGTATCTCCACTTAGAGTTATCCGGATAGGTGTTAAGCTTGCATCGACGTAACTCTTTACGTCGAACTCTTTATCACCTCCATAACCGAGAAACATTTCCTTATTCCTATAAGGATAATTTTGACCACTATCTAGTAATCCACTCCTGGATCACCTTTGTACCCTCTTGCCAGACATGTGGCAAGGCACACATCAGGTGCGGTACTTAGCATGGCATATCGTATAGAGCCTATGACAAAACCATAGGGGACGACCTTCGTCCTTCCTCTTTCTTCTGCCGTGGTCAAGCTTTGAGTCTTACTCAACTTCACACCTTACAACTCAGGTAAGAACTCTTTCTTTGACTGATCTATTTTGAACTCCTTCAAAAATATGACAAGGTGTGTGTTCTTTGAAAGTCTAATCAGGCGTCTTGATCTATCTGTATAGATCTTGATGCCCAATATGTAAGCAGCTTTATCCAGGTCTTCCTTTGAAAAACTCATTTCAAACAACCCTTTATGCTTTCCAGAAATTCTACATCATTTCGGATCAACAATATGTCATTCACATATACTTATCAGAAATGTTGTAGTGCTCCCACTCACTTTATTGCAAATACAAGTTTCCAACAAACTTTGTATACCCAAAAACTTTGATCACTCCATCAAAGTGTATATTCCGACTCCGAGATGCTTGCTCTAGTCCATGGAAGGATCGCTGGAGCTAGCATATCTTTTAGCATCCTTAGGATTGACAAAACCTTTCTGATTGTATCACATACAACCTTTCCTTACGAAAACTGGTAAGGAAACTTGTTTTGTCATCCATCTGCCAGATTTCATAAATGCAGCTAATGCTAACATGATTCCGACGGACTTAAGCATCGCTACGGGTGAGAAAATCTCATCGTAGTCAACTCCTTGAACTTGTGGAAAACTCTTCGCCACAAGTCGAGCTTCATAGACGGTGACATTACCGTCCACGTCCGTCTCAGTCTTAAAGATCCATTTGTCTCAATGGCTTGCCGATCATAGGGCAAGTCCACCAAAGTCCATACTTTGTTTTGATACATGGATCCTATCTCGGATTTATCGGCTTCTAACCATTTGTCGGAATATGGGCCCACCATCGCTTCTCCATAGTTCGTAGGTTCATCGTTGTCCAACAACATGACCTCTAAGACAGGATCACCGTACCACTCAGGAGTAGTACATATCCTTGTCGACCCACGAGGTTCGATAGCAACTTGATCTGGAGCTTCATGATCACTATCATTAGTATCCTCTTCAACTGTCGTAGGTTCCACAGAAACATCTTTCTGTGTTGCACTACTCTCCGGTTGAAGTGAGGGTTCGACAACCTCATCAAGTTCTATCTTCCTCCCACTCAATTCTTTCGAGAGAAACTCCTTCTCGAGAAAGGACCCATTCTTAGCGACAAACATTTTGTCCTTGGATCTGAGATAGAAGGTATACCCAACTGTTACCTTTGGGTATCATATGAAGATGTATTTGTCCGCTTTGGGTTCGAGCTTTTCCCGGCTGAAGCCATAAGCATCGCAGCCCCAAACATCAAGAAAACGACAACTTTGGTTTCTTGCCAAACCATAGTTCATACGGCGTCGTCTCAACGGACTTAGATGGTGCCCTATCTAAAGTGAATGCAGCTGTCTCTAATGCATAACCTCAAAATAATAGCGGTAGATCGGTAAGATACACCATAGATCGCACCATATCTCATAAGGTTCGATTACGATGTCCGGACACACCATTACGCTGTGGTGTTCCAGGGGACTTCAACTGCGAAACAATTCCACAATGTCTTAAGTGATTGCCAAACTCATAATTCAGATAATATCCCCTTGATCAGATCGTAGGAACATGATCTTCTTGTTATGATGATTCTTAATCTTCACTCTGAAATTGTTTGAACCTTTCAAACGTTTCAGACTTTTGCTTCATTAAGTAAATATACCATATCTACTCAAATCGTCATTGAAGATGAGAAAATAACGATATCCACCACACGCCTTAATTCTCATTGGATCACATACATCAGTATGTATGATTTCCAACAAGTCACTTGCCCGTTTCATTGTACCTGAAAACGGGATCTCAGTCATCCTGCCCAAGAGGCATGGCTCGCATGTGTCAAGCGATTCAAAATCAAGTGACTCCAAACATCCATCAGCATGGAGTTTCTTCATGCATTTTATGCCAAAATGACCTAAGCGGCAGTGCCACAAGAAAGTGGTACTATCATTATTAACTCTACATCTTTTGGCATTAATATTATCATCATGTGTATTACTATGATCAAGATTCAACGAACCATTGGGTGCATGACCATAAAGGTATTATTCATGTAAACAGAATAACCATTATTCTCTAACTTAAATGAATAACCGTATTGCGATGAACATGATCTAATCATTTTCACGCTCAACGTAGACACCTGATAACATTTATCTATGTTCAACACTAATCTCGAAAATAGAGGAAGTGTGCGATGGTGATCTTATCAACCTTGGAAACACTTCCAACACACATCGTCACCTCGCCCTTAGCTAGTCTCCGTTCAGTGCGTAGCTTTTGCTTCAAGTCACTAATAATAGCAACTGAACCGGTATCCAATACCCAGGTGCTACAAGGAGCACTACTAAGGTACACATCAATAACACGTATATCAAATATACTTTGTTGAAGTTGCCAGCTATCATATCTACCATGTATTTGGGGTGGTTCCGCTACCATGTGACCGTTCCCCTTACAATAGAAGCACTTAGTCTCGAGGTTTGGGTTCTACCATGGGTTCCTTCATCAGAGCGACAACAGGTTTGCCATTCATGAAGTTTCCCTTCTAGCCCTTACCCTTTTGAAACCAGTGGTCTTGTTAAACCATCAACACTTGATTCTCCTTCTTGATCTCTACTTTTGCGGTACTAAGAACCGCTGACAGCACCGGGATCATCCCCATCCTTTGCATGTCATAGTTCATCACGAAGTTCTAGTAGCTTGGTGATAGTGTCTAGAGAATTCTGTCAACCACTGTCTCACCTGGAAGATTAACTCCCACTTGGTTCAAGTGGTTTTAGCACCCAGACATTCTGAGCACGTGCTCACTAGTTGAGCTATTCTCCTCCATCTTTTTGGCAAAGGAACTTGTCAGAGGTCTCATACCTCTCAACACGGGCATGAGCCTGAAATCCCAATTTCAGCTCTTAGAACATCTCATATGTTCCATGGCGTTCAAAACGTCATTGGAATCCCGATTCTAAGCCGTAAAGTATGGTGCACTAAACTATCAAGTAGTCATCAGGACGTGTCTCTCAGGTGTTCACAACATCCACAGACAACGTTGTAGGGGTTTGCACATTGAGCGGTGCATCAAAGACGTAAGCTTTCTGTGCAGCAGTGAGGACACTCCTCGGACTACGGACCCAGTCCGCATCATTGCTTACAATATCTTTCAACTTAGTCTTTCTCTAGGATCGTATTTAAACAGGGAGCTACAACGCAAGCTATTGATCTACAACATAATTTGCAAAGGCAACTTAGACTATTGTTCATGATAAGTGAGTTTAACTAATCAAATTACTTATAACTCCCACTCAAATTGACATCCCTCTGGTCATCCGAGCGTGACATGATCCAAATCCACCAACCCAAGTCCGATCATCACGTGAGATGAGGTGGTGTCAATGGTGAACATCTTCATGTTGATCATATCTACTATATGACTCATGCTCGACCTTTCGGTCTTCCGTGTTCCGAGGCCATGTCTGTACATGCTAGGCTCGTCAAGTCTAACCCGAGTGCTCTGCATGTGCAAAACTGGCTTGCACCCGTTGTATGCGAACGTAGAGTCTATCACACCCGATCATCACGTGGTGCTTCGAAACGACGAACCTTCGCAACGGCGCACACTCGGGGGGAACACAATTTCATCTTGAAATTTTAGTGAAGGATCATCTTATAATGCTACCGCCGTCCTAAGCAAAATAAGATGCATAAAAGGATTAACATCACATGCAAATCATAAGTGACATGATATGGCCATCAACTCGTGCTTTTGATCTCCATCTCCAAAGCACCGGCATGATCTCCATCGTCACCGGCGTAACACCATGATCCCCATCATCATGATCTCCATCATCGTGTCGCCATCGGGGTTGTCGCGCGCCCACCATGCTCTTACTACTATTGCTACCGTTTAGCGATAAAGTAAAGCATTACATAGCGCTTAATGATTGACACGCATGTCATACAAAAATTAAAGACAACCCTATGGCTCCTGCCGGTTGCCGTATACATCGACATGCAAGTCGATATTAACTATTACAACATGATCATCTCATACATCGAATATATCTCATCATGTCATTGGCCATATCATATCACATACATACCCTGCAAAAACAAGTTAGACGTCCTCTAATTTGTTGTTGCATGTTTTACGTGGCTGCTATGGGTATCTAGCAAGAACGCTTCTTACCTACGCAAAGCCACAACGGTGATATTTAAGTTGCTATTTAACCTTCTACAAGGACCGCCTTTGTCTATTCCGATTCAACTAAGATAGGAGAGACAGACACCCGCCAGCCATCTTATGCAACAAAAGTCGCATGTCTGTCGATGGAACCGGTCTCATGTACGTGGACATGTAAAGTTGGTCCGGACCGCTTCATCCCATAATACCGCTGAATCAAGAAAGACCAAGGAGGGAAGCAATCTAAACATCAACGCCCACAAACCCCTTTGTGTTCTACTCGTGAAAGCATCTACGCAAGAACCTAGCTCATGATGCCACTGTTGGGGAACGTTGCATGGGAAACAAAAATTTTCCTACGTTCACCAAGATCAATCTAGGAGATGCATCTACGAGAGGAGAGTTGGATCCACATACCCTTGTAGATCGCTAAGCGGAAGCGTTCAAGAACGCGGTTGATGGAGTCGTACTCGCTGCGATTCAGATCGCCGAAGATCCTAGCACCGAAGCAACGGTGCCTCCGCGTTCAACACACGTGCAGCCCGGTGACGTCTCCCACGCCTTGATCCAGCAAGGAGAGAGGGAGAGGTTGGGGAAGACTCCATCCAACAGCAGCACGACGGCGTGGTGGTGGTGGAGGAGCGCGGGACTCCAGCAGGGCTTCGCCAAGCGCTGCAAGAGACGAGGAGGGAGAGGGGTAGGGCTGCGCCAAGAGGGAGACGTTCTCGTGTGTCAAACAGCCCTAAAACCTCACATATATATAGGGGGAAGGGAGGGCTGCGCCCCCCTTTAGGGTTTCCCTCCCCTAGGGTGCGGCCAGCCCTAGATCCCATCTAGGGGGGCGGCCAAGGGGGAGAGAGGGGGAGGCGCACCACTATTGGGCCCTAGGGCCCAACTGCCTTAGGGTTTGCCCCCCTCCCCTCTTGGAGGCGCCCTGGGACTTGGTGGGGGGGCGCACCAGCCCCCTTGGGGCTGGTCCCCTCCCACACTTAGCCCACGCAGCCTTCTGGGGCTGGTGGCCCCACCTGGTGGACCCCCGGGACCCTCCCGGTGGTCCCGGTACATTACCGATATCGCCCGAAACTTTTCCGGTGACCAAAACAGGACTTCCCATATATGAATCTTTACCTCCGGACCATTCCGGAACTCCTCGTGACGTCCGGGACTCCGAACAACATTCGGTAACCGCGTACATACTTTCCCTATAACCCTAGCGTCATCGAACCTTAAGTGTGTAGACCCTACGGGCTCGGGAACCATGTAGACATGACCGAGACAACTCTCCGGCCAATAACCAACAGCGGGATCTGGATACCCATGTTGGCTCCCACATGTTCCACGATGATCTCATCGGATGAACCACGATGTCAAGGATTCAATCAATCCCGTATACGATTCCCTTTGTCTATCGGTATAGCACTTGCCCGAGATTCGATCGTCGGTATACCAATACCTTGCTCAATCTCGTTACCGGCAAGTCTCTTTACTCGTTCCGTAACACATCATCCCGTGATCAACTCCTTGATCACATATTGTGCACATTATGATGATGTCCTACCGAGTGGGCCCAGAGATACCTCTCCGTCATATGGAGTGACAAATCCCAGTCTCGATTCGTGCCAACCCAACAGACACTTTCGGAGATACCTGTTGTGCACCTTTATAGCCACCCAGTTACGTTGTGACGTTTGGTACACCCAAAGCATTCCTACGGTATCTGGGAGTTGCACAATCTCATGGTCTAAGGAAAAGATACTTGACATATAGAAAAGCTTTAGCATACGAACTACACGATCTGTGCTAGGCTTAGGATTGGGTCTTGTCCATCACATCATTCTCCTAATGATGTGATCCCGTTATCAACGACATCCAATGTCCATGGTTAGGAAACCGTAACCATCTATTGATCAACGAGCTAGTCGTCTAGAGGCTTACTAGGGACATGGTGTTTGTCTATGTATCCACACATGTATCTGAGTTTCCTTTCAATACAATTCTAGCATGGATAATAAACGATTATCGTGAACAAGGAAATATAATAATAACCAATTTATTATTGCCTCTAGGGCATATTTCCAACATTAATTACAATAAATATGTAGCCCATTGTTAATGTGGCCTAGTTTAGAAAATAGGTTATTCCGGCCACTAGCAAACCGCGGAAAAAGAACTGCACTTACTACAGGAAAAGAAATAAACAAGACAACAGAAATAAATAAGCAAGCAACTTACGCTAGGCTATCACGACTATTACACATATTACATCCACTAGGCATCAACGTTCGCCACAAGTGCAAATATAGGGAACAAAGCAACATATAAACGCCGCAGCAAAACAAGTCCAGAACTGAAACCACTTCAGAAGAGCTCAAGAAACAATATCTTGGGTACCCATAATGCTGGCAAGATGCTTAGCAAGCTTATTAACTTTCTCTTGTTTGGTGCTTAAATCCTCCAGCACTTGCTGTAATCTGACTAGAAATTTCGGATCCCATCAAAATGTGGGAAATTTTATTGAATTTTGTTTTGAACGGTTGGTTGAAATGGACTATACTTTTAACAAACTGTAAATGGGCCGTAGTAAATTCCATTAGAATTCAAAAATTGGCTGCACATTCTTACAAATCTCAAATGGGCTATAAGTTCTCTGCCAGACACTTGTGGCCTTACTAAGTTGATGCGTCCCCTAAAAAAAGAGTTGACGTGTATGTAAGGCTTTGTCAACTTGTAGTCAACACACGGTTCTAGCAGCAGTGGCCGTTGGATGTCCATCCAACGGATGCTGTGCTTCTTCTTCAATCTCGGATATTCTAGCTTCACCCGCCCAAAAAATGATTCCTCCCCCTAACATCTGGGGTGCACCGTTTCGGAAGCTGACCTGTGGGCCTACTAATTTGACGCGTACCAAGGGCTTTGTCAACTTAGTCAATATAAACGATTCTAGCTGCAGTGACCGTACGATGTCCATCTGTCGGTGTACTAAGGTAGGGGTACCTCAGTACCCCAACTTGTGCACGGGCAGTTGCAGCTTCCCGCGGCAGGGTTTACCGCGCGCTCGCCGGAGACCTTCCTGCTCCCTATCAAACCATTCAAAAACAAAGTATACAAGAAAGAAGACCGAGACCCCGGCAAGAGGAGCTTGCCGGGAAGGCCGTACCAGGCTCAAGATTGCCTCACTAGCACAAGGCCCTGGCAAGAGGAGCTTGCCAGGAAGACTAGAAGACACGCCTCGGCGCTATGTGCGCCCCGGCAAGGGCCCGAGGAGCGGCAAGCTCCCGGGCCCGGCAAGATCAGGGCCCCAGCAAGGTGCTTGCCGGGGGAGTTGCGCTGTGTGCCCACGCTCCAGCTCATCGGTCCACGCGTCGCCCTGGGGCCTATCCAGGGACGCGTGGCGGATGGCTGTGCAGCCTGGGGGACACGGTGGCACTCCACGGTGGTGGATCCATCGCCGTGGCGGACGGAGACGCAAGGGCGGGAGCTTTTGGGGCTGACGGCGACGGGTATTAAATGCCCTTGTCCCCCACTGTCAAAGTAGGTAGCGACCACTGTTCACGCACTGTAGCTCCACTGTTCCCGCACTGTTACAACTACCACCTCTTTTACGTTTTTACCCCTTTCTCCTACGTTGACACCTGTCGGTGACCCCTTGCACTATAAAAGGAGGCCCATGCACAACGTGGAGGGGGTTCGGAACCTAGATCACTCATACGCTTGGTGTAGCTGCTTCTTCAAGCTCCTGAGATCTCCAACTTAATACACAACTAAGCAGGAGTAGGGTTTTACGCGTCTACCGCGGCCCGAACCTGGGTAAAACTGCCCGCGTGTTCGCTACGATCTGCTCTTCGTGCTCCCTCCGCCCTCGTACCGCACAGACAAGGGGCTCCGGTCCCATAGGTGTTCGTGGCGGACAGTTTCCCCCGACATCCTTTGGCGCGCCAGGTAGGGGGCGTCGAGGTTGTGCGAACCTGATCCGGCGTTCGCGCGGGCGCATTCTTCATCAACCTCTCCGAATTCGTCAACTTCATCAGCAACAGCTCCATGGCCTCGAAGAAGAAGCCTTCGGAGGTCGGAGGCCCGTCTGCGTCTCATCCGCCGCCACCAGAGCCAACGGTGGGCGGGGGAGACGCCGTCGGAAGGGTGGTCGCCGGCGAGGACACTCACGGCGCTACCAGATCCAAGAACAGGATGGACGACCGAACCTCGGTCTCCGTGGACGCGCCGCGTCCATCTCAGCACACGACAACCCAGCAGCGCCATACCACAGGAGGTGGTATCCGCTTGCTGGGGCAAGGCCAAACCGGAGGCTCGCGGGACGCCCCGGACCCCCGTCCGGGCACGAGCAAAGCGAAGGCGCCGGCGCGGGACCCCGCTCCTTCTAACGTCGTTAGAAGTCCGAGCGTATCCCGCTCCTCGCACCGCTCGCCCGCGTTCCCCTCCACTCCAGCAGAAGCGCTCGCAAGGGCGCAACTGCTCCTCGACTTCCCTCCAGCGGCAGACAAGGCCGAAGACTGGAGGCCCACCATCCAGAGCCTAATAGCCTTCGCCAATAACGATTCTCCACAGCAGCCGTCGGCCTCGCGGCCGCGGCAAGCTGAGAAGACGAAGGCCGACGGCGACAAGACCGCCGGGGGTGCGACAAGCGCGCACTCCCCGCAGCGAAAGCAGAAGACGCCGCCCCGCCGGAACAATGCCGACGATGGCTCCACAGCCTCGTCGGACCCGCGGGCCCGTCGGGACCAGCGCCAGGTCCTCGACGACCGGCAACAAGAAGACGCTCGGACGAGAATCGAGCGCCGCCGAGAAGCTCGGCGGCAATCAGACCAAAGAGCTGGGAACACTGTCGACGCGCACGCGCCCGGTGAACCAGGCGACTTGCCATACGCGGCAGGCTGCCCTGCGTTCACCCGCGAGCTGCGGCGCGTCCAGTGGCCCAGCATGAAGAATTTCAAGCCCGACGTACCGGAGAAGTACGACGGCAAGACGCACCCCTCGGAGTTTCTCAGCGTCTACACCATCGCAGTGCAGGCTGCCGGGGGGCGCGACGAGAAGATCTTGGCAAACTACTTCCCGCTCGTGCTTAAGCCGAACGTCCGTTCGTGGCTTATGCACTTGCCGGAAGGTTCCATCTCTTCTTGGGCCGACCTTTGCCACCAGTTTGTTGGCGCCTTCACCGGCGGCCACAAACCCCACGGCCAGGAGAGCGATCTCCACATTCTGGCCCAGAAGGAAGGAGAAACCCTGCGCAAGTACATCCAACGCTTCAGCCGTGTGCAGCACAACATCCCTGATGTCCACCCTGCCGCGGTTATCAGCGCGTTCCATCAGAACGTGCGTAACCGCCGCATGCGTGAAGAAATGGCGATGACGAAGATTCGGGATGTCAGCGAGCTCTATGCTCTGGCTGACAAGTGCGCACGCGCAGAAGAGGGGAGGAGACTCCCCGGGGAGGATACTGGCGCAGGAGGAAGCGACAACGACGACGCCGCCCCGGCAAAGAAGAGCCGGCGGCGGAACAACAGAAGGAAGGGCAAGAAAGAGGTGCTTGCCGTCGAAAAGTCCGGCAAGGAGGCTCCCGCCAAGGAAGCACAGGCTGGCGGCTCCGGCAAGGAGCCTGCCCCTGTAGCGGCAGCCGACAGGCAGGACGGCTCCGACAAGCAATACTGTAAGATCCACCGCACCAAGGGTCACGATCTCTCCAACTGCAAGCGCGTCGAGTACCTCGTCGAGCAGCAGAAAGCTGAGTACGAGAGGCGCGACAAGGAGAAGGCCCAAGGTGGCGGGGAAGAGCCAAGCAAGAAGCGGCCGTTCAACGGCCGGGGAGGACGCCGCGGCAAGGCCAAGCAGCGGCAAAGAGATCGACCTCCCCGGGGCCGCGACAAGGACGAAGACGACGACGAAGACATGGAGGACGAGGATAACAGCGAGCAGGAGTTCCAGAAGGCCACAGAGGTCCTGTGCGTCGACGGTGGCGCCTCTCTGCACACCTCCCACCGCCAGCTCAAACAGTGGGTGCGTGAGGTGAATGCAGCAGAGCCGCCCGTGGAGTCGCGCAGGCTCCTCAAATGGTCCAGCACGCCCATCGTTTTTGATCTTGAGGATCACCCTGACCGCACCACTACGGTCGGGTGCTTGCCGATGCTGGTCTCACCCACCATCCGCAACCTCAAGGTCACCAAAATGTTGGTTGACGGTGGGGCCGGGCTGAACTTGATCTCCTCTGCTGTGATCAAGAAGCTCCAGATTCCAGATGGCGAGCTCGAAGAAACCGGTTCATTCCAAGGAATCAACCCGGGAAGGAGCAAGCCCAAGGGAAAGATCACTCTGCCGGTGACCTTTGGCGGGGAGCTCAATTTCAGAACTGAGCGCATCACCTTCGACGTCGCCGATATTCCATTGCCATACAATGGAATACTCGGCCGTCCTGCCCTCACCAAGTTTATGGCAGCTTCCCATTATGCCTACAACGTACTCAAGATGCCGGGGCCGATAAGCGTCATCACTATCCACGGCGACAAGAAGGATGCGCTTGTCTGCGCCGACAAGATCTACCGGGATGCGGCAGCTGCAGCCGAGAAGGATACTGTTGCCGCTGAAGCTCCCGGGGGGAATAAGACGAAGACCAAGTCCGGCAGGTGCTCTGGGACCCACTCCGGCAACCGCACCTCTTCGGAGTGCTGCGCTGCCGTCGAGGACGTTCCATCGAGCTCCACCGGCAAGAGTAAGAAAGGAATGGCCGCTCCTCCGGCAACCAAGAAAGTGTCCACCAAGGAGGACGGCACTGGTGGTACCTTCACCATCAGTGCCACGCTTGACAGCAAATAGGAAAGCGCGCTCGTTGCCTTCCTGCGGGCGAATGTCGATGTGTTTGCCTGGCAACCATCTGACATCCCCGGTGTTCCCAGGAAGGTGATTGAGCACAAGCTTGCTGTTTGTCCTCATGCGCGGCCCATCAAGCAGAAAGTGAGGAAGCAAGCCGTGGAGCGCCAAGAATTCATCAACGAAGAAATCAAGAAGCTAGAAGCAGCAGGCCTAGTTAGAGGTGTGATCCATCCGACGTGGTTGGCAAATCCAGTCGTCGTGCGCAAGGCCAATGGGAAATGGAGACTGTGTATAGACTTCACCGATGTGAATAAAGCATGTCCCAAGGACCCATTTCCTTTGCCGCGCATTGACCAGATCGTTGACTCCACCGCCGGATGTGAGCTACTCTGTTTTCTTGATGCATACTCAGGCTATCATCAGATTTTTATGGCCAAAGAGGATGAAGAGAAGACTGCATTTATCACTCCATGTGGCACTTATTGCTTCATACGCATGCCATTTGGATTGAAGAATGCAGGCTCAACCTTTGCAAGGGTAGTATACACTGCTTTTGAGCCACAGATCCACAGAAATGTAGAGGCTTACATGGATGACATCGTGGTAAAGAGCAAGAGCAGAGATACCCTGATCCAAGATTTGGAGGAGACATTTCAGAACCTGCGCAGGATACAGCTCAAGTTGAACCCCGAGAAGTGCGTCTTTGGAGTCCCCTCCGGCAAGCTTCTCGGGTTCTTTGTGTCACAGAGGGGGATTGAAGCCAACCCCGACAAGATTAAAGCCATTGAGCAGATAGAGGCCCCAAAGCGCGTCAAGGATGTCAGGAGGCTTGCAGGTTGTGTGGCTGCCCTCAGTAGGTTCATTTCAAAGTCTGCAGAACGCGCCCTACCTTTCTTCAAAATCTTGAAGAAGGCAGGTCCCATGAAGTGGACTCCGGAAGCGGAGGCGGCGCTGCAGGATTTGAAACGGTACCTGTCCTCCACTCCAGTACTTGTCGCACCTAGACCACAGGAAAAGTTGTTGCTATACCTAGCGGCAACCAACCAGGTGGTTAGTGCTGCGTTAGTAGCGGAGAGGGAGTCCGACGAGGAGTCAGCACCACCGGCAAGCGAATCCAGCGACAAGTAGGGGGCTGCTCCGGCAAGCTCTGGCCCCGACAAGGATAACTCTGCGCAGGAACAGCATGAGGTGCGGAAGAAGATGGTGCAGCGCCCAGTGTATTTTGTGAGTTCCCTTCTCCAGGGGGCTAGATCAAGATACTCTGGTGTGCAAAAATTGCTTTTCGGCCTCCTCATGGCCTCGAGAAAGCTGCGCCATTACTTCCAAGCCCATGAGATAACAGTGGTCACTCGCTTTCCGCTGAAGAGGATATTGCACAACCCAGAAGCGACAGGCAGGATCGTTGAGTGGGCACTGGAGCTGTCAAGCTTTGGACTCAAGTTTGAAAGTACTTCAACTATACAGAGCCGAGCTTTGGCAGAATTCATAGCTGAGTGGACCCCAACGCCCGATGAAGAACTCCAAGAAACAAGTGCACCCGTACAAGAGGCGACAAGTGAATGGGTAATGTATTTTGATGGTGCCTTCTCGCTGCAAGGCGCCGGAGCTGGCATGGTACTCATCGCGCCCACCGGAGAGCACCTCAAATATGTTATCCAGATGCACTTTCCCAGGGAGCAAGCGACGAACAACACTGCTGAATATGAAGGCTTGCTTGCCGGCCTCAGGATTGCGGCCGAACTTGGGATCAGGAAGCTGATTGTGCGGGGAGATTCTCAGTTGGTGGTCCGACAAGTTAACAAGAGCTATCAGAGCCCTTTGATGGAAGCTTATGTCGATGAAGTGAGGAAGCTTGAAGAACACTTTGAAGGTTTGCAGATGGAGCACGTCCCGAGAGCTCAGAATGAGATTGCAGATGGCCTTTCAAAGTGTGCTTCGATGAAGTTACCTGTGGAACCAGGGACCTTCTTGCTCAAGCTGACTCAGCCATCCGTTACACCATCAATTGGGCAGTCCAAAAAGAGAAAGTTGGTCTCCGGCGACTACTTGCCGGCAGATCTTCCAGAGACCGCCGCCAAGGTCCCCAAGATCAACAACCAGAACGCTGAGGAACAGTTTGCTCCTGCGGGTCCTCGGGCCTGTACAGTTGAAGCAAGCGTTCCCGACAAGCCTCGCCCCGGCGAGCTTGCCGGGGGACCATCAGCTCCGGCAGGGCCAGAGGTCCTTGCCGTAGAAGCTGAGGTTCCCGCAGCGGCCCTCGAGCCTTTAGTCCTTGCCGTTGAGCCTCAGGCTCCGGCATGGGCACGGCAGATCGTCCGTTTCCTGCAAACTGGAGAACTTCTCGACGACCCTCAAGAGATAGAGAAGATAACCAGGCAGTCAAGTATGTACCAGTTCGTGGATAACGAGCTGTACAGAAGAAGACTCAATGGTGTCAGGTTGAAGTGCATCTCCAGGGAAGATGGACAGAAGCTGTTGGCAGAAATACACGGAGGCATATGCGGCCACCACATTGGCGCAAGGGCACTTGCCGGGAAAGCTTTCCGGCAAGGGTTCTTTTGGCAAGAAGCCCTCCAAGATGCAACTGCACTAGTAACCAAGTGTGAAGCGTGCCAGTTCCATGCAAAGCAGATTCATCAGCCAGCTCAAGCTCTCCAAACAATCCCTTTGTCCTGGCCCTTCTCGGTCTGGGGGCTCGATATCCTCGGCCCCTTCCCCCGAGCCGTCGGGGACTTTGAGTACTTGTACGTTGCAATCGACAAGTTCACAAAGTGGCCAGAAGTGGAGCCGGTGAGAAAGGTGACGGCACAGTCAGCAGTCAGGTTCTTCAGGTCGATTGTTTGCCGTTTCGGAATCCCTAACAGGATCATCACCGACAACGGTACACAATTTACTAGTCGCACCTTCATGCAGTACGTCCAAGACCTTGGCGCCAAGGTCTGTTTCGCTTCTGTTGCTCACCCGAGGAGCAACGGTCAAGCGGAGAGGGCCAATGCTGAAGTGCTGCGCGGACTCAAGACAAGGACCTTTGACAGGCTGCGCAAGTGCGGAAGAAATTGGATAGAGGAGCTACCGGCGGCTCTTTGGTCAATCAGAACGACACCAAGTCGAGCCACCGGACAGACACCCTTTGCTCTAGTCTACGGAGCAGAGGCAGTTCTCCCCACGGAACTCGTATACGGATCTCCTCGAGTGCTCGCTTATGATGAGCTCGAGCAAGAGCAACTGCGGCAAGATGACGCGTTGCTCCTCGAGGAGGGACGTCTCCAGGCTGCTGTACGAGCTGCTCGATACCAGCAAGCCTTGCGTCGCTACCATAGCCGCAAGGTCAAGGCCAGGAGTCTCGAGGAAGGCGACCTTGTTCTTCGGCGTGTTCAGTCCGCCAAGATTTCCAACAAGTTGACGCCGAAGTGGGAAGGCCCTTATCGGGTGAGACAAGTCACGAGGCCCGGCGCTGTCCGCCTCGAGACCGAAGAAGGCTTACCGGTGAGCAACTCCTGGAACATAGAGCATCTTCGCAAGTTTCACCCATAAGGCGCGGTTGCCGTGATCCGCTCCGGCAACCACCTTTTGTACAAGCTTTGCCGCTGTTGCATGTAACCCTTTGTACAAAGCCGGGCGCAGACCCCGTGCATCAGTAAAGATTTGGTGTTTTGCGCTATTTGCCTTTTGCATGCTTTTCTTTGCTATTTGCATGAATTATCTGGCATCTTGTGCGACACACTCAACTAACCGGTAAGCATTAGCACGCCGAAAGGCCATATACTTGTTTCCCTCTTCTTTTTCCTTGCCTCTTAAGCAGAAGGAAAGTTCCTCGCGCACAAGTTTGCCGGGGGGGAAGGAAGTGGAGGAGGATCCAAGTGCTGTTCAAGAAAGAGAAGCCTTACCGGGAAGCAAGCAATATATGAAAGCTAAGTTGTTAGAATTTGACCAGTTCAAATTTTTAAATTCTAATTGTCTTCCTTGAACAATCACACTTTGTATGGAAAACCTGTGCGCGGAGGAACCTACCCGTAGCTTGCCGCACCCTTATCTTGTTTCCGAGTTCGCTCAACGATTTAAGTGAGCTGCGACAAGTGTCGCGCCCTTGCTTCGTTTCCGAGTACGCTCAGCAAGCTAAGTGTGTTGCGGCTAGCCGCGGCGAGGTTGCTTGCCGGCGAGGCCTTGGCCAGCAGGCTGCTCCGAGTCCAGCACTCAGCGCTCGCGGCAAAGGTCCCTTGCCGGCAAGCTCCCCGGGAGCGTAGGGTGAAAAACATACAAAGTCGAGGATTAAGACAAGGAAGATAACATTGCACTGATTGATCAAAATGAGATAAATATCTTACAAAGGATAACTTGTCGCGATGGACTAATGAGTTCATGACATAATGTGCAGCAGCAAAAAGAAATAAGGATAATGGAGGCCTAATCTACGCGGTCGCCCTCCTTCCTGGAGATCTTGGCCACCTTGGCAATGATGTGGGCGACCTGCTCCTTCAGAGCCTCCATATTCGCATCGGCCGGCAAGCTGCGAAGAACGTTGGTGAGATTGATGCCCGGATTGCGGAACACGATCTTCGTCAGCACGTGCTCCAGAGTTCCCGCGCAGAGCAGGCGCGTCTCCTCGGCCAGTTGCGCGGGAATCTTATTCCGCAGATCAGCAAGGGCCGGCGCGATTCCCCTGAAGAAGAGGCTGAGCTTGGCGCTGTGTGGGAGGTTCGGATCCGGGGAGTAGATGAGGTGCTCCAGCTTCAACGCCAGCAGCTCCTGGTCGATGTTGGACGCGCAAGACACTAAGTCCTCGGTCCATACCTCAACAGTTTTGCGGAAGAGCTCGGCCGCTTTGTTGGCGCTGTCCACTAGGGGCCGCTCCTTGCGGAGCTCCTCCTTCAGCTTGGTCTCCCGGGCCCGGGCAGCGTCGAGTGAATCCTTCAGAGTAGAGACCTTCAACTCCAAGTCCTCGATGGAGTCCTTGGCGGCCTTCAACTCGTCGCCCCTCTTAGAAAGACGCACCTGGAGTTCTGAATTGGTGTTGGCATCCTTCTCGCGCTCCATGATGAGCGCGGCAACCTTCTCCGCGCTCACCTTCAGCGCCTTCTCCAGCTGCACGACCTTGGTGGCGAGCTCCTTCTTGGCGGTCTCCGCGGCAACCGCGGTGGCTCTCGCCTCCTTCAGTTCCCCGCCAAGGGCCTCCTCGCGAGCGGCAAGGTCCTCCTCATGGGAGTCGAGCTGGACCTTCCGCTGGGCGAGTTCTCCTTCTCGCCGGGACAGCTCCACCCCGGCGAGCCACTGCTGCTCTTCAGCCTCAGCCTTCTCCAACACCCATTCCTGGTATTCGCCGGCGAGCCGCTCACGCTCCTCCGCCACCTCGCGGAGGGCCGCCTGGTTGGCGGCGCTGAGCTCCGCCGCGCGCTTCTCCATCTCCGCGGCGGCCTTGGCGGCAAGGGCTTCCCGGGAAGCGAGCTTCGCCTGCCTGGCCCGGTAAAGGGCCAGGAGCTGGTGAAGTAGCTTCTCCTCCTCGGGCCCTTCACTCCCGCCGGGCGCCTCGACAATCTTCAGACCCGCGGAGGCGAGGACCTCCCCGTCAAACGCCTCGCCCTCCGCGGGAGCTCGCGACGAAGACCCCCAAGGCACCTGGATGAAGACGCCGTTGGGGGCTTCAAGATAGTAGCCCTGCTCCTTGCTGGCGGAGGGGTCGGCGGCCGGCGCAGCACTTGATGCTCCCGCCGCCTCCGGGTCGGCGGTGCGGTCGCCGTCCCCCTCCCCGGCCGCTGCGTCCGCAGCCGGAGCGGCCTCTGGCGCAGCCGGCTCGGCGGCCTCAGCCATCTCCTCGGTGGCGGGGACGTCACCGCCGCCGCCCTGCGCGCCCTCCTCCTCGAGGTTGATGACCTCCGTCTCCATTGGCTCGGGGGGAGGGAGATCTAGAAGAAGAAGAAGCAACAAGAAAATTCAAGCAAATATCCAAAAAGAAACAACGCCAAGAAGACAAAGTACCAGACTTACCTTGGCGGACGTCGTCAGCGACGGGCTCCCTCGCCGGGGAGCTCTGCCTTGGCGGAGTGGCCACCCTCGCCGGGCTGCTCGCCCTTGGCGGGGTACTCTGCCTTGGCGGAGTACCCACCCTTGGCGGAGCATTCTCCCTTGCCGGAGAATTCGGCCTTGGCGGGGACGGCGGGGCCTGCGGCTCCTCAAGGACGGTTTCCAGGCGCTCCTGCCGCTGCGGCTCCACTTCTGCACAAGTCAAGACAAAAACATCAAGATGTTGAAACAATACAAAATCCTCAAGCGCACCCCGACGAGCGGAAGGATAGACCCCAGACTTACGCTGGGGGCTGCGCTGGGGGCTGCTCCTCGGAGCAGCGCTCGGGTCCGGCAGGCTCGGCTCCGGCACGTCCCCTGTTGCCGCGGCGGCTGAGTCTTCCGCGACCTCGACCACAGGCGCCTTGGCCTTCTTCGCCACGCGCTGAACCAAGGTCCTGAAATCAAAGCAACAAACAGAATCAGCATCGACAATAGTCAAGACGAAACTCGAGAAGGTGTAAGATCTTGGATTCTTACTCCTGGTCCTCCTCGTCGTCCTCGCTCAAGGCGGAGAAGTCATACTCCACCTGGGACGCGTCGGCACGAGGAGCGGAAGACGAAGATTCCCTCGCGCGCTTCGTGGTCCCTGGGGCTGGGGGCTGCGAAGACCCAGCCCCTGTGGTAGCCGGCGCCCGAGGAGCGGGCGGAGCCGTTGCTCCGCTCCGAGAAGACCCCTGTCGGCTCGACGCCGGCCTGCGAGGCGCCTCCGTCGTGGCCCGCGCGCGGGCCGCCTCTGCTGTGGCTGGTGCGCCGGTCGCCCTTGGCGCGGCTTGGCTCCCCCGGGGAGCTGCCCGGCGAGCTGGTTGTTGCCGGGGCGCCTGCGCCCTCTCCCCCGTTGCCGCCTTGCGGAGACGCTTCGGTGGGGACTGCCTTGGGCTTGCCGGGGGCGGGGAGCTCTCCGACGAGGAGAGGTCGTCGGCGTAGAGCTCCGTAGATCCGTCGGAGTCCTCGGCCTCCTCCTCCTCCTCCTCCCCGGCTGGCCCGCTGGGCCCAGCGCCCTGCGCTGCGGCCTCCTTTCCCTTGGCGCCTCCGCTTCCTCCGGCGCCTCCGCTTCCCGCGGCGCCTCTGTTCCCTCCGGCAGCGCCATCCCTTGCCGCGGCCTCGGCCGCGATCCCGTGGATCCTGGAGTGCCTCAGAGAGGGGACCCCGGCGAGTGCGTCGGGAGGGAGCTGCAGCAGTCTGCGGATCTCCGCCTCCTCCGCCTGGCAGGACGCGTTCGCAGCCTCCGCCTCATCAGGCGTGTACCCAAAATCTCCTGCCGCTGCGGCTGCAGCGGCCTCTTCAGCCCGAGAGGCCATGTAGGCAATCTCCTGGTCGGTGGTGTCCCGCGTGTGCTCCTTGATGTCATTCTTGTTCTTCGCCACCTCCACGAGGTTGTCGTAGAAGTTGAGGACGTCGATGGGCTTGGGCGGAATCCACGTGCGGTCCACGCCGTGCGAATCGCAAGCGGGCATCATGGCCCGGAGAGGATCGCAAGCTGTGCTGTTGCAGAGGGGCACCACTTCCCGGGGAGGTCTGAACCACTCAGGGTGTGCCGGGTCGTACTTGAAGAGTTCCCGGACCATCCCCTTCAGCTCCAGCGTCGTGAAGTTGAAGTTGAGCCCGGGGCGCAGCCTCATTATGTCCGCCGGGCCGCCGTACTCCCAGGCCGCCCTTTTCCTATCTTGGAGGGGGGCGATGCGGCGCCGGAGGAAATCTGCGCCTACCTCTGCAACGGACAGTTTTGCCACCCGAAGACGAAGAATCCGGATGAGCGCGATGTCGAGCTTGACGTCGTCCGAGTCTAGCTCGCTCCAGTCCCTGCCGCGCACGATGGGGGTTGTGCGCGGCGCGGTGAAGGCCTGCGGCTCGTCCTCAACAACCCAGCACCACTCCGCGCGCCATTCCTCCCACTTGCCGCGGAGCTCCCCCGGCAAGTAGGACCCTTTCTTGTTCAGACGGAAAACCCAAGAAATTCCTCCGGAGAGGGGGGCGTCGGCCTCTGCTCTAGGGGTGAAGAAGTGCCTAAAGAGCGCTACATTTGGGTGTATTCCTATGAAGTTTTCGCACATGTGTGCGAAAACCGCCATTGTGAGGATGGCGTTGGGGGTGAAGTCAAGAAGATGGAGGCCGTAGGTGTGCATGATATCGCAGAAGAAATCAGAGAAAGGAGGACACAGACCGCAGTGAAAGAAAGCTGCGAAGAAGTAGTACCCGCCGGGGTAGTTGTCCTTGGCGGCGGCCGGATATGCTCGCGTGCGGGGGTGCGCCTTGGTTTCCTTGGCCCAGAACAAGTAGTACTTGTTCCAGAGCTCCCGCGCGCCGAGCCTCGGCGGGAAGACGAGATGCTGCTTCCGATACGCGGCGAGCTTCGCCGCTTTCTCCGACTTCTCCCTCTTGGCTTTCTCCGCCTTCGCCTTGTCGGTCTTTGGGGCCATGGCGGACGCGGCGAAAGGAGGGGGACGAAGAGCCTGGCGACGCCGGAGTTGCAGGCGACGGCTGCGGAGGTGTGGAGGCGGAGCGCAAGAGGGATCTCTGGAGGAAGAAGAAGATGCAATGAAAGCGCAAGGAGGGGAACCGCTCCTGCTTCCTCTGCTTTTATGGGGAAGTGGGGGGCGTTTCGCCCTTTCCATTAAGAGATCGTGGGCACGTCCCATCCCACGACGCCGCAATCGACGCGTGCCGTTACGGGGGGATGCGGCGGATACAGAAGTGGATTCGGCACGCCGCGGGCCGCGTGTGCCCGTGCACTGTTTTGGGCCTGGCCCAACAGCGCTCGGCACCGTGTGTGGCCCAGGCCCGGGGGCTCCTGTCGGTGTACTAAGGTAGGGGTACCTCGGTACCCCAACTTGTGCACGGGCAGTTGCAGCTTCCCGCGGCAGGGTTTACCGCGCGCTCGCCGGAGACCTTCCTGCTCCCTATCAAACCATTCAAAAACAAAGTATACAAGAAAGAAGACCGAGACCCCGGCAAGAGGAGCTTGCCGGGAAGGCCGTACCAGGCTCAAGATTGCCTCACTAGCACAAGGTCCTGGCAAGAGGAGCTTGCCAGGAAGACTAGAAGACACACCTCGGCGCTATGTGCGCCCCGGCAAGGGCCCGGGGAGCGGCAAGCTCCCGGGCCCGGCAAGATCAGGGCCCCGGCAAGGTGCTTGCCGGGGGAGTTGCACTGTGTGCCCACGCTCCAGCTCATCGGTCCACGCGTCGCCCTGGGGCCTATCCAGGGACGCGTGGCGGATGGCTGTGCAGCCTGGGGGACACGGTGGCACTCCACGGTGGTGGATCCATCGCCGTGGCGGACGGAGACGCAAGGGCGGGAGCTTTTGGGGCCGACGGCGACGGGTATTAAATGCCCTTGTCCCCCACTGTCAAAGTAGGTAGCGACCACTGTTCACGCACTGTAGCTCCACTGTTCCCGCACTGTTACAACTACCACCTCTTTTACGTTTTTACCCCTTTCTCCTACGTTGACACCTGTCGGTGACCCCTTGCACTATAAAAGGAGGCCCATGCACAACGTGGAGGGGGTTCGGAACCTAGATCACTCATACGCTCGGTGTAGCTGCTTCTTCAAGCTCCCGAGCTCTCCAACTTAATACACAACTAAGCAGGAGTAGGGTTTTACGCGTCTACCGCGGCCCGAACCTGGGTAAAACTGCCCGCGTGTTCGCTACGATCTGCTCTTCATGCTCCCTCCGCCCTCGTACCGCACAGACAAGGGGCTCCGGTCCCATAGGTGTTCGTGGCGGACAGTTTCCCCCGACACCATCCAACGGCCGTTGTGCTTCTTCAACCTCTGGTCTTCTTGCTCCAGCCGCCCAAAGTAGCGCCGGTCGTGCCGCCTGCTCTTGCCTCCCGTGACCGACTGTGCTGCCGCTTAGGCCTCACTGCCCCCTACAACTCCCAACGCTGGCCAGGCCATCCCTCTACTCACCCACATCCCCTGTTATTCCGCGGTGACGGCAACCTCACACCGCAGCCGAACCAGTGAACCCCCGTACTCGTCTCCGCGCGCGCTTCCACTGCCGCGTCTTCCCCGGCTCCGCGTCGTCCCCTTCCTAGGCCTCGCCGTCGTCCAGCGCCTTGGTGCTCTCAGCGCGGCGTGGTCAACGTGGTCAAGGAACGGCTTCCATCGGACGTGGACTGTACGTGGAGAGGCTGACAGCTGGGTCCACGACGGCAGCAATGAAGTGCCTCCTTATTACGCGGAAAATAACGATTCCTCCACCTGACAGCAGGGACCCATCGGACTGGCCACCTTATTTCGCAAAAAAATGTTCCCCCCTGACTGCTAGGACCCACCGGATAGGCCACCGTATTACACGAAAAAATGCTCCCCTCACTGTCAGCTCGGACCCACTGGAAGTGCCTCCTTATTACGCACAAAAAAATGAATAGTCCCCCTGCTGGTTGGGACCCACCTTGGTGGGAGGCTAACTTGTGGGCCTACTAAGTTGACGGAGACGGAGTGCTTTGTCAACTTAGTCAATATGAATGATTCTAGCTCTAGTTACCGTACGATGTCCATCCAACGGTCGTAGTGCTTCTTGAACCTGTAGTCTTGTTGCTCCAGCTGCCGAAAGCAGCGCCGGTCGTGCCGCATGCTCCTGCCTCCCGTGGCCGGCTGTGCTGCCGCGGAGGCCTCACCGCCCCTACTATTCCCACCGGTGGCCAGTCCATCCCTCTACTCACCCACACCCCCTGTTATTCTGCGACGACGCCAGCCTCACGCCACAGCGAACCAGTGAACCCACGTACTCCTCTACGCGTGGGCATCCACTGCCGCGTCTTCCCCGGCTCCGCGTCGTCCCCTTCCTAGGCCTCGCCGTTGTCCACCCCCTGGTGTTCTCGGCATGGCGTGGTCAACGTGGTCAAGGAACGGCTTCCATCAAACATGGACTTTACGTGGAGAGGCTGACAGCTGGGTCCACGGCGCAGCAAGGAAGTGCCTCCTTATTACGCGCAAAATAATTATTCCTCCACATGACAGCGGTGACCCACTAGACGGGCCATCGTATTTCGCGAAAAAAAGTTCCCCCTGACTGCTGGGACCCATCAGCTACATCTTCGCACACAAGGAAGTGCATCTCGAAAAAAAAACGATTCGCCCCCCTGACTGCTGGGACCCACCAGCTACATCTTCGCACGCAAGGAAGTGCCTGACAGTCGGGACCCACCTGGTCGAAGCATACGTAGTGTTGTCATTCTGGTCGCGAACGGGTACGTACATACTGGCCGATGTAGAGGCGCGCACATGTCGTAGTAGAGGCGCGCACGTAGCATGTACACATACGTACAACTGCCAGTGTGCAAGAAAGAAAATACGGCCACGTACGTACATACGGGCAGGGTCTCGAACACCTACTCGCGCATACTTACGGCGATGGCTCATGTACATGGCTGGGTCGGAACGGAGAAACAACGTCGTCGTCGTGTTCATGGGGAGCCAACCGGCTCGGTCGGAATGGAATGCGTCGTCGTGTTCATCGGGAGGGCTTGGACGGAACAGCCGATGGAAATGAGGCTTGGCGTACCACAGAATGGAGGAAACGGCCTTGTGTTCGATCGGCCACATTCGAAACAGGATCATGTTCATCGGGACGGGTCTGGCGTACCGCAAAACGGAGGAAACAGACCTCCTACGATCGAAACAAGGGTCATGTTGATTGGGAGGGGTGTGGCGTACCGCAAAACGGAGGAAACGGACTTGTGTTGGAGCGCTACGGTCGAAACAGGGGTCTTGTTCATCGGGAGGGGTGTGGCGTGCCGCAAAACGGGGACTCCACGGGATACTGTTCATCTCCACCATCGACCCCCTCCAGCCTCCACGAGGTACTGTTCATCCACCATCGACCTCCTCCAGCCTCCACCTGCGACTGTTCATCCACGGGCTCTTGTTCATCCAGCGTCCACTACGCGCTACTCCACCGGCTACTGTTCAACCAGCCCTCTCCACGGGCTCCTGTTCAACCACCCCTCCACGAGCTACTGTTCATCCAGCCCTCCACCGTCTACTGTTCATCCTGCCCTCCACAGGGTGGTCCTGCTCATGCAGCCCTCCAGGGGGTCCTGTTCATCCAGCCCCAACCGGCTCGATCGATCTGGGACCTGTTCATCCAGAGCCAACACCACGGGGTCCTGTTCATCCACTTCCACCGGGAACTGTTCATTCAAACCCCCAAGCAATGCTCACTGTTCATCCAGAGGCAGCATCGATCGGCTTCAGTTAGCAGCAGTAGCGAAGGAATCGCTCGATCGGGTTCAGTTAACAGCCATCGATCGATCGCTCAGGTTCAGTAACGCGTAGCCTGCAGTGCAATCGCTCGGGTTTAGTTAGATCCCAACACCTCGCTCGGGTTCAGTTATAGACCAACACCTCGCACCCACGCGCCTGCGTGTACGAGAGAATCGTGCACCGCTCGACCCCGACCACCCACCGTAACCGGGAACACCCCGATATTTTCCTCGCCCTCGCTTCTACCATGGTTTTTTTTCCGTCATGGACGGCCCAAAGAATGTCATGCAGCTGCGTCTCCGGCCCGCCCAGGACGAAAAGCCCATTTTCTGTCACGATTTTTTGTCATAGAAGTAGGACCCCACCACTTCTATGATGATACCGGGTTTTGTCATAATTATCGTCATAGAAGTGTCATAAGTATGACTGGATTTTTTTCGTTCGGCCCAAAATGTCACGGATGTGTCTTTTTTTTGTAGTGTGGCGTGGAAAAGCCATAGGTTTTTGAACCCACGGTTCTCTTTCTTTACTATGTTTTTTAGCAATGAAGTCTATTTTATCATATCTTTTATTCTTAGGTTGTGGGTTATCAAGATCAACAGGTGGTTCTATCTCAACATCATTATCTAGTTCTCTTTCATTTGGTTGAGCGTCTTCATGAACATCAACATTATTTTTTTCATTGTCACTAGGTGAGTGTTCATTACCAAATTGAGTTTCAGCATTAGAGATAGAAATATCATTATCATTGTCAGGAGGTTTTTTACTTCAGGTTCACCAGTGGCATGAATAGTCCTATCATTTTTCTTTTTCTTTTTCTTTTTAGAAGGACTAGGTGCAGTAGTATTATTTCTTTGTGAATCTTGTTCAATTCTTTTTGGGGTCCCGTAGGATAAAGTGGTTCCTGAGTCATTTTACCTCCTAGTTGCAACTCTAACAGCAAAGTCATGCGTATTATTATTCATTTCATCAAGTAATTCTCATTGAGATTTAGCAACATGTTCTAACTGGGTTTGAACCATAGAAGCATGTTTTCCAACACCTCTAACATCATTTGAAATTCTTAAACAAGTCACTCAAGCGAGCAATCATATCAAAATTATGTTTCAATTGTTTCATAACATTTGTGTCGGCGTCCTGGGAACCAGGGTACCCCGACTTGCCTGTCTGCGGGCCGTAGCGCGCTCCTGTCACAGCCTGGTACAGCCCAGCTGATCGACCAGCTGCTCAAGACCCTCGCGAGGGGCTAGGCCTCACGAGGAGAACAACATCAAGACCCCCTCAGTAGCGGCCTTGGCTAGGTAGCTCCGAAGGGGCGGAGAATCCAAGGCCAAGCCTGCCTCAGGAGGAGGCAGTGACGCAAGCAGTGACGCACTGCGCCAGCGGGTGCCAGTGCGTGCCAGTGGCGCAGTTGCCATTTTGGTGCAAAGTAGGCAGCGCAGGCACAGGTTCCCGAGGAGGGGGACAAAGGTTTCCCCTTTGGTGCAACAAGACCGAAGACCGCAAGGATGACAGGGAGGATGTCACCACCGAGCCCACCACCGCGTCACCGCCTGATCCTTTTGCAGGCGAATACCGCTTTTGTAAGGATAGGAACGTCCTTGTGTTCCCGCTCAAAATGGCCGTTGTGGGATCCCTTACCGCCAAAACATTTTGGGGGAAGAGGACCCTGGCCGCCTATATAAGTAGCTAGGATTTCCACTATGGAGAGGACAAAAGTCGATCAGATCTAGAAACTCCGCCCTCGCATAAGGGAGCAAGAACTCTTGCCTCCTGACCCTCCCGAGCTCTCCTCCCGTGGTCCTTGGTGCCTTGTTCTCGCATGGGCTAATCGTGGGTGGGTAAGTAGGGGCTCGTGGCAGGTGCCTCGCTCACGCGGGAACCACGCGCCGGTTGTTTTTCTTTTGGACTGTTGCATGAGAAGACTGGGCGTGGCGTCTGTTCTCGGGTCCGTCTCTGCAGCGTCGATAAATCCAGCGGCTGAGCTCTATCTTATGGGCCGGTCCCGCTAACGTCACCTCCTAGGGTCGTTGGTGCTGCGGCCTTCTCATGCGATGCCCTCTAGAGATGCACTTTGCGCAGGTTGACACAACGCCTCTCTTTTCACATTTTGCAGAAGAAGACTCAGGTGCAAGCCGCCTCAGGGTAGGGTCTCGTGAGTGATGCGTAAGCTCACGAGAACTTTGTCAGAGTTGTTTAACTCATCCTGAGGAGGGCCCATATACACCTTGGTTGTCCTACTGTGCAAGCCACGTGTCAGGACGGGGCTGTACACGCCCCGGAGTCTCTCCCTGTGGGAGGCTCCCTCCCTCGGTCCAGTGGAAGTGCCATGCTCCACGCTGGCACAACCAACCGAGGAGCGGTTATGCCCACGAACCAGTGGAAGCACCAAGCTCCGCGCTGGCCGCTACGACCGGGGCGTGGTTATGCCCACACTCCGCGCAAGTGTGGTAGCTCTATGCTCCGCGCTAGTTATAAACAACTAAGGGCGGCCCCCCAGTGGTCGCACCAACCTCAGGAAGCTTTTCAGCTCAAGACGCTCACAACTTCTCCTTGGATAGGTGTCGTGAGGGGGGCTAGGCACAGGGGCTATGCTCAGGTCATGCCTGGCACACGCCACCCTACCAGGTGCCCAGACACCTGGCTTTCTCGCACCCCCATCCTAGGCGAAGGCTCGTGAGCAAGGTATGGTGCTCGTTCTCCCTCATGAGAGCCATTCGTACGTCAAGGGGGACACGTGGGCATCGCGACCCAGGGGCCTCACTAGTCACGTAGCCCCTCACTCCTTGAGCCCGGTGCTCAACGGCGGTCGAGGTATGCGCGGGGCTGGGCCCTGCCGATGCAGAACGCAAACGGGATCGCTTAAACGTCAAGGGGGACCCTTGGGCATCACGACCCAGGGGCCTCACTAGCCACGTAGCCCCTCATTCCTTGAGTCTAGTTATTACGATAACCCCGGTCACCCGGAGGGCTCAATGGCGATCGAGGTATGCGCGGGGTTGGGCCCTGCCGACGCAGAGCACCTAAGCAAACATGAAAGGAAGCAAGCATGGAAATCATCAAGTTCAAATCTAGTTTGTTTTGACCAAAAACTGTGGGGGAACCCCCAACAGCATAGAGAGCCCTTTGTTGAAAAGAATAACAAAAGTACATGGGGGATTACAAGGGGTAATCAAACCAACAACAAAGAAAAGAAACTAGGAAACTACCAAGAGAAACTAGGAAGAACTAGGGAAAGATTACCAACAACTCAAGGGGGGAGGAAAGAGATCCATCTCAGAAGTTCTTCTTTATAAGCAGCCTTGATCCTGTATTGCATCAAGGAGATATCATGCAGAAAGCAGCTTCTCCACTTATTAAAACTTGCCCTCTCATGCCTAAACACTTTGGCATTTCTGATAATCCAAATATTCCAGCAAGCAATGAAAACTACCTCTGTGAAGAAAGGTTTACCAATACTCTTCCTAGTCTTTAAGACTATATCAACCATTGAGTTACCAGTAGCCCAGCAGATTTGGAGATAATTCCACACCCTGACACTGAAATTACAGTTGAAGAATAGGTGATCTCTGTCTTCTCTAGAATGAGTGGGACACATCACACATGAAGTCCCATCATCCAGATGCCAATGCCTCCTTTCTACCATGTCTTTTTTGTTCAGCCTATCCATGATAAGCTTCCAAGCAAACACTTTGATTTTGTTGGTGCAAGAGGACTTCCAGATCCAAGAAGTCAGTGGATTAAAGGTTTCTGAGGCAAAGCTATAGAGGTAGAAAAGTTTTGGCTTGAAACCTTTATTTGTGTTCTGCCAAAGCCAAACATCATTGGATGCAGGGGACCTAGAGCAAGCCTCCAACATATCCTGCATCTGGGTCAATTCATGATGAGCTTGTATAGACAGAGGCAAATGAAAGTGATGATAGATATCCAACTGGCTAAACATTTCATTGGCGAGCACCCTGGGATCCTTGACATATGAAAATAGTCTGGGGAATCTAAGTTCCATTGTAACTTTGTCAGACCCAATCTGCCAAATATCAGACCAGAATAGGGCAGTGTCTCCAGCATTCACTTGAACATAAGAGCACTTCCTGAAAGTGCCCATTACCTTACAAACATCCTTCCACCAAAAAGAGCCACAATATGAGGTGCCCTGAGGAACTTTACCATGGTAGTATGTGTCCCAAATCAAAGAAACCCAGGGCAAGTCTTTCCTGTTAAGAAAGTTACTGGCATGCTTCATGAGCAAAGCAACATTTTGCACTCCAAGGTTAAGGATACCCAGTCCCGCTTTACGTTTAGGTCTACAAATGAGATCCCAAGCAGCCAAAGATGGAGCAGGCTCATCTCTATTCTTTCTCCAAAGGCACTATCTTTGGATCCTCTCCAGCTGTTTCAGGATACCAGTAGGGACTGCAAGGCTGGAGAGAAAGAAAATAGGCATTGATGAAAGGGCAGAATTGAGAAACTGCAACCTTTCTCCCTGATTTAGAAAGGATGAACTAGCAGATATTCTTATTTCCACGCAGTCAACTAAAGGCATGAAGTCTACCATTTTAGGCCTAGTTGTTCCCAGTGGTAGGCCTAAGTAAGTGAATGGTAACTTACCAATCTGACAACCAACTGTGGTGGCTAAATCTGCCATATGAGCATTATCAACATTAATAGGAATGATGCAGGATTTGTGGTAATTAACCTCCAAACTTGTTGACTGAGAGAAAATCTTGAGCATCTCCTTAAGGGCCAAAAGCTGGACCTTATTAGCAGGTAGGATAATCAGAGTATCATCAGCATATTGGATGACTGGATAATCCTGATCATGGCATGGGATAGGTAGATGCAAAGTGCCTTTTTGGAACATATCATTGATGACAGATTGTAAGAGATCAGCTGCAATAACAAACAGGAGAGGGGAGACTGGATCCCCATGCCTCACACCTTTCTTGCAGAGGAATTTTCTCCCAGGGACACCATTCAGAAGCACTGATGAGGTACCAGTAGAGAGCAACTGCTTCATCTAGGAGATCCATTTGTCATTGAAACCCTTATACCTGAAAATTTGAAAGATAGCTTCATGTTCCAAAGAGTCAAAAGATTTTTAAAAATCGAGCTTTAAAATAACTATAGGTCTCTTTGACTGGTGACATTGATGTAGGTATTCAAAGGTCCAGCCAACACAATCCTGAATTCTTCTGCTTTTGATGAATCCATACTGGTTTTTGTGAACACACTGTAGGATTACTTCTTGGAGCCTGTTAGCTGTCAGTTTTGACAAGAACTTCAAACCCAGTCCTGTCAGAGAAATTGGTCTATAGTCACCCACACTTTCAGGTGAGAGCTTTCTTGGCACTAAAGTGATATAGGAATCATTGATATTATCCAAAATGGCATTTCCACCATGGAATTCTTGTGCCAACTCATAAAAATCCTCACCAATTATATGCCAGCATTTTTTGAAGAATAGACCATTAAAACCATCAGGGCCAGGAGCCTTATCCACATGCATACACTTCACAATGTTATCCATTTCCTTTTTTTCAAATGGCTTTGTGAGCCCATCCAGGCCCTCAACTGGGGCAATAAGAGACTGCAGGTCAAAACCCATTATAATACCCCTGGAAGTACCCATTCTATTTTTAAAGCAGTTCCAAATAACACCTGCCATTTGAGAGTGATCAGACACCACAGTGCCATCATCCATCTTTAGACTTGCAATGGAGTTTCTTCTGTGCCTTTTAGTAGCCATAGCATGAAAATTTTTGGTATTCTCCCCTCCAACTTTGATGTATCTAATGGTACACCTTTTTTTCCAGTAAAGATACTGAATATGGAGCAATTTTTCCACATGAGCTTTAACAATTCTTCTGAAATTGGACTCTTGAATGAAAAGAGGCCTACACTCTTCAAGTTCATCAAGGAGAAGGATGACCTGGTTACTTTTGGAAAGAAGAGCTTTGATCTGGGACACATTCTGCTGCCACTTTTTGAGGCACATTCTCAGAGATTTAAACTTGTCAGCTATCTTAGCAGTTATGTGCCTCTTAGAGGATGGCCTGCTCCAAGAGTCTTGGACACACTCCATAAAGCCAACCAACTCCAACCAATAATTTTCAAATCTGAAGATGTGAGCTTTTGGAATTGAAGTTGAAATCTTTACAACACATGGAACATGATCAAAAGCAGTTCTAGCCAAGGGGAGAACTTCAGTCATAGGGTAGTGAGAAATCCAATCAGTGGAGGTGAAGAACCAATCCAGCTGCTCCAATAAGGCAATTTCTTGCATATTAGACCAGGTGAAAGATCTACCATTGATGGGCAACTCCAACGGGCCAAGGTGGGCTATGATCTCATTGAAGATAAAAATGTCATTCAGGTCACCTCCAGGCAAGTTTCTATTCTCAAGAGATCTGATAAAATTGAAGTCTCCTAGAACTAGCCAGTTGGAGTCTACACGGATGTCAAGGTTATAAAGCCAACTGACAAAATTGTCCCTAGGTTCACCTTGACAGGGACCATATACAACAACAAGGGTCCACTTCTCATTGTTCTGTCTAGAAATAAATTCCACCACTACAGCAAATTGTTGAATCTCTAACAGTCTCCCTATAAGAATAGAGGAGTTCCAAACCACAAGAATACCACCAGAAGCACCAACAGAAGGTGAGAAAGAAAAGTTGTCCAGTCTCTTTGGGCAAATTTTCTTTATCATATGAGTGTCAAATGAGGCACAATTTGTCTCCTCAGCCCTCTGCCTAGCGTCAGCATTCAAATCTAGTTAATACAATAATACCAAGTTCTCCAAGTTCAAGCGAATTCTTACGCTTCCCTTTTTGCACTTGCATTCCTCTCATCTGGACAGGAATGGGTCAGACATCACCAAACGCGTCATCACTAGTCTCCGCCTCCTCGGCCGCGACAGCAGCAACCCGGAGGAACACTTCGACCAGTTCCTTGACCTTCGCCTCCAGGGCCTCAGCAGCCGTGCCCTCTATGCTCGTGGTCACGGGCTCGGACAGCGAGGCCAAGTCAAGAGTGGGTTCACGGAGACTTAGGTGGCCGCACACCCGAGTCAGGGCCAAGTTAAGGAGCGTGTGGCTTTTGACGTCTGCTAAATGGCTGATCGCGGCCGTAACCTCGCGCAGGGACTTCACAAGCGTGGCAAGGAGCCTGGCGGGGCCATCCTCCGGGGCAGCCAGTGGCTTTTCGAACCCTTCCCCATAAGCGGCCCGCAGCGCCGTACGGGCCTCGAGCTCAAAGGTGGCGAGGGCCTCACAACTCACCGCTGCTGAGGCCGCAAAGGCGTCTTCTTTCTCGCACGCATCTTGGGTCGCCCTGGCTTGCTCGGTCTCTGCCTTCAGCTTCTCCAGGCTCGCGCGATCGGCGAGCTGTTCCTGCTGCAGCTGGGACGTCTCAGCCTTCTGCACCTTGAGCTCCTTCTCCAACACTTCAAGCTCTAGGGCACGCCTGGCGCCTTCCTTGCGAAGGGCCTCCAGCTCGCCCTCCGCCTTGAGGCAGCGCTTCTCAGAGGATGCCGCATTGGCTCGCGCGGTGTCGTGTGCCCGTGTGGCTGCCACGGCTTCCTCTTGACCCTTGGCGGCAATCACTGAGCCCTGGCTCCAGGAGGCCCGTGCAGACTCGTCTGCCAGGAGCCACCCAGATCTCAGGCCCAGGCGTCCTTCCATCGCGCGGCCATCACCACCCTAAAGATCGGCATGGAGCCGACCCAGCGCAGCAAAAGAGGCTTCCAAGGTCTCAGGGCCAGGCTGAACCAGCTGGCGGATGGGTGCCGCCGAGGTCGGCTGCTCGACCAGGGGCTCGGGGGCTCTGGCTCCCCTAGCTAGAGCAGCCGGAGCAGGAACCGCAATGGCCTCGCAAACAGCAATGACGCCCTCAGGCGATGCCGCCACCGCGCGCTTGGTGGCCCGGCCGGCCGAGGCGTGCAAAGCTGCGGCACCCTTCTCTGCGGTGATAGCAGTGGTAGGTGGATCGGGGTACCGTGAGGTGACCTCCCCCTTCACCTTCTTCATCACGCCACCCAGGTTGCTGCGCCAAGAGAAGTATGTCAGGAACACAGTGACCGAGGGATAACAAGAGGTTGCACACTTACTCATCGGAGGCGAGGCGCGCCCTCCCCTTCATCAACAGGTCAGCCGTGGCCGCTGGCGCTGCGGGCATGCCGGCAGTCCGGATCTTGCCAAGGCGCGAGGCCACGGACTTGGGCGCGGCCGTGGTCACCAATTTCGCTGGCACGGCGCTCCTCGGCGGGGTCGCCGCATTGCTCCCCCGGACGCAGTGCGTCCGGATCAACGCGGAGTGGTTGCTTGGGGCCGTCCGGCAGCACCTGCGCCTGACGCCACTTCTTCAGCGGACGCCTCAGAGGAGTCCCCTTCGTCAACCCGGTCCCCGTCGCCAAGGGTCTCCTCCGAGTCCTCCTCGTCGCTCTCCTCGTCGGCACCGGAGGACACGTCAACCGTGGGCGAAGCAGCCACAGGCACCCCGAAACCTGACACGGCCTTCAGCAGCTCGGCCTTGTCAGGACGACTGTACAGCGGCAGGTGGCCCCCCGAGAGGTCCTCAGCAACCATTCCCAGGAGAGTGACCGAGGCAAGGTCCAGGTCGACCTCGGCCAGCGTCCCTGAGCACAGCCAAAGCCTATCGTCATCCTCCATCAGCTCCCACATGGGGCGCGTGTGTGCCTGGAGTGGCGCCAGTCGCTGCCTCAGGAACTCCTTCACAATCTGGGGCCCTTCAAGCCTCGATCCCAGGTCAGCTTTGATCCTTGCAAAGACAGTCTCGGCAAGGGGGTCGTTGAGCTTCGCGTAGCTCCTGCCGGCGCATTTTGCCGAACGGGTGGTAGGCAGCGCCAGCAGCGGGTGAATGCACTGGGAATCCAGATAGACCTACCTCTTCCAGTGGGAGTCTATCTTCTTCCCGGCTGTCATCAGCCGGAATCCCTGGCGCTGGAAGATGAAGGAGACATAGCCCAAGCACAGACTCTCGTCGTACCGCCGCATGGAGAAGAAGTTGCGGAACATGGCGATAGTCGGTTTCACCCCCAAAAACGCCTCGCAATAAAAGGAGAAGAGTGACAGGATGGAGATGGAGCAAGGCCGGATGTGGAGGGCGTGCACCTGGTAATGGTCCAGGATGGCATATAAGAACTCCGGGAAGGGCGGCACGAGCCCGACGGAGATGTTGTGGAGGAAGAACGGGTTGGAAGACTTCGGCAAGATCCGTGCCGTGGTGGATCCAACCCAAATCTTCGCCTGGCCATGCTCGTTGTGGACGCTCGACAAGAAAGACTGGACCTCCGAGTAGTCCCCCTCCTCGGTGATGGTGGACTCCTCGAGCGCCGCCTCAAGGGAGGAAGCAGATCCAGACGCCTGCGCGGCACCCTTGCTTTTCTTCACCTTTGCTGAGGGGCCGGAGGATGCACGCGATTTAGGAAGGCTGGAGGCAAAGGAGAAGGGGATCTAAGCAGGAAGGAAAGGAGGCGATAACTCCCCTGCAGCAAAGACAACCCCCTTTTTGCCAAGTTACACGGTTGCCGAGACCGTGTGGGAAGCAGATTCGTCCATGTCAAATCCAACCGTCACGCGCCAGCCTGGCCTGTAGCCTTTTGGGGCCCGCGGCGCTCCGTCCTCGACTAAGGCTTCGCCCCGAAGCCAACTCCGCTCGCGCCTTGGGCCCGGGGCTACTGTCGGCGTCCCGGGAACTAGGGTACCCAGACTTGCGTGTCTGCGGGCCACAGCGCGCACCTATCATGGCCTGGTACGGCCCAGCTGATCGACCAGCTGCTCAAGACCCTCATGAGGGGGCTAGGCCTCATGAGGAGAACGACATCAAGACCCCTCAGGAGCAGACTCGGCTAGGTAGCTCCAGAGGGGCGGAGAATCCAAGGCCAAGCCTGCCTCACGAGGAGGCAGTGACGCAAGCAGTGACGCGCCGCGCAAGCGGGTGCTAGTGCATGCCAGCGGCGCAGTTGCCATTTTGGTGCAAAGGAGGCAGTGCAGGCGCAGGTTCCCGAGGAGCGGGACAAAGGTTTCCCCTTCGGTGCAACAAGACCGAAGACCGCAAGGACGACAGGGAGGATGTCACCACCGAGCCCACCACCCCGTCACCGCCTGATCCTTTTGCAGGCGAAGACCGCTTTTGTCAGGATAGGAACGTACTTGTGTTTCCGCTCAAAATGGCCGTTGTGGGATCCCTTCCCGCCTAAACATTTCGGGGAAGAGGACCCTGGCCGCCGATATAAGTAGCTAGGATCTCCACTATGGAGAGGACAAAAGTCGATCAGATTCAGAGAATCCGCCCTCGCACAAGGGAGCAAGAATTCTTGCCTCCTGACCCTCCTGAGTTCTCCTCCTGAGCTCAGGAACCACCGTACTCATTCATACTCAAGCCCTCCAGAGGCCAATCCACCAAAGCAGGAAGTAGGGTTTTACACCACGAGGTGGCCTGAACCTGGGTAAATTCGTGTGTGCTTTAATTGTTGTTCGCTTGAATCTCTTCACTGGACGAGGGCAAGACTCTAGGTAGACATGAGTGGGAGAGATCTTTGTTCACGCCCCTGTGTTCGAACTTCTTGGGTTTGCGGAGCCCGTAATCCGACAATTTGCATTGAAGTGATCTTGTTTTCTAAAGTAGTTTTCAAACTCATAAAGGCATTAACTAGGATGCATATTGTGAGGATTGTCATTGTCATTGAACTTCATAAGAGAATTTACCTCTACCACCTCAGGCAGTGGTGGTGCATTAAGCCCATGTATTTCTTCAATAGGAGGTAAATTTTTAACATCCTCAACTTTAATACATTTTCCTTCATAGATTTCTTTGCCTCTTGCATATCTTCAGGGCTAAGATATAATATACCCTCTTCTTCAGAGTGGGTTTAGCCGGTGGTTCAGGAATAGTCCAATTATCATTATTTTTCAATATATTATTCAATAATCCTTCAGCTTGAGCAATAGTTCGTTCCCTGAAAACACAACCAGCACAACTATCTAGGAAGTCCCTAGAAGCATTGGTTAGTCAATTATAGAAGATATCAAGTACTTCATTTTTCTTAAGAGGATGAACAAGCAAAGCATTAAGTAACTGGCGAAGCCTCCCCCAAGCTTGTGGGAGACTCTCTTCTTTAGTTTGCACAAGTTAAATATTTCCTGTAAGGCAGCTTGTTTCATATGAGCAGGAAAATATTTTTCACAAAAGAAGTAAATCATATCCTGGGGACTACGCACACAACCAGAAGTAAGAGTATGGTACCAAGCTTTAGCATCACCCTTTAATGAGAATGGAAATAATTTGAGAATAAAGTAGTAGCGAGTTTTCTCATCATGAGTAAAAAGGGTGGCTATGTCATTTAACTTAGTAAGATGTGCCTCAACAGTTTCAGTTTCATAACCATGGAAAGGATCAGATTCAACCAACGTGATTAACTCTGGGTCGATAGAGAATTCATAATCCTTATCATCAATAAAGATAGGTGATGTAGCAAACTTAGGAACACATTTCATTCTAGCATTTAGAGGTTTTTCTTTATACTTGTGTAGTAATTTCTCTAGATCATCTCTATCATTACAAGCAAGAATATCTCTAGTTGCTTCTTCACTCATAACATAACATTCCAGTACCTTAGGCAATTCATATCTAGGAAGACTAGTTCTAGCATGTGTTTCAGGAGTTTTAGTTTCAAGCTCATCATCAGATTCAATAATGTCATGTTGGATTACTCTAGCAATTTGATCATCAAGAAATTCACCAAGTGGCACATCATCATTATCAAGCAAGGTACTAGCATCATCATAAGCATCATTCATAGTAGAAGTAGCATCATCAATAACTTGCGACATATTAAAATTGATAGCATGTGGTGGTGTTGCAAGTTTACTCATAACAGAAGGTGAATCTAAAGCAGAACTGGATGGCAGTTCCTTACCTCCCCTCGTCTTTGAGGGAAATATCTTAGTCTTTGGATCCTTCAGATTCTTCATATTGATAATATGATAATAATCCCAAGTGACTCAACAAATATAGCTATGCTCCTCGGCAATGGCGCCAGGAAAAGTTCTTGATAACCCACAAGTATAGGGGATCGCAACAGTTTTCGAGGGTAGAGTATTCAACCCATATTTATAGATTCGACACAAGGGGAGACAAAGAATATTTGCAAGTATTAGAACCTGAGTTGTCGATTCAACCACACCTGGAGATTAATTACCTGCAGCAAAGTGATCAGCAGCAAAGTAGTTTGATAGTTTTGATAGTAGTGACAGCAGCAATAGTGACGGTAATAGTGATAGCAGTAGTTTTGTAGAAAGTGTAACAGTAGCAGCAGCAATAGTAACTTAACAAGATCAATATGGGACAAATTCGTAGGCATTGGATCGGTGATTCGTTGGATGATATTCATCATGTGACAGTTATGACCTAAGGCGAGATACCACACTAGCTCCAGTTGATCGATATAATGTAGGCATGTATTCCGTAAATAGTCATACATGCTTTATTAAAATAACGTGCATGACATCTTTTGTCCTACCCTCCCGTGTTAGCAGGGTCCATATTGGAAACTAAGGGATATTAAGGCCTCCTTTAAATAGAGAACTGGAACAAAGCATTAACACATAGTGAATACATGAACTCCTCAAACTACGATCATCACTGGGAGTGGTTCCGGTTATTATCACTCTGGGGTTGCCGGATCATAAGACGTAGTAAGTGACTATAACTTGCAAGATCGGATCTAAAACATGGATATAATGATGAATTCATAAACGGTTCAGATTTGAGTTCATGGCACCCGGGCCCAAAGTGACAAGCATTAAGCATAGCAACATGAATCTAAGAACATAGTGGATACTAGGGATCGGGCCCTAACAAAACTTACTTGATTACATGACGAATCTCTTCCAACTCCTCACCGACCAGCGAGCCTGCAAAGGAATTACTCCCTCCCGGTGGGGAGCATCATGGAATTGGCAATGGAGAAGGGTTGGTGATGACGAAGAACGAAGACCCCCCTCTCCGGAGCCCCAAACGAACTCTAGATCTGGCCTCCCGAGGAAGAACAGGAGGTGACGACAGCTCCGTCTTGGGGATCACAATAATTCTTTCTCTCTAATTTTTTATGCAAAAATAGGAATTTATAGGGTCAGGGTTGTCGTCTGCGGGGCCACCAGTTGGGTACAAGCCGCTTGGGCGCGCCAGGAGAGGGGGGCGCGCCCTGGTGGGTTGTGCTCACCCAGGGGCTAGTGGTCTTGGCTCCAGTAATTCTCTTTTATTCCATAAAGAATCCTCGCAAAGTTTCGTTTCATTCTGAGAGCTTTTATTTCTGCACAAAAACAACACCATGGTAGTTCTGCTGAAAACTGCGTCAGTTCAGGGTTAGTTTCATTCAAATCATGCAAATTAGAGTCTAAAACAAGAGGAAAAGCGTGAGAAAAAGTAGATACGTTGGATACGTATCACTCAACTTCATACCTCCCGAAAATTATTAATTAATAAGGTTGATCAAGTCTTATTAACAACCACTTCCAATTAGCATGTGTCCGAAGAATTTTCGTAAAACACTAAGTTACCTCAACGGGGATATGCACATCCCCAACTGTAAGTATTTCATATTTCTTTTTGGCAGCTGGTAGAGGGATGTGGGAACTCTCAATAACAAGAGTTGGAAAGTTTTCAATAACATTAATACCATTCACTTGGAATTGTTTCTTCGGAAAGTGCATCGTGTGCTCATTACCATTGATATGAAACGTAACCTTTCTTTTGTTGCAATCAATAACAGCCCCTGTAGTATTTAAAAAGGGTCGACCAAGAATAATCGACATATTGTCATCCTTGGGCATCTCAAGTATAACAAAGTTAGTTAAAATAGTAACATTGGCAACAACAATGGGCACATCCTCACAAATACCATTTGGTATTGCAGTGATTTTTCATCCATTTGTAAAGATATCTCAGTTGGTGTGAGCTTGTTCAAATCAAGTATCTTATATAAAGAGAAAGAAATAACACTAACACCAGCTCCCAAATCACACAAAGCAGTTTTCACATAATTTCTTTTTATGGAGCAAGGTATAGTTGGTATTCCCGGATCTCCAAGTTTTATAGGAACTCCATCCTTGAAAGAATAATTAGCAAGCACTAGTCGAAAACCCGTGCGTCTGCACGGGCTAGCTGTTATAAGTAGCATTTTGTTTGGTTAGAATCACAAAAAAAATGTTATGTATTAAATGATGCAAATGCTAATTATCACAGTGGAAGCAAACACATCTTCCTAAATTAATAGGAAATGCCATATACTAAATTTGCAATCTATATGGTACGAAATATAACATTTCCATTCTCCTTATAACAATTCTAGTTCAATAGGTGCGAAGCATATACATATCCGGTGCCTCTATTTTAGAACAATTCTAGTTTCATGGAAGTAACTTCGAAAACAACATATTTGCCTCTTTGCGCATGATTGAATGGTTAATAGACATGCATACATATTTTAAATAAAAAAGGAGTGACCTTGTACACACACATACAATGGTAAATCATCTATGTCAGCAATTGCAGATCCTTTACTATGAGTTCTTGCCGGTTCTTCAAGCGCTCTCAGGTCAAGTCTCTTGTAAACTATGAGCTTCACTATTCAACGAACCAAATGGTTTATAAGCATTGACAAATTGGTTATAAGCAAGAGAGGGAGAGAGAGAGAGAGAGAGAGAGAGAGAGAGAGAGAGAGAGAGAGATAGAGAGAGAGAGAGAGAAGCATTCAGGGAAACGATGGAGATCTGCTCAGAGTATCTAATAAACTGTAGAACTGTACACAACATGGTCTGTTATTACCAACAACTATCAACAGCTTATGTAGGTACAGCACGAACTTGAATATACCTTCTATAAGCTGAAGGCATACACATTCGAAAGGAGCTAGCAACTTTTATGCTATCAAATCATGACAACAGCGAGAACTACATTTTGAAACAAATACAAATACTCATAATACTACAATACAATTTTAAAAGTTCAGTAGGTGGAGAGAGAGAGAGAGAGAGAGAGAGAGAGAGAGAGAGGCATTCAGGGAAGCGATGGAGATCCGCTCACAATATCTAAAACTGTAGACAACATGGTCTGCACTTACCAACAACTATTAACAGCTTATGTAGGTACAACACAAACTTGAATATACCTTTTATAAGCTGAAGGCATACACATTCGAAAGAAACAACTTTTATGCTATCAAATCATGACAATACCGGGAACTAAATTTCGAGCAAATGTACAAAAATCTTCATGTGACTTCTTATACTTCTTTGCAATTTCAGGTATACGGGACTTTGCCGTTTAGACAGTTGGTTCGCATAGCTGAGGTCTTAATGTTGTTGGAGTAACTCACTTAACATATATACTAACTCACGTAACTGCCCGTCGCAACTGTTGCCGATAATTGAAAGTATAATTATGCTACAAATAGCAAGTGAAAAAGATGAATAGCAAGTTTTTTTTCTATCGATTAAACTACAAATAGTTCATTTAAAAAACGACAAATAATTGTACACATGCCGGAACCATTGATCTGAGATATGACCAGAGCGCTGTGAACCCCATCTACATGCAGATATTAGCATGAGAACCAATAGTGTCCCACAATTTGTTATTTATGAGGATGTGGCTTCATCGAGCATGTTACCTCAACCATTCATATGACCGTCGCGCCATGACCACCAGCTACAGGGATCAAATTAATTGCCCTCACTTTGCTTCAGCAACAGATTCAGCGAGCATGCTCCGCTGTCTAGATCGCACAGACTACCTTAGTCTGCAGCATCTAGATGACTCTGCCACCCACCACCATGAACACCAGCAACCGGGATCCATCTGCTCGGTGCTCGCCGTGCGCCATGGCATATTTAAACTAATGCACATGTTGCCCATATTCTGCTCTACTTTCTTCGAGACAGTCCATTGAGTTGTGGCGTACTACTCTCCAGCGAGAGGGACCTACAAAACCCAGCTCGGTCTGCTTCCTGATGTGGTGTCGCTGCAACTAATCTCCATGTACAAAGCGCAAGCTGATCAATCTTTTGGATTTGAACCTGCTAGATCAAAGAAGATTGCTTCATTGATCTCAATTAACCTGCTTGCTTGCTTGCTTCAGGCCAGCTTTACACGCGTCCACGTATAGCTCCGGCGTGATTTGATCAAGGGATCAAATACCTACACAGTTGTCTTGCAATAATACAAAAACACCACATACTGGAATTGATCTATGGCCAGAGGACATCAAATTCTATGCACGTGCATGCATGTCCATATCCCCGGCGAGAAATCAATCAGCTTGTGTACATGCCTATCTTACTTTGTCTGGTCAACTCGGAAAGTAACCCAGTTACCTTCCGTATGTATGTGATCGCCGGAAAGAACTCGGCTTGTTGCATCGCGAGGTTGGGCTGTGCGGGTAGCATGGCCGAGTCCATGGATCATTACTCACTGGAACACTTCCTCTGTTTAAATCACGTCGTATTTGTGGCAAAAAAAAATTGACTTGCTCAGTAGTTTGCTATCAATCAAACACGTCCTATAGAGCTGATAGTGTTTGCTAGAACATAGGGTGGCTGCGGTTTGATGATTGGATTGGAAGAGCCAGAGTTGTGAGGGAGAAAGAAAAGACACGGGGCGGCGGCATGTGGGGAAGGAGATCGAGGAGAAGGGATGATTCCAATCGGGGAAGGGGATTTAGAGGAGACGTGTTAGAGGAGGAGATCCAGCGGCCTTATTTCTATCTAGGGTTAACGTGGAGTCTCATCTATTTTTTCTTTTTTTTTGATTAATCATCAATTAATCTGGATCGTTATTACTCGGGATCACCAGATTAACGGTTCCTAATTTCTAATTAACGTGGGAATTTCTAGGGAGTCTAGAATTAGTATAGGTATAGATGGTGGAGATTTCAGCTTCTGGTATTTTCCTTTTATTAGTGGTAATGTCTTTCATGTACTTTGCATAAGGGGCCATTTTTAAGATATCCGTGAAGCGGGTACACAAAAAGACTGGCCTAAGCATTTCAACAAAGCGTTCAAATTCTTTATCATCTTTCTTTTTAGTTGATTTAGGTGGAAAGGGCATGGGTTTTTTTCCCATGGTTCTGTTTCCTTTCCATGTTTTCTAGGAACAAAATCTCTTATATCATATCTTTTATTTTTAGGTCGTGGGTTATCAAGATCAACATCAGGTTCTATCTCAACATCATTATCTGGTTGTTTATCATTGTTTGGTTGAGTATCTTTATGAACATCATCATTATCTTTTTTGTTATCACTAGATGAATGTTCATTACCAGATTGAGTTTCAGCCTCAGAGATAGAGACATCATTACTATTTTTAGGAGGTTTTTTTGGTTCCCTAGAGATGTGTAGGGTCCTATCATTTTTCTTTTTCTTCTTCTTTCTAGAGTGACTAGGTGCACTAGTGCTAAGTCTTTGTGATTCTTATTCAATTCTCTTAGGATGTCCCGCAGGATAAAGTTGTTCCTAAGTCATATTACCTCCTCTAGTTACTACTCTAATAGCATGATCATTCATATTATTATTCATTTCAGCAAGTAATTCTGTCTGAGATTTAGCAACTTTTGCTAACTGAGTTTGAACCATAGAAGCATGTTTTCCCACACCCCTAACATCATTAGAGATTCTAAATAACAAGTCACTCAAGTGAGCAAACATATCAGAGTTGTATTTCATTCGTTTCATGACAATTGCATTGAAGTGATATTGTTTCATAATATAATTATCGAACTCGTAAAGACATTGTCTAGGATGTTTATTGTAAGGGATGTCACCTTCATCAAACTTTAATAAAGAATTTACCTCTCCCACCTTGGGTGGTGGTATGCCAAGTCAATGTATCTCTTCAATAGGTGGTAAATTCTTCACACCCTCTGCTTTAATGCCTTTTTCCTTAATACTTTTCTTTGCTTCTTGCATGTCTTCGAGACTAAGATATAAGATACCCCTCTTCTTTGGAGTGGGTTTAGGCGGTGGTTCACAAAGGGCCCAATCATCATAATTTTTTAATATGTTATTCAATAATTCCTTGGCTTGTTCAATAGCCTTTTGCTTAAAAACACTACCAGCACAACTATCTAGGAAATCCCTAGAAGCATCGGTTAGTCCATTATAGAAAATGTCAAGTATTTCATTTTTCTTAAGTCGATGATGAGGCAAAGCATTAAGAAATTGGAGAATCCTCCCCAAGCTTGTGGGAGACTCTCTTCTTCAATTTGCACAAAGTTAAATATTTCCTGCAAGGCGGCTTGTTTCTTATGAGGAGGGAAATATTTTTCACAGAAGTAATAGATCATATCCTGGGGACTACACACACAACCAGGGGTATGAGTATTGTACCAAGCTTTAGCATCACCCGTTAATGAAAATGGAAATAACTTGAGGATATAATAAAAGCGAGTTTTATCATCATGAGCAAAAAGGGTGGCTATATCATTTAGTTTAGTAAGATGTGCCACTACGGTTTTAGTTTCATAGCCATGGATAGGATCAGATTCTACCAAATTAATCAACTCCGGGTCGACAGAGAATTCATAATCCTTATCTATTACATAGATAGGTGAAGTAGCAAACTTAGGATCACATTTCATTCTAGCATTCAAAGATTTTTCTTTCAGTTTGCATAATAACTTCTTAAGATCGTCTATATCATTGCAAGCAAGGAAGTCTCTAGTTGTCTCTTCATCCATAAAATAACCTTCCAGTACTTTAGGCAATTCATATCTAGGATGGCTAGATCTAATAGGTGTTTGAAAATTTTCAGTTTCAAGCACTTCATCAGTTTCAGCATTCTCAATATCATTAAGTATAGCAAGTTGTTCATCAAGTAGGTCACCCAATGGCACAATCTTATCAAGCAAGGTACTAGTGTCATCATAAGCATCATTCATAACAGAAGTAGCATCATCTATAACTTGCGACATATCAGGATTAATAGTAGAGTGTGGCGTAGCAAGCTTACTTATAACTGAAGGAGAATCAAGTGCATAGTGTGATGGCAATTCCTCACCTCCCTTCGTAGTTGAGGGAAAGATCTTAGTTGTATCGTCCTTCAGATTCTTCATAGTGATAAATAGATAATAATCCCAAGTGACTCAACAAATATAGCTATGCTCCCCGGCAATGGCGCCAGAAAAAGGTCTTGATAATCCACAAGTATAGGGGATCGCAACAATTTTCGAGGGTAGAGTATTCAACCCAAATTAATAGATTCGACAAAAGGAGAGCTAAAGAATATTTGCAAGTATTAGCAACTGAGTTGTAAATTCTGCTACACATGGAGATTAATTATCTACAACAAAGTGATTAGTAGCACAGTAGTATGATATTTTTAATAGTAGCAGTAGCAGCAATAGTAATGGTAGCAGTGATAGCAGTGATTTTGTAGCAGTAGCAATAGTAACAACAGCAGTAGTAACTTAGCAAGATCAATATGCAGGAAATTCTTAGGCATTGGATCGGCAAGCTGTTGTATGATATTCATCATGTAACAGTCACAACCTAGGGTGATATAAACTAGCTCTAGTTCATAAATGTAATGTAGGCATGTATTTCGTAAATAATCATACGTGCTCATGGAAAGAACTTGTATGACATCTTTTGTCCTACCCTCTTGTGGCAGCAGGTCCATAAGGAAACTAAGGGATATTAAGGCCTCCTTTTAATAGAGTACCGGAACAAAGCATTAGCACATAGTGATTACATGAACTCCTCAAACTACGGTCATCACCGGAAAGTATCTCGCATATTGTCACTACAGGGTTTATGGATCATAACACGTAGTAGGTGACTATGACTTGCAAGATCGGGTCTTAGAACATAGATATAATGGTGATAACATAAACGGTTCAGATATGAAATCATGGCACCCGGGCCCAAAGTGTCAAGCATTAAGCATAGCAAAGTCATAACACCATCAATCTCAAAACATAGTGGATACTAGAGATCAAGCCCTAACAAAACTAACTCGATTACATCATGAATCTCATCCAACTCCTCACCGATGAGCGAGCCTACGAAGGAATGACTCACTCCCGGTGGAGAGCATCTTGGAATTGGCAATGGAGGAGGGTTGGTGATGACGAAGACCGAAGATCCCCCTCTCCGGAGCCCCAAATGGACTCCAGATCTGGCCTCCCGATGAAGAAAAGGAGGTGGCGGCGGCTCCGTATCACAAAATGAGATAATTCTTCCTCCGAGATTTTTTCTCCGAGAATAGGTATTTATGGAGTTGGATTCAGGGTCTGCAGGGCCACTAGGTGGGGACAACCCACCTGGGCGCGCCAGGAGGGGGGCGCCATGGTGGGTTGTGCCCATCCCCACTTGGGTGCGCCAGGAGGGGGGCACGCTAGTGGGTTGTGCCCACCCAGGTGCCCCCTACGGTGGTTCTTAGCTCCAGTAATTTTCTTTTATTATATAAAAAAATCCTCGCAATGTTTTGTTCCAATCCGAGAACTTATATTTCTGCACGAAAGCAACACCAAGGTAGTTCTGCTGAAAACAGCATCAGTCCGGGTTACTTAATTTCATTCAAATCATACATATTAGAGTCCAAAACAAGAGGAAAAGTGTTAGGAAAAGTAGATACGATGGAGACGTATCAGAACCGCACAACCCCAACAACGACGGCCAAAAGGAGTTTCCCTCCGATGTCAAAGACGTTAACATGATATGTGCCACGCACATTACCAAGAAGGAGCGGAAGCGTGCATTTCGGGATGCATACGCCTTATAGCTTGTACCCCCGAAATTCAACCCATGGTCGGCCTGCCCGAGCACTTTGGACAAAAAGACCACCCGACCAGTATCCGTCATGGCGGGTCGGCTGCTCTGGTTCTAGACCCCATTGTTGATGGGTTCCAATTCACCCGCGTTCTTATGGACGGCGAAAGCAGGCTGAAACTGATGTACGCAGACATGATAAGGAAGATGGGCTTCGATTAATCAAGAATCCAGGCAAGCAACCCCACTTTTAAGGGTGTTATCCCCGACTTAGAGGCTCGATGCACTGGCATCATAAGGAAGTTGGTTTTGGCTCCCCCAAAAACTTCCAAAGTGAGGACTTGATTTTCGATATAGTTCCTTTACAGAGTGGCAATCATGCATTGCTTGGTCATACTACATTCGCCCGCTTCAACGCGGTACTGCACTATGCTTACCTGAAGCTCAAAATGCCGGGGCCCAATGGTGTCATCACCATTAGTGGTAACATGGAGCGCTCTCTCCATACAGAGGAGCAAATAGCTGCCTACGCAACCGACTCCCAGGTATCTGAGGAAGTGGCCCAATGATCGGCTCGGCTGGATCTACCAGGTTCTTCAAAGCGCGTCCGCATTCTCACTCTTCGGGACGCATTCGCATGAATCCTAAATAGGGATATGCGCTCCCCAGCTCCCGCCTCAAGGCAGTAGACTACATACCTAGAGTACACAACTTTGCACTTAAAAATTCCCTGGGAGCTTGGGGAGCATAAAAATAGGACGTGCCATCTCGGCTTAGCCGAACACACCCAACACCTGACTATTCCTTCGGCACAATAAAGGGTCGCCAGGAAATATATTTCGGTAGTGTTACGCTGTCAGTATGGCCCTAGCCTTGTAATGGGCACGCAATTGGGACACGTAAAGCACAACTTATGCGGAGTAGTCGGTCGTCTGCACACGCCCTTGGCTTCGACACGGCAGAGCTGGTCAACAACACGGAGGCGCAACGTGCGATAGGGAAAAGATACAGGCCAAGTTCCCAGCTCGTTAAATCCCTATATGGTACTCCATTACCCTTTTCTTTCTCTGTTTTACATACTCTCTATATCGGTTATGGTTATTCCATGTAAACAAATCGACATGTGTAATTGAGCCCCATGAATGATAAACATACCTTTTTTCGGTCCTAGTACAACTTTGAGTGTCATTTCTTCTTTTTCCTCCGCCACATAGCAATACATACAGATGAGCCCGACTTTCAACCGGGGGATGGTATTTAGAACCAAGCATATGTTCAAGTCTGAATACTGTTCGGCATCTCGGAAATAGCATGATACGCATTAGTTTCAAATTGTGATTTTGGTCAGTGATTGGGTTGCTCGGATCCTGTGTTTACCCCCTACATCCCACTACATTTTGCTAGGAGTGGGAGAGCCACTGCGATTACACTTCCATCTCGAAAGGTTAAGTGCCTTAGTGGAGAAAGCCGAAAATCGACTATCACAATAAGCACAAACTAATCAGCAATCCAAAGACAGTTTCAAACTAAAAGCTGTTAGGGGTTACGCCGTGATAAATGAAGGTTCCTTGTTACAAGGACCGAGGTGTTAAGCTAGGCGCACCTCGTCTAGTCCGATCACCACTACACCGAGGGCTAGATAAATTTCCACACAAATCGAGCTCCTATGACGAAGTGAAAGCTACCAAGCCTTTGTACCCTGATTGCCAGGTTTCTCTAAACACACCACCGCCTCCGGGCCCCGAGACATCGGCTAAGGGTGTATGCGTTTTAAAGGAACACCCCGTGTAGCATCTACAAGGGAGCAGACGCCGATGACTGGCGCTTTCAGAATCAAGAACGGTCGGACATGAGCAATAATAAAACATTGGATGAAAACGACTATTCAACAAAATATAATTTTTTACACACCCTCCTCGACATACCAAGGGAAATTTAGAACTTAACTTCGGCAAGCCTACACTTGGCCTCGGTCACCCGAGCACCTTCATGCACCTGGGCCATGAACTGTTCTGGTGTCCGATCTTTTCCTGTTGGAGGTCCGGAGGCAATTTCCAGTAGCATTACCTTCGGGAAATGCACCATTGTAGATGCATACGCCCTTTCTACCCCCTTCAAACATGATGACCGCTTCCAGTTTTGCACTTGGGGGCTGGTCTCCCGAAGCGTGCTCACCAGGACGAAGAAGCTCGTCGACATAGGCTGGCCTAGCCAGAGGTTAACACAGACGTCTTGCAATATCTCCGCCAGCTGCTTCATTTGATTGTTCAGCAGTGGCGGGTGCTCGGGCGACTGTAACTGGGCCAAAAGGTCTTCTCTTCAGATCCGTCAGGTTGGGCAGCAAAATAGGCACCCGCATCCGAGGCACTCTGTGGTAGCTCCCTAAAGGACTCCGAAGAGCGCTAGACATGTGTAAGATGGTCAAATCGGCTATCACAAAAAAATGCAGCAAATCAGATAGGACTTACCATTGGCGATTTGCTTCACTTGTTGAAGCACCTCGCGATCAACCTGGGTCTGGGTTGTGGCCTCCTTACAAGCCAAGCTGGTTGTGGCCAGCTTGGAGGTTAGCCTACCCTTCTCCTCCTGAAGAGCATTGCGCTGCGTGCAAAGACCCTTCATGCCTTCTTCGACCTCGGTAACTCGGGCCACGTGCTGCTCGACGACTTCTTTTTCCTTGACCAGCTCCATCCTGGCCTTCTCCACCGTAGCCCTCTATTGCTAGGCTTCTTGCCAAGCTATTTTCAGCTCGGACCAGAGCTTTTCAAGCTTCGCACATGTTGCTGCTCACACATCGGCATACGGATTAGAACTTACAATAGCCATTTCCGTCCTTCATTGCAATTTGATCATGCTACAAATTTTCAGTATTTACCTTCAGCAACCTCCATCTGCTTCTTGAGCAGATACGCATCCTTCTCGGACCGGCCAAACATATGGTTCATCTCTTCCAACTCCCTCGCATTGGATGCTGAAACTGAGGCTGAATACTACAATGGTACTAGTTAGCTTCCTCGTGCGACATTGACCCCCTGATCGACTTTTCTCTTCTGACCTGGGTCTCGAGGGCTACAATGCATTCGTTTCTACTGAATATTCGTTTTTCCTAAGACTGCAGAGTAAGATCATGGTATCTCACTTAGGGCTCGGGGGCTATGGTAGTTAGGTGGCTATTTTACGCATTCGCAGTAACGTTAAGTCTTAAGACAATTTTACCTTTTGCCTATCAACCCAAAAGGCTATTGGATGCATGTAGTGGAAATAGATTTTCTTATGTGACGATAATAAAATCTGGGAGATGACTAGGAAAGGTTACATCAAAGCCATGGTAGAGTCCCTTGAAGGCCTCTGTAATACCGGCCTTGACGGACCGGTAACATTGCAACGGCGTGCCTAGTAGGACGCGATGCTCGACAATGATGGTGGAGTCTGTCACTAATGCCTCCATCTCTTCGGTCCACCCCGCCAGTGCCTGTCCTATCGCAGGTGATGATGGACGGGCCACCTCGGCCCTCCCAGCCATGGGAGGATTGTCTGTTGTTGAAGGCTTCTGATGTGGCTCTGGAACTACTAATGCCCAGGTCGTCGACCGCCCCAGTTCTCCCCCTCCATAGAGGAGGGGTGCTACTTCTCGAGCTTGCGTTGTATTCCCTCGAAGAGGAAAGGGAGATGCAGCACAATAGCGTAAGTATTTCCCTTAGTTTTTGAGAACCAAGGTATCAATCCATTAGGAAACCATGCGCGAGTCCCTCGCACCTGCACAAACAAATAGGAACTTCGCAGCCAACGGGATAAGGGGTTGTCAATCCCTTTACGGTCACTTAAAAAAGTGAGATCTGATAGAGACGATAGTTTATATTTTTGGTATCTTTGGTATATTAGAACAGCAAATAAAAGCGGTAAAAGTAAAGTAGATGTAGATTGATATGTTGAGAATAGACCCAAGGGCCATAGTGTTCTCTAGTGGCTTCTCTCATGATAGCGATATTCTACGACGGGTAAACAAATTACTGTCGAGCAATTGATTGAAAAGCCAATAATTATGAGACTATCTAGGCATGATCATTGTATATAGGTATCACGTCCGAGACAAGTAGACCGAAACGATTATGCATCTACTACTATTACTCCACACATCGACCGCTATCCAGCATGCATCCAGTGTGTTGAGTTCATAAGAACAGAGTAACGCCTTAAGCAAGATGACATGATGTAGATGGATAAACTCAAGCAATATGATATAAACGCCATATTTTTATCCTCGATTACAACAATACAATATGTGCCTTGCTACGCCTACTATCACTGGGAAAGGACACCGCAAGATTGAACCCAAAGCCAAGCACTTCTCCCATTGCAAGAACTATAGATCTAGTAGGCCAAAGCAAACCAATAATTTGAAGGGACTTGCAAGGATATTATGAGCACACATAAAAAGTTCAGAGAAGAACCAAATATCTTTCATAGATAACCTTGATCATAAACTCACAATTCATTGGATCTCAACAAACACACCGCAAAAAGAGATTACATCGAATAGATCTCCTCAAAGACCGGGGAGAACATTGTATTGACATCCAGAGAGAGAAGAAGCCATCTAGATACTAGCTATGGACCCGAAGGTCTGTGGTAAACTACTCACAACTCATGGTGAAGGCGATGATGATGATGATGAAGAACTCCGTGATGGATCCCCCTCCGGTGGAGCTCCGGAACAGGCTCCAAGATGGGATCTCACGGGAACAGAAGGTTACGGTGGTGTAATTAGTGTTTTCTCTTTATTCACGAAGGTTTTGGGGTACGTAGACTTATATAGGAAGGAGGACACCGGGGGAGTCACGGGGGCCCCACAAGGCAGGGGGGCGCGCCCTGGGAATGGGGGCGCGCCCCCACCCTCGTGGGCCCCTCGTGGCTCTTCTGACATGGTTCTCAAGTTCTTCGTGCATGATTTTCTCCAAAAATATCTCTCGCGAAGGTTTCATTCCGTTTGGACTCCGTTTGGTATTCTTTTTCTGTAAAACCCTGAAACAGGCAAAAAACAACAATCTGGACTGGGCCTTTGGGTTAGTCGGTTAGTCCCAAAAATGATATAAAAGTTAATGATAAAGCCCATTAAACATCCAAGACTTCATAAATAATAGCATGGAACAATAAAAAATTATAGATACGTTGGTGACGTATCAAGCATCCCCGAGCTTAATTCCCGCTCGTCCTCGAGTAGGTAAATGGTAAAGAAAGAATTCAATGTAATTCTCTTAATTGTGGCATGAATGTTCAGATCGGAAAGATTCAAGATGAAAGTCTATATTGACATAAGAAATAATAATACTTCAAGCATAATAACAAAACAATCATGTCTTCTCAAAATACTATGGCTAAAGAAAGTTATCCATACAAAATCATATAGTCTGGCTATGCTCCCTCTTGATCACACAAAATATTCATATCATGCACAACCCCGATTTCAGCTAAGCACTTTTTTTCACACTCTATCTTATCAAACCTTTCAACTTTCACGCAATACATGAGCGTGAGCCATGGATATAGCACTATGGGTGGAATAGAGGCGGTTGTGGAGAAGACAAAAAGGAGGGAGATAGTCTCACATCGACTAGGCGTATCAACGGGCTATGGAGATGCCCATTAATAGATATCAATGTGAGTGAGTAGGGATTGCCATGTAACGGATGCACTAGAGCTAAGTATGTATGAAATCTTAACAAAAGAAACTAGTGGGTGTGCATCCAACTTGCTTGCTCACGAAGACCTAGGGCATTTGAGGAAGCCCATCGTTGGAATATACAAGCCAAGTTCTATAATTAAAATTTCCACTAGTATGTGAAAGTGACTAAACATGAGACTCTCTATCATGGAAAACATGGTGCTACTTTGAAGCACAAGTGTGGAAAAAGATAGTAGCAATTGTCCCTTCTCTCTTTTCTCTCAATTTTTTGGAGGGGCTTTCTCTTTTTTTATTAGCCCCTCTCTATATTTTTTGGGCCATCTATTTTTTATTGGCCTTTCCTCACATGGGACAATGCTCTAATAATGATGATCATCACACTTCCATTACAACTCGAAATTACAACTCGATACTACAACAAGTATGACTCTACATGAATGCCTCCGGCGGTGTACCGAGATGTGCAATGAATTAAGAGTGACATATATGAAATTATGCATGGTGGCTTTGCCACAAATACGATGTCAACTACATGATCATCCATGGAATATGACAATATGATGCGTGTCATATGAACGGAACGGTGGAAAGTTGCATGGCAATATCTCGGAATGGCTATGGAAATGCGATGATAGGTTGGTATGGTGGTTGTTTTGAGGAATAATATGGTGGCTGTTTTGAGGAAGGATACATAGTGGGTTTATGGCACCGGCGAAAGTTGTGCGGTACAAGAGAGGCTAGCAATGGTGGAAGGGTGAGAGTGCGTATAATCCATGGACTCAACATTAGTCATAAGAACTCATATACTTATTACAAAAATCTACGAGTCATCAAAACAAAGCAATCAACGCATGCTCCTAGGGGGGAGGTTGGTAGGAGTTAGCCATCGCGCACCCCCGACCTCCACACAAAGGTTGGCACTCTACAAATACCTCATGCTCTAACTTCATCACATAGCGGTTCACCATACGTGCATGATACAGGAATCACTAACCTTAACACAAGTATTTCTCAATTTCATAATAACTCCACTAGCATGACTCTAATATCACTATCCTCATATCTCAAAACAATTATCAAGCATCCAACATATCATTCTATTCAATGCACTTAGTGTAATTTTTTTTACTACATTGACATTGGATGTCTATCATGTGAAGACTAGTTTCTTTAGCATAAACACATTACCATGCTGTTTTAATAGACTCTCAAAAGGATATAAGTGAAGCATGAGAGTTCAACAATTTCTACAAAATATTACCACCACCTTTCTCTAAAAGATATAAGTGAAGCACTAGAGCAAAAACTATTCAACTCAAAAGATATAAGTGAAGCACATAGAGTGTTCTAATAATTTCTAGGCCATATTTAACTCTCTCAAATAGGTGTGTCCAGCAAGGATGATTTTGACAAACTAACAAGAAAAGACTCAAATTATACAAGACGCTCAAGCAAAACACATATCATGTTGCGAATAAAAATATAGCTCCAAGTATAGTTACCGATGGATGAAGACGAAAGAAGGGATGCCTTCCCGGGGCATCCCCAAGCTTAGGCTTTTGATTATATTGAATTTACTTGGTGTGCCATGGGCATCCCCAAGATTTGTCCTTTGCTACTCCTTGTTCCATAGTCCATCAAAGCAATACTCAAAACTTGAAAACTTCACAACACAAAACTTAGACAAAAATTCTCGTGAGCTCCGTTAGTATAAGAAAGCAAACTACTACTCAAAGGTGCAGCAATGAATTCATTCTTTGTTTATATTGGTGTTAATCCTACTGTATTCAAACTTCTCTATGGTTAATATCCTCCAATACTACTCATAGATGCATCGAAATAAGCAAACAACACACGAAAAATAGAATCTGTCAAAAACAGAACAGTCTAGAGTAATCTGCAGGTTTTGCCTACTTCTGGAACTCCAAAATATTCAAACTAAATTGGTAAATTTGCGGAATTTGTCTAACAACCATCTGCAAAAGGAATCAACTAAAAATCACGCTCCAGTAAAATTTGAAGACCACATTAGCGAGCGCTAACGATTCTGTTTTTCACAGCAAGATCACATAAACTTCGCACAAGTCTTCCCAAAGGTTCTACTTGGCACAAACAGTAAACAAAACATGAAACCACATCTAATCAGAGGCTAGATGCAATATTCATTCCCAAACAGCAGCAAAAACAAAAAAAACAAAAAATTGGGTTACCTCCCAACAAGCGCTATCATTTTACGCCCCTAGCTAGGCACGATACAAGATAAATCTAAGTATTGCCAGCTTTGGAAGGCAATCCATAAGTGGCTCTCATGATAGATTCATATGGTAATTTGATTTTATTTCTAGGAAAGTGTTCCATGCCTTTCCTTAACGGAAATTGGAATCTAATATTTCCTTCTTTCATATCAATAATCGCACCAATCGTTCTAAGGAAAGGTCTACCAAGAATAATAGGACATGAAGGATTGCAATCTATATCAAGAACAATGAAATCTACGGGCACATAATTCCTATTGGAAACAATAAGAACATCATTAATTCTTCCCATAGGTTTCTTAATAGTAGAATCCGCAAGATGCAAATTTAAAGAACAATCATCAAGCTCATGGAACCCTAGCAAATCACACAAAGTTTTTGGGATAGTGGAGACACTTGCACCCAAATCACACAAAGCATAGCATTCATGATATTTTATTTTTATTTTTATAGTAGGTTCCCACTCATCATAAAGCTTTCTAGGGATAGAAACTTCTAACTCAAGTTTTTCTTCATAAGATTGCATCAAAGCATCAACTATGTGTTTGGTGAAAGCTTTATTTTGACTATAAGCATGCGGAGAATTTAACACAGATTGCAACAAGGAAATACAATCAATCAAAGAGAAATTATCATAATTGAATCCCTTGAAATCTAAAATAGTGGGTTCATCACTATGCAAAGTTTTAATCTCTTCACTCCCACTTTTAGCAATTTTAGCATCAAGATCTAAAAACTCTGAATCATTGGGACACCTTAAAGCAGAATCATCTCCAATCCTATCTTCATCAAGATTAATACTAGAAAACAAGGATCTAATAGGAGACACATCAATAACTTTCAGATCTTCATCTTTATTTTCATGATAACTAGAAGAAAACGCTTTAATATAATCCTCTCTTTTAGCACGCATTCTAGCGGTTCTTTCTTTGCATTCATCAATGGAAATTCTCATGGCTTTGAGAGACTCATTGATATCATGCTTAGGTGGGATAGATCTAAGTTTCAAAGAATCAACATCAAGAGTAATTCTATCTACACTTCTAGCCAATTCATCAACCTTAAGCAATTTCTCTTCAAGCAAAGCATTGAAATTCTTTTGCGAGATCATAAACTCCTTAACACTAGTTTAAAATTCAGAAGGCATCTTTCCGTAAGAGTTGTTGTAGGAATTACCATAATTATTAGAGGAATTACTAGGAAAAGGCCTAGGATTAAAATTACCTCTATAAGCATTGTTACCAAAATTATTCCTACCAACAAAATTCACATCAAATGGTTCATTGTTATTCTCAATCAAAGTGGACAAAGGCATATCATTAGGATCAGAAGAAGCACTCTTAGCAGAAAATAATTTCATAAGTTCATCCATCTATCCACTCAAAACACTAATTTCTTCAATAGCATGCACTTTTTTACTAGTAGATCTTTTGGTGTGCCATTGAGAATAATTAACCATAATATTATCTAGGAGTTTGGAAGTTTCTCCTAAGGTAGTTTCCATGAAAGTGCCTCCGGCGGCCGAATCTAAAAGATTTCTAGAAGCAAAATTCAGGCCAACATAAAAATTCTGAATAATCATCCATAGATTCAAACCATGAGTAGGGCAATTACGTATCATCAATTTCATTCTCTCCCAAGCTTGTGCGACATGCTCATGATCTAGTTGCTTAAAATTCATAATATCGTTTCTAAGAGAGATGATCTTAGCAGGAGTGAAATACTTAGAGATAAAAGCATCTTTGCACTTATTCCACGAATCAATACTATTTCTAGGCAAAGAGGAAAACCAAGTTTTAGCACGATCTCTAAGTTAAAACGAAAATAACTTCAATTTAACAATATCTTTATCCGTATCCCTTTTCTTTTGCATATCACACAAATCAACAAAGTTGTTTAGATGGGTAGCTGCATCTTCACTAGGAAGGCCAGAGAATTGATCTTTCATGACAAGATTCAACAATGCAGCTTTGATCTCGCAAGATTCAGCATCGGTAATAGGAGCAATCAGAGTGCTAATAAAATCATTGTTGTTGGTATTGGAGAAGTCACACAATTTGGTATTGTTCTGAGCCATAGTGACAAGCAAGCAATCCAACACACACAAGCAAACAAGAAGCAAGCGAACGATAAACACATGGCGGAAGAAGGGCAAATAAAATGGTAAGGGTGAAGTGGGGGAGAGGAAAACGAGAGGCAAATAAATGTAATGCGAAGGATAAAGGTTTGTGATAGGTACTTGGTATATGACTTTTGCGCAAGCCTCCCCGGCTACGGCGCCAGAAATTATTCTTGCTACTTCTCGAGCTTGCGTTGTATTCCCTCGAAGTGGAAAGGGAGATGCAGCACAGTAGCGTAAGTATTTCCCTCAGCTTTTAAGAACCAAGGTATCAATCCAGTAGGAGACCACGCGCGAGTCCCTCGCACCTGCACAAACAAATAAGAACTTCGCAGGGTTGTCAATCCCTTTACGGTCACTTACGAAAGTGAGATCTGGTAGAGATGATAGTTTATATTTTTGGTATTTTTGGTTTATAAGAACAAAAAATAAAAGCGGTAAAAGTAAAGTAGATGTAGATTGATATGTTGAGAATAGACCCGAGGGCCATAGTGTTCTCTAGTGGCTTCTCTCATGATAGCGATATTCTACAGCGGGTAAACAAATTACTGTCGAGCAATTGATTGAAAAGCGAATAATTATGAGACTATCTAGGCATGATCATTGTATATAGGCATCACGTCCGAGACAAGTAGACCGAAACGATTCTGCATCTACTACTATTACTCCACACATCGACCGCTATCCCGCATGCATCTAGTGTATTGAGTTCATAAGAACAGAGTAACGCCTTAAGCAAGATGACATGATGTAGAGGGATAAACTCAAGCAATATGATATAAACCCCATCTTTTTATCCTCGATGGCAACAATACAATATGTGCCTTTCTGCCCCTACTATCACTTGGAAAGGACACCACTAGATTGAACCCAAAGCCAAGCACTTCTCCCATTGCAAGAACTATAGATCTAGTAGCCAAACCAAACCAATAATTTGAAGAGACTTGCAAGGATATTATGAGCACACATAAAAAGTTCAGAGAAGAACCAAATATCTTTCATAGATAACCTTGATCATAAACTCACAATTCATCGGATCTCGACAAACACACCGCAAAAAGAGATTACATCGAATAGATCTCCTCGAAGACCAAGGAGAACTTTGTATTGAGATCCAGAGAGAGAGAAGAAGCCATCTAGATACTTGCTATGGACCCGAAGGTCTGTGTTAAACTACTCACAACTCATGGTGAGGGCGATGATGATGATGAAGAAGTCCGTGATGGATCCCCCTCCGGTGGAGCTCCGGAACAGGCTCCAAGATGGGATCTCATGGGAACAGAGGGTTACGGCAGTGGAATTAGGGTTTTCTCTCTGTTCATGAAGGTTTTGGGGTACGTAGACTTATATAGGAAGAAGGAGGACACCGGGGGAGTCACGGGGGCCCCACGAGGCAGGGGGCGCGCCCTGGGAAAGGGGGTGTGCCCCCAACCCTCGTGGGCCCCTCGTGGCTCTTCTGACGTGTTTCTCAAGTTATTCGTGCGTGATTTTCTCCAAAAATATCTCTCGCAAAAGTTTCATTCTGTTTGGAATCCGTTTGATATTCTTTTTCTGCAAAACCCTGAAACAGGCAAAAAACAGCAATCTGGACTAGGCCTTTGGGTTAGTAGGTTAGTCCCAAAAATGATATAAAGGTGAATGATAAAGCCTATTAAACATCCAAGACTTCATAAATAATAGCATGGAACAATAAAAAATTATAGATACGTTGGAGACGTATCAAGGGGTTCTTCTCCATGGGGTGCTTGCAGGCTGAGGCCTCCGCCTCATCCATGGAGGCATCGGCCCCCCAGGGTGGTTTCAGGCAAGGCCTGCCGAGAAGTTGCCTCCCATAGCCCATCATGGGTAGCAAGGGAGGGATGATGCTCCTCCGACATGCTCGGAGGAGAGAGCCCGCTTGACGACATCTTGTCGCTGATATTGGAGCATTGCGGGCTACAGAAAGATAAATAATATTCAAAGATTGCAAAAGAAGGTACTTGTCTATTTAGTGCTCAAACAGGAGGTGTACCTCCTCGGTGGTGGCCTCCGCCGCCGCATCTCGATGAGTCCGTCCTCCATTTCAGAGGAGTCGACCTTGGTTGTGGCAAGGGGCTCACGGGGAACGACGTCGGCAGACTTGACAAGGTGCTGACGTGTCCGAACAGCATGGACCCTCACAATTTCCTCGGACGTTGCCCTTTTCTTCTTTGGGGAGGAGGAACCTTCCTTCCCTTCCTCATACCTCCCCTTCTCTTCATCCGAGGAGAGAACCCGGATGTTCTTGTACTTGGTGTCCGCCAGATCTGGTATCCGAAGATCCTCCCTCTTCTTCTTCGGCTCTTCATGTTTGGCCGGGGCCTTTGGAGGCACCATGACCAGGAGGGCCTATAGCTCGGGGGTCCTTGGGCACCGGCGCCGGGCACGCAATGAGCGCCGCCTTGGATGCCCATTTCTGGAAATAGGGAAGAGAGTTAGTAATCAATTAAAAGGACTCACATAGCTTCGTATGATACCTATCCGAGGATATAGAACTTGCCTGCTAAGCCAAATACCGCCCAAGCTAAAGACATTATCCAAGGACTATGGTCAACCTCGGCTTGGAAGATAAGTTCGGGGGCTACTGATGGTGGCCTTGCCTAGGGGGTCCTGTCCTAGTTGGACTAATGTATTGGCCGGGCCATTGGCTCGTTAAGGAGGAGGGACTCCGGAGGCCTTCAAAGTGCGGCGACCGAAGACATGGCGTGTACGGCATATATGATTAGATTCGACATGTAAATTCTTAGATGGCAACCTACCATGTGTAAGCCTAGATACCCCTGGTGCCTATATAAACTAGAGGGTTTATTCTATAGAGGCCATCCATATACCCATTCATCATACCCTTTGTCAGGACCGGTTTTCCGGGATATTAATTTCCCAGTAAATGGCCCTTGTGCTCACCAGCCCCAGGATTACTGTTAGCTGATGAGACACAAACTTGATACAAAAATTCCAAGCAAAATACCAAATATGTAGTACAAGACCATTCTGGTCAATGAGTACAACAAAAGGTTTCTAGAGGTTGATGGCGGAAGCGGTTTGCGATACATCAGCGTCTATGGGACTCCATTTCCCACAGGAACAGCTGACCTGGATAATTCCTATCTTCGCGAGGCTGCTGTCTCTATTGCCTAGGTTCCGGGGCTGTCATCGCAGCGCTCCTCTCCAAGCAAGAAATCTGGCCAAGACAATAGCCAGGGACAAGCCAGTGAGTACTTTGAATGTACTCGCAAACATTATGAACACAGGTAAAATATAACAAATGATGCACTGAAACATTCCATGATCACTTCGTTAGTCACGCAATAAAATTCATGACGCACGCAAGCAGGTTATTCTTATAAAGCATGATTAAGCAATCAGAGAATAAGAATAAAATGCACCGATCGGGTGTCTGAAGCGACGCCTCGAAAGGATAATGAAATAAAGCATGCCTCAGTCGGACGTCTGAGCGACGTCTCATAAAGGGCTTATAAAGGAAAATAATAACAAACTTGCCACAGTCGGGCGTCTGAGCGACACCACACAAAAGGGCTTATAGGGAAAATAAATAATAAGCATGCCACAGTCGGGCGTCTGAGCGACACCACATAAAGGGCTTATAAGGAAAATAAATAATAAGCATGCCACAGTCGGGCGTCTGAGCGACACCACATAAAGGGCTTATAGGGAAAATAATCACAGGGAATATCCAGGAGGTAGAACCATCCCAGGGATACTCAATAATTCAAATAATACAAATGGTTAGTCCATAATAATAATCATAATCATCATATGTCACATGTCATGATCAATATTCTGGTTTAGAAGTTTTCCTCCGAAGACCGACACTAAGACCGACACTTGACCCATCCCAGACTGAAATCCTTAACCGCGGATACGGCTATTCGAATAGATATAACCTCCGCAGAGGGTGTACCCTTTACCCACGAGTAATGGATTCCTTTAGTCCATCGGGACTAATGCCATTTACGGTCTTTTAGTTGAAAACACACCTGACCCGCACACACCAGCTTAACTTACCGGTGACTGGAATCACCCACGACACCTGTTAAGTAAAAACTCTAAGTGGGGAGGCTACAACCTCGAGTAGCATGGGATCACAGAATTTATAATGCGCGCAAACTAGGGGAGCTACCCCCTCGGCTCCAACCGAAAACACCCATGCCCCCGGACCAGGTGGCATGCCTACCGGATGCAGCCGGTATCTTCCACCATGGCCTCTCTGTACGGTGTGTGCCAAGAAAGGGGTTGACAACTTACTGGACTGTACCCTACTTGCGGCAGGGACACGTGGTAGTACGAAACAAGTATGGGGGTTACCGGAACAAGACCCGACCTATGGTCGACTCAGGAGGTTAAAGCATCACCTACGTGATTAGCATAGCAAACATATTTCACACCTACAGACAGAATCACCACTCATCATGCCTCGACATGCCCTCACTGCTCTCTCTCATCACCATGAGGTACCATCTTCATGGTCATACTTTATCCATGACAAAGCTTCTCCCCGAAGTCTGTCCGGACCAGCTCAGGCATACGTGGCATGAGGCAGTAACCACTTCACATGTATATAACATGATCACAGCAAATCAACCTCTCATCAAATGCATCTATGCATGTCTTGCCATTATATGCAAAACTCATTATTTCATGTGACATAAACATAGCTTACTACTCCTAGCAAGCATTCAACAAAATATCATATCTGTGTTCGAGATGCTTGCCTTCCAAGAGTATGAAGGAGGGGTGCACTTTGAAAGTTTTCATCTTCCCTCCAAAATCCTATTTAAAAAAATTCAAATCAATACATAATTCAAAAACAGTACAAAAAAGTTGCTCAGAAAGTTTTCAAATAAATATGAAAATAAACTAGACAGAATTTGAGAAACAACAGAAAAAGAATCAAATCAATTGGACTTATATTTAAAAAGTTATAGACAGTCAAAGTTTGGGTCAAACTCTGTTTTTTTAAAATAAAACAGAAAGAGAAAACGGCTCGACAGTGCTTACGCTTTCTCTTAGCGAAGACGTATCTCGTGGAATACGTTTCCACTTAAAACGCTCTGATAGAGCCTGCGGACGCTGGCAGGTGGGGCCGTTGGGTCCACTGGTCATATTTGACCAGTCGACCTTCTTCCTCCTCCCGCTGCCGAGCTCATGTGGAGCTCCGGTGATCCCTGCCGTCGAACGGCAACTCCCCACGGGTCTCCGAGGGCGGGAAGGGATCCACCACTTCTGGGCGGTCCTCCCGGTGGTCGACGGAGACGTGGGGGTGGACGGGGCCGTCGGTGGCATTCTCTCCAGCGGACCGTGGCGTCGGACAGAAGGGGTACTCTCCCCTACTTTGGTCCTCTGGTAAGATTGACGCGCGGGGTTGGTAGCTAGGGTCGAGGATGACCTACTGGAGGGTAGAGCAGAGTGGGGGATGCTCTGGTCCGGTTGAATTCGATCGGATGGCAGCGGCGGCCATTGCTACCAGAGACGGAGAGAACGACGGCCTCTGGAGGAATGGGAGCTAGAGGGGCCTTGCTATGGCATCGAGGAGGGTTCATGCCTAGCGTGAAGAGCTCGGAGTGGGTTTATATAGGCACGGAGAGGCGGTTCGGCGACGGCCGTGGATAAGAACGGTGGCTCGCCGCCACTGTGGTTTGCAGGACAACGTGGCGATGCTAGCGGGGCACGGCGTGGCTGCGGGAGCTAGGGGATGAGAACGGCCTGCTCATGAGGGCAGCTGGCGAACGGAGGAGGCTTGGGCGGCGCCGTCCATGGCAGGAGCGGACGCGGCCGCAGGCGTGCCGCCAAGAAGCTTGCTGCGGCGACGCTGCAGAGAGCCAGGGGGCGGTCGAGTGTGGGCGAGACACGGCTGCACCAGCGGATCAGATCGAGCTCGAGGGAGGGGTCAACCTGAGACGCGGCAGCTCGGACGCACGCACGTGCAAAACGCGCGCTCTGGCCGCGCCCAGAGCACGCACGCCATGTGCTCGACAAAATGCCAAAGCATGCTGGGGGGCTCGGGTGCAGCTGCAAATTAACAGGGCTAGGTTAGAGTTAGCTAGGAGTTTAGTGGACATGCTGCTTTGTCCAGAGGGGTAAGATCACAGTGCAAATACAAAACTATGCCAAGACTGTCCATGAACACAAGGTGCTCGACAGAATGCCATGGGCTTCTAGGCATCTCTTCTGGTGGCCAAAAGCTCCAGATCAGAGTCTCTTTAGATGATAAAGAGGGTGGCAAGGTTAGTTTGTCAAAAGCAAAAACTTCCTAGTGCAGGTTTTTGAGAAAACCAAAACTGGTCAGAAGAGAAAAGCTATTATTGCATGGACCAAAAATATTTCAATAGGTCCAATCTCCTGGACTTAAGAGTTTGGTAGGGTATACTAATAGCAGGAGAAATCTCATGGGCAATGGGACAAGATAAAATGGGGTTGCAGTAGAAAATGCCAAACTAGACCAGAGGGCAAAAGAGGATGTTCTGTGCAATATTTCCAAAGAACACCAATGGGTTTTTGCATAAAAATGAATTATATACTTCTACTAACATCTCCAAATTTTGGTGGAATTTTTAGAAGAATTTATCAAAGGGTTGCAATGCAAAAGGGACTCCAAAACTTATGAGAAACCAATCAAAAGCAATAAAGTTTCAGGGAAATATTTATAGAAATAATTCCACTGATAAAAGAAATGATCTTGAGAAGGTATACAATTCCAACAATATTTATTTTTGAAAAGTTCCCCTTGGAGGGAAAACTCCACAATTCAGAAGAAAAGAATGGTTCTGAAACCAAAAGAAAGTCCAGAAAAGGAAAATTTAATTTCCTGGCAAAATTTTAATAAATAAATCATGGTTAAAATTTTTGGGGTGTTACAACACTACCCCCCTTAAGAAAAATCTCGTCCTCGAGATTTGCTAAGGACGATCTCAAAATATCCATCCTATTATCATAAAGTATGAAAAAGGAACGAGCATTCTAAACACGTAATACACTGAGGTTACTGCGAGAGGGCAAAAAAAATTGGCACAACCACAGTGGGGTACTGGTGCTATGTGGAAAATCTTTGGTTTGGGAAACCGAGAAATTACTACTTTCGGCTATGGTAAAATTAGAACAACAATCTAATTTCACGAATTACGCTGGTCGTACCCGAGTGCATAGAGCTCTCTCTGGCTGACAGGTGGACCCGGGGCTCACTGTCAGTCTCTTCTCCTTCCTCTGGCTCTCTTCTCTTCCTCTCTCTTGCGTGCTCTCTCGCGCTTTCTTCACCGGCGACGCCTAGCGCGTAGGGCATCTAGGCCGTACTGCGGTAGTGCGCGGCGTGCTAGCTGCCGGCGCAGCGTGCACTCACCTCGCGGGCCAGTGCGCGGTCGGCACTGCTCGCGGATTCGCCTCCGAACACCGGTGATCGAGCGACGAGCGGCGCTGGTGGACTTCGCCCACCGTACACCGATCTCGAGCTATAAAATGACCGCGGTGCTCCTTTCTTCTTCCTGGCCTCGCATCTACTTCTCTTTCCTTCTCCTCCATTTCTGTTTGCAGGAGCTCGCGACGAGGCTCTAATGGCGGAGGTGATGCCGGACTGGTACGTGATCCTGATGTGCGGAGGGTTGGCGGCATTGCTGGGGTTCTCCGTGCTCTTGTGCGCGATGATCCTCGATGATCGCCGTGATGCTGCTGCTCGAGTGTTAGCTCTTCGCGGCGGCGGTGATCATGAGGATTAAGTGTGGTTGTTAGGTTCTGACTGCTGTCAGTGTGCTGGAGGCAACTTGCGTTCGAATAATCATCCACAAATTTCTCCTTTAGATACTGTGGTGTGTTAGCGAGGTGATCAGTTAGGTGCGAAATATGCACGCGGTTATGCAATTTGTGCATGCGGTCGAGTGGTTGTGGATGTAAGCCTGCTGTCGTGGTGCTGTGTGAATCAAAAACACATGTCATGAAGAATTTATGTGCTGTAATAACATTAAGGAAAAAAAATATCCCACTTCTGAATTTACCGAGAGCAAAAACAGTCAATCAAAATGAACAGCAGTAAAAACCACTCACATTAATCGAAAACAAACATTTAATTCATCGCACAGACTTAGGATACAACGCATAAGCTGAAATACATAAATAAGTGCTAGGATAACAAACATAGTAGTGATGTCTATGATATAAACGGAAAATGGACAAGGTCCTGAGGAAACGTCTCCGGCACTGGGACACATTCCTCTTCTATCGGGGGAAGCGGATTGACTAGTCGAAAAATGCGTCTCCCCCGTACTGGCCTCAGTGGCTCGCCAATGGCGATCCGAGGATTTAAATCAGCGAGGCTCTGGAGATAACCCATTACTCGCTGTGTCAAACGCTCTTGAGCGATGACATACTGGGCAAGGTTGGCCAGTACTGGGTCCTTCTCAAATCGTCTACCAGGAAAAGATGCTACTCCTCCGGGTGCTGCTCGACTTGGGAAGTAATAATACCCCCGTTCGCTGGCATAGGGTACTGCGAATCGTAAGCGAGCAAGCGCTTCATATGCAGCAGCTTCTATGGCCATTTGCGGAGTCGGCATAGATTTCCCCATGAAGGATACTTCCGTTGGGTCTTGGTTTGGGTTTGCGGGAGGGATGTGCACTACTGCCCAATATTTCGAGGTGGATGGGGTGATCCTCGTTTTGAGCAGCTCGTACTGAGGTGGATGGGTAGCACTCATGGTACTGCGGGTAAAGTCCCACAATATTTTAACAAAACTACCTGGGGTTGCATCTGGAGTTCTCAGATGAATACTGGGGCTCGGCATTGTGAAAATGGTTGAGCGGGCTGTGCACAAAGTGAGGGATGCTTGGTAAGGTCACGAGGTGGCCTTTTATAAAGCATCAGGGTTGGGTTATCGAGGATGGTGTGGGGCAACTAGTTTGTCGATTCTGCCCTATGGGGTCGGGGTCAATGCCACAGATACACATATCTCATAAAAGTGACGTTTTACTGTGGCACCGACGGGGGTGGTTTTTGGTAGCTACGCCTGGAATTAAAAATGCAACCGTACGCCAACATACTTATGCGTGGCTACTATTCAAAATAGATGCACACAAGCAGACTGCATTCATTTATGGCGATACAAGGTCACACTACTACAAGACGTAGAAATACTAAGACTCGGTACTACTCGAGTGATTTAGTCTACTGCGTTAATATCTAAGCGGGCGTGCCTTGTGGACGTCGAGGCCTCTCCATGGGCTTCTCCGTCGGGGTTAGCTGGGTGGGGTTGAGGATCTGCAGGGTCGGGGTAGCGGTGATGACCATCGCGGGGATTGTTGGCTATAATCCCGCTGGAGCGTGTTCCCAAAAGGCGTCGAAACACTTCTGGGGACACCAAAGCATTTTGGTCGGTGGCCGGGGCAGATCTCAAGGATTCGATCGGTTGCCCGAACAGTACAACTGGGTTGTTGGCGTCGGGCTCCTCTTCCTCTCTTGCCGGGGCTCGGCGAGCAAGTTCCCCACGAGCGGCGATCAGATCAAGGGTGATCCGATCGAACAGTGCCTCTAGTGCACTTACATAGCGCACCAGGTGCAACAACGCAGGGTCCGTCTCGTGGTCTCCGTTGGCAACCTGGGGTGGCCTACCATACCCGTCACGGCTGGGGTAGTAGTAGAACGAACGGCAGTTAACTCTGGGCGACAGGTGCCGGAGTTGCACTACCGCCTCTCGAGCGGCTAGCTGGATGGCTTGTGGCTCAAAGGAAGTTGTCCTTCCGGTGAACCTGTAGGGGCGTTCGGGCAAAATACCCCTACCATAGACGTGCACCGTGGCCCAGAATTGACGGCTCTCGCCGCCCATTGGCCCTTGGTACACAACATACTCTGGGGGTTCTTCTAACGCAAAGGCACGGCGGGTGAGGTTTGCTAGCACGGTCACAAAACCTCCAAGGTTGGTTGCTGTGGTCTCATTGTGAACAACGGGGCCAGGCATCTTGGCTTGGTTTTGGGGTAGAGGCTGTGCTGTGCTGGGTTGGGGCTAGCGTGTCCTTTTTATAGAAAAAGAAGACGGAGTCTTCCTTCGCACGCTTGCGAATGAGACAATTTAGGTGTCGGTCACTGGCGCGTGATCGACATGCTAGACTGATAGGTTAGGCACCGACTGCTGAAAGGTGTCGGGGTCACTATGTGGCTATCTTGCACGAGAAGTTTGGCTGGGTTTGGGTTAAGGTTTGGTGGGTTGTTTAACCTAGGTTTTTCGACCTGGCTAAGATAGGATTAGCCAATGGTCAGCCTGGCTCTGATACCAAGGTTGTCAGGACCGGTTTTCCGGGATATTAATTTCCTACTAAATGGCCCTTGTGCTCACCAGCCCCAGGATTACTGTTAGCTGATGAGACACAAACTTGATACAGAAATTCCAAGCAAAATACCAAATATGTAGTACAAGACCATTCTGGTCAATGAGTACAACAAAAGGTTTCTAGAGGTTGATGGCGGAAGCGGTTTGCGATACATCAGCGTCTATGGGACTCCATTTCCCACAGGAACAGCTGACCTGGATAATTCCTATCTTCGCGAGGCTGCTGTCTCTGTTGCCTAGGTTCCGGGGCTGTCATCGCAGCGCTCCTCTCCAAGCAAGAAATCTGGCCAAGACAATAGCCAGGGACAAGCCAGTGAGTACTTTGAATGTACTCGCAAACATTATGAACACAGGTAAAATATAACAAATGATGCACTGAAACATTCCATGATCACTTCGTTAGTCACGCAATAAAATTCATGACGCACGCAAGCAGGTTATTCTTATAAAGCATGATTAAGCAATCAGAGAATAAGAATAAAATGCACCGATCGGGTGTCTGAAGCGACGCCTCGAAAGGATAATGAAATAAAGCATGCCTCAGTCGGACGTCTGAGCGACGTCTCATAAAGGGCTTATAAAGGAAAATAATAACAAACTTGCCACAGTCGGGCGTCTGAGTGACACCACACAAAAGGGCTTATAGGGAAAATAAATAATAAGCATGCCACAGTCGGGCGTCTGAGCGACACCACATAAAGGGCTTATAAGGAAAATAAATAATAAGCATGCCACAGTCGGGCGTCTGAGCGACACCACATAAAGGGCTTATAGGGAAAATAATCACACGGAATATCCAGGAGGTAGAACCATCCCAGGGATACTCAGTAATTCAAATAATACAAATGGTTAGTCCATAATAATAATCATAATCATCATATGTCACATGTCATGATCAATATTCTGGTTTAGAAGTTTTCCTCCGAAGACCGACACTAAGACCGACACTTGACCCATCCCAGACTGAAATCCTTAACCGCGGATACGGCTATTCGAATAGATATAACCTCTGCAGAGGGTGTACCCTTTACCCACGAGTAATGGATTCCTTTAGTCCATCGGGACTAATGCCATTTACGGTCTTTTAGTTGAAAACACACCTGACCCGCACACACCAGCTTAACTTACCGGTGACTGGAATCACCCACGACACCTGTTAAGTAAAAACTCTAAGTGGGGAGGCTACAACCTCGAGTAGCATGGGATCACAGAATTTATAATGCGCGCAAACTAGGGGAGCTACCCCCTCGGCTCCAATCGAAAACACCCATGCCCCCGGACCAGGTGGCATGCCTACCGGATGCAGCCGGTATCTTCCACCATGGCCTCTCTGTACGGTGTGTGCCAAGAAAGGGGTTGACAACTTACTGGACTGTACCCTACTTGCGGCAGGGACACGTGGTAGTACGAAACAAGTATGGGGGTTACCGGAACAAGACCCGACCTATGGTCGACTCAGGAGGTTAAAGCATCACCTACGTGATTAGCATAGCAAACATATTTCACACCTACAGACAGAATCACCACTCATCATGCCTCGACATGCCCTCACTGATCTCTCTCATCACCATGAGGTACCATCTTCATGGTCATACTTTATCCATGACAAAGCTTCTCCCCGAAGTCTGTCCGGACCAGCTCAGGCATACGTGGCATGAGGCAGTAACCACTTCACATGTATATAACATGATCACAGCAAATCAACCTCTCATCAAATGCATCTATGCATGTCTTGCCATTATATGCAAAACTCATTATTTCATGTGACATAAACATAGCTTACTACTCCTAGCAAGCATTCAACAAAATATCATATCTGTGTTCGAGATGCTTGCCTTCCAAGAGTATGAAGGAGGGGTGCACTTTGAAAGTTTTCATCTTCCCTCCAAAATCCTATTTAAAAAAATTCAAATCAATACATAATTCAAAAACAGTACAAAAAAGTTGCTCAGAAATTTTTCAAATAAATATGAAAATAAACTAGACAGAATTTGAGAAACAACAGAAAAAGAATCAAATCAATTGGACTTATATTTAAAAAGTTATAGACAGTCAAAGTTTGGGTCAAACTCTGTTTTTTTAAATAAAACAGAAAGAGAAAACGGCTCGACAGTGCTTACGCTTTCTCTTAGCGAAGACGTATCTCGTGGAATACGTTTCCACTTAAAACGCTCTGATAGAGCCTGGGGACGCTGGCAGGTGGGGCCGTTGGGTCCACTGGTCATATTTGACCAGTCGACCTTCTTCCTCCTCCCGCTGCCGAGCTCATGTGGAGCTCCGGTGATCCCTACCGTCGAACGGCAACTCCCCACGGGTCTCCGAGGGCGGGAAGGGATCCACCACTTCTGGGCGGTCCTCCCGGTGGTCGACGGAGACGTGGGGGTGGACGGGGCCGTCGGTGGCATTCTCTCCAGCGGACCGTGGCGTCGGACAGAAGGGGTACTCTCCCCTACTTTGGTCCTCTGGTAAGATTGACGCGCGGGGTTGGTAGCTAGGGTCGAGGATGACCTACTGGAGGGTAGAGCAGAGTGGGGGATGCTCTGGTCCGGTTGAATTCGATCGGATGGCAGCGGCGGCCATTGCTACCAGAGACGGAGAGAACGACGGCCTCTGGAGGAATGGGAGCTAGAGGGGCCTTGCTATGGCATCGAGGAGGGTTCATGCCTAGCGTGAAGAGCTCGGAGTGGGTTTATATAGGCACGGAGAGGCGGTTCGGCGACGGCCGTGGATAAGAACGGTGGCTCGCCGCCACTGTGGTTTGCAGGACAACGTGGCGATGCTAGCGGGGCACGGCGTGGCTGCGGGAGCTAGGGGATGAGAACGGCCTGCTCACGAGGGCAGCTGGCGAACGGAGGAGGCTTGGGCGGCGCCGTCCATGGCAGGAGCGGACGCGGCCGCAGGCGTGCCGCCAAGAAGCTTGCTGCGGCGACGCTGCAGAGAGCCAGGGGGCGGTCGAGTGCGGGCGAGACACGGCTGCACCAGCGGATCAGATCGAGCTCGAGGGAGGGGTCAACCTGAGACGCGGCAGCTCGGACGCACGCACGTGCAAAACGCGCGCTCTGGCCGCGCCCAGAGCACGCACGCCATGTGCTCGACAAAATGCCAAAGCATGCTGGGGGGCTCGGGTGCAGCTGCAAATTTACAGGGCTAGGTTAGAGTTAGCTAGGAGTTTAGTGGACATGCTGGTTTGTCCAGAGGGGTAAGATCACAGTGCAAATACAAAACTATGCCAAGACTGTCCATGAACACAAGGTGCTCGACAGAATGCCATGGGCTTCTAGGCATCTCTTCTGGTGGCCAAAAGCTCCAGATCAGAGTCTCTTTAGATGATAAACAGGGTGGCAAGGTTAGTTTGTCAAAAGCAAAAACTTCCTAGTGCAGGTTTTTGAGAAAACCAAAACTGGTCAGAAGAGAAAAGCTATTATTGCATGGACCAAAAATATTTCAATAGGTCCAATCTCCTGGACTTAAGAGTTTGGTAGGGTATACTAATAGCAGGAGAAATCTCATGGGCAATGGGACAAGATAAAATGGGGTTGCAGTAGAAAATGCCAAACTGGACCAGAGGGCAAAAGAGGATGTTCTGTTCAATATTTCCAAAGAACACCAATGGGTTTTTGCATAAAAATGAATTATATACTTCTACTAACATCTCCAAATTTTGGTGGAATTTTTAGAAGAATTTATCAAAGGGTTGCAGTGCAAAAGGGACTCCAAAACTTATGAGAAACCAATCAAAAGCAATAAAGTTTCAGGGAAATATTTATAGAAATAATTCCACTGATAAAAGAAATGATCTTGAGAAGGTATACAAGTCCAACAATATTTATTTTTGAAAAGTTCCCCTTGGAGGGAAAACTCCACAATTCAGAAGAAAAGAATGGTTCTGAAATCAAAAGAAAGTCCAGAAAAGGAAAATTTAATTTCCTGGCAAAATTTTAATAAATAAATCATGGTTAAAATTTTTGGGGTGTTACACCCTTAGGGTCTATACCACAACTCACGATATCGAGGTAGATCAACTTTGTACCTTGCTCCATAATATAAGCAAGAGTAGGATGTAGGGTTTTACCTCTGTAGAGAGGGCCCGAACCTGGGTAAACTTCATGTGTGTGTGTGTGTGTGTATGTTCTCTCTTGTTACCCATCGATAAAATCTAACAGCCCCCTACGCTTGATCTGTTGGTTTTGACACTGACAATGGTGATTCCTTAAATTTTTGAGTAATATCTTTTCCTCGTGCATTTCAAGTTTAGCATCAATAATAACATGATATATCTTCTTTTCACCAAGATACACACATTTCGATGTATCAGTCAGTTTCTTTAATTCAAAGAAATGATCACTTTTAGGTGGGAGAGGATCTCCAAAAGTTTCAATAGGAAAATTATGGTAATGATGGGTGGCTCCTAAAGAATATTTCATTTCTTTCATTCATATGCATACCATTTTGATAGTCTAGCATATATTGTTCTAATGGATCAGTAGGAGGCACAAAAATAGAAGCAATACCAATAACTTCATCCTTACTATGCAATTATTTATCACGAGGTTGTCTACAAAACTTGGAGAAATTAAATTCATGAGATATATTACCAAAATAAACGATGACTGTCTCCCTAGCACAATCTATTTTTGCATTAACAATGTTTAGGAAAGGTCTACCATGTATAATGGCACAAAAATCATCATGTGGTTGTCCAAGAACTAGAAAATCAGTAGGGTATTTGATCTTACTACACAAGATTTCACCATCTCTAACTGTCCCAACCAGTGAAATAGTATCTCTATTTGCAACCTTAATAGTGACATCAATATATTCTATCTCAACATGTCGGGGATATACCCCGCGGTATGACCCGACCGGACTTGGTGCTTCACTAGTAACACGCCGGAGGACTCGGGACTCACGGATCTGGCGGCTCACTGGTCTGCCGACTTATGAGTCTGGTGACTCATTGGTGACCCGGTGGGTGTTTTAGATGGATAACAAGGCCCAAGGCCTAGAAGGTTGGCTCATGCTATGGTGGGTCGGCTTACGAGAAAAGTCATAAGGAATATTCTCCTACAAAGGAAGCAAGACTAGGACTCCACTTGTAATAGAGTAATGCTAATCCTACTAGGACTAGTCATGTAACCTGCCCCTTCAATATATATAAGGAGGGGCAGGGCACCCCAAGAGGGACGGGAAATAATCTCTAGGGCTAGACACAATAAGGAGAGATGGCTTATACGGCAACTCCCTCATGAGCATAATGAGACCTAGCCACAAACAACATGTAGGGCTATTACCGGATGATGTTTTCCGGGGCCCAAAGTTTTCTAAACCCTTGTCTTGCGTTGTGTCTCTCGGTTACGCTCAACCCCTCTCATGCTACTACATAGATGCGTCGGCCTCAGGACTAAGTCCTTACCCTAGGACATCTGCCATGATAATTCCACGACAGTTGGCGCCCACCGTGGGGCCTGCGCACGATGGTGTTGAGATCTTGGATGGATCTTTTCTACGGATCGAGAAGCTCATGATTGACCGAATGAAGAAAGGCCAGGGAACAATCACGCAGGATGATCTGAGATCAGAAGCGTGATTAGTTATGGAGTTGGCGTATACAAACTTTGAGATGATAATTAGGGATGCATGCCGTCCAACGTGCTCAACTTGCCACCAAGCCGCCATCGTCCTCCAGCCGGCCGAGTCGCTGAGACAATCAAAGTTTTGCTGCTCGTGCGCTATACTTTGTCTTGAGTCCAGATGGCATCAACTCTTATTCTGTTGCTAAATCCTTCATGTGAAAGCTACCAATCGGTTAGTATTACTGATTCTAGATGTAAAGGCAAAAAGTGATCCATCCATTGATCCATCAGCACGAGAAGAAAAGTCAAACCAACAACAAATTGGAGGAGGATTTGGCGATGGGCGCATGCCGACTCCGAGTCATTTTCAACTTTGTGCTGGCCGTATCTGCTCCGCTCCAGCTCCACTCCAGCTCCGCCTAGCACCGTCTGGCCGCTACTGCTTTTTCGCAGCCTCGAGCCGGCTCGATCCACTGTTGAGCCACTGTCGGGTCGATCTCCTGCCTTCGAGCCGCCGTCGTATTGGCCTCAAGCTGTCCTCCTCTGCTAGCCTTGGCCTCGAGCCGCTGCTGCCAAGTCACCGTCACGGCCTTCATGGCCCTCGCCGCCGTGTGCCTTGAGCTGCTGAAGATCAAGGGAAAAGTACACATGAAGATGCGCTAGCTCGTTCCCAAAACAGTGCTAGTACAATAAATCCACATCTGGATCAAGGCATCATACGTCTATGAATATCAAAGAATCAGCATATCATACATCACCGCTGCACCAGACCGTCGCGATCGTGAAGCTATCTCTGCCTGAGTCCCCGCCATCTGCGTTGAGCCGCCGACCAGCCTGAACCGCCGGGGCCGCGTTGCACCGCCTCTGCTATGTTAAGCCGTCGGGGCTGCATTGAGCCGCCTCTGCTGCGTTGAGCCGCCATGGCTATATTGAGTGGCCGGTCAGCCTGAGCTGCCTCTGTCGCGATGAACGGATTATCCGTCGGAAAAAATCAGGTGATATCCATCTAAGTTTGTTTTATTAGTATATATAGTTTTTGTCAAAAAACTTTTTATCTTTGCATTGGTCTGCAATATTGTTTATGCAGGATAACATGACGTGGTTGACTCACTGGTTCGTGCGTCTTACCGCGCCTGTGATTGACTTGCCTGTCCGCACTGGCTTACAATGTCGCGGCCGGCTCATCTGTCTGTTTCTGTGACCGACTTGGCCGTGATTGATTTCAGCTTCACCATGGTGATCATCAACTCTGTGGTGGATAATTTGTGGTTTAACATATCAGGACAATCGTTCACTACAAGAGTGATGGCCGTGTCATGGATATATAGCTCACGCCACCATCATAATGCACTAGCGTCTGACCATGCTGTCGGATCTAGGGTTCCGTCAAAACCCTTAAGGTTCGAACTCTGGGGTGCGCATGAAGATCACTCCTTCCGCCCTAACTCGTCTACTCAACAACCCTAGGCCTAGCTCGTCAGATCTGAAGAACAAGGGACACAAGATTTATACTAGTTCGGGCCACCGTTGTGGTGTAATACCCTAATCCAGTGTGGTGTGGTGGATTGCCTTGTAGGCTGATGAAGAACTAGTACATGGATGAACTGCCTCCTGAGGAGAGGTGTTCTTGAGTTCGGGTGAGGTTGTCAATGTGTAAGTGGTTTCGATCATTCGATCCCTTTCTAAGGTGGTGGATAGTCCTACTTATAGTGGCCCGGGTCCTCTTCCCAAATATTGAGCGGGAAGGGATCCCACAACGGCCAAATTTGAAGAGGGACAGCTAGTACAAGCCTTCCTGACAAAAGGTGGTCTTCGCCTGCCAAAGGCTCTGGTGGTGACGCCGCGGTGGGCTCCGCGATGACCTCCGTCCTGCTGGTCTTGGTCTCGTTGCACCGATATGGAAACCTTTGCCTGACGCCTCGGGACTCTTCGTCTGCACCTGCTCCTTTAGCACCAAAGGGGAAACTGGCGTTCTGTGCCTGCTGGCGCCCGCCTGGCCTTGGTCGTCACTGCTCACGTCATGAGGACCTCGCGAGGTGTCCCTCGCCTTGATATCTCCGATCCTCATGAGCCGGCCTGGTGAGGCCACCCCGGGGGGTGCCTAGTGTGGTTCGCCTCGCGAGGCTTAGCCCCTCATGAGGGTCTTGAGTGGTCGCTGAAGATGTTGGGCCATACCAGGACGCCTAATGAGCCACGCCCTGGGCCACAGGTAGGCAAGTCTGGGTACCCCCGGTCCCAAAACGCAGACAGTAGCCCCCGGGCCCAAGGTGCTCTCTGGCTTGGCTTCGCGATGAAGCCAAGGGCCAAGCCTCAAAGCCTGCGGCCTTGTCTGACGTGTGGTGGTAGATGGGACGTGGGCTTCTCCACTTCCCCACAATGCCTCATCGGCTGCGCGACTTGACAAGTCCATGCACGCACAACAAATCATCATTACCTGCGATTACGGAGGCTGGCGGTTGGCCTTCTCCTGGCTATAAATGAGGCGGCGAGCGGATCCCCCGTCGCCCATCTTCTTCCTTCGTTCCTATCGCCTCTTCTTCCTTGCCCAGTGCTCGGCCGATCTGTGCATGGCGCCGACCGGGATGTTTTCATCCGTGGAGAAGGGGAAGGTCCGGCAGGAGGGGTGTGCTTCACCACCAGCCAAGAGGGGACGAGGCCGTCCCCGCAAGCATGTTGTGACTCCTGTCAGGGCTGCTAGCGGATGTGGGCGGAGCCCCAAAGTGCCCATAGCCGCCCTTGGTAACAACGGCGGCGGTTCTTCGAGCGGCGGGGGCCGCCATGGCGTTGGTGGTCCTGTGATCGAAGGGAGGCGCTCTGGGGACGTCAGGCCTTGCCAGCCGCGCTCCCACTTGGAGGATGTGACGCTGGAGTTTGTTTTGTGGTCAGAAGGCCCGGCCGGCACTCGGCTCCAGCTCCCATGGCCCCTGGCCGGCAAACTCCTTGTCGCGAGCTCCGGCGGCTTTTGGCTGCAGGTGGATGGTTGCTGCAGCATGGCTTCTTGGGTCGCTGTGGAGGTCTCCGCCTCGGGTGTTGTGACTCTGGCTCGTGGCTGGCAGAGGTTCGCCCGCGCGCGTGGCTTGGGCACAGAGTGCACCCTCCATTTGAGGTATGGCGATGACTCGACCCTCTTCGTCAGGGTGTTTGGAGAAGACGGGTGCCGCACCGAGTGCTACCCCAAGGACAATGACGGCGGCGAGACGCTTGGCCAGGGCGGTGGCTGCAGCTCGCCTAGCTGCAGCGGCTCCTTCCTCAGCGGCAGCTCCACCAGCGGCGGCTACGACCAGCCGCCACGCCTCCGTGCCCGTCTGGAAGGTGGTGCCGGGTCGTCCCGTCGTCACGTTCGGGTGAAGAGTGAGGAGGGCTCCAGCTGAGCTCGGGGCGCAGGTCCTCATGAACAGCAGTGCCCCGAGGGCCGTCGTCCGCCGTTCTTGGCATCTCTTTCTTCCTGCATCGGTTCGAACAAACAAGCATGGAGCCCTAGGAGGGCATGTAATGAACTGTGGTGTTATAACATTTAGTACCGTGCATAATGTCTATGTCCATTATTGCGTGTTATGTGTACCATGCGTTCTTAGGGTGAGGAGACTTATCTTGATTTACTCGAGATTGTCTCCATTTTGTTATGTTTGATCCTCCGTGAGGCTGCAAGTACGTGTTAGGTGGTTATTATCCTTTATTGCCCGAGGCCCTTGACGCGGGCCGAGCCTGGTCGGCCGCCCATGGACGCAGTACCCATGGGGCACGGACAAAGGATGTGGGGTGTGCCGACCTCAAGCCTTGGTTTGCGAGCCTCGTGAAGGCTAAGGGGGGAGCGCTGGGGAGAGCGCCGTGCAACTGCCGCTCCCCCTGAGCTAGCCCAAAAACTGAGAGAAGGACCACAGAGGGGAATCAAAGCAATCGAGGAACGCCAGAACCTTCAGAATCCATTACAAAGAGAAGACAGGAACAAGCCAACTCCAGAAAGCAAATGAACGGCCGTGTTCGGCACCTAATCTAGTCTTCTCACCAGCGCGGAGCTAAATGCTGCCACTAGGACCTGGGAGGGATGCATAGTGTCGTCCGCCTTGATATCTCCGATCCTCATGAGCTGGCCTAGTGAGGCCTCCCCGGGGGATGCCTAGTGTCGTCCACTTCGCGAGGCTTGACCCCTCGCGAGGGTCTTGAGTGGTCACTGAAGATGCTGGGCCGTACCCGGCTGCCTGATGAGCCATGCCCTGGGCCGCATGCAGGCAAGTCTTGGTACCCTCGGTCCTAGAACGCTGACACATGCCGTCGAGCTCGATGAATAAAAGTGCAAGTCGTTGTTCTGTAGACCAGTTTACATCAACATCATGTGGGTAACTCGCCCGTCCACCTAGCTTACAGCGCCTGCGATTGACTCGCCCGCCCGCCTGGCTTACAGCGCCTGCGACTGACTCGCCCTTCCACCCGGCTTACAACGCCGGTGATTTAATCGTCCATTCATGCCGGCTTACAGCGCCGCGGCCGGCTCATCGATCTGTACCGCCTCTGATGCTACAATCATTTGTACCGTTCGTGTCTTGCGGCCTGGTCTACATAAAAACACCGAGCCGCACCTGTCTACATGAGCTGTTTATTGAGTATAAAGCCAGTCACTGCTTGGGTAGCCCGGTTTTCTTCCAACAACTATGGAGCAAATTATCATGTGTTATCCGCCACCGTCTGCACAGGATGACTCAATGAGCAGGTGCACAAGTCGCCGCCACTACAGTTTGGTTAACTTCAAAACAACCAGTTGGAAGGAACCATTGGCCGAGTTGCTGACACGGCTCGTACGGGATCATTTATAACCCACCGCAGTCACCTCAACCTTCTGTGGAATCACATCGCGCTATCAACACCAATGATATACATCTTATGCTATGGTCAAGTCTGGAGAATCTCGAGCTAACTCCTCGAGCCGTCTTAAGACTCGGGGGCTAGAATGACATGACTCGACGGAGTTAGCTGTTTTTAGTGATTTCAAGAACTCTGGGTCATTGGAGATAAAGATAACCCGGCCCGGGAGGCAACTGCCCTATTCGTGAAAATTTCAAAATCGTCAGAAAAATTTCCGGCTTAAAATGAAGATTCTGGCTCAATATCCGGTTCCAAATCCGGCTCAAGGAAAAACTGTCTCTCACAAAGCGGTGAAGCTCTCAATATCCGGTTCAAAATCCGGTTCAGGGGTGTCTCTCAAAAAGCTCTGAAGCTCTCAGTATCCAGTTTACAACTCTGGTTCAAGAAGAATATCCATCTCTTGCAAGTTCGAGTTCTCAGGAAAATTACAGGGACCAAAGAGAATTGGATGCATAGCACAACTCAAACATAGGTCACCGACGAGCACAATTTGCAAGTATGTCACTTGGGGGCTTCCTGTTCAAACATAGGCGTATTCGACCAAAGAGAACATAGCGTTACTACCCTTTTGACCAGGTTATGTTCAAACATAGGCGTATTAGACCAAAGAGGACATAACCTGTGGGTCATCCTACCTATACCCAGCTTCTTCAACTCCATCCGGTAATCCTGATTGACCCGTCGAACTCTTAGCAATCAATCTTTTATGGCGTATTCGACCAAAGCTTTTGAGCTTGCTAAGTTTCAAACGTCGGCTATCACGTGAGAGCACGGCTTACAGATAGTCAGGATAGATCCAGGCTGCTAAAGCCTCCTTCATTGAAACTTGGTTAAACATGCATGTTTGCTTGATGCTACTCCGACCTCGTGTACTCTCGATAGTCATATCTGAAATTATCCAGATTGAAACATCGATTGGGTCGCCTGAGAGCCGGCTCCAGATGCGAGGATACTCCAGTGGCTCGGGCTAGTTTCATTGAAGTATTTTGTATCGTACACATACATCATCATACATTGCATCAAACAAATACATCATCATATATTGCATCATACATAGCATCATCATTACATCATCATAACATGCATCATATATGCATAGGTATACTGTTTTATATTGCAGGAACCAGTTCTCAAATCAGGTTATATTTTTCAAATCTTTAATGGCCAACATGGCTAAATTTTTAATATGGTTAGCAATAACCAGTATTATGATTGAGGTTTTCAAAGTCGCTTTCGCGCAATGGCAATTATCTTATCAATGGATATGATTTATTCTACAATGGAAGGAATAGTCCCGAGTCGCTGCAGGCTTACGACCCGGCACTTCAGGGCTACATTATTCTGACTGATATTACATCAAATATACAGGTACCATGTCACTGCTAGCATGTACCATGGCACTTGGGGGCTAATGCACACTACTAGGAAAAGGGCTGATATGGCCTCTAATGGCGCACCAGACACATGGTGCGCCACTACTATATAGTAATGGCACACCATGTGTCGGTGCACCATTAGTAACAAATATATTTTTTTATTTTTCCAAAAACACTAATGGCGCACCGTTGCACAGTGCGCCATTACTAGTTTAACTAGTAATGGCGCACCTCCAACTCAGTGCGCCAGTACTATTTTTTTAGCAAAACTACTAATGGCGCACCTCAAGCTGGTACGCCATTAGTAACCCTGGTTACTAATGGTGCATTAGTTAGTGGTGCGCCATTAGTAAACTGGGACCAGCTGGATATTTAGGACAGCCACACCTACACACTCACTTTCCCCACTTCATTCTCTCCACCTCCTCCTCCAAGTTGTTGTTGGGTGCCTCCTCCTCCTCACCTCCTTTGCACCATAGATTCATCAAAATTAAGTGGTTAAATTACCTTTTTTTGATAGGTAAGTAAGGGGGAAAGCTATCTTTATGTTGTAGATCTACATTTTTTTCTCCCTCGAGCTCCAACAACCGTGCACATGCACTTTTTATGGCCTAGCTAGATCTATGTATGTTTGTGGTGTTGCATATGTTTGTGGTGTTGCATATATGTTTGTGTTTGCAGGTACCGGTATTTGAAATGTGATAGTTGCCAATATTTTGCCGAAATGTTGATTCATTTCCGTTTCGGTGAGAATTTTGGCCCTATGCATTCTTTTTTGTCCTATTTTTAGGGAAAGTCATGCCAAATTTTTTCTTTGTTCTAAAATATCTTTTTGCTCTACCCTGCAGGCGACCATGGTCCGCACAATGACCGAAGGCATCATGAATAGGTTTTTGAGCTCCGTGAAGGCCGAGATGCTTCAAAAGAACGAGACTGAGATAAGATGTCCGTGTCGAAGATGCAAGCTGAAGAGCCTTATTGCGGACCCGGATTCCGGGCAGGTGCGGGACCACCTGCTCTTGCGTGGTTTCATGGATGGCTATCGGTGGCAAGGTGATGAAGATGACTATGAAGTCATCCATGGCCGGGCAAGAAATGAGGAAGGCAGCAAGACAACCACCGCAGCGACGGCGGGCAAGAAGACGAAGAATCTCCAGGACATGATCACGACGGTGATGCTGTACGCAATCATCATGTAGAAGATGCTGGACATGATGATGAGGAAGATCAAGACGAAGGGCATGATCATGATCTAGATGAAGATGCCGGAGCAGACGACGATGGAGGCTGGGTGCAGGACCTCATATTCAAGAGCTGCTTCTCAAGAAGACGGATAACGCAAGAGCTGCCGCCCGAGAGAAAGCCAAGCTGTATCAACTGGAGATAGACGCGGTTACTCCATTGTATGAAGGATGCATGCCCGAGGATACCGGCCTGAAAGTAACGCTCATGGCTCTGGAGATCAAGGTAAAACACAAAATGACCGACGCATGCTTCGACGAGAACATGTCATTCTGGCACGAACGTCTTCCCAAGGGGAACAAGTGCCCGACCAGTTTCGAGGAGGCGAAGAAAATCGTGTGTCCTCTGGATTTACCGCGCGTGAAATGCCATGTGTGCATGAACAATTGCATCATTTATCGGGACGAGCACACGGAGTCTACCATATGTCCAGTGTGCGGCGTCACTCGATACAAGAAGCGGAAGAAAGCTCCTCGAAAAGTGGTGTGGTACTTTCTGATCACTCCTCGTCTACAATGGTATTTCGCGGACCCTAAAGTAGCAAAGCTCCTGCGTTGGCACGCGGATAGGGAGGAGAAGAAGCGAGAAGATGACGGAAATGATCCGGAGATAAATAAAAAAGACAAGATGCGGAGTCACCCTAAGGATGCGAGCCAGTGGCAAGCATTGAACTTCGAAGACCTAGAATTGGGAACAATCCAAGGAACATCATGCTGGGCGCGAGCACCGATGGAGTCAATCCGTTTGGCAGCCAGAGAAGCACACATAGCACCTGACATGTGTTTGTGTGGATGTACAACCTTCCCCATGGTTGTGCATGAAGAGGAAGTACATTCACATGAGTATGCTAATTGAAGGGCCGAAACAACCAGGGAACGACATCAATCTGTATCTGGGGCTGCTGAAAGAGGAGCTAGACACGCTGTGGAAAACGCCAGCCAATACGTGGGACGCTGCAGAGAAAGAATATTTCCCTATGAGAGCCGCACTGCTCACGAGGTGCACGAGTATCTCGTTTACGGATATCTCGCGGGGCAGGTGGTCCACGGATTTTCTAGATGCGTCAGGTGCATGGATGACACAACGTATCGCCAGCTAGATAGAGATCCCGAGTCTTCATAAACCGTGTTCATGGGACATCGAAGGTGGCTTCATGACGATGACCCGTGGAGGAAATGCAAGGATCTGTTCGATGGTGAAACCGAACCCCGAAGACGCCCGCGTACAAGGAGCGGCGAGGAAATAGACGAGTTGTTGAAAAATTGGAAAGATTACCCACTGCCGGGAAAGAAGCGAAAGGCGCCAGAGCCGCTGCTGAAGGTATGGAAAACGAGGTCTGTTTTCTGGGACTTGCCATACTGGAAGATCCACCGTGTGCCTCACAGCCTTGATGTCATGCATATCACGAAGAACGTGTGCAAGAGTCTGCTTGGTACCCTGCTTAACATGCCAGAGAGGACCAAAGATGGGCCGAAAGCAAGGGCAGACTTGAAATCAATGGGCATCAGGAAGGAACTTCATGCTAATGATGATGATGATGATGATGATGATGATGATGATGATGAGGCGAAGCAGGACACGAAAATTCTTCGCAAAGGAAAAAAGGCCAAGAAGACCGGAAATGACTACCCTCCCACGTGCTTCACTCTAAGTCAGGAGGAGATCGAGCAGTTTTTCACCTGCCTCGTAGGAGTAAAACTGCCTTACGTTTATGCGGGGAAGATAAGCAGATACCTAGACCCAGCGAAGCAGAAGTTCAGCGGGATGAAGTCTCACGACTATCACATGCTGATGACGCAGATACTTCCAGTTGCAATCCGTGGGATCATGGACGCGCACGTCCGTGAGATGCTAATTGGCCTATGCAACTTTTTCGACGTCATCTCTCGGAAGTCGGTTGGCGTGAGGCAACTCAGAAGGCTACAGGAAGAGATCATGGTGATACTATGCGAGCTTGAGATGTACTTCCTGCCCGCATTCTTCGACGTTATGGTGCATCTGCTGGTCCATATCGTGGAGGATATCATCCAACTCGGGCTGACGTTCCTGCACAGCATGATGCCGTTTGAAAGGATGAATGGTGTCATCAAAGGATACGTTCGCAACATGTCATGTCCAGAGGGAAGCATAGCCTGGGGCTTTCTGACCGAAGAGTGCATCTCCTACTGCACGAATTATCTAGGCATCGAGAATCCCATTGGTCTGCCCGTCAACAGGCACCTCGGCAGGCTCGCTGGATGGGGTCACCGCGAAATAAATGTCGACTTCGAGGGTTGACTCGCTGACTTTGAAAGAGCAAACCTAGTCGCGCTACAACACATAGACGTGGTCGATCCTTGGGTGGTAGAGCACACAATGACCGAGGCCAACAGAGGACGGACCGAGATTTAATCAAAGAGCACAACTCATGTTTCACGCGTTGGTTCAAGCAGAAGCTTCGGTCGTACCCTTTACATGAGGATTCTTCCGCGGAAGAACAACTCACATTCGCCTTGTCACAGGGCGCCGAGCACAACCTGATGACCTATGAGGCGTACGATATCAACGTCTACGCATTCTACACCGAGGACAAGGACATGAAGAGCGATGGTTATCAGAACTCCGGGGCAACGATGGAATCCTACACCGGTAACGACAAGGACAGATACTACGGAAGGATCGAGGAGATCTGGGAGCTGAGCTACGCTGGAGAGAAGGTCCCGATGTTCCGTGTCAGATGGGCCAAGAGCGTCCTAAAAGAGGACCGGTATTTCACCACCATGGTTATACCCGAAGCCAAATCCAAGACCGCGGCGCAAACGTCACCGTGAAAAATGAGCCATGGGTACTGGCTTCGCAAGTGGACCAATGCTTCTTCATTACTGACCCGTCAAAGCCCAGTCGTGTTGTCGTGAGGATAGGCAAAAGGAAGATCTTCGGAATGGATGGAGTCGCCAATGAGCAAGACTTCGACAAGTACGGCGACCCGAAGATGGAACACGACGACGACGATGAAGTAGCAGCATACACCACAAGAAGAAGTAGGACCACCCTACCTAAAGGACGTCCGTTCAACAGAAGAACTCCATTTGCGAAAAAGAAGGGCAAGAAGATTGTGAACAGATAGCTAGCTAGCTAAGATCGATTGTATTTAAATTGTAGTCTTCATTTCTCGATTGTATTTCATGGGCACTTTTTGAACTATCATGAATATTTTTAAATTTCATGGGCACTTTTTGAATTCATGAAAAAATATTGAATATTCATGAGGACACTCGATCTCGATCCCCCTCCATCTCGATCGCTATCCCCCCTCACCAGATCCCCCTCGCCGCCGAGCACCACCGACGACCCCCGCACCCTCCCCCGCTCCACCGTCACAAATGAATGCAACTAAATATAAAAAAACAAATTTAATTATATTTTCAAAAAACAAATTTGATTATATTTTCAAATAACAAATTTGATGGTATTTTCAAATAACAAATTTAATGATATTTTTTATATTCATAAATATTTTCAAATAAAAATTCTGATGATATTTAAAAAAAGTATTACTGTTTTTATAAAAATTTATTACTGTTTCATATTCATATTCATTTTCTAAAAATCTATTAGATGCAACAAAAAAAATTACTTATGACGCACCGCTGGCTGGTGCGCCATTGCTATCTGAAAAAAAAGAATACTTATGGCGCACGGTCCCGCTGGTGCGCCATTGCTATAAAAAACATTCTAATGGCGCACCGCCAGGGGGTGCACCATTAGTATTCTTCCCCCCATCCATAGCTAGTCCTACCTCGTCCCTGGTCCCTCTTCCCTCCCTCTCGCCAGTCACTTCGTCCCTCCCTCCCGCGCCGCTCCCTCCCTCGTCCCTCCCTCCACCGCACCGCCGCCGCCGCTGCCCCGACCCACTGCGCCGCAGCCGCCCACGC
>LR738711.1:113943413-113976994 GCA_902687465.1 Secale cereale
CCCCCCCCCCCCCCCCCCCGAGCGCCACCACCGGAGCCCTCCACCGCCTCCGGTTAGTTGTGGTTATTGCTCCCCCTTTCACCGTGCAATTTGTTATGGTTCTGGTCATGTAGCTTCATTTGCCCTTTAGCGGTTGTTATTGTAGGTCATGTTGTTGTTTGATGATTTTAGCGGTTGGTTAGTGCGATTTGTTGTTAGCCGATGCTCATTTGTGCAGTTGGCCGCAGATCCCCTCTTCTCCGCAGACCCCCTCTGCTCGCGCCAGTTCGTCATGGAGAATGTCTGCTCCGGTGTTAGGTTTTAGATTTGATCTCCTCGTTGTGGGCACTGTTAGGTTGGACGTTGATGTTTTTGTCTTCCGATGGGGTTAGGTTTTGTGTTTTTTGATGTGTGTAGGCGTGTCTCTCTGTGTGATTCAGAGCTTTTGTAGTTGAAGACCGGTCATCTGGTGGTTGTTTAGTGTTTGATTGCTACCGATCTGTTTTGATTGCTACTGAGACTGCAGTTTGAAGTTCAGTCATCTGGTAGTTGTTTAGTGTTTGATTACAAGTAGAAACGGGGGAAGGAGCTATGAATTTCTCTGGTGTGGTAGTATAGGGATTCCCCTTTCTTGTTGATTGCTTGGTCCAGTTTGGGCTAGCTATGAATTACACTGTAATATCCCTAGATTTGTACCTTGGATTGCTTTACCTTGAGAAAATGCATTCAAGTCCAAGATAGCCCTTTACTAGGGACACTATGTTCTGTCTATGTATCCACACATGTATCAAGTTTCCGGTTAATACAATTCTAGCATGAATAAAAGACATTTATCATGATATTAGGAAATATAAATGACACCTATATTATTACCTCTAGGGCATATTTCCTTCAGTCTCCCACTTGCACTAGAGTCAATAATCTAGATTCATAGTAATGATTGTAACACCGATGGAGTCTTGGTGCTGATCATGTTTTGTTCATGGAAGAGGCTTATTCAACGGGTCTGCTACATTCAGATCCGTGTGTATTTTGCTAATCTCTACGTCCCCCTCCTTGACTTGATCGCGGATAGAGTTGAAGTGTCTCTTGATGTGTTTGGTTCTCTTGTGAAACCTGGATTCCTTCGCCAAGGCAATTGCTCTAGTGTTGTCACAAAAGATTTTCATTTGAACCCGATCCACTAGGTATTACACCTAGATCGGATATGAACTCCTTCATTTGCTACTTCCGAAGCAGCTATGTACTCCGCTTCACACATAGATCCCGTGACGACGCTCTGCTTGGAACTGCACCAACTTACAGCTCCACCATTCAACAACAATACATATCCGGTTTGTGACTTAGAGTCATCCGGATCAGTGTCAAAGCTAGCATCAACGTAACCATTTACGACAAACTCTTTGTCACCTCCATAAACGAGAAACATATCCTTGGTCCTTTTCAGGTACTTCAGGATGTTCTTGACTGTTGTCCAGTGATCCACTACTGGATTACTTTGGTACCTCCATGCTAGACTTATAGCAAGGCACACATCAGGTCTGGTACACAACATTGCATACATGATAGACCTATGGCTGAGGCATATATAGGGAATGACTTTCATTTTCTCTTTATCTTCTGCAGTGGTCGGGCATTGAGTCTGACTCAACTTCACACCTTGTAACACAGGCAAGAACCATTTCTTTGACTGATCCATTTTGAACTTCTTCAAAACTTTATCAAGGTATGTGCTTCATGAAAGTCCAATTAAGCATCTTGATCTATCTCTATAGATCTTGATGCCTAATATATAAGCAGCTTCACCGAGGTCTTTCATTGAAAAATTCTTATTCAAGTATCCTTTTATGCTATCCAGAAATTCTACATCATTTCCAATCAACAATATGTCATCCACATATAATATCAGAAATGCTACAAAGCTCCCACTCACTTTCTTGTAAATACAGGCTTCTCCAAAAGTCTGTATAAAACCATATGCTTTGATCACCTCATCAAAGTGTATATTCCAACTCCGAGATGCTTGCACCAGTACATAGATGGATCGCTCGAGCTTGCACACTTTGTTAGCACCTTTAGGATCGACAAAACCTTCTGGTTGCATCATAAACAACTCTTCTTTGATAAATCCATTAAGGAATGCAGTTTTGACATCCATTTGCCAGATTTCATAATCATAGTATGCGGCAATTGCTAACACGATTCGGACAGACTTAAAAATCGCTACGGGTGAGAAGGTCTCATCGTAATCAACTCCTTTAACTTGTCGAAAACCTTTCGTAACAAGTCGAGCTTTGTAGATGGTAACATTACCATCAGCGTCAGTCTTCTTGAAGATCCATTTATTTTCTATGGCTTGTCGATCATTATTGGCCAAGTCAACCAAAGTCCACACTTTGTTCTCATACATGGATCCCATCTCAGATTTCATGGCCTCAGGCCATTTTGCGGAATCTGGGCTCATCACTGCTTCCTCATAGTTCGTAGGTTCATCATGGTCTAGTAACATGACTTCCAGAATAGGATTACCGTACCATTCTGGTGCGGAATGTACTTTGGTTGACCTACGAGGTTCAGTAGTAACTTGATCTGAAGTTTCATGATCATCAGCATTAACTTCCTCACTATATGGTGTAGGCATCACGGCAACGATTTTCTGTGATGAGCTATTTTCCAATTCGAGAGAAGGTACAATTACCTCATCAAGTTCTACTTTCCTCTAGAAATGATCCATTCTTAACAACAAAAATCTTGCCTTCGGATCTATGATAGAAGGTGTACCCAACAGTTTCTTTTGGGTATCCTATGAAGATGCACTTCTCCGATTTGGGTTCGAGCTTATCATGCTCAAGTTTTTTCACATAAGCATCGCAACCCAAAACTTTAAGAAACGACGGCTTAGGTTTCTTTCCAAACCAAAGTTCATACATTGTCGTCTCAACGGATTTAGATGGTGCCCTATTTAACGTGAATGCAGTTGTCTCTAATGCATAACCCCAAAACGATAGTGGTAAATCGGTAAGAGACATCATAGATTGCACCATATCTATAAAAGCACGGTTAAGACGTTCGGACACACCATTACACTGTGGTGTTCCAGGTGGCGTGAGTTGTGAAACTATTCCATGTTACTTTAAATGAAGACCAAACTCATAACTCAAATATTCGCCTCCGCGATCAGATCGTAGAAACTTTATTTTCTTGTTACCATGATTCTCTACTTCACTCTGAAATTCTTTGAACTTTCCAAATGTATCAGACTTGTGTTTCATCAAGTAGAAATACCCATATCTGCTCAAATCATCTGTGCAGGTTAGAAAATAATGATACGTCTCCAACGTATCTACTTTTCCAAACACTTTTGCCCTTGTTTTGGACTCTAACTTGCAAGATTTGAATGGAACAAACCCGGACTGATGATGTTTTCAGCAGAATTGCCATGGTGTTATTTTTGTGCAGAAATAAAAGTTCTCTGAATGACCTAAAGATCCACGAAGAATATTTTTGGAATTTATAAAAACTGGCGAAAGAATCAAGACCAGGGGGCCCACACCCTGTCCACGAGGGTGGGGGCGCGCGTACCGCCTAGGTGCGCCCCTGCCTCGTGGGTCCCCTAAGGCTCCACCGACCTCAACTCCAACTCCAAATATTCACTTTCGGGGAGAAGAAAATCAGGGAGAAGGATTCATCGTGTTTTACAATATGGAGCCGCTGCCAAGCCCTAATCTCTCTCGGGAGGGCCGATCTGGAGTCCGTTCGGGGCTCCGGAGAGGGGAATCCGTCGCCGTCGTCATCATCAACCTACCTCCATCACCAATTTCATGATGCTCACCGCCGTATTTGAGTAATTCCATCGTAGGCTTGCTGGACGGTGATGGGTTGGATGATATTTACCATGTAATCGAGTTAGTTTTGTTAGGGTTTGATCCCTAGTATCCATTATGTTCTAAGATTGATGTTGCTATGACTTTTCCATGCTTAATGCTTGTCACTAGGGCCCGGGTGCCATGATTTCAGACCTAAACCTATTATGTTTTCGTGAATATATGTGAGTTCTTGATCCTATCTTGCAAGTCAATAATCACCTACTATGTGTTATGTCTGGCAACCCCGAAGTGACAATAATCAGGACCACTCCCGGTGATGACCATAGTTTGAGGAGTTCATGTATTCACTAAGTGTTAATGCTTTGGTCCGATACTCTATTAAAAGGGGGCCTTAATATCCCTTAGTTTCCAATAGGACCCCGCTACCACAAGAGGGTAGGACATAATATGTCATGCAAGTTCTTTTCCATAAGCATGTATGACTATATTCGGAATACATGCCTACATTACATAATGAACTGGAGCTAGTTCTGTGTCACCCTATGTTATAACCATTGCATGAGGAATCACATCCGACATAATTATCCATCACTGATCCATTGCCTACGAGCTTTTCACATATTGATCTTTGCTTAGTTATTTTTTCGTTGCCAGTGTTACAATTACTACAAAACTGCTACTGTTACTTTTGCCACTGTTACCGTTACTTCCATACTACTTTGGTACTAAATAATTTGCTGCAGATATTAAGTCTTCCAGGTGTGGTTGTATTGACAACTCAACTGCTAATACTTGAGAATATTCTTTGGCTCTCCTTGTGGCAAATCAATAAATTTGGGTTGAATACTCTACCCTCGAAAACTGTTGCGATCCCCTATACTTGTGGGTTATGAAGACTATTTTCTAGCGTCGTTGCTGGGGAGCATAGCTATATTCTTTGAGTCACTTGAGTTTTATATCTATTGATCACTATGAAGAACTTGAGAGACGAAAAAACCAAGATTTTTCCCTCAACTGCGAGGGGAGGTAAGGAACTGTCATCTAGCTCTGCACTTGATTCAATGTTATGAGTAAATTTGTGCACCTACGCCTGCTATTGAATCTGATATGTCGCATGTTTTTGATGATGCCACTTCTGATATGCATGATGCTTATAATGAAACTACTTCTATGCTTGATAATACTGTGCCACTAGGTGAATTTCTTGATGAACAACTTGCTAGGGTTAGAGAGAATGAAATTACTGAAACTGATAATATTGATGAAAGTGATGATGAAGATTCTCTTCCTAGACATGAATTTCCTGCTATGCCTGAGGGTTATGTTATGGATGAAGAAACTGCTAGAGATCTTTTAGCCTACAAAGATAGATATGATCTTAAGAAACTATTAGCTAAGCTGAAAGAAAAGTCTTTGAATGCTAGAATGAAATATGACCATGCTTTTGCTACTTCACCTATCTGTATTTCTGATAAGGATTATGATTTCTGTGTTGATCCTGAGTTGACTACTTTGGTTGAATCTGATCCTTTCCATGGCTATGAATCTGAAACTGTTGTGGCACATCTTACTAAATTGAATGATATAGCCACTCTATTCACTAATGAGGAAAAATTCGTTACTACTGTATCCTTAGGTTATTTCCATTCTCATTAAAGGGTGATGCTAAAACATGGTTTAATTCTCTTGATCCTGGTTGTGTGCGTAGTCCCCAGGACATGATTTATTACTTCTCTACTAAATATTTCCCAGCTCATAAGAAACAAGTTGTCTTAAGGGAAATATATAATTTTGTGCAAATTGAAGAAGAGAGTCTCCCACAAGCTTGGGGGAGGCTTCTCCGATTACTTAATGCTTTTCTCGATCATCCTCTTAAGAAAAATGAAATACTTGATATCTTTTATAATGGACTAACCGATGCCTCCAGAGACCACCTGGATAGTTGTGCTGGTTGTGTTTTCCGGGAAAGAACTATTGATCAAGTTGAATTGCTATTGAATAATATGTTGATTAATGAAAATAATTGGACACTTCCTGAACCAACTCCTAAGCCAACCCCGAAGAAAAGGGGTATTCTATTTCTCAGTCCTGAAGATATGCAAGAGGCAAGGAAATCTATGAAAGAAAAAGGTATTAAAGCTGAAGATGTTAAGAATTTACTACCTATTAAAGAAATACATGGTCCTGATAACCCGACACAGGTAGTAAAGGTAAATTCTCTCTATAGATTTGATGAAGGTGATATTCCTAGTAATAAGTCTGCTAGCTAATGCTTAGATGAGTTTGACAATTTTATTGTTAAACAAGAAAACTTCAATGCTTATGTTGGTAGACAATTTAAATGTAATGCTTATATGATTGAACACTTGAGTGATTATATGTCTGGAGTTAAAGGTGAACTCAAACTCAGTAGTAAACATGCTTCTATGGTTACCATTCAGGTAGAACAAGAGCTTAAAGCACAAAATGATTTTCTTAATGAATTAAATAATAAGAAAAATGATAATGTTGTTAGAGTTATGACTAGAGGGGGTAGAATGACTCGGGAACCTTTGTATCCTGAGGGCCACCCTAAGAAAATTGAACAAGATTCTCAGTTAACTAATGTTGATACACCTAGTCCTTCTAAGAATAAGAAAAAGAAAAATGATAGGACTCTGCATGCTTCTAGTGAACCTGTTGTTGACACACCTGAGAATCCCAATGATATTTCTATTTCTGATGCTGAAACACAATCTGGTAATGAACATGAACCTAGTTAAAATGATAATGATGATGTTCATGTTGATGCTCAACCTAGCAATAACAATGATGTAGAGATTGAATCTGCTGTTGATCTTGATAACCCACAATCAAAGAATCAACTTTACAATAAAAGAGACTTCATTGCTAGGAAGCACGGTAAATAAAGAGAACCATGGGTTCAGAAACCCATGCCTTTTCCTCCTAAACCATCCAAGAAAAAGGATGATGAGGATTTTGAGCGCTTTGCTGAAATGATTAGACCTATCTTTTTGCGTATGTGTTTGACTGATGTGCTTAAAACGAATCCTTATGCTAAGTATATGAAAGATATTGTTACCAATAAAAGAAATATACCTGAAGTTGAAATTTCCACCATGCTTGCCAATTATACTTTTAAAGGTGGAATATCAAAGAAACTAGGAGATCCAGGAGTACCAACTATACCATGCTCCATTGAAAGAAACTATGTTAAAACTGCTTTATGTGATCTTGGAGCCGGTGTTAGTGTTATGCCTCTCTCTTTGTATTGAAGACTTGATTTGAATAAGTTGACACCTACTGAAATATCTTTGCAAATGGCCGATAAATCAACTGCTATACCTGTCGGTATTTGTGAGGATGTGCCTGTTGTGGTTGCAACTGTTACTATTTTAACAGACTTTGTTATTCTTGATATTCCCGTGGATGATAGTATGTCTATTATCCTTGGTAGACCCTTTTTGAATACTGCAGGGGCTGTTATTGATTGCAACAAAGGCAATGCCACTTTTCATGTTAATGGTAATGAGCATGCGGTACATTTTCCGAGGAAACAACCTCAAGTCCACAGTATCAATTCTATTGGAAAATTTTCAATGATTATTATTGGAGGTTTTGAATTCCCTCTTCCTACTGCCAAGAAGAAATATGATATTCTTATTGTTGGGGACATGCATATCTCCGTTGAGGTAACCTAGTGTTATTCAAAAATTCTCCGGTTTCATGTTATTTGGAAAGAGTTTGTTAACAAGACTTGATCAACCTTGTTAGTGGATTCCTTTTGATGAGCATGAGATGGATGAAGTTAGAAAGCACAACTCTCTGTATCCCCTTTTTACTTTCTTTTATTTAGATTAAATAAAGCAAAAATAGTATTTTCTGTCTATTTTCTGAATTATCCTTGCAATAAAAAATACCCCGAAAATAAAAGTTCTCCAAATGTCCTGAAAATGAAATATGATTTTTGTGTGGAATATTTAAGAATTATTGGCACTGAGAACACACCAGGGGGCACACCACCTGGCCATGAGGGTCCAGGGTGCGCCCACCCACTGGGGCGCGCCCCCTGCCTCGTGGGCCCCACATGCCCCCCTCCATTTATTCCAGCACCCACACACTTCGTCCTCCTCCAGAAAAAATCCTCCCATAGCTCAAACCCGTGTTCTAGCTCATCTTGCTGCTATTTTGGATCTCCTTGCTCAAAGCTCCATTCACAAAACTGTTTGGGGAGATTGTTCTTCGGTATGTGACTCCTCCAATGGTCCAATTAGTTTTTGGTCTAGTGCTTGCTGCTTAGGTGACCCTGTTCTTGAGATTGTATGTCAAATTTATGTGGTCCCAAGTAGTTCTAATGCATGATATAGTCTCTAGGCACTTGTGGGAGTAGCTTCTATCAATCTTGTTGAGTTTGGTTCACTTTTATTTTGAGTCACTAAAATTTCAGAAATTTTTCAGAGAAAAATGCATAGAAAAATTTACCAAGGTGGTTCCTCAAGGAAGCAAGTACCAAGGATCGCGATACGTGAGCCGGACGATGAACCACCGAGGGAAGCTCAAATGCGGCCTTATGAATGGCCGTCGGAGGAGTTTATGGTCCAGGCAGGCATCAAGGATGAATTTGACACGTATGTGCGTAATGCTGATCTTGAGGGCTTCATGTCAGATAAGTACCCACAGTACCACTATCTAACTGGTTCCTTTGTGAGAAGATTTAAATTTACATCCTCACGGAATTCTCACGCTGTCTTATTCGATTTTTTTGATAAATCTTATACCATGGACCTAGAAGATTTTAATATTGCTTGTAAGCTCCCGCAGTGGGGCAATGTTAGTGAACCTCGCAAATCTGAATATAAAGACTTTCTAGCTAGTAATATTGTGGAGGAATCTAGAGAAATCACACTAGCTACCATAGGGAGCATTCATTTCTCTTCCATACATTATTTTGCTCGCTTCGTTGGTAGATGCATCAACGGTAAAGATGAGGCTTGCCACATGTGCGTTCGAGATCTTAGTGTCCTCAGAAGTCTGGTTTTAGGAGATAAACAATATAACTTGGGGGCTATTGTTGCACGAAGGTTACATCTTAACGGTTTAAGTGGAGATTTGTTTGGTGGAATTCATGCAACTCGTGTGGCTAATTATCTTAGTGTACCCATACATGAAAATGATATGAAGTTGCCTCCTGCTTATCTAGATGATAATGCGATGGTTCGCCATCAGTTTGTTGAGAGCAATGAACAATTCCTCCAGTACCGACTAATCTTTGACTGACAGCGCACCGTCCATGTTGCCCTTCCCGCTCCTACATTGTTTAACTTCTAGGAAAAAAGGAGATATTTTATAACGAGGGAGGAGGCGAACGAGTATAAGGAGAGAACGGAGGTGGCTTATCTCCAAGCTGCAGCTCATCGGCCAATAGCCGCTGCATCGTAGTACAACCCCAACTACGACTTTGGATATCCGCGAGGCCAGAAGTGGCCATAGAACAACTTAGGCCAAAAGCCTAAGCTTGGGGGAGTACGTATTTGTCATCGACATTACATTTATGTTCACACACTCATTCTAGTTGTCGGTGCTCATACTTTTTCATTGTACTATCCATGCTAGTTTATTTTCTTTTCTTAGTCTTTTTCTTCTGTGTTGGAAAAACGTTAAGAAAAACCAAAAAAATTAGTTGTACCTTTTAGCTAGTTTACTTTCCATGCCTATAGTAGTAATAATTAAAAGAAAACCCAAAAAGATTTCTCATTCTTCTTTTGCTTGTTGGGAGCTTTCCGTGTAAATAGTTTTATTTCTTTTCTTTTCTTTGGGGGTCAAGAGGAGAAGACCATGATGAAAATGTTGAGTGGCTCTCATATGCATTATAGTTGATTTAACCAAGAGCCATATTACCTTGTCTTCTCCCTTGTATTAAATGCTTGCAGATTCCAGCTTAGTCCAATGCACGTGCACTATTATTATTATCCACACCTTTCGGTTGTGCGAGTGAAAGGCAATAATGACGATGTATGATGAACTGATTGAGATGAGTGAAGCTAGTATGAACTCGACCTATCTTGTTTTTGTAAATATGATTAGTTCATCGTTCCTGATTCAACTTATTATGAATGAAACATGCTTGCAATGACAATTAGAGATTATAGTTTCTCATGCCATGTTTAATTAGCTAGGAGTTTATAATGGCTTACCTTGCGTGCCAACATGCTATTAAAATGGTTGTGATGTGGTATGATAGGTGTTGGAAATATGCCCTAGAGGCAATAATAAAATGGTTATTATTATATTTCCTTGTTCATGATAATTGTCTATTATTCATGCTATAATTGTATTAACCGGAAACTGTAATACATGTGTGAATACATAGACCAAAACATGTCCCTAGTGAGCCTCTAATCGACTAGCTCGTTGATCAATAGATGGTTATGGTTTCCTGACCATGGACATTGGATGTCGTTGATAATGGGATCACATCATTAGGAGAATGATGTGATGGACAAGGCCCAATCCTAAGCATAGCACAGGATCATGTAATTCGTCTGGTAAAGCTTTTCTAATGTCAAGTATCATTTCCTTAGACCATGAGATTGTGCAACTCCCGGATACCGTAGGAATGCTTTGGGTGTATCAAACATCACAACGTAACTGGGTGGCTATAAAGGTGCACTACAGGTATCTCCAAAAGTGTCTGTTTGGTGGGCAGGAATCGAGACTGGGATTTGTCACTCTGTTTGACGGAGAGGTATCTCTGGGCCCACTCGGTAATGCATCATCATAATGAGCTCAACGTGACTAAGGAGTTAGCCATGGGATCATGCATTACGGAACGAGTAAAGAGACTTGCAGGTAACGAGATTAAACGAGGTACGGAGATATCGATGATCGAATCTCGGGCAAGTAACATACCGATGGACAAAGGGAATTGTTTACGGGATTGATTGAATCCCCGACATCGTGGTTCATCTGATAAGATCATCGTGGAACATGTGGGAGCCAACATGGGTATCCAGATCCTGCTGTTGGTTATTGGCCAGAGAATGTCTCGGTCATGTCTGCATGGTTCCCAAACCCGTAGGGTCTACACACTTAAGGTTTGGTGACGCTAGAGTTGTTATGGGAAATAGTATGTGGTTACTGAAGGTTGTTCGGAGTCCCGGATAAGATATCGGACGTGACGAGGAACTCCGGAATGGTCCGTAGGTGAAGATCGATATATTGGACGAAGGGTATTGGAGTCCGGAATTGTTCCGAGGGTACCGGGTGTCGGCCAGCGTGTCCGAAAGGGGTTTCGGAGGCCCCGGCAAGCGTTGGGGGGGCCTTATGGGCCAAGGGGAGGGGGCACATCAGCCAACTAAAGGGCTGAGCGCCCCTCCCACCCCATCCCACATAACCTGGAGAGGTGGGGGCGCCTCCCCTAGGGCAGCCGCCCCTCCTGGCTTGGGGGCAAGTTTCCTAGGGGTGGGGGCGCCCAAACCCATCTAGGGTTTCCCCTATGGCTGCCGCCCCTCCCCTAGGGAAACCCTAGGGCGCCTCCTCCTTCCCCCTTCCTCCTATATATAGTGAGGGAGATAGAGGGCAGACGCACCTCTTGCCTGGCGCAGCCCTCTCCCCCTCCCAACTCCTCCTCTTTCTCCATAGAGCTTGGCGAAGCCCTGCCAGAGATCCGCAAGCTCCTCCCCCACGCTGTCATGCTGCCGGAGCTCTTCCCCAACTTCTCCTCCCCCTTGCTGGATCAAGAAGGAGGAGACATCCCCGGGCTGTACCTATGGTGAACGCGGAGGAGCCGTTGTTCAGCGCTTGGATCGGAATCGACCGCGATCTGAATCGCTGCGTGTACGACTACACCAACCGCGTTCTAGTAACGCTTCCGCTTTGTGGTCTTCAAGGGTATGAAGATGCACCCCCCTTCTCGTTGCTGGTCTCTCCATAGGTTGATCTTGGTGATGCGTAAAAAATTTGATTTCTGCAATGATCCCCAACAGTGGCATCATGATCTAGGTCTATGCGTAGTTTATATGCACGAGTAGAACACAAGTTGTTGTGGGTGTCGATTTTGTCAATTTGCTTGCTGTTACTAGTCTTATCTTGATTCGGCGGCATCGTGGGATGAAGCGGCTCAGACCAACCTTACACGTATGCTTACGTGAGACCGGTTCCACCAAAGATGCACTAGTTTTGCATAAGGTGGCTGGCAGGTGTCTGTCTCTCCCACTTTAGTCGGATCGGAATCGATGAAAAGGGCCCTTATGAAGGGTAAATAGAAATTGGCATATCACGTTGTGGTTTTGGCGTAGGTAAGAAACGTTCTTGGTAGAAACCTATAGCAGCCACATAAAAACTTGCAACAACAATTAGAGGACGTCTAACTTTTTCTTGCAGCATATGTCGTGTGATGTGATATGGCCAAAAGGATGTGATGAATGATATATGAGATGTATGAGATTGATCATGTTCTTGTAACAGGAATCACGACTTGCATGTCGATGAGTATGACAACCGACAGGAGCCATAGGAGTTGTCTTAATTTATTGTATGACCTGCGTGTCAATGAGAACGCCATGTAATTACTTTACTTTATTGCTAACCATTAGCCATAGTAGTAGAAGTAACAGTTGGCGAGACAACTTCATGAAGACACGATGATGGATATCATGGTGTCATGCCGGTGACAATGATGATCATGGTGCCCCGAAGATGGAGATCAAAAGGAGCAAACTGATATTGGCCATATCATGTCACTATTGGATTGCATGTGATGTTTATCATGTTTCTACATCTTATTTGCTTAGAACGACGGTAGCTTAAATAAGATGATCTCTCACTAAAATTTCAAGAATTGTGTTCCCCCTAACCGTCCACCGTTGCTAAGGTTCGTTGTTCCGAAGCACCACGTGATGATCGGGTGTGATAGGCTCTAATGTTCGCATACAACGGGTGTAAGCCAGATTTACACACGCACTACACTTAGGTTGACTTGACGAGCCTAGCATGTACAGACATGGCCTCAAAACACGGGAGACCAAAAGTTCGAACATGAGTCGTATAGAAGATACGATCAACATGGAGATGTTCACCGTTGATGACTAGTCCATCTCACGTGATGATCGAACACGGCCTAGTCGATTCAGATCATGTATCAATTAGATGACTAGAGAGATGTCTATCTGAGTGGGAGTTCATTAAATATTTTGATTAGTTGAACTCATTATCATGAACATAGTCTAAATTGTCTTTGCAAATTATGTTGTAGATCAATAGCTCGCGCTTTAGCTCCATGTTTTAATACGTTCCTAGAGAAATACTAAGTTGAAAGATATTGTGAGCAATTGTGCGGACTAGGGCCGTAATCTGAGGATGGTCCTCACTGCTACACAGAAGGCTTTTGTCCTTGATGCACCGCTCGGTGTGCCAACCCCTCTAGTGTCGTCTGTGGATGTTGTGAACGTCTGGCAGACATGTTCTGATGACTACTTGATAGTTTAGTGCACCATGCTTTACAACTTAGAATCAGGGCTCCAAAGGCGTTTTGAACACCATGGAACATATGAGATGTTACAAGAACTGAAATTGGTATTTCAGGCTCATGCCCGTGTTGAGAGGTTTCAGACCTCTGACAAGATTTGCCTACAAGATGGAGGAGAATAGCTCAGCCAGTGAGCATGTGCTCAGAATGCGTGGGTACTTCAATCCCTTGAATCAAGTGGGAGTTAATCTTCCAAATAAGAGATTGATTGACAAAAGTTCTCCAATCACTATCACCAAGCTACTATAACTTTGTGATGAACTATAACATGCAAGGGATGGAGATGATCCCGGAGCAGTTCGCGGTAGGCCGCAGAAGTAGAAATCAAGAAGGAGCATCAAGTGTTGATGGTTAACAAGACCACTAGTTTCAAGAAGGGCGAGGGCAAGACGGGAAACTTCATGAATGGCAAGCTAGTTGCCGCTCCAATGAAGAAACCCAAGGTTGAACCCAAACCCGAGACTAAGTGCTTATATTGCAAGGGGAATGGTCACTTGTAGTGGAACTACCTCAAATACTTGGTAGATAAGAAGGCTGGCAACTTCAACAAAAGTATATTTGATATATGTGTTATTGATGTGTATCTTACTAGTACTTCTAGTAGCACATGGGTATTAGATACTGGTTCAGTTGCTAATATTGGTAACTCGAAACAAAAGCTATAGAACGGAGACTAGCTAATGGCGAGGTGACGATGTAAGTGTTTCCAAGGTTGATGAGATCACCATTGCACGCTCCCTCTACCTTCGGGATTAGTGTCGAACCTAGATAAATGTTGTTTGCATTAGTGTCTGCGTTGAGCATGAACATGATTAGATCATGTTTATTGGAATACGGTTATTCATTTAAGTCAGAGAATAATGGTTATTCTGTTTACATGAATCATACCTTCTATGGTCATGCACCCAATGTAAATGGTTTATTGAATCCCGGTCGTAGTGATACACATGTTCATAACATTGATGCCAAAAGATGTAGAGTTGATAATGATAGTGACACTTTCTTGTGGCACTGCCGCTTAGGTCATATTGGTGTAAAGCGCATGAAGAACCTCCATGTCGATGGAATTTTGAAGTCACTTGATTTTGAATCACTTGACACATGCGAACCATGCCTTATTGGCAAGATGACTAAAACCCCGTTCTTTGGAACAATGGAACGAGCAAGTGACTTGTTGGAAATCATACATGTTGATGTATGCACTCTGATGAGTGTTGACACATGCGGTGGATATCGTTATTTTCTCACCTTCATCGATGAATTGAGTAGATATGGGCATGTTTACTGAATGAAGCATAAGTCTGAAATGTTTGAAAAGTTCAAGCAATTTCAGAGTGAAGTTGAGAATCATCGTAACAAGAAGATAAAGTTCCAACGATATGATCAAGGGAAGAGTATCTGAGTTATGAGTTTGGAAATCACTTAAGACAAAGTGGAATCGTTTCATAGTTGACGCCACCTGGAATACCATAGTGTAATGTGCTACTTCTTGAACTTGCGTTGTATTCCCTCGAAGAGGAAAGGGTGATGCAGCACAGTAGCGTAAGTATTTCCCTCAGTTTTTGAGAACCAAGGTATCAATCCAGTAGGAGACCACATGCAAGTCCCTCGCACCTGCACAAACAAATAAGAACTTCGCATCCAACGCGATCAGGGGTTGTCAATCCCTTCACGGTCACTTACGAAAGTGAGATCTGATAGATATGATAAGATGGTATTTTTGGTATAGAAACAGAAAGTAAATAATCAAATATTTTTCATAGATAATCTTGATCATAAACCCACAATTCATTGGATCTCGACAAACACACCGCAAAAATATTACATCGAATAGATCTCCTCGAAGATCGAGGAGAACTTTGTATTGAGATCCAAAACTAGAGAAGAAGCCATCTAGCTAATAACTATGGACCCGAAGGTCTGTGGTAAACTACTCACAACTCATTGGTGAGGCTATGGTGTTGATGTAGAAGCACTCCGTGATCGAACCCCCCTCCGGCGGAGCTCCAGAACAGGCCCCAAGATGGGATCTCATGGGAACAGAAGGTTGCGGTGGTGGAATTAGGGTTTCGTCAGTTGCCTCGATGTTTTCAGGGTACGTGGATATATATAGGAGGAAGGAGGGCACCGGGGGAGCCACAGGGGGCCCACGAGGGTGGGGGCGCGCCTACCCCCTTGGGCCGGCCCTGCCCCCTCGTGGCCACCTCTCTCATTCCCTCGTGTGTACTCCAAGTCTTCTGTGAAGATATGGTTCCAAAAAAAACTCTTTCGAAGGTTTCATTCCGTTTGGACTCCGTTTGATATCCCTTTTCTACGAAACACTGAAATAGGAAAAAAAAACAACAATTTTGCACTGGGCCTTGGGTTAATAGGTTAGTCCCAAAAATAATATAAAAGTGTATAATAAATCCCATTAAACATCCAAAATAGAATATATAATAGCATGGAACAATCAAAAATTCTAGATACGTTGGAGACGTATCAAGCATCCCCAAGCTTAATTCCTGCTCGTCCTCGAGTAGGTAAATGAGAAAAACAGAATTTTTGATGTGGAATGCTGACTAAAATAATTCTCGACGTATTTTTCCTTATTGTGGCATGAATGTTCAGGTCCGAAAGATTCAAGACAAAAGTCTATATTAACATAAGAATAATAATACTTCAAGCATACTAACAAAGAAATCATGTCTTCTCAAAATAACATGGCCAAAGCAAGTTCATCCCTACAAAATAATATAGTTAGGCTATACTCCATCTTCGTCACACAAAAATACTCAAATCATTCACAACCCCGGTTTCAGCCAAGCACTTGTTTCATACTCTAATTTTTTCAAACTCTTTCAACTTTCACGCAATACATGAGCGTGAGCCATGGACATAGCACTATGTGGAATAGAGTGGTGGTTGTGGAGAAGACAAAGAGGAAGATGGTCTCACATCAACTAGGTGTATCAATGGGCTATGGAGATGCCCATCAATAGATATCAATGTGAGTGAGTAGGGATTGCCATGCAACAGATGCACTAGAGCTATAAATGTATGAAAGCTCAACAAAAGAAACTAAGTGGGTGTGCATCCAACTTGCTTGCTCACGAAGACCTAGGGCATTTGAGGAAGCCCATCGTTGGAATATACAAGCCAAGTTATATAATGAAAATTCCCACTAGTATATGAAAGTGACAAAACAAGAGACTCTCTATCATGAAGATCATGGTGCTACTTTGAAGCACAAGAGTGGAAAAATATAGTAGCATTGTCCCTTTTCTTTTCCTTTTTTTTCTTTTTTCTTGGCCTTTCTTTTTTTCTTTGGCCTTCCCCCTTTTTTCTTCTTTTTTTTTTCTTTGGGACAATGCTCTAATAATGGTGATCATCACACTTCTATTGATTTACAGCTCGATACTAGAACAAAGTATGACTCTATATGAATGCCTCCGGCGGTGTACCGGGATGTGCAATGAATCTAGAGTGACATGTATGAAAAATTATGCATGGTGGCCTAGCCACAAATAAGATGTCAACTACATGATCATGCATGGCAATATGACAATATGAAGCGTGTCATATGAACGGAACGGTGGAAAGTTGCAAAGCAATATATCTCGGAACGACTATGGAAATGCCATGATAGGTAGGTATGGTGGCTGTTTTGAGGAAGGTATATGGTGGGTGTATGGTACCAATGAAAGTTGCGCGGTACAAGATAGGCTAGCAATGCTGGAAGGGTGAGAGTGCGTATAATCCATGGACTCAACATTAGTCATAAAGAACTCACATACTTATTGCAAAAATCTTCAAGTCATCAAAACAAAGTACTACACGCATGCTCCTAGGGGAAGGGTTGGTAGGGGTTAACCATCGCGCGATCCCGACCTCCACACAAAGGATGACACTCAATGAAATACTGCATGCTTCAAATTTGTTACACAACTGTTACCATACGTGCATGCTACGGGACTTGCAAACCTCAACACAAGTATTTCTCAAATTTACAACTACTCTACTAGCATGACTCTAATATCACCATCCTCATATCTCAAAACCATCATCAAGTATCAAACTTCTCATAATATTTAATGCAGTTTATATGAAAGTTTTTACTATACCCATCTTGGTTGCCTATCATATTAGGACTAGTTTTTTAACCAAAGCACATTACCATTCTGTTCTAAAAGACTCTCAAATAGATATAAGTGAAGCGTGAGAGATCAATAATTTCTACAAAATAAAACCACTACCGTGCTTTAAAAGATATAAGTGAAGTACTAGAGCATAACTATCTAGCTCAAAAGATATAAGTGAAGCACATAGAGTATTCTAATAAATTCTAAACCATAATTATCTCTCTCAAAAGGTGTGTCCAGCAAGGATGATTGTGGCAAACTAAAAAGCAAAGACTCAAATCATACATGACGCTCCAAGAAAAACACATATCATGTGATGAATAAAAATATAGTCCCGAGTAAAGTTACCGATAGATGAAGACGAAAGAGGGGATGCCTTCCCGGGAAATCCCCAAGCTTAGGCTTTTGGTTATCCTTGAATTTTACCTTGGGGTGCCTTGGGCATCCCCAAGCTTAGGCTCTTGCCACTCTTTGTTCCATAGACCATCAAAGCCATACACAAAACTTGAAAACTTCACAACACAAAACTTAGCCAAAAATCTCATGAGCTCCGTTAGTATAAGAAAACAAACCACCATTCAAAGGTACTGTAATGAACTCATTATTTGTTTATATTGGTATTAAACCTACTGTATTCCAACTTCTCCATGATTCATACCCCCCGTTACTACTCATAGATTCATCAAAATAAGCAAACAACATACGAAAAACAGAATCTGTCAAAAACAGAACAGTGTGTAGTAATATGTAACTTTCGAATACTTATGTACGTCTAAAAAAATTGCAATAAATTGGTAAACGTGAGGAATTTGTCTATTAATCACCTGCAAAAAGAATCAACTAAAAAGCACTCTCCAGTAAAATAAAGTAGCTAATCTCGTGAGCGCAAAAGTTTCTGTTTTTTACAGGAAGATCGCAAAGACTTCACCCAAGTCTTCCCAAAGGTTCTACCTGGCACAAACACTAATTAAAACACAAAAACACATCTAAACAGAAGCTAGATGCATTATTTATTACTAAACAGAAGCAAAAGCAAAGAAAATAAAATTGGGTTGCCTCCCAACAAGCTCTTTCTTTATAGCCATTAAGATAGGCTTGAGAATTCAATGATGCTCACATGAAAGATAAGAATTGAAGCACAAAGAGAACATCATATAGCATGTGAAAATCACATCTAAGTCTGACATACTTCCTATGCATAGGCATTTTATAGGAAAACAAATTAGCAAGACAAGCAAGATCTAGCATATGCAAGGAAGAAGAAAGAAACAATAGCAATCTCAACATAATGAGAGGTAATTTAGTAACATGAAAATTTCCACAACCATATTTTTCTCTCTCATAATAATTGAAAGTATGATCATAAGCAAATTCAACAGTATAGCTATCACATAACATATTCTCAACATGATCTACATGCATACGGAGTTGACACTCTTCCAAAATAGTGGGAGCAACAATAACTATAGTCATGACCTCTCCAAACCCACTTTTATCAAAAAATCCATAAGAGTGAAAATTCTCCAAATATGCGGGATCTAAAGTTGACACTCTTCCAAACCCACTTCCAATATTATTGCAAACATTATTATCAATCTTACATTCATCATGGGGATTAAATAAATTTTCAAGATTGTAAGAAGCATCACCCCAATCATGATCATTGCAACAAGTAGTGGGCATAACGAAATAAGCATCCTCAAGCTTAGGGTTTCGCATATCATTAACACAACTGACATTAAGGGAATTTATAATAGTATCATTGCAATCAAGTTTTTCATTAAAAGAGCTATCGTGAATCACTTCATAATTTTCTTCTTTCAACACTTCATCACAATTTTCGGACTCACGAGTTTCAAGCAAAACCTCATAAAGATAATCTAGTGCACGTAGCTCACTAGCAATTGGTTCATCATAATTGGATCTCTTAAAAAGATTAGCAAGTGGATGAGGATCCATAATTTAGCAAGCAAAGATGCAAGCTAATAGAGGGCACATGGCAACACAAGCAAATAGAAAGGAGAACGGAAAAAGGCAAATGAAGTGGGGGAGAGGAAAACGAGAGGCAAATGGCGAATAATGTAATGTGAGGGATAAGGGTTTGTGATAGGTACTTGGTATATGACTTTTGCGTAGATCTCCCTGGCAACGGCGCCAGAAATTCTTCTTGCTACTTCTCGAGCTTGTGTTGTATTCCCTCGAAGAGGAAAGGGTGATGCAACACAGTAGCGTAAGTATTTCCCTCACTTTTTGAGAACCAAGGTATCAATCCAGTAGGAGACCACGCGCGAGTCCCTCGCACCTGCACAAACAAATAAGAACTTCGCAGCCAACGTGATAAGGGGTTATCAATCCCTACAAAAGTGAGATCTGATAGATATGATAAGATAATATTTTTGGTATTTTTGGTATAGAAACATAAAGTAAATAATGCAAAGTAAAGTAGATGAAAGATTATTATGATGAGAATAGACTAGGGGTCATAGGTTTCACTAGTGGCTTCTCTCATGATAGCAGAATTCTACAGTGGGTGAACAAATTATTGTCGAGCAATTGATAGAAAAGCGCATAGTTATGAGAATATCTAGGCCTGATCATTATATAAAGGCATCACGTCCGTAACAAGTAGACCGAAACGATTCTATATCTACTACTATTACTCCACACATCGACCGCTATCCAGCATGCATCTAGAGTATTAAGTTCATAAGAATAGAGTAACGCCTTAAGCAAGATGACATGATGTAGAGGGATAAACTCAAGCAATATGTTATAAACCCCATCTTTTTATACTCGATGGCAACAATACAATACGTGCCTTGCTGCCCCTGCTGTCACTGGGAAAGGACACCGCAAGACTGAACCCAAAGCCAAGCACTTCTCCTATTGCAAGAACTATAGATCTAGTAGGCCAAACCAAACCAATAATTCGAAGAGACTTGCAAGGATATTATAATCATACATAAAAGATTTCAAAAAATAATCAAATATTGTTCATAGATAATCTTGATCATAAACCCACAATTCATCGGATCTCGACAAACACACTGCAAAAAGATTACATCGAATAGATCTCCTCGAAGATCGAGGAGAACTTTGTATTGAGATCCAAAAAGAGAGAAGAAGCCACCTAGCTAATAACTATGGACCTGAAGGTCTGTGGTAAACTACTCACAACTCATTGGTGAGGCTATGGTGTTGATGTAGAATCACTTCGTGATCGATCCCCCCTCCGGCGGAGCTCCGGAACAGGCCCCAAGATGGGATCTCACGGGAATAGAAGGTTGCGGTGGTGGAATTAGGGTTTCATCTATTTCCTCGATGTTTTCAGGGTACGTGGATATATATAGGAGGAAGGAGGGCACCGGGGGAGCCACAGGGGGGGCACGAGGGTGGGGCGCGCGCCTGCCCCCTAGGCATGCCCTGCCCCCTCGTGGCCTCCTCTCTCGTTCCGTTGCGTGTACTCCAAGTCTTCTGTGAAGATACGGTTCCAAAAATAACTCTCCCGAAGGTTTCATTCCGTTTGGACTCCGTTTGATATCCCTTTTCTGCGAAACACTGAAATAGAAAAAAAATAGCAATTTGCACTGGGCCTTGGGTTAGTATGTTAGTCCCAAAAATAATATAAAAGTGTATAATAAAGCCCATTAAACATCCAAAACAGAATATATAATAGCATGGAGCAATAACAAATTATAGATACGTTGGAGACGTATCATAATGGTGTGTCTGAACGTCGTAATGACACTCTATTGGATATGGTGCGATCTATGATGTCCCTTACCGATCTACTGCAGTCATTTTGAGGTTACACATTATAGACAACTACATTCTCTTTAAATAGGGCACCATCTAAGTCCGTGGAGATGACACCGTATGAACTATGGTCTGGCAAGAAACCTAAGTTGTTGTTTCTTAAGGTTCACGGCTGCGATGCTTATGTCGATAGGTTTTAGCCAAAAAAGCTCGAAGCCAAAGAAGACAATTGTGTATTCATAGAATACCCAAAGAAGACAATTCGGCATACCTTCTATCTCAGACCTAAGGGTAAAGTGTTTGTCTCTAAGAACATGTCCTTTCTTGAGAAAGAGTTTCTCTGGAAAGAATTGAGTGGGAGGAAGATAGAACTTGATGAGGTTGTTGGACCTTTACTTCAACCAGAGAGTAGCGCATCACATAAAGATGTTTTTGTGGCACCTACCTTAGTTGAAAGAGAAAGCTAATGATGATGATCATAGAGCTTCACATCAAGTTACTATCGAACCTCGTAGGTTGACAAGGGTGTGTACAACTTCTGAGTGGTAACCCTGTCTTAAAGGTCACGTTGTTGGACAAGGATGAACCTATGAGCTATGAAGAAGCGATGGTGGGCCAGGATTCCAACAAATGGCTAGGAGCCATGAAATCATAGATAGGATCCATGTATAAGAACAAAGTATGGACTTTGGTGGACTTGCCCGATGATCGGCAAGCCATTTAGAATAAATGGATCTGTAAGAAGAAGACAGACGCTGATGGTAATGTCGCCATTTATGAAGCTCGACTTGTCTCAAACAAGTTTCCGACAAGTTCAAGGAGTTGACTGTGATGAGACTTTCTAAACCATAGTGATGCTAAAGTCTCTTAGAATCATGTTAGCAGTTGCTGCATTTTTCATTTACGAAATCTGGCAGATGGATGTCAAAACAAAGTTTCCTTGACGGTTTCCATGAGGAAAGGTTGTATGTGATACAGCCAAGGAGTTTTGTCGATCCTAAGGATGTTAAAAGGTATGCAAACTCCAGCAATCCTTCTATAGACTGGAACAAGCATCTCGGAGTTGGAACATACGCTTTGATGAGGTGATCAAAGCATTTGGGTTTATACAAAGTTTGCAAGAAACTTATATTTGCATGAAAGTGAGTGGGAGCACTACAACATTTTGATAAGTATATGTGGACGACATATTTTTGATCGGAAATGATGTAGAATTTCTGGAAAGCATAAAGGGTTGTTTGAATGGAGTTTTCAAAGGAAGACCTGTGTAATATTGCTTACATGTTGGGTATCAAGATCTATAGAGATAGATCAAGACGCCTGATAAGACTTTCACAGAGCACATACCTTGACATGATCTTGAAGGAGTTCAAGATGGATCAGTGAAAGAATGAGTTCTTGCCTGAGTTGTAAGGTGTAAAGTTAAAACTTGAAGCTTGACCACGGCTGAAGGAAGAGAAAGGATGAAAGTCATCCCCTATGCCTTAGCCATAGGCTCTATACGATACGCCATGTTGTGTACCGTGATGTGCCTTGCCACGTGTCTGGCAAAGGGGTATAAGAGTGATCCAGGAATGGATCATTGGGAAGCGGTCAAAATTGTCCTTGAGAATAAGGAAATGTTTCTCGATTATGGAGATGATGAAGAGTTCGGCGTAAAGGGTTACGTCGATGCAAGCTTTAACACCTATCCGGATGACTCTGAGTAGCAATCCGGATACGTATAGTGGACCAACCATTTGGAAAGCTCCAAGTCTAGCATAGTAGCTACATCTACAATACGAAGTAGAGATTTGTGAAGAACACACGGATCTGAATGTTGCAGACCCGTTGACTAAAACCTCTCTCGTAAGAATAACATGATCAAACCCTAGAACTCATTGAGGGTTAATCACATGGTGATGTGAACTAGATTATTGACTCTAGTAAACTCTTGGGTGTTAGTCACATGGCGATGTGAACTATGAGTGTTGATCACATGGCGATGTGAACTAGATTATTGACTCTAGTGCAAGTGGGAGACTGTTTGGAATATGCCTAAGAGGCAATAATAAAATGGTTATTATTATATTTCCTTGTTCATGATAATTTTCTATTATTCATGCTATAATTGTATTAACCGGAAACTGTCGGTGTACAAAAAGAGGGGTACACTTTTTGTACCCCTATGACTGTGCACGGGCAGTCTGAGCCACGAGCACCACCACACCAAGCATGGCAAGGGAGGTGAGCCAGGGTAAGACCGAAGCTCGATGAAACTGAAGCCCAAAGCCAAGAGCACAAAGAGCAAAGGGACAAAGCGGGATCCCCCGGCAAGATCCTTGCCGGGAGCCGGTTTTAGCAGCCCCGGCAAGACCCTCGCCGTGGCATCTCACCCCACGCCTATGGAGCAGATCACCCTTGAGTCCACTACCCCCATGGGGCAAGGATTCGGGAGGCATCCTCGTAGTGGCATGCAGATCTTTGTGAAGACATTCAAGATCAGATACACGCTAAGAAGACAATGACCCTTGGCAGGATCCCAGCCAAGGAAGACCACAAGACCTCCGACAAGCATCTTGCCGGGGATGACAGCGGGCGCCGCGGCAAGACCCTTGCCGGTGCCCCGGCAAAGCCCTTGCCGAAGACACCCGCAGGGCCACCATCAGGCCCACACCAGCTAAGCTTCCACCGCCCCATCCAGCTGCCGAACAAACCAGCTGGCAAGGCACCTGCGTGGCGACATGCAGATCTTCGTGGAGACCCACCATTGCGCCACCTCAGCTGCCTGCCTGCCTACATGGCATCTCAGGCATTGCTGGCCAGGGCGCATGTCGACGCAAGAAGGAGCGGCGACGGACAAGACGGATGTCTCCCCCATCCCGGATAAAGCAAGGACACCTAAGCTAGGCGCATTAAATGCGCCTTGTCATGTAATGCGAGGGATAACCTCGCGTCACTATACCCTTTCCACCTCCTGTGTGCCACTGTGGCGACCCCTTTTCCCTATAAAAGGAGGCCCGAGGCGACCAGGAGGAGGATTCGGCTTTTTGGAGCTCCTCACGCCCCATAGCTAGCTAAAGAACACAAGCATATAATCCACCAAAGCAGGAGTAGGGTTTTACGCATCCTCGCGGCCCGAACCTGGGTAAAGGAACTGTGTGCTGTCTGTTTGATCCGATCTTCTCTCAACCCCGCGCCCCGCAACCGTAGTAGGGATTCTTGTGATCCCATAGGTGTCGTTCCAAATACACCGACATCTTTGGCGCGCCAGGTAGGGGGCGCAGTTGTGAGAATCGGCTTTAGCAGTCAGTTCGATGCTTCTTCATCATCATGGCGCCCAAGAAGAAGACGACGGTGGTGGTTGGCCAGTCGGAAGCCGGACAGCCTGTTCTGACGCGGGCGAGCAGCGGACCAGTCGCGGAAAGGACCCGGGGCGCTGCTCGCGAACACCAACGTTGTCCCAGCAGCCGAAGTTTGGGAGCTGGTGATGTTTGTGTGCCCGGTAACGGGCCACACACCACCAGGTCCAAGGACGGAGCCAAGCCCTCAGCGAGTGGCGCGGGGCCTTCCAAGGTTGCAGCCGCATCACCCGAAGGCTACGCAAGGGCCTCCAGGACTCCCACACCGGCGCCCACAGCAAGCTCCTCCCAAGTAGCGCGCGACGAGCGGAGTCATCGCGCCGAAGATCCCGGGCGTCGCCACGGGAAGAGCCCCGAGCGCCACTCCCGGGACGTAGAAGGCCTGCCCGCCCGCCGGAGCATTGGTGGAAACGGCATGCGACCGCGGGATCGTGACGGAGCTCCTCCTGACACGGTCAGGGGTCGAAGCGCGTCGCGGTCCGTGCAGGTTTCGCTACCGCTAACCCCACCCAAAGCCCTGGCGCGCGCGTAGTTGCTCCTCAACTTTCCTCCCGTTACGGGGAAACTCGACGAATGGAGAGCCACTATCCAAAGCCTTGTCGCAGTCGCCAACAAGGATGAACCAAGTCCAGCGGAGCTCCCAGGTCGACGCCCCGATGGGGTCACACACACCGGTGGCGGGAGGACCGGCAGCGCCATGGCCACGGTGCATTTGCCTCCTCCTCGCCCGGTACCGCATGTGTCGACTCGTCGGGACGTCGCGGGTGACGCCATCTCCATAGCGTCGTCCGACCCACGGACCCACGGCGACCAGCGTCAAGTTCTTCAGGAGCGAGCTCATGAAGACGCTCGGACCACCATCGAGCGCCGGCGCGGAGCGTGCCACCAGTCAGACAGGCGAGCGGGGCCTGCTGTGAATCGCCCAGCACCGGAGAGCCCTGGAGGTCTACCTTATGAGGTAGGCTGTCCGGCTTTTACCTGTGAGCTGCGGCAGTTCCAGTGGCCCACTCACCGCACCTTCAAGCCTTACGTTGGCGAGAAATACAATGGCACGACCCACCCGTTGGAGTTCCTCAGCATCTACACCATCGCGATGCAAGCTGCCGGAGCCCGCGACGATAAGGTGCTTGCGAATTACTTTCCATTGGCTGTTAAACCTAACGCCATGTCGTGGTTGATGCACTTGCCGGTAGACTCTATTTCCTCCTGGTCGGACTTGTGCCATGAGTTTGTTGGTGCCTTTACTGGAGGTCACCAAGCCCATGGCCAAGCGAGTGACCTGCACGTCATACCCCAGAAGGAAGGCGAGAGTCTGCGCAAGTATATACAGAGGTTCAGCCGGGTGCAGTACAACATCCCTGATGTTCACCCTGCCACCATCATTAGCGTGTTCCATTAGAACGTGCATAACTGCGAGATGCGTGAAGAACTGGCGATGACCAAGGTGAAAGATGTGGCGGAACTCTATGTTCTTGCTGACAGATGTGCCCGGGCTGAGGAGGGAAGGAAGTACCCCGGTGAAGACGCCCGCGCGGAAACCGACTCTTCAGATGTGGATACTACCGCCCCGGCCAAGAAGGGTCGTCACCGCAACAGGAAGCGCAAGGGTAAAGCCGTGCTTGCCGTCGAAGGATCTGATAACAACGGCTCCGCCAAGAAAACCAGGGCGGGTGACCCCGGCAAGGAAATTGCCAGGTGTGTCGCCTGTCGGGCCTTGGCGGCTGCCGAGAAGCCAGGAAACTCCGGCAAGCGATACTGCAAGATCCATCGCCCCAAAGGCCATGATCTCCAGGACTGCCGACAGGTTGAGCTCTTTGCTGAGAAGCAGAGGGCTGAATATGAGAGGCGGGACAAGGAGAAGGGCCAGGATGGTGCTGAAGGGTCCGGCAAGAAGCGTGACGGCCAAGCAGGCCTTCACGGCAAGGATAAACAGCAGGAGAGGCCCGCCCGGGGCAGTGACAGAAGGCCCAAAGACGATGATCACGAAGAGGACGACGAGTCCGGCGACCAAGAATTTCAAAAAGCTACGGAGGCCATGTGCGTCGATGGCGGCGCCTTACTGCATACTTCTCACCGCCGGCTTAAACAGTGGGCGCGTGAGATTACAGCGGCGGAGCCGTCGTTCGGTGCCCAAAAGCCGTTGAAATGGTCCAGCACACCTATCATTTTTGACACTGAGGATCACCCTGATCGCACTACTGCGGTCGGGTGCTTGCCATTGTTGGTTTCACCGACAATACGCAACCTCAAGGTGACAAAGATGCTAGTCGATGGCGGGGCCGGTCTGAACCTACTCTCGCCCACCGTGATCGAGAAGCTGCAAATTCCTGATGGAGACCTCGAAGAGACGGGCACGTTTTAGGGGGTCAACCCGGGGAGAAGTCAACCAAAGGGGAAAGTCACGCTGCCCGTGACTTTTGGAAGTGATCTGAACTACAGGACGGAGAGGATCATGTTCGATGTTGCCAAGATCCCCTTGCCTTACAACGGGATCCTTGGCCGCCCAGCGCTGGCCAAGTTCATGGCAGCGTCACACTACGCCTACAACACCCTGAAGATGCCAGGACCTGTGATGATCATCACCATCCCCTCCGATAAGAAAGATGCGCTGATTTGCGCTGACCAACTATACCAATAAGCGGTTGCAGCAGCTGCCACCACGAGGGCACTTGCTCCTGCCACTGGAGCCCATGGAGGGAAGAAGAAGAAGACCGGTGAGACCTCGGACACCCACTCCGGCAAGCGCACCTCTTCGGAGTGTTGTGCTCCCGTCGAGGACGTGCCAGAGAGCTCCACCGGCAAGAAGAAGACTGGTGAGACCTCGGACACCCACTCCGGCCAGCGCACCTCTTCGGAGTGTTGTGCTCCCGTCGAGGACGTGCCAGAGAGCTCCACCGGCAAGAAGAAGACCGGTGAGACCTCGGACACCCACTCCAGCAAGCGCACCTCTTCGGAGTGTCGCGCTCCCGTCGAGGACGTGCCAGAGAGCTCCACCGGCAGAAATAAGAGGTCCAGGGCCACACCACCGGGAACCAAGAAGGTTTCCGTCAAGGAGGACGGCATAGGAGGGGCATTCACCATAAGCTCCACCCTTGACGACAAATAGGAAGACGCGCTCATCACCTTCCTGCAGGCTAATGTCGACGTGTTTGCATGGCAAGCATCCGACATCCCCGGTGTTCCTAGGGAGGTGATTGAGCACCACCTTGCTGTCTGTCCTCATGCGCGGCCCGTCAAGCAGAAGGTCAGGAAGCAAGCTTTGGAACGACAAGAGTTCATCACGGAGGAAATCCGGAAATTGGAAGTTGCTGGTTTGGTAAGAGGAGTGCTCCATCCAACGTGGTTGGCCAATCCAGTGGTAGTGCGCAAGGCAAATGGGAAGTGGAGGCTGTGTATTGATTACACAGATATCAATAAGGCCTGTCCCAAGGACCCCTTCCTGTTGCCGCGCATCGACCAGATTGTTGACTCCACGACTGGGTGTGACCTGTTGTCATTCCTCGATGCCTACTCCGGCTACCAGCAGATCTTCATGGCAAGAGAAGACGAAGAGAAGACAGCATTCATCACCCCATGTGGTACGTACTGTTTCATACGAATGCCTTTCGGGTTGAAGAGTGCTGGCTCGACGTTTGCAAGGGCAGTCCAGATTGGTTTTGAACCCCAGCTCCATAGATATATGGAGGCTTATATGGATGATATAGTGGTCAAAACCAAGAACAGGGCAACCCTTATACCGGATTTACAAGAAACATTTGTAAACCTACACAAGAGCAACCTCAAGTTGAACCCTGAGAAGTGCGTCTTCTACGTCCCGTCCGGAAAGCTCCTCAGGTTCTTTGTGTCACAGCGTGGGATAGAGGCCAATCCAGACAAGATCAAAGCTATAGAACGGATTGAAGCACCCAAATGGGTCAAGGATTTGCGTCGGCTTGCTGGCTACGTTGCCGCCATGAGCAGATTCATTTCCAAGTCTGCCGAGCGCGCCCTCCCCTTTTTCAAGATTTTGAAAAAGGCGGGCCCAATGGAATGGACGCCAGAAGCCGAAGCAGCATTGCAAGATTTGAAGAGGTATCTTTCCTCCACGCCAGTACTAGTTGCGCCTAGACCACAAGAACCGTTGCTGCTATACCTAGCGGCAACGAACCAGGTGGTTAGTGCCGCACTAGTGGCGCAGAGAGAAATTGATGATGAGGTGATAGCAGCGACACAGCCTAATGCCATTGGTGCAGAGACGACACAGCCAGTTGGAGTGCAGCCAAGGAAGAAAATGATGCAGCACCCAGTATACTTTGTTAGCTCCCTCTTGCAGGGGGCTAGATCAAGGTACTCCGGTGTGCATAAATTGCTCTTCGGCCTTCTTATGGCCTCGAGGAAGCTGCGTCACTACCTCCAGGCGCCCGTGATCACTCTTGTCACTCGCCTCCCTCTACAACGGATATTGCACAATCCAGATGCAAGGAGAAGAATTGTAGAGTGGGCACTGGAGCTGTCTAGCTTTGGCCTCAAGTTTGAAAGTACCTCCACGATTCAAAGCCGAGTCCTGGCGGAGTTCCTTGCAGAATGGACCGCGACGCCTGATGAAGAAGTCCAGGAAACTGCTCTCCCCGGCAAAGAGGTGAGTTGCAACTAGATCATGTACTTTGATGGAGCTTTCTCCTTACAGGGCGCCGGGGCTGGCGTACTGCTGGTCGCGCCCACTCGAGAGCACATCAAGTACGTGGTCCAGATGCACTTCCCCAGGGAGGTATCAACGAACAATACTGCTGAGTATGAGGGGCTGCTTGCTGGTCTTAGGATCGCGACAGACCTCGGAATCAAGAAACTCATTGTCAGGGGCGACTCGCAGCTTGTCGTCAAACAAGTCAACAAAGATTATCAGAGCCCGTTGATGAAGGCTTACGTCGATGAAGTGAGGAAGCTGGAAGAGCGCTTTGATGGTATACAGGCAGAGCACGTTCCCCGAGCGGAGAATGACAGCGCCGATTACCTGTCAAAGCACGCTGCCCTCAAGTTACCTGTGGAACCAGGTACCTTTGTGCTTCAGCTTTCTCAGCCATCCGTTGATCCATCAACAGAGCAAAACAAGAGGAGAAAATCAGGGCTCGGCAAGTACTTTCCCGCAGAGCTCCCCGGAGCCGCCGGCAAGGATGTTTCCGGGGACACTGAGCCCACCACAGGACGGCTAGCTCCGGTAGAGCGTCAAGCTCTTGCCGTCGAGACAGCCGCTCCCATGGCGGAGGAAATGCCTTTAGTCCTCGCCGTCGAGCCCCAGGCTCCGGCGTGGGCACAGCATACCGTCCGATTCTTCCAGACTGGGGAACTTCCTGAGGAGCAGGAAGAAGCGGAAAAAGTAGCCCGTCGGTCTGCTATGTACCAGTTCGTCGATGACGTCCTGTACAGAAAGAGACCGAATGGCGTGAAATTGAAGTGTATCCCTCGAGTGGAAGGACTGGGGCTGTTAGCGGAGATACATGGAGGCATATGTGGATCCCACATAGGGTCAAGAGCCCTTGCCGGCAAGGCATTTCGGCAAGGCTTCTTCTGTCCCACTGCCCTCCAGCATGCGACGGCCCTGGTCACCAGGTGTGAAGCGTGCCAGTTTCATTCAAAGAAACTTCATCAACTAGCTCAAGCCCTTCAAACCATTCCTCTCTCCTGGCCCTTCTCGGTCTGGGGGCTCGACATACTGGGCCCTTTCCCCGTGCTGTCGGGGGCTTTGAGTACTTGTACGTTGCAATCGACAAGTTCACAAAGTGGCCGGAGGTGGAGGCAGTGAGGAAGGTCACAGCTCTGTCAGCCGTCAAGTTCTTCAAGGGACTAGTGTGCCGTTTTGGTGTACCCAACAGGGTCGTCACCGACAACGGCACGCAGTTCACAAGACGCACCTTCATGCAATATACCCATGACCTCGGCAGCAAAGTCTGTTTTGCTTCCGTTGCTCACCCCCGAAGCAATGGTCAAGCTGAGAGGGCAAATGCTGAAGTGCTGCGAGGCCTAAGGACAAAGACCTTTGACAGGCTGCACAAGAGCGGAAGGCGCTGGATTGATGAATTGCCGGCGGTTCTTTGGTCGATCAGAACGACGCCATATCGAGCCACCGGCCAGACACCCTTCGCCCTAGTATACGGGGCAGAAGAAGTTCTCCCCACTGAACTCATATACGGGTCACCTCGAGTGCTCGCTTATGATGAGCTTGAGCAAGAGCAACTGCGGCAAGATGACGCAATGCTCCTTGAAGAAGATCGTCTTCGGGCGGCTGTGAGAGCAGCACGCTACCAGCAAGCCTTGCGCCACTACCATAGCCGCAAGGTCCATGCCCGAAGCTTTGAGGAAGGCGACCTTGTTCTTTGGCGCATTCAATCGGACAAGAATACAAACAAGTTGACACCGAAGTGGGAAGGCCCCTATTGGGTAATACGAGTCACCAGGCCTGGCGCAGTCCGCCTGGAGACCGAAAATGCCATTCTGGTGAGCAATTCCTAGAACATTGAGCATCTTCGCAAGTTTTACCCATAAGGCGCGGCTTGCCGGGCCCCCTGGCAAGCCACCCTTTTGTACAAGCCTTGCCGGCAAGGCATGTAACCCTTCGTACAAAGCCAGGCGCAGACCCTGAGCATAAATAAATGAAGCGCTGGCGCCCTAAGTTATAGCATGCATGCTGAGTCGATTCTCGTCCTTGGTTAGGGTTGATATTCCTTAGCGGCGGCTAACCCCTAGCTTAGAGGTCGAGTTTGCATCTCTTTGTCTTTCCTCTATCTCCTTTGGTTCACAGGACGCACAGATATCCTTGCCGAAGCCACATGGGGAGAAGAAAGAGGAACATACTAGCACCTAGGCCCCGGCAAGCCAGTGTTGCCGGGGGCTACAAGAGCAAACATTCACCCATGGCGAACTAGGGTTGCCGGGTGCTGCAGCTTCAGATAAGTTCTTCATCCCTTATCATGCATTCCATTATGGACTGAGGTATGTGAAACCTCGTTCTTTTCCTTAAGCTACCGTGCTCCCATAACTCTAGGCCCTAGGGCTCGTTACTGGGACTAAGTTTGGTCGTAGTCGCGGCAGCGAAAGGATGAAATGAGGACCCTAAACCCACTTCATCCCTGCCTCCGCCAAAGGCGTGAGAAAGGTCGAGCGAAGTAGGGAGACGGCAAGGCTTGTTGCCGGGAGAGAAAATGTTTATCTTAAAGATATCAAGGATTTATTCCTTGTCGTGGGTTTCACCCACAAACAAATAACCCGGAAAACATCCCTTTTTCAATAAAAACATTCCATTCAGGTACAGTCCGTAGGGAATGAAAAACATGAACAAGGGGATTACAAGTTCTAAATTTAACATATGCCCGAAGGCTTACAAACTAAAAAGAGATAAGATGCCCGTAATGCCTTTCTTGTCCCTCTCCTCAGGAGGTAGGTCAAGGAGGCAAGAAGGGCAAAAGGATCGCCTAGGCAAGCTATGGGTGGCAGAAGACACCAAGAGGACATCTTGGTGGCCGCCCAAAGGCTGGCTGGTGATGGCGGCGCCGAAAGCAGAGCTCGAAGACGAGGCGGCAAGACGTCAGTACGCGTCGAAGGCGTCGGCGCCCGCGTACTCCGACATGACGACCTTGCCGCCCGCCCTCTTCCTCTTCCTCTTCCGCAGCCTCCCTAAGCCAGCCGCCAAGGGGACGGCCCCGAGAAGTTCAAGGAGCCGACGACGCGGATGATGGGGTCGCCGGTGCCAACAGGAGCGGCGCCCGACACCTAGTCGGACCCGTCATCCTGCCGTCCACCGCCCTCGTCGTCGTTGCCGCTGTCCTCCTCGTCACCCTCGCTCGAGGAGGAATCTTCGTCATCGGAAGAACTCTCCACGCAGCACCTTGCACGAGTCCCAAAGTGCTCGAAGACCTTGACGGAAAGAAGGCCACCCTCCATCAACTTAAAATGGAGAGTGAGCCCATCCGTCAAGCTGTGGATACGAGCAAACGTCTTCCATCCCTGACGAAGATACATCACATGAGGAGCAGGGAAGTCGACGCGGACCCGCGTGCCACTGATCCCGCGGCCCCTCATGTGCAGCCGCATCGACTCCGGCGGATCCAGCTCCATCTCCCGCGCAAATGGGGTCGGGAGACGAAGGTGACGGCGCAGTGGCCGCCGCAACCTGACGAAGAACTCGCGAGGGTCATCCCCAACATGGCCCTCCACTTGAGGAGGAGCTGCTGGCGGGGGCGAGGACGGCGGGCCGCCCCGTCCGCCTCTTCCCCGAGCACCCCGGCCTCGCCCACGGCCTCGCCCCCTCCCCCTTCCCCTCGCGGCCGGCTCTGTCACTGCAGGTGCAGGAGAAGGAGGGACGTGTTGTCGAGCAGAAACCCTTACTGCCACCGTTGAAGGGCCGAGATTTCCTCTCTCCATGGCGAATGGAAGAGAGGTGTAACATCCCAAATTTTCCATTTGGAATTTTATACATTAGATCATCATGCATATCATATTTTTCTTGTTTTTGGTGATCCAAGAAAATCCTAAGCAACTCAAGGACCCTCGGAGAGAGAGTTGGGGATTTCTAAATTTTCATATTTGAGGTTTCTCAAATTTTGAAAATAGGATCGTTTGATTTTATTTATTTTATCTTCAAGTATTTCTATCATAAATATATGAGAGCGGGAGTAAAATGACTCTCCCAAAAATAAGAAATACGGAGGGTTTAATAAGAAAAATCAAACAAGTTTTATTTGGATTTTATTTGGATTAGGAAAAATTGCATGTTTTCAAAAAATGTGTTTTAGTGCCAAGAAAATGTTCATCTTGTTCTAAATATTTTATTTAGACGGTGAAATTTTGTTTTGGCAATTTCTAGATTTTATTTTATTTTCTAGAGTTATTTTTAGCGCCGACGTATAAAAAATAAAAAATAGGGGGACCCGACCCGACTCGGCCGAAGCCCAGCCGAGCAGGCCCATTGCCGCTGCGCCGCCTTCCCCGCGTCGCCGCCCGTGGCCGCATCGGACTCCACCGCCGCCGCCATGGCTTGCCCCTCCCCCAAGCTAGCCAC